>OY776129.1:1252250-2504500 GCA_963675135.1 Galeopsis tetrahit
AATAAGATTAAGAATATAGGGTCAAAATTAAGTTTTAAAATGAATGGATAAGATTAAAAGAAAAGTGTAGAATGAATGAAAATTCATTTTGAAATAGAGTGATTTGAGAAGAGAGAGATTGAGATAGACCAATAATGTTTGTAAATATAGATTATAACGATAAAGATTTATTAACTTGACAGCAAAAAGTAATTTATATTAATTGTTTCAAAATCTAAAATCGGTGATGTATATATTTTGAGAATATAGTTGTAATAGATCCCAAAAATAGGGGAGAAAATAGATTTATATGTTGATTAAGACATAGTACATGAATTGGGGGCGGTAAACTAGGGAGAATGTTTGTCTTTGCCTACTCAGTCAGTCTCTAATCTAGAACCTGATGAAAAATCTTCTAACAACCATATTTTTCCGGATTCTGCACACTAAATATTTTTCTAAATAAATAGTAAAATATAACTCTTTTCATTCCTGAAAAGTTTTCATACTTTCATTTTTTGTTTGTCTCCATTCTCACAGTATACACATATTTACCCTTTATGTCATTACTTTTGAGACCTACCATACACTCAATCCACCTACTTTATTTACTTTATATATAAAAGTTTACAAAATTAACTCTCAACACTCTCATTATTACACTTTTTTCTTAAACCATGTGCTCAAGATTCCCTGCAAACTTTTCGGGGACGGAGGGAGTACTACTACAGTATTATAATATTTGTATTTATATTGAGTGGAAGCCGAAAAATCGCAATCCAAACCCGCTGCTGCTTTCTCTATCATTGCTGTCATGCGGTTTGGCATTTCTCTCACTAATCTGTAGAGACGGACATATGAAGTGACATGAGAATACAACTGTACCCTCAAAATTTTATATTTTTTACTATATATTTATATATAAACTGTATATGTATCGTGTATCCGTAAGAGCATCTCCAATGAGGGGTAGAAGTCCCATGTGGATTTCTACTCCTAACTCAAATCAAGGGTAGAAGGGGTTGGAGAGAAGATGATGTGGAGGAGAGAGGAGAAATTGGGTAGGAGAACTTCTACCCAAGTAAAAGTAAAATTAGGAAAAAAGAGAGTGGGATAGAGGAAGAGTGAACAACAAATGAGAAAAATAGAAGAACAAGTTGGAGAGTGTAACTCACTTGCGAGAGTGGGCTTTAATGTGGTCCCAACACTTTTTTATTTGTATTTTTTTTTTTGGTAGAATGCATTGTGAAGAAAGAAGTTTTTTGAGATAGAAGAAAGAAACTTTTAAGGTGGCACATATGTGGGCACACATGTGTCAAACTTAAAACCAAAAAATTCTAACCCGCACTGTGGATTAGAGATGTCTATCGGGCTGGCCCTAGCCCTATAGGGCCAGCCCTACAGGGCTACGGGCTAAACGGGTTAGGGCCTTATCCGGTTCATACTTAACGGTCCTACAATTGTTGGGACCTAACCCTAACCCTAGCGGGCCACGGGCTAAACGGGCCACTAACGGGCTACAATAATTTTTTTTACTTTTAAAATTAAAGGTCCCAATTGACACGTCCAACAAGAAAATAAAATAGAAAAATATATAATTAGTTGATGATCGTTAAATGAGAAAATAAAAGTATAATTTAAACACAATTCTAGAACTCATTGATCCTTAATATAGTCAAATAAAGCTAAAAAATATTATAATCTAATAAAAAAATAGTATTAATGACTAATGAATGGTAATTGATTGCTTAATGATTATAATTATGGTATGGTCCAAATAACCCAAAATTTATTTGCATATTATATATTAAAAAAATATATATATGGTAACAATTCGGGCTAGCGGGCTGGCCCTGTAGACCTGCGGGCTAGCCCGGTTTAGCCCGTGGGCTAACCGGTCCGGGTCAAAAAAGCCCGAATTTAAATGGGCCTATGATTCATTAACCCTAACCCTACATTTTTCAGGGTTAAACGGGCCGGCCCGGTTAGCCCAACCCGGATAAACATCTATACTGTGGATGCCCTAATATGTGCATAACAGTTGATAGAAATTAAAAGGGCCAAAATAATTAGTTATTAGCCCAAGGCCCATTGAAGTTGTGAGGTTGGGCTGATTCCCAATAAATAATCCCACCAGTACACTTTTAATTAAATTAAAAAAAAATGCTTTAGTTTTCGAATTTTGACCCCTCCTCCACGAATACTCTTTCTGGTTTGAGCGCTGCGTACTGCCATTGATAGTGAATTTCCTGAGGTAAAAAAAAAAAACTTATTTATTTTATCAATTTTAAATTATAATACTCCCTCCGTCCCGCTATAAGTTTCCCTTTCTTTTGGTTGTTTTGATTAAGAAATATGATTAAATAATATGGGTAGTACAAATGATGTGATGGTGAGAGAGAAAACAATAGATGAGTGTGAGATGGAGTATAATAAAATAATAGATAAAGTGTAAGTGATGTGATTGGGAGAGAGAATATCATATGCCAAAAATGGAAAAAAATGAAATGAGAAACTTATTGTGGGAAATTTATAAAGGAACGGAGGGAGTATTGTTTTATTAAATCTCAAAGTTATTTAATTGATATTGATGCTAAAAAAATTTGGGTTTGTTTAATTGTTTATATTTTACAATTGTGTATTTGTTGTGCGTTCTTTTTTATAGATTTGTAGAAGTTTAGTGTAATATGTGATTGTATTCTCGTTTTGTATAGTTTAATTAGGAAAAAAATTAAAGGCCATGAGAAAACAATCCGATCTTAGACAATTTATGTTTAAAAAATTGAAATCTCAAGGAACTTCTTGCTCTTCACCGGGAGATAATGAGTTCATTCTAATGTTAGTGAGTTTCCTTCTTCTAGGGATTTTATTTAGACTTTATGAAATTGATTGTACCCCCAATTTTAAATTCTTGGGTCCGCCACTGCTAATCTGCGCTTTCATCTATCCCTGTGCACGTTAGAATCGGTCCCTTTTCTTCTTATATATTTGGGGGAATCACTGTGGGCATGTTTGTTTTGGGACTCACCCGTCCGGACGTGGGACGTAACGTCCCACGTCCTTGTTCTACTTCGGAATTTTACATCCGAATTTCCCCATCCAACTACACGCATTCCTAAAAATACCTATACATCCTACTATTACATCTTATTATTACATCCCATCCAACTATTTTTACACAATTTGATTTGACATAAAGTTACATCTCATCCTACTTAAAATCCCAAAACAAACATACACAATTACTATTCATCAGGATTTTCCCATCCAAAATTTCCCCCATCCTACATAATCCCAAAACAAACATACCCTGTAAGTCAGTAACATACAAAGTGGGAGGTAAAGTTGCAACTAGACATAGAGAAAAAAAAATGTTACAATTACACACAAAATGATTGACAAAATGACTAAAATAACCTTGACTTTCCTTATGATGTTAAATGAATAGTGAAGAAAATACTTTTGTCTTCCCCAGACTCCAAGACTGCTACTACGCTATTCTCAATATATACTATTCCCAATATATATTATTCCACTGAATTTGTTTAATTTTATTTTTTCTCATAAATGTATTTTTTTAATTTAAAATATTTTTATTAAACAAAAAAATACAAATTTCTAATCTATACTTTTAGGGTAACACTTGCGTACATTCGTATGCACCGTAACTCCTAATTTTAATTTTTTATTTATATTTTACCTACACCTGCTAATTTAATGAGTTCACCCCCAAATTATATTTTTACTACTGCACTCACTCATTTTATAAGTTCAACCCAAATCATTTTTTACTACAGTTGTCTGCACCCGCTCATTTTATGAGTTCACCCCCAAATCATTTTTTTACAACGGCTATCTACACTCGCTCATTTTATAAGTTCACCCCCAAATTATTTTTTTACTACAATTATTTGCACCCGCTCATTTTATGAGTTCACCCTAAATCATATTTATACTACAGTTATCTACACCTGCTCATTTTACGAGTTCACCTCCAAATCATTTCTTTTTTACAACTGTTATCTACACCCGCTCATTTTATGAGTTCACCCCAAATTATTCTTTACCACAGTTATCTGCACCGCTCATTTTATGAGTTCACCCCCAAATATTTTTTTAAAAATAATTACATTTAAAATATTATATTATCTTTTTATTAATTTACACAAAATATAATAATAAAATCAACCCTAATTTATACATTTACAATCTTGCAGTCGAGTCATTGTCGAGTTACCGTCGATTCACCACTAAATCACCCATATTTTTAGAAAAAAAAATCGTAAAAACATAATTAAAAAAAAAAACTATCGAAATTAGGCATAGATCTCGATTTTTTTTTCTTCTCATTTTTCAGTTTTTATTCCATACTTTTTATTTCTTCATTTTTTTATTGTTTTTTTTTCTTTAGTATTTTTTAAAATTTTAATACAAAATAATATTATATGTATTATTTTATTATAGTGAGTAATACAATAAGTAATAACCAGTAATATCATTAACAATAATTAGTAATATCTTTACAATAACAAATAATTACACACATCTAATTACAGTAAAATTTTATACAATAACAAATAATTTCACACATCTAATTATATTCAATAATACCAAAAATAATTATTAGTAATACCATGAACAATAATTAGTAATACCATGAAAATTGATCAGTAATATCTTACACAATAACAAATAAATCCACAAATCTAATTATATTCAGTAATACAAAACATAATTATCAGTAATACCATAAACAATAATAATAATCAGTAATGTCTTAAGCAATAATAAATAATTACACATAATTAGTAATACCACAAACAATAACCAATAATACCACAATTAATAATTAATAATACTGTAATCAATAATCATTAATATTAATTCAATAGTGTATTAATAGTAATACCACAATCAATAACTAGTAATACCAGTACCACTAACAATAATACCATAAAAAAGTGGAGGGAGTACAGATCGAGGTGTACTGAAGAAAATAGGGGGTGCACATTACCAAGCTCAATTGAACGGAACCTTAGCCTAATGGGAAGGCACCCTAGGTCAGTAGTCGCCGCCTGAGATTTCATCGGCAAGGTCACCGGCTTCGAGTGTCGGCCGATCAGAGATCCATCAGCAACATACTCACAGTCCTTCGTCGGGCCGCCGTCAGCCGGAGGAAGAGGCTGTGCAGGAGCAGGGTGAAGAAAACGAAGCAATGTAGCTTCGATTTGGACAGAGATGAACGACGAGTGCGAGGCAGCGTCGATCCGAGTGTTGTAGGCGAGCGCCATTGATGCCGAAGAAGATCCTGGATCGCAAATACAAGGGAGATTGATGGAAGCAGTCGCGTCGGTGGTCAAAATGACTAGAGGTTTTCGGCCGCCATGGATCGTGGTCGAGATGGAAGATGATGTCAATTGTCATGGAAGTGAAGAATCACCATTGCGATTCGAGGAGGGGTATCGGGCTTCAATGGCCGGGACGGAAGTGCCGCCGTCGCCGTCGAAGGGGTGGTCGGGCATGGTGGTGGCAGGGTCACTCGCCGAACGACATGGATTTCCTGCAGGTCCTTTACACGTCAAATTAAAATTGAAATTCAGTTGCACCGCCGATCGACTATAATAAAATTATACCTATAATATTAATTTGTATTAAAATTTAAAAAATACACATGAAAAAAATGGAAAAGAAAGGCATCAAAATAAAATAAAAAAAGTAAAAGGAAAAAAAAATGAATAAATAAAAAAATTGAAAAATAAACTGAAAATGGGAAGAAATAAAGGGAAAGAGAAGGGTAGGGTTGTAAATGAATCGAATAATTTTAGTAGATTCAGTATTCGTATTCGAATTTTGATATTCGTATTCGAAATTTTATGATTCGAATTCGAATATAAATTTTTTTGATTCGATTAATAAACGAATACAAATACAAAATCATAATATTCGATTCGATATTCGTAAGTATTCAATTAAATATATATATATATATATATATATAAATATACAATCTTAAATTATATATTAAATTAAAAATATAATGCATTTACACCTTCTTAAATTATATACTATTAAATAAAAAATATATTGGGCCCAACAAGTACAGGCCCACAAAAGTCAAAAACCCTAATTCTTAGTAAATGTTCAATTCCACATTTCCCCCTCATTTTCACTTCTCCCTCTACGCCGTTTCATACAGCCGCCCCTCTCATTTCTATCTGTTTTCGCCGCCCGCCTCTAGTCTTCCACGGCCAGTCGGCCACCAACTGCACGCATAGGCAGCGCGTAAAGGCGGTAGTCGAGACTTGGCAAACGACTCAGGGAACACGCAGGCAGAACTCATGTGCTGTTTTTTCTTTGTAGATTAGTTGTAGGTGTTTTTTTTTTTTTTTTTTTTTTTTTTTTTTTATTTTGGCAGATCAGTTCTTGTAATTTTTTTTATCAATATTTTGATACAAATTGTAGTAAGTTTTACATACTTTGTTATTATAAATTTTTGTACAGATTAGTTGCATAATTTTTTATTTTGTAATGAGAGTGTTTGGAACAACATAATAGTAAATTTAATATTTAGTGTTTTATTATTTAAATATATTGGTTATTTTATAGATTTTCTCTACAAAATTTCAAATCGAATCGAATCAAATTATATCGAATACGAATCGAATACTCGAAAAATGTTGTTTAGAATATGTTTTTTAAAAATCGAATCAAATACTCAAATCGAATCGAATATTATCGAATATCCATTCGAATCGAATACCGAATCAAATTTATTATTCGAAAATAAACGAATACGAATATTCGAATATTTTCACTAATCGAATCGAATAAAGTGGTATTCGCTTCGATTCGAGGGGAAGAAAAATTAAAAATAAAAAAATAGAGATTTGTGGTTAATTTCGATAGTTTTTTATTAATTATATTTTTACGATTTTTTTTTAAATATGGGTGAGTTGGTGGTGAATCGACGGTAACTCGACAATGACTCGACTGCATATTGTAAATATATAAATTAGAGTTTATTTTATTATATTTTGTGTAAATTAATAAAATGATAATATAGTTTTTTAAACGTGATTATTTTTTAAAAAATATTTTGGGGTGAACTCATAAAATGAGCAGGTGCAGATAATCGTGGTAAAACAATAATTTGGGAGTGAACTCATAAAATAAGCGGGTGTAGATAACCGTGGTAAAAAAATGATTTCGAGGGTGAACTAATAAAATGAGCGAGTGCAGATAACCGTAAAAAAAATGATTTGGAGGTGAACTCATTAAATGATCGAGTGTAAATAATAATAGTAAAAAATAATTTGGGGGAAGGGGGTGAATTCATTAAATGAACGGTAATATACATTGAAATTAGGGGGGTATGGGAGAATTTGGGATAAAGGAATTAATTGATAAATTAAAATTAAAATTTAAAATTAAAATTGAAGTATACTGTACATGCGAGTGTATACAAGTATTTAGCATACTTTTATATATAAATTCATTATTTATTTTCATAATATTTTCGATTCAGACTCATTCAAATAATTTTCATACATTTTCATATATACAAAATATTGAACATACCAAAAAAAGAGTTGAACATACCCAAAAAAAAGAAATTGAACAATTAATATTGAACATTACAATAAAAAATTTGAATATACAATCAAAAAAAATTGAACACAACAATAAATAGAAATCAACTCTAGAAATCAACTAAAAGTTGAACAACTCGTAAATTAGATCAAAATCCACCACAATTTATCATTCACTTCAAACTTCCCAACAAACCAAAATTCAGATTCGATTTTAATTTACAAAAAAAAAAAACATCAATTTTCACACCTTACTCGATTAATTTACAAAAAAAACATCAATTATCACACCTTCCTCGATTTGCATCTTCATATCACCTCAATTGCATCTTCATACCAAAAAAAAAAAAAAAAACAGAGCACAAATCCATATCCATATTAGGTACCTTCAAGCCTGTAATACAGTAGAAACTCTTTAAATTAATACTCGATAAATTAATAAACTCTCTAAAATAATATTTTTAGTCGGTCCCGACTCGGGGATAGCGTGCTAAATTAATAAACTCGCTAAAATTATAAGATAATACATTTTTTGTAATTTCTATAGCCCTATTACATGAATGATTTATGAATGTTTCTTAAAAAATGACTCAATTGTCTTTTGTTTTTTGTTGAAATCAATTTCACCTTGAATCTCGTCTCTAATTTTCATTATCATTGTAAGAACTTCTTGTGTCATTTTCTCATAGCTCAACAATAGTTACTAAGAACCCATTCTTGCAATTATTTTTTTAATGAGACTTGAATTATCCTTGTTGTGCTTGCATAATGTTTTTCGAATCTCGTTGGTCATTGTTATATTTTTACACCTGTAAGATGAGAAGTCATGTTGTGTGTATAATTTGTTTGTGTTAACATATTTTGATCTTATATATTTATATAGAAAATATTTTTTAATGTTCATAAAGTAATACAATGAACACACGAAGTATAATAATGTGAAAGATTGAAGGATTCTTTTAAATTAGATTTTTCATTTGATATACAATAAATAATTTCGAAAGTTTGAAAGAATGTTTCTATAAATTAATAATTATTAATTTATAGATAAATTAATAACTTTTTTAATTAATAAATTTTGATTATCCCAAAATTAGTATTAATTTATAGAGTTTCTAATGTACATCCCATACAAACCCAAATTAATCATTTCAAACCTCCCAACAAACCAGAAATCCGGTTCGATTTTAATTTACAAAAAAAAACATCAATTTTCACACTTTCCTCGATTGCATCTTCATACCAAAATAAAAAGAACACAAATCATATTAGGTACCTTCAAGCTTATAATACATCCAACACAAACCCAAATTAAAGCACAAAAAAATATCTTCAAGAAGCACAAACACAAATTAAATTAGATACCTAAAATTCATAAAACCAGAGCCTCAAACCTGATTCAAATTCCTCTATTTCCATAACTAAAAAAAAAAATACCACGCTTAACAGAATTGCAAGAAAATCAAATCAAATCAAATACTACTGAATAATGAAGCGACTGCATTGAAAAGTATATAAAAAAAAAGACAAAATTATATATTAATTAAGTACAAACATAATTTAATAAACACCACGACGGAGTAAAACCCCTACCCGGAACGTTTTCGAGTCTGGTCCCAAAGATCCAGCGAAGACTAAGAAGGGTTTACGCCTGCCGGTGAAGATCAAGGAGAAAAGAGAAGATCTAGAAGTGGGATCCTTTTTCCTGTCGACCACCGGTTAGGCTCGGCGGCGGAGGGGTGTTTGGAGGTGTCGGAGAGGGAGAGAGTGCCGCAGGGGAGAGAACGCGTAGGGCGACGACGACTGATTTTCTTGGAGGCCGACAACGGCGGCCGGTGAAGATCAAGGAGAAAAGAGAAGATCTAGAAGTGTGATCCTTTTTCCAATTGACCACCGGATTAGGCGCGGCGGCGGAGGGGTGTTTGGAGGTGTCGGAGAGGGAGAGAGTGCCGCAAGGGAGAGAACGCATAGGGCGACGACCATTTTTATTGGAGGTCGACGACGGCGTTGACAAGAAAGTGAGGCGGCGACTGATTTTCTTGAAGGCCGACTGCCATTTTTCCCCAGAAAATGAGAAGAAGGGTTTGAGAGAGGGGGAGGGGAGAGAAAGTTAACTCTGAAATGAGAGAAAATCATTAGCCCTTTTGATTTATTGGGCTCGAAGGATATTTTCGTTCCTTTTGCATTCTCAAAACGGACTTTCCTTTTGCATTTGAGGGTGGAATGGACATTCCGTTTAAGATTTTGCGTGGGGCTGCAACCCTAAAAGAGTAATGTGTGTAGTTGCTATAGTTGGTAAAACCCTGTTAAAGGATGAAAATATCGGTATCGGTGAAAATATTGAGACCTTAAATTTATGAAAATATCAATGGATTTAAAAATTGTAAAAATTTAATATCAAGCCTTTAGTACATAAAATTAACAAAATAATTTGAATACATTTTATATTAGTGATAAATTTATATAAAATATAATATACAATGTTATTTCGTATGATATTTATCGATATTTTTCAAAAATTTTCAATATTTTCTCGATATTTTATCGATATTAAGCTCGATATTGTTATTGTCTACTGATATTTATCAATATTTTCAATTTTTTTACAAATATTGTGGAAATATCGAATCTTCCCAATATCGATATCGGTGACCCCAAAAAATGGATATATCAAGAATATATCGGAGATATTTCCAGATATTTTCATCCTGAACCCTGTGCCTAATAATAAATCATCTCTATATATTTTTACTTTTATCTTCTTATTTTACCATAACATCATGCATATGTTTATCAAGTTTTATCTCCTAAAACTCTCTAAGTTTTAACTATTTTGCAATTTTTGGTGTCTCATTAAAAAAAAAATCATTACTTTAATATATGTTCATCCCGTGGTATGCAAATAGCCAAATAGTGATTAGAGAGAGGAGTACAAAAATTTACTATTATTATTACTCCATTTGTTTCAAAACACTTTTCTCAAATAACTTGTATATTTTTAAAATAAATATTTTTTTATAAATTACACACTCACAGTATCAACAATATTACACAAAGTATCTTTACTTTTGAATCCACACATGACACATGTGTTCAAATTAACTCATTAATTTACTTTATAACTAAAAAATTATAAAACTATTCAATAAAATCATACTCATAATTACACTTTTTTAACTATTCAATAAAACCATACTCATAATTACACTTTTTTAATATATGTTTATCTATCTATAAAAGTTATTGAAATGAATTTGTATTATTTATGTTTTAAGGGTGAACACTAACTTTAAATTTTTGTTGTTATATTCAGATATATTTGTATGTATGTATATTAGGGTGTGGGTAGGTGGGTGGTTATTTGGGGGGTGGGTAGAGCAGGGGAGTTTTTTTCTGTGTGCGAGATGGGTTTTGTGAAAAGGTAGCAGCAAACACACATTATCTCATGTCTCAATCAAGGATGAAAATATCGGTATCGTTGGAAATATCGAGACCTTAAATTTATGGAAATATCTATTGATATATCGGTAAATTTTAAAAATTAAATAAATCTAATAACAAACCTTTAGTACATAAAATCAACAAAATAATTTGAATACATTTTATATCAGTGATAAATTTATATAAAATATAATGTACTATGTTATTTCGTATGACATTTATCGATATTTTTTCGATATTTTTTCAATATTTTATCGACATTAGGTTCGATATTGTTATTGTCTACCGATATTTATCGATATTTTCAATTTTTTTTAAAAATATCGTGGAAATATCGATTCTTTCCAATATCGATATCGGTGACTCCGAAAAATGGATATATCAGAGATATTTCCGAATATTTTCATCCATGGTTTCAATGCACGGTCCCACCTTTTTCAACACCTAATACAGTAGTACTATATAATTACAATTTCTTCCTAAATTTATGGTTACTGTTTTTCTCAACCAAAAACTAAGGGGGTGTTTGTAAATTCTATAAACAGCTTAAAAGCACTTCTCAAAAGTAAAAGCTGTGATGGGGCAGCTTTAAAAAAAATGATTCTGGAAGTTTGTAGAGTTTGAAAACACCCCTAAAAGAGACACATCCTTTTCATTTCCAACTTAATTTAAGTTTTATTTCATTTTAATGTAAACACATTTGATTTATTTAGACACCAAAAGTCAAGGATTGTAATTTTATGGTAAATGATTTTTTATTAATAATTTAACTTGTAAAATATCGAATGAAATACATAATAGGTCACATAGGACTTTGTATGGAAAATCATAGGTTTACTTTTAAAAAACTTAGTCGGAGTTTGACTTATTATCTATAATATATTTTTTTTACAGATTTAATTTGATCTTTTAAGTAAGTCGAACCTAATAGCCTATTAAAATATGTTAAATATAAAATTAATAATCAATATTTAAAATTGAAAACAAAGTTTGCGATTATAATAAATGCATTACGACAATAAATTCAACTAAGACATAATATCGATTTCTCAAGTATTTAAATAAATTTAATCAACGGAACAAACAAAATATAATTATCTCCTTTCAAGATAGTTAATTTTTTTTTTTTTTTTTTTCAAAACTAATATAGACTAGTTATATTATGGTACATTTTAGAGAGACGGTAACTCGGTGGGTGGGTTATACGAAATTTAATTTTGTTTTAATTAGTATTAGATTTTAAGATGTATTTTATCATAAAATATAATATGGAGTATAAAATATATAAAACAACTATCTATAATTATATAAAATATATTGTATAATTTTTTATAAAGTCTAAGTCCAATCTATTTAAATAAATACTATATTTTAAAAAAAAATCTTAATCTAGCTCGTATTATAAATATATTGTAATTCTACCAAGAAGATTCTATTTAATCCGTCGAGTTTTTGGACATTAAAAAATCTAGAGACCTGCACGAATATTCGAGTTTTACAACTTATTTCGACATTAAAGCAGCAGGAATAAATCCATGATTATTTTGGTAACAAAAAATAAAAAATTACAGGAAGGCCAAATTAAGAAGCTTGTTTTCTGCATCACTTTTTTGAGGCACCCCAGTAAAAGAACAACAATCTCTCTCTAAAAGACCTGATCACTATTTCTTACAATCCTAATTAACTTGTTGTTTATAGTTTGCCAAGATTGTGAAAAATTTGATGTGTATATACCTCAAGATAATAGGCTCTGATAAGATACCCCTAGCTCTTTGTTCTTCAAATATTAATAATGAGAGGAACTGAGCTGGCCCAGAAAGAAATTCCCAAATTGGTAAAAATATCCCCAAAATGCAGGTTGTGCATTAACTTGATCACTCTCTATTTCGAGATTTCCCATAGTTTGACCCTCGATGTCAACCTTTACAAATGATACTTTACAAAACTGTATTTCATTCATACTTTACAAATGATATATGTACATGTATTTATAGGCAAAAGCCATGCTTAACCGTAGTAGCTGCTATACACAATTCTAGATGCTACTGGGTGCTACTACTAGATTCTAGATACTTCCTATCTTGTTACAACTTGCAGAATAACAACCTAATGAATATAGACACTATTGAATTGTAGATACATGGAGCATGTGGAGTGTGTTGTGCTGCTGCTAACTAACTATTAGTTAGTAACCATGTGAATACTCTAACATGCCCCCTTTGAAACCAAACCCAATTTTGGAGAAGGAACAAGCCGAGGCCAAAGTTTCTGAAACTGTGCTGATGAGAGTGGCTTCGTAAGTAAGTCGGCCACCTGATCTTCAGAAGGAACAAATCGAACGTCCAGCAGTTGGGCCTGGACCTTTTCTCTAAGAAAATGAACATCAACCTCGACATGCTTCATACGAGAGTGAAAAGCTGGGCTAAAAGCAAGAGTAATTGCTCCAGAATTATCGCACCATAGAACAGAAGGCTTGGACAACGGAAGACGAAGCTCAGCAAGTAGAGAACGAACCCACAAAAAGTCAGTAGTTGCAAGAGCCAATGCCCGATATTCAGCCTCCGTACTACTTCGAGCAACAACAGTTTATTTCTTTGAGCACCAGGCTAGGAGATTTGAGCCAAGAAAAATGCAATATCCACTTGTGCTACGCCGATCATCAATTGAGGATGCAAAGTCTGCATCTGCAAACCCCTGCAAAGAAAGCTTTGAAACGGGAAAAAAAGAAATGCCATTGAATGAAGTACCTTTAAGGTATCTAAGAACCCGTTTACAAGCCTTCCAATGATTTTGAGTTGGGTTTTGCAAAAATTGACTAAGTTTGTTAACACTAAAGGAAATTTCAGGCCTAGTTAAGAGAAGATATTGGAGTGCCCCCACAGTGCTACGATAAAGTGTAGGATTGTCACACGGGGCACTGTCACAAGCTGATAGTTTTATGCTCGGGCAGGAAGGAGTAGGGCACGGCTTGCAATTAGTGAGATGTGTTTTGGAAAGAAGATCACGAATGTACTTGGTTTGAGTGAGAGTGATAGATGAGGGAGCAACCTTGGCTTCAAGGCCTAGAAAATAGTTGAGTTCCCCAAGATGCTTAAGTGAAAAATTCCTGTTAAGATCTGCAATAATGCGATTAACCAAAGTAGAATCATCACCTGTTACCAAAATATCATCTACGTAAACTAAGAGAATGAATAACTTGCCATGCACCAACATGTGGAATAAGCAATGATCAGAAGCTGAATGAGTAAACCCATAAGAAACCAGAAAACCCTTGAGCTTATCATACCAAGCTTTCGGGGCCTGCTTTAAGCCGTACAACGACTTCTTTAGTCTGCATACATGAGTCGGGTTGGAATTATCCACGAATCCTTGAGGTTGATGAATAAAAACAGCCTCCTTAAGATCCCCATTTAAAAAGGCATTGTTAATATCTACCTGTTGAACTCTCCAACCACGAGTAACAGCTAAAGATAGAACAAGACGAAGAGTAATGGGCTTAAGAACCGGACTAAATGTATGAAAATAATCAATTCCAGCAGTTTGTTGGAAACCACGAACAACTAAACGGGCTTTAAATCGATCAACGGAACCATCCGGTTTGTACTTGACCCGGAAGATCCATTTGGCCGATATAATATTAAGATCAGGAGCCCAAGGAACTAACTCCCATGTGTGGTTGTTCATGAGTGCACTATATTCATCCACCATGGCAGCTTTCCATTTTGGTGATGGGAGTGCCTCAATGACAGAATCAGGTTCAACCAAATCATTTTTAGTAGCAAGAAATGTTTTTGGCTTAAAAATACCTGACTTAGACCTAGTTTGCATGGGATGAAGAGAATGAGCAGGCTGTGTAGGAGGAAGGCTGATGTTGGATATTGGAGAGGGCATATCAGTGCTAAGGGGTGGAGTTGATGAAGACGAGCCCATAACAGCTTCAAGCTGTAGAGGTGGTGAAGATGAGTAAGCACCTTCACTTCTCACAGAGAGCGAGTTAGTGTGTTGTGCAGATGATGAAGACGAGATAGATGGGGTCGGTGCAGGGCTAGGAGATGGAAGGGGCAGGATTGGAAGAGATGAGTGACTGAGGATGGGTAGAGAAGCAGTGGGAGAAGTAGTGGGAGTTGAGAACATGATCTGAAATGGGAATTCAGATTCATTAAACTCAACTGCCTTTGAAATATAAACACGACCGGAAGAGTGAAGACACATATAACCTTTATGATTGTCACTGTAGCCAAGGAACACACATTTAGATGAACGAAATTGGAGTTTCGACGTATTATAGGGACGTAGAAAAGGAAAACAAGAGCATCCAAAAACTCTGAGAGTAGAGTAGTCAGGAGGCCTGCCAAAAAGTTTTTCATGAGGAGAAAGATTATGCAAAACAGGGGTCGGAAGTGAATTAATTAACAAAACAGCAGTAGAGAAAGCATTCCACCAAAATCGCATGGGCATGGAGGCTTGAGCAAGAAGTGAAAGCCCCATTTCCATGATATGTTGGTGTTTGCGTTCAATAATGCCGTTTTGTTGATGAGTATGAGGACATGAGTAACGAATCTGCACTCCAAGGTTAGTAAAAAATTTTTTGAGTGCCATAAATTCCCCACCCATGTCACTTTGAACCCTCTTAATTTTAGTACTGAACTGACGTTCAACCAGTGAAAAGAATTGGGGAATAATACAAGCAACATCAGACTTTAAGCGGAGAGGAAACAACCAAGTATATCGAGTGTAATCATCCATAATAGACAAATAGTATTTGAAACCAGAAGTGGACACACATGAGGCTGGTCCCCAAACATCCATGTGTATTAAATCAAACATATTTTGAGCAACATGACAAACAGGGGGAAATTTTATTTGATGAAATTTTCCTAGCTTACAAGCCTCACAAAGTACATCATTCTTGGAATCAGAAGAAATATGTAAAGCCCTAAGAACAGTAGACAAAGTGCTAGAACATGGATGCCCTAATCTGTTGTGCCATAGACGGCGAGAACATTCACTACTATTTCTCTTATTAGTAGCAACAAAATATGCATTAGCAGAAGGAGGACCATTTCTTGGAACAAAGTTCGAAGAATGTGCTGGAATCGAGCGAAGATCAAGCTGATACAAGCCATCTTTAAGAGTCCCCCGGAGGAGCACTTGATGACTGTTCAGAGCCTTAACAAGACAAAAAGTAGTGTGAAATTCAATGTAAGCCGCGTTATCATGTAAAAATTGAGAAATGCTTATGAGATTCATAGTAATGTCCGGAACATGAAGAACATGATTCAATTTAACACTAGTCATAGAGTCTAAACTAGGTATTGAAACTGAACCAGTATTATGAATGGATGCAGAAGAACCATTGCCAACAATTAATGAAGTATTACTTGTGTAAGGAGAATGAATATGGAGATTTTCAAGAGCCGGTGTGACGTGATGCGTAGCTCCGCTATCAACGTACCACTGGCCTGATGAGGATGAAGAAGAAAGGTCAGGATATGAATGAGGAGAAGAGGAGTTCATACCAGAGGAAGAGGCATGTCCAATATAGGCATGTGGTGTATTAGTAGGATTAGTGTGAGCAACATGTGCTTGAGGCACTATCCCTTGAGGACGAGAGGCAGATTGAGATGAGGAATAACCACCATGCCCTTGCTGAGGATGTTCAGGGCCATTAAAGTTCGTATCATAACGCTTAAAGCATTTGGCCGCTACATGATTGTTTTTGCCACAGAGTTGGCACACAACCCTAGGCTTCGAGAATCCTCGTCCTCTGAAACGACCAGAAGAACTCGATCGAGAAGTAGAGTGTTCACGAGAGGCAATATTTGCCATCGGATTGCCAGGAGGCGGAGCAATACGACTAGACGTAGAGTGTTGGAGAATGCGCATTTCATACGCTTGTAGAACAGACTGAACCTCCGAAAGAGAGAGAGAGACTCCGATCTGGTGGTCAGATTGACAACAACATCGTCAAATTCAGAGCCTAGTCCACCTAGGAGATGCATCACCAGATCGTCATCAGAAATTTCATGACCGACTGCCTTGAGGCTATCACCGAGCAATCGGATCCTGAGGATGTACTCGTCAATTGAGCGATCCTCTTTTTTGAGAGTTTGAAGCTCGAATTTAAGAGACATAATTCGCGCTTTGGATTGCGAACTGTACAAATCACTGAGAATTTTCCAAACCTCAAAGGAATGATGGCATCTGCTAACGTGCCCTAACATATGCTCAGAAATTGAGCTAAATAGCCAACTCATGAGGAATTGGTCCTCACGCATCCACTTGAGATACTCAGGATTGGAGATGATTGACCCGGTGTCCGGATCAGAGATAGAGGGAGACGGAATAGAGGCTTCATCACAGAGGAGAATCGATTCAAATCCATGACCACGAACCGTCGCCATGACTTGTGATCTCCAAAACACATAGTTCGTCTGATCGAGACGAATTGTGAGCGTAATGAAACGAGGCATAGGAGGATGAGGCGGTTGAGTCATGATTTTGGGAAAAAAAATTGGATTAAGATCTAAGAAGAAGAAAAGAAATCTGGAGATAAAACGTTTTGGATTTAGAACTGAGAAGAAATGAAATCAAAGATTCTGGAGATGAAATCCAAAAATTTCTCAAGTAATTGGAGAATAGATTGTATGAGAGCTAGAACAGAGGATAGGAAGGCTTCAGGCTCTGTTGATACCATGTTAATATTTAAAACTGTATTTCATTCATACTTTACAAATGCTATATGTACATGTATTTATAGGCAAAAGCCATGCTTAACCGTAGTAGCTGCTATACACAATTCTAGATGCTACTGGGTGCTACTACTAGATTCTAGATACTTCATATCTTGTTACAACTTGCAGAATAACAACCTAATGAATATAGACACTATTGAATTGTAGATACATGGAGCATGTGGAGTGTGTTGTGCTGCTGCTAACTAACTATTAGTTAGTAACCATGTGAATACTCTAACAAAATGATTATGGACTACACAGATGTCTTCACGAATATGGTTTTCTTTGAGTCTCGTGACGAACTCTTGTCTTGGGTGCATCGTACGGGGAAACAACACAACATAGTTATTGTTGTGAAGCGTTCGGATAATAGACAAGGGAATAAAAAAGCATGCATTTTCTTGACGTGCGAGCGTGGCGGTGCGTATCGTGAAAAGAAGAAGCCCGCGACTCCTAAGAAGAACGAGGGGGAAGAAAATAAGAGTGGAAGGGTTACGGGCACCAAGAAATGTGGGTGTCCGTTTATGTTGAAAGGTACACAAGAATCTCGATTTGAGTGGAGATTGGAGGTGAATTGCGATACACATAACCATCCAATATCCCCTTACCTTGAGGGTCATTCTTATGCCGGCCGCCTTTATGTGGTTACCATCTTTTGTTAGTGTTTGTAGGTAACATCTTTTGTAGTTAACAACTTTTGCTAGTTTTTGTAGTTTAAAACTTTGGAACCATTTAGTGTTAATGACAACTTTTTGTATAATTTGTGTACAAATTATCAAAACAATATTTATAGATAATTTGTGTACAAATTCTTGACGTATGTATGTATGATACATCGTTAAATTGTCTAATTTAATTTCTTTATTTTTTGAATGCTCTATTTTTTGAATATATGATTGTGTTTGAATGAGGCAATAAAATAGTGTAAAAAACACTCAAAAGTGTCTGTTGGGAACAAATTTTTGAACATTGAGTCAATGTTCGAAAATTTGTTCAAGACATGCTACATTTGTTCGAAAAAAAGTTCATGTTCTTAATTTGTTCCAAAGGTTTTACTTGGTCGAATTTCAAAAACACCCAAAAGTGTCTGTTGGGAACAAATTTTCGAACATTAACTCAATGTTCGAAATTTTTTTCAAGACATGCTACATTTGTTCGAAAAAAAGTTCATGTTCGAAAATTTGTTTCGAAGGCTTTACTTGGTCGAATTTAAAAAACACCCAAAAGTGTCTGTTGGGAACAAATTTTCGAACATTGACTCAATGTTCGAAACTCAATGTTCGAAAATTTGTTCAAGACATGCTACATTTGTTCGAAAAAAAGTTCATATTCGAAAATTTGTTTCGAAGGTTTTACTTGGTGGAATTTCAAAAACACCCAAAAGTGTCTATTGGGAACAAATTTTCGAACATTGACTCAATGTTCGAAAATTTGTTCAAGACATGCTACATTTGTTCGAAAAAAAGTTCATGGTCTTAATTTGTTCTGAAGGTTTTACTTGGTCGAATTTCAAAAACACCCAAAAGTGTCAGTTGGGAACAAATTTTCGAACATTAACTCAATGTTCGAAAATTTGTTCAAGACATGCTACATTTGTTCGAAAAAAAGTTCATGTTCTTAATTTGTTTCGAAGGCTTTACTTGGTCGAATTTCAAAAACACCCAAAAGTGTCTATTGGGAACAAATTTTCGAACATTGACTCAATGTTCGAAAATTTGTTCAACACATGCTACATTTGTTCGAAAAAAAGTTCATATTCGAAAATTTGTTTCGAAGGTTTTACTTGGTGGAATTTCAAAAACACCCAAAAGTGTCTTTTGGGAACAAATTTTCGAACATTGACTCAATGTTCGAAAATTTGTTCAAGACATGCTACATTTGTTCGAAAAAAAGTTCATGTTTGAAAATTTGTTCCGAAGGTTTTACTTGGTCGAATTTCAAAAACACCCAAAAGTGTCTATTGGGAACAAATGTTCGAACATTGAGTCAGTGTTCGAATTTTTTTTTAAGACATGCTACATTTGTTCGAAAAAATGTTCATGTTCGAATATTTTTCCAAAGGTTTTACTTGGTCGAAATTCAAAAACACCCAAAAGTGTCTGTTGGGAACAAATTTTTGAACATTGACTCAATGTTCGAAAATATATTAAAGACTCCTACATTTGTTCGAAAAAAAGTTCATGTTCGAAAATTTGTTCCGAAGGTTTTACTTGGTCGAATTTCAAAAACTCAAAAGTGATTGTTGGGAACAAATTTTAGAAACATTTGTTCAAGATATGCTACATTTGTTCGAAAAAAAGTTCATGTTCGACAAAAATGTTCGTAATGTAGAGTACATCGTAGTAGCGAACTCCGTGCCCCATATTTACTTAATGGATTACAAACCTCTTGATGTTTTTACCAAATATCACCTTTTGAAAAGAAGGCATCGTAGTAGCGAACTCCGTGCTCCATAGTTACTCAGTAATTTGGTACATCTTTTAGTATGCTAATAACATTCTATTTTTTATGCATTTGAGAGGTATAAGACATGTTTATTTTTGCTCAACAAATTTTAGATTCAAGAATATTTTACAAAGGAATTATTCAACGAAAATAGAAAATAAATTAAATCTATAACAACTATACAACCTTACGATGTTGTCCTAAATGCTACGACATTTGTGACACCATCCATCCAGGATTATTCAGATACTACACATACCAAGAGATTTCCTCAAAGATGAGAATCTCTCAAGGTCAAGACCTTAGTAAATATATCAACATTATGATTTTCAGTAGATACGTATTCCAACTTTACTATGTTTTTCTCCACTAAATATCTCATAAAATAATTTCTAATGCAAATGTGTTTAGTGAGTGAGTGTTGCACTGAATTTTTTGAAATGTTTATGCACTCGTATTATCACAGAAAATTGTAAGGACATCAATTTCAATTTCATAGGCATGAAACATCTTGCTTAACCACAAGGTTGTTTCCCATGTAGAAACATCCTCTACTCTTACTCTTTATGTCATCTATATCTCATGCTCAATCTGCATCACTGTATCCAATCAAAGTGTTATTGGTGTCCTTAGTGTACCATACCCCAAGTTCTCTTGTACCTGCAACATACTGATGGAGATATTGATGAGAATCAATATTAATATTTGATTAGATATTTATACTTATATTTAGGAGATTTGTTTTGATTTCATTATATTTAGGATTTATATGTTTCTTATTCTCCAAGTATCTCATATTATAAATAGATAGTTTTAGATTGTTATTAGGGAGTTGAAATTGATTAATAAAATATGAGAGTTTATCTCGATATCTCTTTTACGGTATTCTTAGTGAATCAACGTAGTTGAGTTTTATCACCTTTCCGGATATTCGTAGAATCAACGGATTTGTGTGTTTTTGTTAGTTCTTCGTATATTCTTCTTTTATACGCTCTCGCCGCTGCATCAGTTGGTATCAGAAATTGATTAATAAAATATGAGAGTTTATCTCGATATCTCTTTTACGGTATTCTTAGTGAATCAACGTATTTGAGTTTTATCACCTTTCCGGATATTCGTAGAATCAACGGATTTGTGTGTTTTTGTTAGTTCTTCGTATATTCTTCTTTTATACGCTCTCGCCGCTGCATCAGTTGGTAATCAGATACTAGGTACGATTCTCGATGATGGTTCCGAGATTTCAATCGGTTTACGATACTATTCTTGATGAGCAATCAACGTATGGAGATGATAATATGCAGATCTGTCATGGTGAATATAATGGACCACCAATTTTCGATCAATATTTTGATGAAGATTGTGGTTATGATGGACCACCAATTTTTGATAAATATTTTGATGAAGATTGTGGTTATGATGGACCACCAATTTTCGATAAATATTTTGATGCAAATTGTGGTTATGATGTACCACCGGTTTTCGATGAGTTTGTTGATAGGTTGGTTGATGGTGGTTATTGTGGCCCCCCAATTTTTTATGAGGAAAAAGAGAAGGAAAATATTTTTGTAGTTAGGAGTGTTCGTATTCATCTCAATATTTCTGACTTAACGATGGAGGTTCTTATCGTCTTATGGCCAAAAGAATACAAAAATGTTCCAGCTCGTCTTCGTACATTTTCGATGAGAACCAACATGATTCGAGGGCGAATCATCTTCAAGAAGAGGAGAATGATGGAGATATTGATGAGAATCAATATTAATATTTGATTAGATATTTATACTTATATTTAGGAGATTTGTTTTGATTTCATTATATTTAGGATTTATATGTTTCTTATTCTCCAAGTATCTCATATTATAAATAGATAGTTTTAGATTGTTATTAGGGAGTTGAAATTGATTAATAAAATATGAGAGTTTATCTCGATATCTCTTTTACGGTATTCTTAGTGAATCAACGTAGTTGAGTTTTATCACCTTTCCGGATATTCGTAGAATCAACGGATTTGTGTGTTTTTGTTAGTTCTTCGTATATTCTTCTTTTATACGCTCTCGCCGCTGCGTCACATACTTGATGATTCTTTTAATTGCATTCAGGTGAGAGTCATTTGGATTAGCTTGGTACCTAGCACAAAAAAAAAAAAAAAAAAAAAATTGTACATAATATCTGGTCTATTAGAGGTTAGATAAAGTAAACTTCCTATCATGGATCTATACAATGTTGGATCAACATTCTTACCAGCATTGCCTTTGCAAAGTTTCAAAGTAGACCTCATAGAAGTTTTCATTACTTTTTAACTTTCAAAATCAAACCTTTTAACCAAGTTCTTAGCATACATACCTTGAGAGAAGAATATACCATCCTTACATTGCTTGATTTGAAGACCTAAAAAATAATTCAAGTTTCCAACCATACTCATCTCAAATGTTGCAGTCATTGCTTTAACAAATTGGTTAACATTTTATCACCAGTTAAACCAAACACAATGTCATCAACATATATTTGAGCAATAAGTAAATCTTCTCCAGTGTGCTAAATGAACAAAGTTATAACGACTTCTCCTCTAATAAAATGATCAGGGTATTGTGGATCTTCAAATCCTTTAAGTTGTTAAACATATGCTTCCTCATTCAAAATGTCATTTAAAAATTCAGCTTTTACATCCACTTCATGAAGTTTAATGTCAATAAAGCATGCAATTGCTAGCAATAATCTAATAGATTCTATCCTAGCAACAAGTGCAAAAGTTTCATCAAAATAAATAACTTCAACTTGGGTGTAATCTTGTGCAACTAATCTAGTCTCATTCCTAAAAAATGTTATCAAACTCATCAGTTTTATTCTTAAAAATCCACTTTGTTCCAATGACATTAGTATGACTAGGTCTTGAAACAAATGTCCATACTTCAAATCTTTCAAACTGATTAAGTTCATCATGCATAACATTTATCCAATTTTCATCAGTTAATGCTTCATTCACATTTTTAGGTTCAATTTCAAAATAGTAACACTTTACATTCACAACATTGCAAATAGAAGACATGCATATTGTTCTTACCACATCTATCTTATTTGATCTTACTTTTCCTCTTGTTTGCACTCCAACTGTAGCATCACTATGATCTGGTCAGAAGGATGACTTTTGTCTATTCTTGAAGAAGGATTTCTTTTGGGAACATACTGATCATTCTGTGGAATTACAACTGTATGTTCTGTTGATGTTGCTCCAGATGTGTTAACATTTGGTGCAGCATTTTCAGACTTCAGTGTATTCTCAGGATTGTCAGTCACTTGTGATACATCTTCTTCATCTTTATCATCTGTAAGACCTTAATCATCATCAAACACAACATTAACAGATTCTTGAACAACGTTAGTCCTAAGGTTATAAACTCTATAAGTTTTACTATTTCTAAAATAGCCTAAAAGGAAACCTTACACTTTTAGAATCAAACTTATGAAGTTGATCCATATCATTCAAAATATAACACATACAACCAGATATATGAAAATACTTCACATTTGGTTTTCTAATGTTCAAAATCTCATAAGGTGTTTGAATTAGAACCAGATCGAATATAAACTCTATTAATAATATGACATTATATATTCAATTCTACATATCAAAATCTCTTAGAAAGACTCTTAGATGTAAGCACGACTCTTGCCTTTTTTTCTTATAAAGTTATATTCTTTCTTTTAGCAAACACATTTTGTTGTGGAGTTTTAAGAGATGAATATTCTTGTAAAATACCTTTAATTTTATCACAAAATCATTAAACATGCTATTTTCAAATTCCCTACCATGCATGATCAGTTCTAATATGGCCAACTTTCAAGTTAAACACATTTTTGAACCTTTTATAGAGAACTTTAAAAGAAGCAAATGTTTCAGATTTATCTCGTAAAATCTCAATCCATGTATATCTAGAAAAATCATCTACCACAACTAAAGAATATATTTTGTCTCCAATGCTTTCAGTTTTTATATGACTAATTAAATCCATGTGCAAAACAATTCGAAATATTGATGTGTAGAACTATGTGACAACATTTTATGCAACACTCTTAACTGCTTACCTTTCTAGCATGGTTCACATATAATAGTACTCTGAAACTTCAGTTTTGGTAATCTTTTTCACTGCATCGACTTTGATTAGTCTCTTCACTGATCTATAATGTGCATGTCCCAATTTTTGATGCAATAAGACATTTTCATCATTCTTTGACAAATTACACACATTTGTTCTAATGAGATAACAATTATCTACTGCCCTAGACAATTTTCATAATCATTAAGAATATAACATGACTCTTTGTCAAATTTTACATGCAAATTATCATCACAAAGTTGACTAATACTAATCAAATGAGCAAGCAATCCATCAAAATGTAAAACATTTTTAGGCTTAGGAAAACCTTCAACATTCAAAGTTCCTTTTCCTATAATCTATCATTTCGAACAACCACCATATGTAACATTACCATCATTCAAGGTCACATAATCAGATAAGTAGTCAATTTATCCTGTCATATGTCTCGAACAACAACTATCAAAATATCATTGACCAAGTAAACATGCTTTCAAGAAAGTGTGAGCAGCATTACAAGTAACATCAAATTTCCATGCAGATTTCAGAAAATGTTTCATAGGATGTGACATCTTTTTAGGTAACATTTTCTCATATCTCATATCATCAAACATTTACATGCAGTAAGGATAAATATGATCAATTCTCGAAAAATAATGACATACAAACTTCTTTTCAATGTTTTTGACTTTGTGAAAATCTGTTTGTGCAGATGTTACAACAAATGTTTTAACATTTGCCTTCACAAATTTCACAGCATTTTCAAAATTCTTAGAAATAGAAGCAATTTAACCATCATAACGTATACCACAATTATCAGATTTACCAAACAACTATAACATATATCAGAAACACTCATAGAAAATTTTATGAAACTTAAAGTAGAGGTGATCAATTTCTCCTTCAGTTTACAAACTTCAAAAATCACTTCTGGAATGTATGACTTCTAGCTTGGTAATTGTCTCTTTCAGATTCACATTCTCTTTATTCAAGGAATTAAGAGCGTGTTTTTAAAAGTTACTATCATCTAACAACTTTTAGTATTTAGAATCATCAATCCTTATGCCTGCATCATCAACAAACCCATTAAAACAGTTCAAATTTGGGTGACTCTGTTTTGATGTTACCATAAATGTTATGACATTAGGTGCAACATCAGAATCTGTATCATCCAGATCATCATCTAAAAAATTATCATAATCAATCTTAGTATGAAAAGTGAATTCAACATCATCAGATTCATCAAATTCGTCATCTGATTCATCATTTAAGGTAGTACTAAAATTCAGTTTTTGCTTAAGTCTAGTGTTGACACATTAATTTTCATAAAGACCAAATTCAGAACATGCATTGAACTGATTTTCTATATTAAAGATCATACCTTGGTTTACCTTCACTTTTTGATAACCTTGGTTGAAATTGACTTTTTCTTCTTTCTGGTGGGGTGTTGATGTGTTGATTTGGATCTTTGGTACATCATAACTTGTAAGTACAGTCCTCCAAGCACGTTCATCAATTGACTTGATATACATGCACAACTTAGGCTTAAAATATGGATAATATGTTCAGGTGCCTAAGTGTAGTGGATATGTGATGTGTTTCCATTGCTAACATAAACTAAAAATACACTTTAACAAGGATCTAACCTAGTGTCGTCAGGTATTGGCTCTGATACCAACTGAAAGTGTGTGGGGATGGTATCTAGTGTTTAAGTAAAAAAGCAGATTAATGATGCACTAAATGTTGAGACAAATAGTGCAACATTGACTCTAACAGAATATCAGAAATAAAGATACACAGCGGAAGACTTGAAACACTAAAAACAAACGAGACACAATGGAAATATTTTTAACATAGATTTTATAAATAAAAATCTATGTTAGCCTTACGGCGAAATATCAATACTTATCTTCAAGTACAAATGTTGTGTGAAATGTTACAACAATAACCTTCACAACAGAAACTACAAACGAGGCAGGTGCCTTGTTCTAAAAACGATCTAAGTGTATGAATTATACACTGCCGAAATACTAGTCCTATCTATGATTACACTCTCAGTAGATAAAGAATAGCGCACATTGTCTTAATGTTGCTTCTACAAGTAACACTAAGAGAATCTTTGTTAAATCAGTGGCTCAACAAGATGAAAATGAAATAATTCAGCCACTGAACAAAGGAAAGGGCAAAATGCATGAAATACCCACTAAAATGCTTCAGGGAACTAGGCCCATACCTATGGAAAAGGCCAAAGTCCCTGAACATAAGAGGAATGTTGGTCAGCAGAGTAGGCTCAATGGAAGGGCAACTCATCTGAACAATATTCAGAGAGGTTGTCCAAGGTATGTCCAGCCTAGGTCAACTCCCCTAAGGAAACCTCAGCTGAACAGACCTATGGTCAACTCTCCTCATGGGTATAATAAAATGAGACAACCAAAACCCTTCATGCCAAAGGGTAATGGTCATAAAAATACCTTTCCTCAAAGATTCCCTCAAGTAGCACAAAGAACTCATAAGATCAGGAGATATGACAACTCTCCTGATACTTACAGAGTTAACACCTTCACACACTCATTCCCTAAGGCATTTAAGGGAAAAACAGTGTATGTAGATGCTAAGGGGAAACAACTTAGCCACCTTGAATCAATTAGGGTTATTAGGCAAGTTTGGGTTCCTAAAGGTACAACTAACCTCTCAGGACCCAAAATTCAAAGGGTACCTAAAGCCATTTAATTGCAGGTACCACTGGGCCAAAAGAAGATGAGGAGCATGGACAAAAGGTCAGCATGGTACTTGGACAGTGGATGTTCAAGACACATGACTGGAAACAAAAATCTCCTCACTGATTTCATTGAAAAAAAAGGCTCAAATGTGACTTTTGGAGACAGTTCACAAGCAACTACAAAAGGTTATGGTACCTTGATAATTGGTAATATAAAGGTATCCAATGTATCTTATGTGACTGGTCTCAAGTATAATCTCCTAAGCATAAGCCAGTTCTGTGATAAAGGTTTTAGTGTTGAGTTTTCAACTGGAAAATGTTTAATCAAAGATAGAACTCAACACACTTTACTAACTGGAACTAAGAGAGGAAATGTGTATTTTTCTGACTGGGACAAGTCTACTGATGCTGCATGTTTCATTGCCAAAAGCTCTAATGTACAAAGTTGGTTATGGCATAAAAGGCTAAACCACCTGAACTTTAAATCAATGAACAAGCTTGCTAGAAATGCATTAGTAAAAGGACTACCTAATGAGGTTTTCATTAAAGAGCATGTTTGTAAACCATGTCAAGAAGGAAAACAGATTAAAGCCTCATTCAAGGGAAAACCAGTCATCTCTACGGAAAGGGTACTTGAACTTTTACACATGGACCTATTTGGACCAATTACCCCTGCAAGCATTAATGGAAGAAAATACACATTGGTTGTAGTAAATGACTTCTCTAGGTTCACATGGGTAGTATTTCTCCTTAATAAGAAGGAAACTCAAGTCAAACTCCCTGAACTACTTAAGAGATTGTCAAATGAGAAAAGCCTTAATATAATCAAGATAAGATCTGATAAAGGCACTGAGTTCATAAATTCTTACATCAATGAGTATTGCATTGAAAATGGTATAGCTCATGAAACTTCAGCAGCTAGAACCCCTCAGTAGAATGGGGTTGCAGAAAGAAGAAATAGAACATTAAAAGAAGCTGCTAGAACTTTAATTGCTGATTCTAACCTACCTAAGAGGTTTTGGGCTGAAGCTATAAACACTGCATGCTATACTCAAAATAGATGTTTGATCACTAAATGACAGGGCAAAACCCCTTATGAACTCTGGAAAGAAAAATTGCCTAAAGTGTCATATTTCCACATATTTGGTTGTAAGTGTTTCATTCACAACAATGGGAAAGAACAGTTAAAAGCTTTTGATAGCAAAGCTGATGAGGGGATATTTCTTGGATATTCCCAAATCAGTAGAGCTTTCATGGTTTACAACTGTAAAACTCTTATTGTGGAGGAAACACCTCATGTTCTATTTGATGAATCTACTTCTGAGATCAGGAATGAGAACCTTGATACTGAAGAGATCACACAAAGAACAACCAGATTGAGCCTAAAAGACAAAGATACTGTATTCATTGATGTTGTCCAAGCTAATTCCCCTGAAATCATTTCACTGGACAACACTCCTAAAGGCAATCTACCTGAGGCAAACCCCACTGAAGGAAATGGTGAACTGAATGACCCAATCCCAGTTCACACCCAGGTAACAACTACCAATGAAGAAGCAGGCCCTGCTGAGGTAGTTAATGGATTAAATATTCAAGGGGGAAATGAAAATGTCGAAAATGTCAATGTCCCTGACATTGAGGACAACACCCCTGAATATGATCCTGAATTAAACTTTCCTGAATTCTATGATGCTAGTGACTCAACCTCAGTAGAGGACAACTCTACTGAAGGGATCAGAAAAAGAAGGACATGGTTATCTGACCATCCTACTAATATGATACTTGGTGATCCAAGTGTAGGAGTCAAAAATAGAAGGTTTCATGGTGAAAGTGCCTTGTTTTATTGTTTCCTATCAGAACAGGAACCAAGTGACATTGAGGAAGCACTTCAAGATACAAATTGGATCACAGCAATGCAGGAAGAGCTGAATCAATTCACTAGAAATGATGTATGGGAGCTGGTGGATAGACCTTCACATCAAGATGTTATTGGAACTAAGTGGGTGTTCAAGAATAAGAAGAATGAGAATGATGCAATAGTCAGAAACAAAGCCAGATTGGTGGCAAAAGGATACTGTCAATCAGAAGACATTGACTATGATGAAACATTTGCACCTGTGGCAAGGCTAGAAGCAATAAGACTTTTCCTAGCCTATGCAGCCCGCAAGAGGTTCAAAGTGTACCAAATGGATGTCAAGAGTGCCTTCTTGAATGGAGTCTTAAAAGAAGAAGTCTATGTAGAGCAACCACCTGGTTTTGAAGAAGGAAACCAAGTCTACAGATTGAAGAAATCTCTCTATGGACTCAAGCAAGCTCCAAGAGCTTGGTATGACACACTGTCACAGTTTCTACTGGATCATGTATTTGTTAAAGGAACTGTTGACAGAACTCTCTTCAGAATTTGTGAAGGAGATGACATCTTGCTTGTCCAAATATATGTTGATGACATCATATTTGGATCCCCCAATGAGAAGCTTTGTGAAAAATTCTCAAAGCTCATGCAAAGCAAGTTTGAGATGTCCATGATGGGGTTGATGAACTTCTTCTTGGGACTTCAAGTCAAACAATCAAAAGAAGGAATATGCATCAACCAAGCTAAGTACACCAGAGAAATGATCAAGAAATTTGGGTACGCCACTAGCAAGCCAGTAAGGATCCCTATGAACACAAATTGGAAGATGGATCCTGATGAGAGTGGTGTACCAACCAACTCTACTGAATATAGAGGAATCATTGGTTCACTTCTCTATCTCACTGCCAGCAGACCTGGCATCACCATTGCAGTAGGTGTTTGTGTAAGGTTTCAAGCAAATCCTAAGAAGAGCCATCTAGAGTCTGCTAAAAGGATATTGAGGTATCTCAAAGGCACTGAAAACATAGGCCTTTGGTACCTTGCTGATGACAACATTGAGTTAACTGGCTACTCAGATGCTGATTATGGAGGTTGCAGAATTGATAGAAAGTCCACTTCAGGGACATGCCAATTCTTGGAAAACAAGCTCATCTCTTGGTTCTCAAAGAAACAAAACACAGTGGCCACCTCCACCACTGAATCTGAGTATGTTGCAGCTGGAAGTTGTTGTGCTCAGATCCTTTGGTTGAGACAACAACTAAGAGATTACAATGTCAACTCTACTGAAGTGCCCATATTCTGTGACAACAACAGTGCCATTGCAATATCATAGAATCCAGTGTTACACACAAGGTGTAAACATGTGGACATCAAGCATCACTTCATTAGAGATCATGTGGAGAAGAAAGACATCAAGTTGGTGAAAATCCACACTGATCATAAAAAAACTGATATTTTGACAAAGCCACTTGCTGAAGCAAGATTCATGGAATTATCAGCAGAGTTGGGACTTCTTGATCCAGGGAAGGTGGACAAGTAATCCCAAATGGAGGTAATCAATCAAGGGGGAACAGAAAGTGATTTTCAGCAGACTTGGACAAATCCACTGAAACTCATCAGAGAAGTTTGATTTACTCAACACATGATTCAACAAGTGGTATTAGTCAAGTCCACTGAAACTCAGGAAGAGACATGACTAATCTCTTCAAAGAAGTTAAGCAGGACACTTGTCCACGGAAGTTCAGGACAATTGTCCATAGGAGTTCAGGACACTTGTCCACAATATTTCAGGACACTTGTCCATGTGGGGTCAGATAAGTTGTCTAGGCTATCAAAACCAAATCTTGGTCTGATAAGCATCTATTTTGGGTACTCATTGGCTAGGTTGATGGCTGTCTCAATTCCTCTTCAAACCATCACCTTTACAAAGATTTAATTTGTCCCCTACCCAAAAAGTCACTTTCAATGATTTAAATGCCAAGATTTAACTCTTGTTTGCATTAAACAATTGGAGACATGATCTACCTCGATAACCCCCCAGCCTTAAACTAAATTAACTTCTCCCACGTTTTGAATAAAAACACTTTTCAAAACTGTTTCTTCATTTCCAACCATTGGATCACTTTTGGACAACTCCCCTGAAATCAATCTCAGTCGTCCAAAATTGATTTCCTCATTTGTAAACTGTTCATTTGCCTTAAGACTCACCTACTCATTGACATACATTCCTTTTAGAATATACTTCAAGTCTTAAGAAGCCACACAGTTCATTTCTTCCCCACGCATTCAAAACTTTCTTGAAACCCTAGCTTTCATCTTCTCAAAACTCTCTCAAAACCTTACTGTTTCATCAATGGCTCCCAAAGCTAAACCAGAGATGATTGTTGACTTCTCCAACAAGGCTCTAGACCTTGATTTTGCCTACCTGAGCCACAAAAACAACCTTACATTCGAGCCAATCCTTTCCTTTGAGAGTGAGGATCCTGAAATCACTCCAACTCTCAGATGGCTCAGAAGGGCAGGGCTTCAAAAGTTTATGGAGGAGAAGCCCAGCTCATGCCTTGAGACTTATATGGCTGAGTCCTTTCATTCCTCAACTGGAGGGGCAAGCCAGAAGATGGTGAAGTTGCAACAAGGTTATCATACATAGCTGAGGGTGAAGAAGAAGAGAGATTTCACAGGGTGAAATTCTCTGAGGAGGATGTAGAAGCAGCCTTTGGATTTCCCTCTGAAGGGAGGAATCCAGAATTCTATGGCAATGGCCATGAGCAAGAAATGGCTCAAGAATAACTACTTGTTCCAGGGCCAATCACCTCTACTCAACACAAGAGAACTCTGAAGCAAAAGTACCTAAATCTGTTTGAGGTAATCACCAAGAGTTTGTTGAGTAACACAGGAAGTTTGGAGCAAGTGAGTGCTCCAAGGATAAGGATCATGGCTGCAGTGATTGATGCTAGTGATAAGGGCATCAAGTTTAATTGGAGGGAGTTCATTCTGTCTGAAATGATGAAGGTGAAGGCAAAGTTCAAATTAAGGGCTCACAACAAGGTTATGATGGAAGGAAAATTGAGGTATTGCACCAGGGCAAGCCTCCTGATTGAAAAGTTTGCCCACTACACTGAGATGCAAACTTTTGTCAAGCCTTTACCAGCTCAGAAGATAATGTTCAGAAAACTCAGCAAGAAAACTGAGCAAAGGAGGATGCAGATGGCCAAACCTGCTGAAGAAGAGGTTGAAGAGAAATCAAAAATGAAGAAGAGGACTAAGGCCAGGGCTGTCAAGACCAAGAAGTTATCTCAACTACCCTTAGAGGAAACCACAGGAGCTTCAACTGAGATTGAAGAAGTTGCAGTAAAGGGTGTGCAAGTTCCCTCTGACCATTCAGAGGAGTTGAGACAGAAATACAATGAGACCAGGCAAAAGAATAAGGGTGATAAGAGGCCCAGGGAAGTTGTCCCTGAAGAAGAAGGAAGTGGGAGTAGTAGGGCCAGCAAGAGAAGGGCCAAGCCCACTGAAAAGAGTTTGGAGCTTCAGGAGGAAATGAGTCTTCAAGTTGCCCTAAGGGAAAGTAGGGCAGAGAGCAGGACTAAATCCAAGTGATGATGATGGCAATGATGACCCTTCAAACCCTCCCAAACCCTCTCAGCCCAACCCTCCTGAAACCAGACTGCTTTCATCCCATCTCTTGACCTATCATAGAAAAGGCTCTATATCTTCAGAGGTGTTGACCAAAGATGGTACCACAGCTAAAGATGCATCTGCCAATGAAGGTTCATCTGAACCCAATGCACAACTTACAGATGTTGAGGCTCCTACCTTAGAAGCTGGTTTGATTAAAGCCTCCTCAGTGTCAGGAGAGTTGGACACTGATCAGCCTTTAATCATTCAGGATGACTCAGTGGCTGCTGATATGAGCACTGTGATCTCCCAACAACTGCCATCTTTGAACCCTGTTGAGGGTGGAGATATTGCAGGTCTAGGAGAATGAGTTGACAAGGAAATGATAGTTGAAAAACCAGAGGGAGAAGTAGATGAAAGAGAGGTTGTTATCACTAAGATAGTGAGTGTACCACCAAATTAGGGTGGAATAAGTGAAGAAGGACAGGTTATTCTTGAAGTCAAATCTGAACTTCAAGAATCCCTTGAGGAGAGGAGGCCTGTTCCTTGTGTGAGGACATTAATACAGAAGGGAGAAAAGAATCAGTTGAAAATGAGAAGAAGACTGCTGATGTATCAGAGTCTTATGCTAAAAATACTGAGGGTGATGAGTGCTTATTTTCTAACACATTTGATTTTTCTGATATTGCAGGGATTTCTTTTGATCAAATCTTTGCAGATGATCTCCTAACTGACACCCATATTCAGGTGGATTCCAGTTCTGCTCAAGCCATACTTGGTGAACATTCAGCAAAGTTGGATTCATTGGCTCATCAAGTCCATACTGCTCATGCTGAAACTTCAGGAGCCTTGGATGAGCAAGGTAGAACCTTGTCATCTGTTGAAATGAGGCTCACTGGCTCTGAAGATGTGGTGCTGCCCACAATAGAAGCAAGGATTAGTGGAATAGAATCTGGGTTGCAGACCATTTCTACTGAAGTCCAGAAGGCCAAGAAAAGCATGGAATCCTTCACAAAATGTGTGAAGAAAGACCAGAAGTTGATGATAGAGAATCACAACAACAATGTGAAGGCTCTAAAACTGGTGATCAAGCAAGCACTAGGAAAGAAAAGTGCTATTCAGAAGAAGAGAGTTGAAGAGATGAGACAAGCAATGGTAAAAGCTGCTTCAGAAAATTTCTCTCAAGAAGTGATGGCCAAAATTGCTGAAACTGCAGTGGCCAACCTTACTGACCTGTTGAAGGAAAGCCTTGATGCATCCCTCAAAACAACCATGGAAGAGGTTGTTGAGCAGAAGATGAAGCCTGTTCTAGCTTTCTTAAGCTTGAGCAGTGATAGAATGCAAAATATACATGATGAGAATGTATATCTGCTCAAGACTGATGATATGTTCTTGTTTGCTCTGATATTTATGAATTAAGCTCTGATCATGTATTTTGTTAGTTTATGCTATGAAAACTCTATCTGAAATGTTGATGATTCATGCTCTGATATGTTTATTTAACTATCAACATGCTTGTAATGATCTTTGAATGAATGATAGTTGAACAACTCTTTTGAATCGAGAAACAACATTACACAATCTCAACTTGTCTGACTTATCAACCTATATGCAATGAAAACAGAAAATACACTAACACATTTTCTTTCAGGGAACTTGACCTCAGTCATCTCTACTGAAGAAAAATGTAATAAGTGTAGTCAAGTCACCTTTGCATAAATTGTATAGGTTTTGGCATCATAAAAAAGGGGGAAATTGTTGGGAATAAAATGAGTTTTGATTATGATACCAAAACCCCCTTAAGACATGCCAATTAAGTAAGTCAGTTTACATGAACATGTTTCAGGATTGTTGGAACATGTAGCTTAAGACAAGTAGAGAATCTGATATGTTAGGCAGCTCTTAGATTAATAGATGCACTAGTTGAGGGGGAACATATACCTAGAAGACTACATAGATCATATCCCCTCAAGGCTCAAAAGTGAAGGCTATCCCAAGTCTGCTGAAGGACAGTTATGCTGATCAAGATTAATCAGTTGAAGAACAACCTCTCTGAATGATCATATGAGATTAATGCATCATCAAGACCTAGTCTACTGAAGCATACAAGATCAGAAGGTTTGTCTAATCAGAGTTGTCTCAGCATACTTGAACCAGAACCTGTCTCAAGGACAACAATGCTGAAAGGATCAATGTCACTGAATCAAGTCATATATGCTTAAAAGAACATCAATGATTCATGAATCCATGGAAAGAGAAAGAGCCAAGTCATCCGAAGAGCTAAGTGCCAACACTGCTGATAAGCAGAAACTGCTGAAATTGATAAGCAGAGTTGTCCAAGTGATAAGGAATGTTATCCTTATCTCAGGACTAATGATCAGAAGGAATGTCCGTGTTTGATCAAGTGTATCTTGATGTCAGACATTGGGAAGAGTGCTGCAAAGTCAAGACAAAGTTGTTACATCCGTTTATTTCCCAATCAAAGGACATGTCACTATCAAGAAAACTGTCTTCCAGTTGAAGAGCTCAAGGAAGACATTTATAGACAATTGAGGCAAATCCTCAAATTGTTCTACAAATACATGAAGTGTGGAGACCTTTGAAGGCACCTCAACAACATCTAACTAAACTGAAGCTAATAGCTTACAAGCCTTTCAAAGTTCTCAAAAGACATTCTTAGTCTTTGAAACACTTCATCTAAGCTGAACCTCATTGTATATCCATACAAAGCTTAGAGAGATATCCTATCCTTATACACTGAACTTCATTGTAAATGATATCTCATTAGTTGGAACCAACATCAACCCTTATACCTTTCCTAAAGAGAGAGTGTTGGTCCCCGAAAAACAAGAGGAGTCGAGTATAGATCAGCTGACTTGATGTCTGCTGATGGTGTGGAAAATAAACTAACTCTTCAAGGTAACTAGTCTACTGATTTCACTAGGGGCCTAGGACTAGTTAGTCGGCTGATTAATTACCTATCGGAGTTAAGTGCGGAATTGTAGTGTGCCCATAAAGATTATACTCGTCTAATACTTAAATACAGTTTGTAAGACAGTTTATGCACATATATGTATGAAATGACTTATAGTAAAGTGCAGAAATGTAAATAACACAGTGATTTATAGTGGTTCGGATATACGTTCCTACGTCCACTCTCACGTTCCAAACGTGATGTTTAATCCCTTTAATTTCCCGAAAATTACAAGGGCTTGTCCTTTATAGTCCCAAGGGTAGGACTTCGAGATCTGAGCAGTCCCGAACTGCTACGGTCTCCACAAGTGATTTGAGAGCACTTGCACTCCACAAGTGAGTTGAGAGCACTTGCACTCTTTACAGTGATGAACACTCAACTTGACTTCTAAGGTTTTATGGTAGAAGGTGGGTTTTGTGTATATGAACTAGATGAGAATTTCCCTTACAATCTGTTTTAGCCTCATGCTAGGATTGAGAAATTATCTCTAAGCTATGGATATATTTGAGTGGCTAAACTGGCTTAGATGTTATGAGTTCACTCACTGGGGATGAGGTGATGCGTGTTGAATCTTCATGAACGATCTTCTTGAGCTCTTCTTATTTCTGGACTTTAAGAACTTTGCTCGACCTCTGCATCTCACACCTTTTCACTCTCCCCGTGATGTATGAGCTCATTTATATAGTGTTGATGTTTGAATGTTACCGTTGGATGATAGCAATTCAAATCTCCACTAATTCAGGAATTGACAATCTCTTGATTTGATATGATTGAATATTACCATTGTCATGTAATTTCAATCATATCTTTGACTTTCCTTTCTTGTGCACGTATCTTGTCAATCCTTGATTTCAACTATGATTGGTCTTCCCATAATTGGATACAGATGATCTTCACCTCAGCTGATTCTAGGTTCGACTCATCTGGACTTGATACTTGTGCATTGGATTGCTTCCTCAGCTGTATGGACCTCGGCTGTCTAGTAATGCAGGTTTGTTCCTCAGCTGCTGTCTTTACTCAGCTGCTGTCTCTTCTCAGCTGCTGTCTTTACTCAGCTGATGTTTCTTCTCAGCTGCTGTTTTTACTCTGCTGTCTTTACTCAGCTGCTGTTTCTTCTCAGCTGCTGTCTTTACTCTATTGTCTTTACTCAGCTGCTGTTTCTTCTCACCTGCTGTCTTTACTCTGCTGACTTTAGTCAGCTGGTGTAAGATTACTTCTACTCAGCTGATGTAAGATGACTTCTACTCAGCTTATGTATACTCATCTTACTCTTACTCTTATCATCCTATAAGATGAGTTTAACTCATCTTATCAGGAGACTTTTGGTCTTGGTATTCTCTTCTCTTCTTGAGCATTGACATGTCTTCTCTTCTTACCAGAGTCCTATCTATTACAAGATGTATAATAAAGTTGTCTATACAATACAACTTATCCTATTACATGTTTGATTTGGTTTATCAAAACTAAACTAGGGATATACATATCCCAACAGAGAGATAGAAGGTTGTTGTAGAAGAAGTGGTAGGAATTAACTGTTGAGAGAAGAACAGTTAGTTCTGAGTTGAGAAGAGGGTACTAGGACTCTAGACATCCTAGGGATCAAGGCACCAATGTGTGGTGTAGTTGATCAAGTGCACCTTGACACTATATAACAAGTTAATTCCAAGAGTGAAGGAATTATCCTGTTAAATCAGGGAAAGTGGATATAGGAGCTTGAGTCTCTGAACCACTATAAACTCTTGTGTTGATTTACTTTCAAAGTACTTACATTCATTCAACACTGCACACAAACTGATCTTTCAAAGATATATACTTAAGACTGTGCAAAACATATTTGGACAAGTTCCCTAAAACTGGATAAATTGTTAAGGTGGTTTCAGAACATAAAAGGAGTTTAAACTAAAGGGCCAACCACTAATTCCGCACTTATAACTCACCTAGATAGTCATTCAACTAAGTACTCAATAGTACTTAGTAGATTGGTTATCTTTAAAAAGTTATACATCTCAGCAGAGTTGTCCAGGACAGTCTTGCTGAAGTCATACTTGGTTAAGTTTCAAAAAGATTTGCATACAAGTGTATTCCCCCCCCATACACTTGTTATATACTCCTTTCAGGACCAACAGTTTGCTAAAAAACCCAATTTGAAAATTCTCCCTAACGACCTTCAAGAATTATAGTAATGGCGTGTGCTGCGAATTTTGTTGGAGTAATTGCGTATATGAAAGCGGAAGTTTTGGACAAAACAGTGTACAGTAATGTTCTTTATGCGTGATTCGACATTTGGCCAGAGATGAGGATTGCCCACCGCGCGTGAAGGAGGAAAGGGGAGGAAAGCGTAAAATAGGAAGTTACCTTAATTTTGTGTACCCAGATGCATAAATTAATTTTTTTTGTCTAAGTTGCTATACAAAATGAAATGGTGACCTTCGTTGTAAATGACCCTTTTTATATATATATAGATAAGTTACTAAAATTAAAAAATTTGAACACTAAATGCAAGATTGAACACTAAGTGTTTAAAGATTGAACACTAAGATAAGTATTGTAATGGAAGAAAGAATCTCTTTTGTAATTAATTATGTGATTGATTGACCCCTTCTTTCCTAACATTCAGATTCAATTAAGGGGCAGAGTTTAGTAACTTTTATGTAAACTCTAAATTGAATTTAGGGATTGACTCCTAATTAAATTGGGTTTTAACTTAAACACTAAGGGGATGTTTACTTTTGGTTTTAAAAATCAGGTTTTGGATTTCAAAATCCGTTTTACTTTGGAATTTAAAAACCGGTTTTCAAAATCCACTCAAAACCACCACTATCAAACATATTGATTTGACATAAAGTTATATCTATATAATATTACTCCAATCATTATATTCTTTCTCAATAATAATATAATAATACTATAATAATACAATAATATAATACATTTAATCATTACACAATCAACTAATCATTATAATTTCACCAAATAATAATATAATAATACAAACTCATTCAATCTTACAACTTGATTTGACATAAAGTTAAATCCTCCACTATTCCAAAATCCAAAAGAAACACTTATACTCCGTATTACTATTCATCGGGATTTCAAAAACCATGATTTCAAAAATCCGATTTTTAAAACCACCCCTAAGTGTTTCCACATCAAAGAATACTGTAACTAAATCCATCAGGCACAAACCCATACACATTCTTCCCCTCAAAAATCTTGTCAGCTCCTACTCAACAAAGATGAATAAAATGGAAGAATAATAATCAAGTTTTCATAATCTAGAAGTTGAATAAAATGGAAGAATAAATAAGTCGGTTTCGTTTTTAGCGCCTAGAAGTTGTTGGTTTTTTCTATAATCTATGTTAATTGTTAGGAAATTTGTAATTAATTATATTAAAAACTTGGGTTATTTATTGCTTATTGGACTTATCCAATAGTATACAGGTCCAAAAAAGAATCAGAAAATCTATGTCCCTTCCCCTCAGAAACAGAACGCCTTGAGACGTGAACAAAAGGCAAAGCTCCAAATCAGGTCACCACCCTAAAACACCAAATGCGTCTAAGCGGCGGCGACTTTGCAATTGAGGATCGAGATCCCAGTGTTCTGATTCGCATCGTCTCTCCCTTAGTCCCTTGGGCGGTGAAAATGTTCTCTTGGTTCAGGTCGGGGCGGCGGGCGTAGAGGTTATTGTTTTGGAAAACGACGGCGGCATTGCCGAAGATGAAAACGATGGTGTCGTAGATGTCGTGATTTCATTCTCTGATCACTAGAAATCCGGGTGTTTTATCACGTCTAGCGCCTAGGACATTTAATTTGAGAAATAGGAAAATGAATACCTTCAAAATTTGTTAATGGGGTTTTTCTCTTTCTCCCTAAAATTTCTTCTGCAAATGTCAAAGTTTCTGAAATGACGGTCATCAGATTTATTACAAAAGGAAAAGGGTACAAACCTTGCCGAAGATACATAGCCGGAAATCGGATTTCTTCGCCGGGTCTGGAAAGATTTTGGAAGAAACAAACTAAAATCAACAAAATCTCCAGCAGACGGTCATCAGGCTTAGACCTCCGATCATAGGATTTTATCGCCGGGAAAATAGGCTAGGAATTATTTTGTGGAAAATTGTTGGGTAGCATTGGGAAGATAAAAAGGAAAAGGCAAGAAATGGTCAATTCCGCCTTAATTTGGGAGCTCATTTCAACAATTTTTTGGATGGGAGTGGGTTGCAATTGTTCAGTCCACATGGGACCTAATAGTGATTCCCCTGTCTTATTTGATTGATTCACACTTTTAATTGGTAAAACAGACCATGTCAAAAAATTGGTAAAAAATCAAAACCAAGTTGCCACAAAAGTTCAAGTAAAGATGACTCTTCTGTAACAAATAATCTTCATTTTCAATCAAAGAACAACACGCTTGAACTATTGGAAATTATCCCAATACCCAATAACAGTCCCCCAACAATGTGGTCCCAATTCTTGTGGTCCCCAATTCCTTTGTGGGAAATTATTATGGGACCACATTCCCCATCTCCTTTGTGTAGGGAATTATTGGCACTTGTGGGTTATGGACCGTCACGCTAGGGATCCTTTGAGACTCCCGGGAATCTTTTGAGATGCCCATCTTTTGAGACTCCCGGGAATCCTTTGAGACACCTTTAAAATTACAAGGATCTATTTGAGACGTAATTTAAATATGAATTATCATAAATCTAATTTTATAATTTAAACAAATTAAATCAACTAATTCATGTAATGAATGTACGGTAAATAATTAAATCCCTAAACATGCGGAACTAAGGGATTACGTGTTTACCTTTGAATCGGAGAGATACCGTTGAGAAGAATAACAACTTCAACCCAATTGCCTTCTCGAGTATTCCCTAAGTCCTAGCCCGTTGATCCGGTGGGAGATCTCACGAACCAATAACTCTCAAGACCGATTTCTGTATTAATTTTGGCAATCTGTATTTTTGGAAATTACAGATCTCTCTTTTCTGTATTTTTGGAGAAGACCGATTTTTCTCTCAACTCTTAAAATTAAGAGTGGCGGTTTTTACTCTATTTATAAGAGAGAATAGCAAATTTATTTATTAGAAGATATTGGAGATCTAGAAATATTTTATTCTCCAAGAGATATTATATTATTTCCATATCTTTCTCCATAATATTATCTCCCCAAAATAAGTGTTACTTTCCTCTCTTTCTTGCAACAAGATTAATTCTTATCTTTTCAATTACCTTAGTTAATGGACTTTTATTGGGCTACTTGAGGGGCCTTTAGGAGAATTAGGATTGGACCTCCCAATGGGCCCATAAATGAATATTGAGCCACAATATTTTTCCAGCCCATTAATTTTAATTCATTCCACTATAGAATTAATATTGCACTATCCATCCTAACCCATATTACGAAATATGGCTCCCGGTTATTATTTCCCGTGTTTAAGATTCAATGTCCATCAATTAATTTAAGCTACTGAATGCTTTAATTAATTAATATATTTTATTCCTCAGAGTAAGGACAGCTCAACATTATTATCATATCGGAAATAAATTCCACTGATCAGATTTGATATGATAAACCTTCTGAGCCCACCAAGGGGACATAATCAACTTGACACTCCAAGACACGATTCTCTGTATTAATTTTGGCAATCTGTCCTATAATTAATAATATTGCCCAAAATATAAAGTATTGAATCACATTGATTCTTTACCCATACTAAATCAAAGCAATACTTCTTAACTACAGACAATTCCATTTAAGTGACAGAGATTAAGAAATCAACAACCACTGAGGTCTAATTCTTCATTCCTTAAGCCAGTCTAGAAGAATTACCTCTCTATAGGTCCTATTCAGCACATCATAATGCACTAGTGTAATCTCTTGGTCAAGACAAACCAATCTGAGCCTTACACCTCAACTTCTACCAATGGATTGTTCAATTCCATCTAAGTTGTGAATCAATTGTACTTATATACAAGGAACTGACAATGTGATCTTCTGTGATCTTCTACACACCACATTGTCTACAATGTAAAGTACATCTGAACGTTTATGCAATAAATAATTACCATTCATTATATTTAAAGCAACCAGTGACAAAAATTTATTCTCATTAATAAGTGCAAAAATCAGTTTGTATACATAAGTAGCACTAAAAGCATACTTGCCAATATAACCCTAACAATCTCCCACTTATACTCAAAGTCTGCTTTTAAGTATACTACAGCACGTCCATGTTCTACATGTCCTAATAAATTCTCACACTTATACTCAAAGCAGCTTGGCAACGCACTTGACCCCCATTCCTTCCACATGTCTCTCGAATGTACTCTGAGGCAGACCCTTTGTGAAGGGATCAGCTAGGTTGTCTTCCGATGCGATCTTTGCCACCACTATATCTCCTCTCTTAACGATTTCTCGTATAAGATGGTATTTCCTTTCAATGTGTTTGCTTGCCTTGTGAGCTCTTGGTTCCCTTGAATTTGCAACTGCTCCAGCATTATCGCAATAAATAGTGATAGTGCTGGGAAAATTCGGAATCACATCCAAGTCCACTAAGAAGTTCTTAAGCCAAACCGCTTCTTTCGCTGCTTCACAAGCAGCTACATATTCGGCTTCCATGGTAGAATCAGCGATGCATTTCTGCTTCACACTTCTCCATGTCATGGCTCCACCCCCCAAACAAAACACACTACCCGAGGTAGATTTTCTAGAATCCATGTCTGATTGGAAATCTGAGTCCGTATAACCCACAGGAAATAGACTGTCTGACTGATAAACCAACATTCTATCTCGAGTTCTTTTTAGATACTTGAGTATGTTTTTAACTGCAGTCCAATGTTCTTTCCCTGGGTTACTTTGATATCTTGCTACCATGCCTACAGCAAAGCAAATATCCGGTCTCGTGCACAACATTGCATACATGAGGCTTCCAACTGCCGACGCATATGGAATGTTTCTCATCTCATCCATCTCCTTTTGTGTCTTAGGACACATCTCTTTAGATAGATGAATTCCATGCCTAAAAGGAACAAATCCTTTCTTGGAATTTTGCATGCTGAATCGTTTCAAAATAGTGTCTATGTATGAGGTTTGGGATAAGCATATCATCCTTTTCTGGCGATCTCGAGTAATCTTAATCCCAAGGATGTGACCAGCTTCTCCTAAATCCTTCATATCAAACTGTTTTGACAACCATACCCTCACGTCTGTCAACACCTTTTTATTGTTTCCAATAAGCAGAATGTCGTCTACGTATAATACTAAGAATACCAAGGCAGTTCCGATACACTTCTTATAGACACAACTCTCAAATTCATTTTGATCAAATCCATAGGATTGTATCACCTGATCAAAACATTGATTCCAAGCTCGCGATGCTTGCTTAAGTCCATATATTGACCTTTTAAGCTTGCATACAAGATTCTCTTGGCCTTTTTCAATGAAGCCTTCGGGTTGGCGCATGTAGATTTCTTGTTCAAGACTTCCATTTAGGAAAGCTGTCTTGACATCCATTTGCCAGATCTCAAAATCTAGGTGAGCTGCAATCGACAAGAGAATACGAATAGACTTAAGCATAGCTACAGGCGAAAAGGTCTCCTCATAATCGATTCCCTCTTTCTGAGTATATCCTTTTGCCACTAGTCTAGCTTTGAAGGTTTCAACCTTCCCATCTGATCCTCTTTTTCTCTTGTAGACCCACTTGCATCCAATAGGATTTACACCTTTGGGTGGTTCCACAAGCTCCCACACTTTGTTATGATCCATAGACCCCATTTCTGCTTCCATTGCAGTTTGCCAAGAATCTGCATCCTTGTCTTGAAGTGCCTCATCGTATGTCCATGGGTCAGATTCATCCTCTCCGGGGACCAAGTCCGAAGACTCTCCCACGAACATGAATCGCTCAGGTTGTCTCACAACCCTCCCACTACGACGAGGTTCCGATTGTGTTTGTGTATCGCTTGGTATATCTACTTGTACACTTGGTATATGAGTTGGCCCGCTTAATTCATTTAAGGTAATCTCACTCTTGGGCTTTCTATTACTCATATAGTTTTCTTCCAAGAATCTAGAATGTGTGCTTATCACAATTCGCTGATCCTTTGGACTATAGAATAAACCCCCTTTCGTTCCTCTAGGATATCCTACAAACAGCCTTAATTCTGAACGAGGGTCTAACTTTCCAGCTTCCTTGTCCAACACGTATGCAGGACACCCCCAAATTCTTATGTGTCTTAGACTAGGCTTTCGCCCGGTCCACAATTCTGTAGGAGTTTTAGGAACTGATTTGGAAGGTACCAAATTCAGAATGTAAGTCGCTGTTTCCAAGGCATGACCCCAAAACGACTTAGGTAAATCTGAATAACTCATCATAGATCTGACCATCTCTAAAAGAGTTCGATTTCTTCGCTCTGCAACCCCATTTTGTTGAGGGGTTCCGGGTGCAGTTAATTGGGATACAATCCCTTCGCCTGATAAGTAGCCCAAAAATTCATTGCTGAGGTATTCGCCTCCACGATCTGATCGTAGAAACTTGATACTCTTTTCCCTATGCTTTTCTGCTTCAGCCTTAAACTCTTTGAATTTAACAAATGTCTCAGACTTATGCCGCATTAGATAGATGTATCCATATCTTGAGTAATCATCGATAAAAGTAACGAAATACTCAAAACCTCCTTTTGCTTGAATTGACATTGGTCCACATACATCAGTATGAACGAGTTCTAACACTTCATTAGCTCTATTCCCCTTTGCCCCAAAGGCTCTTTTGGTCATTTTACCCTCTAAACATGATTCACATGTTGGAAACGGCTCAACCTGGAATGATTCCAACGAGCCGTCGTTCAACAACCTTTGAATCCTTCTTAGATTAATATGACCAAGTCTAAGATGCCACAGAAGTGTTTCGTTCATGTCTGAAGAATGCTTTCTTTTCTTAGAAATAGTCGATGTGTTATGCGATTCATTTTGTGTGGAATGTGCACAATTAATAGTATAAAGATTATTCACCAATGCTCCCGAACAGATAATCTCGTCATCACGACAAATAACGACATTCTTATTAAAAGAAACTGAATATCCATCCAAAATTAGTTTAGAAACTGAAATCAAATTCTTTCTAAAACTCGGAACATAAAGAACGTCTTTTAAAACTAAAATTCTATCACTAAAAGATAGTTGCACATCTCCCACTGCAACAGCCGCCACTTTCGTAGCATTGCCCATGGTGATGATGATCTCACTCCCACTAAGTTGTCGGGTTAGCTTGAACCCTTGAAAATCAAAACAAATATGATCAGTGGCTCCCGTATCCACCACCCACGAATGGGAAGAATACACCGTTAAACAAGTTTCAATTACTAGTGCGTGAGAATTACCTTGCTTACCAGCCTTCTTAGGCTTGGTACAGGCTGACTTCCAATGTCCTTTCAGACCGCAACTAAAGCACTTTCCCTTAGTGGTCTTTTTCTTGACACCTCCCTCAATTGGTATCTTTTCCTTGTTATTGGCTTGTTTCTAGCCATTTGCCTTCTTCTTCTTCTTTCCACCTTTCGGTGCAGAATTAGAAGATGGACCGTTTGCCAACATAGCCGTATGCTCGTTCCTTGGTCCCATTAACATCTCAGCCGAAACCAAAGCTTGCAAGAGCTGAGCCAACGTATACTCTTGATTATTCATCGTATAGTTCAGTTGGAACTGCTCAAAACTTTTCGATAGAGAATGGAGTACGAAATCGATCTGCGTTTCCGCATCGAATTCAGCACCAAGAATCTCAAGTTTGTTAAGGAAACCCATCATCTTAAGAACGTGATCCCTCACGGGCGTTCCCTCGACCATTTTCTGTGATAACATATCTCGCATGGTCATTTGTCTAGCCGTACGATTCTGATGAGCAAAAAGTTCCTTAAGGTTCATCATAATAGCTGAAGCGGATTCCATGTTCTGGTGTGGGTGTTGCAACACATCTGACATTGAAGCCAAGATGGTACACCTAGCCATTTCATCGGATCTCATCCACTCCTTATGATATTCCTTATCTTCTTGGTTCGTCTCATCCGTAGGGACAGGGGGTTTAGGTTCATCAAGTACCCACTTATGCTGTTGTGCAGTCAAGACTATAAATAAATGTCTTTTCCAATCCACATAATTCTCTCCTTCCAATTTGTTTTCTTTAAGTATACTAAAGAATTGGTTAAAAGGAGACGACATGCTGAACTGAGAATAAAATATACAATTTGTATTAATATCCTATTAACACAAAAATTATCACATAATTTGATCACATTTACTATATCAAAAACCTCAAAAAAACGATATAAACATGCATCAACCAACATCTTAAAACCAATTTAAGTAAGTCACGATGAGTGTGAACGTTTACTCAAATACATTTAAGCAGATTACAAACAAAGCAGTTACAAACCTTTAATTCAAAATTAATAGTTGGCTTCAACCTGGCCATATAAAATTGACAGGGATTCCGATGGGGAGTTAATATATCAATTTTATACCTAAGTAATAACCATAATTAAATACAGGACTATTATTTCGTTTTGAATAAGCCACTCGATGGGAGGGTCATACCGCCACTAGTAATAATCCACAATCATCCTTAAAGGAATTTATTCATGTGAACTTATCTTTTGACCTATCCGATAGGGAGAGAGGCGCTTGCCAATGCGTAGCCAAAAGACTTCACAAATAAATAAATTATGGAGGCCATTTAATCAATTTATTATCTTAAATAAATTTAATTAATAAAAAAACATACTTAGTAATTTTTTAAACTAGAGGTTTTTCACGAATTCTCATGCAAAATTAACAAATAATCATAGCATAATAACAAAACACAAATTAGGCAAACACGTCCAATTATCATGGTTTAATTTTCTCGTTTTGAAGGAACGAGAATTCGTACACCCACGACCGCAACAAAAAAAATCACGCCACGCCTACAACCGACTCGTGTGGCTTGGTCGTCCGGGTGCCTCCGATTCTTTAATCCGTCTAACGGTCTTCGTCTTTGACCCGTTACAATTTATTTACAAAAAATAAATCTAACATCTAGACTAGTTTATTACAAATTAAATAATCTAATCTACCAGTGAATTTTCTCACGGGAAAAACAAATCTGACCGAATCAGATTAAAAACCACATTCAAACAACATAAATTAAAACATACATTAAAACCATGATAATTGGATACCTGCAAAAAAGATCTAACAATTCTACATCCAAATATCAATTTAATGTAAATAGATTTAAATTCTAATTTAAATTACAGAGCCCAAAACCTTGGCTCTGATACCATCTGTTGGAAATTATCCCAATACCCAATAATAGTCCCCCAACAATGTGGTCCCCAATTCCTTTGTGGGAAATTATTATGGGACCACATTCTCCATCTCCTTTGTGGGGAATTATTGGCACTTGTGGGTTATGGACCGTCACGCTAGGGATCCTTTGAGACTCCCGGGAATCTTTTGAGATGCCCTAGGGATCTTTCGAGACTCCCGGGAATCCTTTGAGACACCTTTAAAATTACAAGGATCTATTTGAGACGTAATTTAAATATGAATTATCATAAATCTAATTTTATAATTTAAACAAATTAAATCAACTAATTCATGTAATGAATGTACGGTAAATAATTAAATCCCTAAACATGCGGAACTAAGGGATTACGTGTTTACCTTTGAATCGGAGAGATACCGTTGAGAAGAATAACAACTTCAACCCAATTGCCTTCTCGAGTATTCCCTAAGTCCTAGCCCGTTGATCCGGTGGGAGATCTCACGAACCAATAACTCTCAAGGAAGAATTAATTTTCTCTTGTTGCACACACTGTAATTTCGAAAATTACAGATCTCTCTTTTCTGTATTTTTTGAGAAGACCGATTTTTCTCTCAACTCTTAAAATTAAGAGTGGCGGTTTTTACTCTATTTATAAGAGAGAATAGCAAATTTATTTATTAGAAGATATTGGAGATCTAGAAATATTTTATTCTCCAAGAGATATTATATTATTTCCATATCTTTCTCCATAATATTATCTCCCCAAAATAAGCGCTACTTTCCTCTCTTTCTTGCAACAAGATTAATTCTTATCTTTTCAATTACCTTAGTTAATGGACTTTTATTGGGCTACTTGAGGGGCCTTTAGGAGAATTAGGATTGGACCTCCCAATGGGCCCATAAATCAATATTGAGCCACAATATTTTTCCAGCCCATTAATATTAATTCATTCCACTATAGAATTAATATTGCACTATCCATCCTAACCCATATTACGAAATATGACTCCCGATTATTATTTCCCGTGTTTAAGATTCAATGTCCATCAATTAATTTAAGCTACTGAATGCTTTAATTAATTAATATATTTTATTCCTCAGAGTAAGGACAGCTCAACATTATTATCATATCGGAAATAAATTTCACTGATCAGATTTGATATGATAAACCTTCTGAGCCCACCAAGGGGACATAATCAACTTGACACTCCAAGACACGATTTTCTGTATTAATTTTGGCAATCTGTCCTATAATTAATAATATTGCCCAAAATATAAAGTATTGAATCACATTGATTCTTTACCCATAATAAATCAAAGCAATACTTCTTAACTACAGACAATTCCATTTAAGTGACAGAGATTAAGAAATCAACAACCACTGAGGTCTAATTCTTCATTCCTTAAGCCAGTCTAGAAGAATTACCTCTCTGTAGGTCCTATTCAGCACATCATAATGCACTAGTGTAATCTCTTGGTCAAGACAAACCAATCTGAGCCTTACACCTCAACTTCTACCAATGGATTGTTCAATTCCATCTAAGTTGTGAATCAATTGTACTTATATATCACTACAAGAAAATAACGAAATTCCAACGGTTTTTTGCATTTTTTCCGTTGGAATCAATGATTCCAACGGAGAATCCAACGAAAATACGACCGTTGGAAAAGTGGGCGTTGGAATCATAAAATTCCAATGAAATTTCCAGCGGAAAAAAATTCCGACGGTACATTCCAACAGATCTTGATCGTTGGAATTTTCACCTGTTGAAATTTTTTCCACCGTAAATTCCATCGACAAGTCCAACGGTAATTTGTCGTTGGAATTTTTTCCAACGAATTTTAACCATTGGAATTTTAATTGTTGGAAATTATAAATGTAAATTCCTACACAAATTCCAACAACAAAAAATCGTAGGAATTTTTATTCCAACAGATATGTACTATTGGAATATTCAACTATTGGAAAATTTCCATCACAAATTTCATTGTCAATTCCAATGATTTTTTCCATTGGAATTTTATTCAAGTCAAATTTTTGCTATATTAAAAATCCATACCAAAATCAATCGAAATTAATTACACAACATACCATAATTCAAATATATAATCAAGTTCAAAAAATATATAATAACTTCAAAATCAAATACTCCAATTTAAAATATCCGGTGTCATAACAAAAATAATAAATTCTAAACATTACAATCATAAATGTCTAAGAGTGTTGATCACCCTTCCAATATTTCACATCACCAACAAAAATAAATTAAACAAATTATTCGGCATCATCTTCATCATCATAATCACCATCATTAATACCAAGGGCATGATCATCCTCTTCATTCTCAATTTCATTATCACCATTATCTATATTCCCTGCATCACGAGAAGACCTGAAGAAGATGCATAATGGTTAGCAAACAAATGTGACTGCTTGAAACTTAGATAATAACAAAATATCAAGAATTTTAACATTAGACATTTTTTCGCTAAGAAATATGATTAAAAACACAATTTTCTCATTTTCTAAAAATACTAAAAGTCTTATCTATCAAAATTACAAGCTCAAGAGATTAACAACTCTATATTATCACCGACTTATTTTATTATATTTATATACACATTACCCATATGACATATCGACATGTACTCATATAGCACAAACCGTCGTACATATAGGGCACATATATATAGATATACATATATATAGATATACATCAAACATCACAAACAATATGTAAATACACTAATTATACACACAACGCATATATATATATACTATTCACACATCACACACATATAGTTATATCATATATACACTCACACACCTCATACACATATCGATATATCATATATACACTCACACACACACACAACGCACATATATATATACTCACACATAGCACACTCATATAGAGATATATATACTCACACACAAATTGCAGTTTACAAAAAAACGAAAATAATGATAATAATAATTAATATTTACTTTCACAGTGAAAAAAACAAAAAAAAAAGAGAAAAGAAAACTCACCTAATGTGCAAGGAGGAATTAGGTAAAGGAAAAGAACACACACAGAGGCACCAATAGACCGAAGGAGTAGAAAACTAGAAGGATTAAAAGTGATTTGGATATATGAAGAAAAAAAAAAGGAAGAAGTTAGAGTATATCTTTCTAGAAAATTGAATAAATCAAATCTTTGAAATTTTCCTAATTAAAATTTTGAGAATCCCGCCCTTCCCTTTAGCCTCCAACTAAATCTTTAGAATTTTTTGGATTTATTTATACTATATATAAATTTGATTGTAATATAAATTTCCATAATTTTTTTAATTTTAAAATTTTTCAAATTCAAAAATCTAGAAAATTTTGAGAATCCGTAATTAACAATTTTTTATATTTTTTTAATCTTTCAGATTTTTATATTTATCACAGTAAGAGACTTTTTTAACAAAATTATGAGATTGTTGTAAATTCTATTGGAATAATTAACAACAAAATTCAACGATTTTAGTCTATTAAAATTTTTGTTGGAATTATATATAAAAATATTCTTTGATTTAATGAAGAATTCCAACGGGTAAGTGTTAATGGAATTTTCGTTGGAATAATTAAAGAAAAATCCAACAGTAATATGGCGTTGGCGTTGGAAATTCCGTTGGAATTAGATATAAAGTATAATTTTATTTAGAAAAATCATTCCAACGATCTAATGTCAATGGAATTTTCATTGGAATAATTTAAAAAAAAATCCAATGATATTCATGTCGTTGGAAATTTTGTTGGAATTAGACATAAACATATAATTTAATTTAGGATAATCATTCCAACTGTCTGGTGCCGTTGGAATGTTTGTAGGAATTTATTTTTTTAAAATTCCAATGCCTTTTCCAACAGTAAATTCCAACGGTTACCACAAGATGTTGGAATCTCCGTTGGATTTTTCCAACGGTGGCTTATGTTGTTGGAAAAACTGTTGGAATTTTTAAAATTCCAACGATTTATTTTTCTGTTGGAATTTTTCCGTTGGAATTTCACTGTTTTCTTGTAGTATATAAAAGGAATTGACAATGTGATCTTCTGTGATCTTCTACACACCACATTGTCTACAATGTAAAGTACATCTGAACGTTTATGCAATAAATAATTACCATTCATTATATTTAAAGCAACCAGTGACAAAAATTTATTCTCATTAATAAGTGCAAAAATCAGTTTGTATACATAAGTAGTACTAAAAGCATACTTGCAAGTATAACCCTAACACAAACCAAATTACAATTCACACACACGCAAAAAGAACAAAAAAAAATGACATTAAATACAAGTTGTACAAGAAAACAGCTTGTAAGAAAACCTATATAAAAAAAATCAAATATAGACGGGAAACAGTACTACAACTAAAAAATCCACAAACACTACAAGAAAATAATTAAATGGCTAGAGAATATTTTGTAGGCAATAATTTCAATTTTGTAGGCATTTTTATTTACATACGAAATACCAACTATAACCATTTGTATGGAATTCACTCGTAGGTAATTTGGTTGCCTACGAAAATTTAATCCGTAGGCCACATTTTCGTAGCAAATCCATATTTCGTTGGTAATTTCGTAGGCAAATTTGGCAACAAATATTTCGATTGGAAAAAATTTAATATATATTCATTCAAAATTTCTTATTCCACGTGCCACTTCATATGTGAAGATAATAATTATGAAGACGGAGGGAGTATCTACTATTATAACAATATTTATTATTTAAAGATTATTCAGAAAGATGCATTATACATATCAATATATGCAACATAACATTTTTTTTAATATATGAATATACACTTAATAATATGATAGAATTTTAGAACACACATAAATAACATTCAAATTTCATTATATTTCCAAAAGAAAAGTGCCAATTACATTATTCTAGGGACAATTAAATAGGGTTTTTCAAGAAATGAGTTATTTAAATTTGTGTTTCTTAAAATTCTCTAAACTAATCTCTCAAATTTTATAATTTTATATATTTTTTTAAAATTAAAATTATTTTATCTTTCCTCCCTATTCTCTCTTTTTCTTTATGCTATTAAATTTTATATTTTTCACAATCCCGTAATTATGCCCGCGTCTTCAGGATCCACTCATATTTATTCGACATTTTACACCCAATAAAAAGCTTAAATATAGGCAAACTAACTTTAAATTTAAAAAACATAAAAAAATGACCCGACCTTCCCACCATGAAATAGTTAATTACCAAGAAGAAGTGTGAGGATATTACTCATTTTGACTTGGTAATTCTCTCAAATCCCTTGAAAATAGTCTAATTAAAGATATTTGGAAATATATCAAATCATTATATATCTCTATTCTATCTAATTTTTTGATGACTCGATATCAAATACAAGAATCGACTCGGTATACTAAAGTGTAGAACCTACGTTCATAGGTTGGTTCTAAGCCGGAAGCCAAAAATGGTGAAAAAATGGAAATCTACAGTGATGGTCGTTGGATTGGGACTGTTGCTCTCTCTTTTGGCCACTTCCACTTTATTTGCAACTTCTGAACTCGCAAGAAAAGGTACTTTTCTTATCTTATGTTTTTTATTAATTTTATTTTGTCTTTGCAATTTTAATTATATTTTTATATTTTGTAGGAATTAATGCCCCCGCTTCACAGTTCTTGTTATCTTATGCACTTTTGGCATTGTTCAAGCTTTACAGGAGAAAACCTCACAAAGTAGGTCATGTTTAATTTATTTGATCACCCCATATTACTAATATTTAATATTAATATTCTCTGCATATACATTCAATAGAATTTAGTTGTTTCATGTGAAATTATTAATAATTTTAATTACTTGGATTTTTTTTATGAGCAGGTGAAATTGTATTACTATATTATGTTGACCTCTTTGATTGAGGTGTTAGCCAATTTTTTCAGTAAGTCATGTGCAGTACTATATATTAAACAAAATCAATTATCTTACTGAAAAGTATGAGATGTATATATAATTTATTTTTAAACTTTTACAGTGATTGAGGCAATACAACACACTTCTCTTACCAGCTTTGTGCTTCTGCATTATTGGACAATAACATGTTCCTTGCTATTCGGCTCATTGTTTTTTAAAAAAATATATGGAGTTCAAATTCTGTTTGGTCTAGCAATTTGTGTTACTAGTTATGCAATCGTTTTTGTCTCGGATGTTCATTCTGTTCACGAAAGATCAAGTAAGTAATCTCATTACCTTTCTCAACTTATTCAATTAAGCTAATTTTAATTGTAAGTTTGAAGGACTCTCTAAAGTGAGAGTTTGATGTATATTGATACGATTATGTAGAGAAGTTTACAAGAGGTTGTAACTAACAAGTTAACTACTTTTGTGGTAAACTAACTCTAACTAATCTTGACTAATATTTCACCTCAAGCGAAGTGGGAGCAAAGAGACGTTGAGCTTGTGTCAAAAGAATTCAAACAAGGGGCGACCAAGACCTTTAGTGAAGAGTTCGCGAAAAAAGTGATAATTGAGTAGTGAGAAAGAAAGATGGCACTTTTGTTGTCACAAATGAGTGTTGGAGATGTTGACGAAAGAGCTTTTAATTCCTTGAGGAGTGAGCATATCCAAACGATTTGCGAGGAAGTTGTCGCCATGGCACGATATTCTGATTCACAGCTTGACCGAGAAATAATAGGTTACTTTTTGGCCGCCCATGAAATAAGATTCGGGTCGAGGAATATGGCGTAGCCGAATGTAGAGCGACGGGTCTCAAGGCATCGAGCCCAGTCTGCATCTGAGTAGGCGAACAATGTCGAGCGACCAGAAGAGAAGGTAAGGCCGAGATGAGAGGTACCTTTGACATAGCGTAAAATACGTTTGACTGCTTGAAAGTGATCGATGGTCGATTTTGCTTGAAACTGGCTTATAGTGTTAACGACAAAAGCGAGACCAGGGCGTGTGATGGTGGAATATTGAAGTGCTCCAACAAGCGAGCGAAAGAGGGTTGGATTGGTGAAGGGGGTGCCTTCTAAGCGAAGAAGGTCAGCGGTGGCTAGCGGAGTGGCAACTGACTTTGAGTCGAGCATGTTTGCTCGGGTAAGGATGTCAGTGGCGTATTTGGATTGGCCGAGAAAGAGGCCGTGATCAGTGTAAGTGACTTAAATGCCGAGAAAGTATGTTAGGCGACCAAGATCCTTGATAGCAAACTCCTTATTGATCCTGGAAGTAAGACGAGTAATGAATGTGGGATCATTTCTTGTAATTATGATATCGTCAACATAAACGAGAAGAAAAAGAGTAATATGACCTGACACGTAGATGAATAGCAAGGTGTTATATTTGCTCTCAATGAAGCCGAGGATAGGGAGGAAGTCACAGAATCGTTAAAACCAAGCGTGAGGAGCTTTTTTGAGGCCATAAAGGGCTTTTTTGAGTTTGCAAACATGATTGGGGCGAAGAGGATCGACAAATCCCAAGGGTTGGCGCATGTAGATAGGAGTTTAGGCATTTTTTACGTCAAGTTGATGGAGTGGCCATTTGTTCATGACGGCAAATGAGAGGATGATACGAATAGTGGCTGATTTGATGAGAGGATTGAAAGTATGATTGTAGTCAAAACCAGGAATTTGAGTGAAGTCTTGGGCGAACAACCGTGCTTTATGCCGATCTATGGATCCATCAGCAAGGAATTTTGTTCGGTATACCCATTTTGAGCCAACTATGTTTGCATTTGGGGGAGGAGGAACCAAATCCCAAGTTTTATTTTTGTGAAGGGCTTTTAGTTCATCGTCCATAGCTGCTAGCCAGTGAGGAGTTTTAGCTGCCGAGGAAAAACACTTTGGTTCCGAGTTTGTATGGATAGCGGCGAGCAGGGATGAGGTAGTGATAAGAGCATCATCAGGTGGGTGTTTTATTTTGAAGATGCCATCTTGAGACCGAGTTCGCATGGCATGAGTGGGGTGGCAGCTGGCGAAATGCGAGGCGGGGAAGCAGGAGGAGGAGCTCGCAGAGGACGAGGAACAAGAGGACGAACTGTTGGGCAAGCAATCAGAGGAAGAGGATCTGGAGAAGCAGTGGGCAAGTGAGCCGGAGACATAATGTCAGGCTGGAGACAAAACGAGCAAGGGGTTTGAGGAGAATCCTCAAGGCGACTAGGAGGAGGGTCAGATGATGGGCTGTAAAAAACAGAGATATCAAGACAGGAAACTTCCGAGCAGGGACGGTCACTAGCGAAAGGGAAGAGGGTTTCATTAAAGCGAGCATGGCGCGAGATGTATAAGCGTTGCGAGCAAGGGTCAAGACAACAGAATCCTTTATGGCGCGAGCTGTAACCTAGGAAAACACAAGAGAGACTACGAGGAACAAATTTGTTAGAAGCATAGTTTCGAAGGCAAGGGTACACACATCAGCCAAAAACACGAAAGTTTTCATAAGAAGGAGGAGAGGAAAAAAGCATATCATAAGGAGTCTTGTTGTCCAGAATAGGAGTGGGAAGTCTGTTTATGATATAGACAGTTGTTCCAAAGGCCTCTACCCAAAACTTCGTTAGGATAGAGGAATGGAATAGGAGAGTGAGCCCCATTTCAGTTATGTGCATGTGCTTACGTTATGCTTGGCCATTCTGGGCTGGAGTATAGGGACATGACATAGTATGAATAATTCCCGATGAGTGAAACAAATCACGAAGTTTGTGGTTAGTGAATTCAGTTCCACCATCTGATTGAAAGCGTTTGATCATGCATGTAAGTTGGTTTTCAACCATATTTTTAAAGATGACAAAGATAGAGAAAAAATCAGATTTTTTACGAAGAGGATAAAACCAAGTAAAACAAGAATGATCATCTATGAATACAACATAATAAGAGAATCCATCAAAAGATTTAACCGGGAAGGGCCCCATAGATCACAATGAATAAGATCAAGAACATGTGAAACTCGTTTTTTATTTATGACAAAGGGAAGTCGAGCACTTTTAACTCTTTGACATAGCGAGCATATAGTAGGGCGAGGAAGCAAAGAAGTAACCGAAAGGCGACCTTTATTTTAAAGCAAATTTACAATGTCAAAGTTTACATGTCCCAGTCGATTATGACACAATTCATAAGAGGCAATAGAAGTGCGAGGATGTAAAGTAGAGGCAAAAACAGGATGCCAATTGTCTAAAACATATAGGCCTTGATCAAGTCTGCCTTGAGCTAGAACCACACCTATATTCCGATTCTGAATTTTAAAAGAGTCATTAGAGAATATAAGACGAATATGAAAATCATTTGTTAGTTTACTACCGGAAAGTAGATTTTTGGTGATAGAAGGTACGACTAGAACATTAGAGAAAGAGAGGTGTGAATTGTAAGAACGAGAACCAGTATGAGTAATTGGGAGAATGTTACCATTTACCACGACAACTCTGTTCGACCTAGTGTAGGGCGAGGAAGAATCAAGGGACACAGAGGAGGGGATCATGTGTGAGGAGGCCCTAGTGTCGACGTACCAATTAGAGAGATTTGCATGATGAGGAAAATAATCAACAGTGTTGGCTTGACGACCATATTAAGAATCATAACGCTGAGGGCAAGGAGAGGCATAATGACCATCTAATCGACAAATTTGGCAGCGAGGAGAGAAGTGACCACGCCTACGCCCGCGACCTAAAGAAGTGCTGCCTCGAGATATTGGTTGGCCGCGACCATACTGCTGGCGAGCAGAAGGGGGATGACCCAAAACAGATGTGTTGGAGGAGCGAGCAAAGAAGGCCGAATTATGGGACGAGGAAGAAGGATTTTCAAGGGATCAGGTAAAAAGATCATGAGATTCCGCCTTGGCGAGGAGATCTGAGAACGAAGGTAGATGAGAAAAGTTAATTTGAGAGGTGGAAAAACCATGAAGTTCGGGACCTAGCCCACGAAGAAACCAATGCGATTTGTCGGTGTTATCAAATAGTGCATCCCATGGAGGAGAGTTGATCACAAAGATTCTTGAAGGCGGCCCCATATTCTGAAATCGATCTTGATCCTTTCTTGATGAGTTGTAACTCATCTTTCAACCGAAGTTCCCGAGCCTTGGAGGGCTGATTAAACGCTTCAGCAAGAGCTGTCCAAATGTCCAGAGAGGACGAGCATCTGACGGTAACTGCTATGGCCTCTCCAGTGAGGGTAGAGGTCAAGAAAACACTTACAGTTTGATCACGAGAGAACCAAGATGTATAAAGAGGGTTAGAAGAGGAAACTCCATTGTTGGTGATGTTGGCAGGAGGAGCCGACGATGAACCGTCGACATAGGGCAATAATTTTTTAGTAACAAGTAGAGCAAAGACTTGACGATACCACATTGAATAATTTGTGGGTTTCAACTTGATAGTAACAAGATGCGTCATAGCATGGAGGGTGAGAGTGGCATTGAAGAAGGATGTAGTGGTGGTCGCCGACGAGTCTACCATCGTAGCGACGAGTATTAGACGGGAAAAGAGGGGGAGGAAGAAGATGGCCCAAGTGGTTAGATTGATACCATATAAGTTTGAAGGACTCTCTAAAGTGAAAGTTTGATGTATATTGATAGGATGTATATTGAAAGGATTATATACAGAAGTTTACAAGAGGTTGTAACTAACAAGTTAACTACTTTTGTGGTTAACTAACTCTAACTAATCTTTACTATTATTAATTATTTTGTGACTAATATATACTCCGATATTACTCAACTTATAGTTCAATTAACCTAATTTATTTTGTGATTAATGTTATTGCAGGTGTTATCAGCCTTGTTAAAGGTGATATGTTTATTATTATTGGGGCAACACTTTCTAGTGTTAGCCTTGTTATTCAGGTAAATATATATATATATTATTTTTAATTGTATATTCAAATTATTCAATGTTAGTTTGAGGACACCGTTTGCAGGACTTTTTAAAAAAAAATGAAGACGGGGTGACACACAATGCTTTCTTGGACATTTTTTGTGCAATTTTAACTGCTCTTCAAATGTATGAAAGATTTTTTTTTAATGTTATTTAATTAAAAATTATAATATATATCTAATGCTTTTTTATTTATTTATGAATAATACTAGAGCTATATCTGAACGCAATGAATTCAAATTCATTCTTCTCTCCTCACATGTGGCGGTAACTCTATATACTTTATTCAACCTAAATTGAAATTAGGAAGATTTAATTTGACACCAACCTCCCCTTTTTATTTGTTACATTTGATACAGATATTTCTTGTTATCGGATTTTCTTTATCCAGAATTTTCCTATACATAGGAACCAATTTCTTTTACAAGGTACATATCTACTACCATTTTTACTATCCTAAACTTTCGATTATTTTATCCTATATATGTTTTCGTTTGGATGATTCTGGTTATATTTGACTTGTTATAAACGTCATTTGGATGATTTTGGTTATATTTGACTTGTTATAAACCTGTATGGGCGCAGGTCGATGGATCAACAATGCTAAATCTGCCCATTCTAATTACCTACCATATATGGATTATTTTAATTCGTATATTTGCATATCATGAAAAGGTCCAAAACAACCCTAGTTAAAAAATCAAAATTACTAATTAAAGTTTTATGTTCACGAGTATTAATTCACATTCAATTTTTTTCAGGTAGATTGGATCTACTTTGTGGCCGTTGTTCTTACTATCCTTGGACATGGACTTATACTTTTTTCAAGGTATGCTCTAAATAACACTATCGACTTTTGTATTTTTCTTCTACTTTTTTCGTATTAGTAAAGAATAATTTATTTATACTTGGTGAATATATTTGTAATTAATATTAGATTAATGGTTATTATCACGTGAATGAACAAAATTGCAGGGTAGATCCAAATAATGGCAAGCCTTCAATTGATGAGGACACCGATTTTGGTCACTTAGATAATATCGAAATTTCAAATAAAGACGGAAATCTTATTTCCAGTGTTGAGCTACAAAATTCATTATGTCATATGTCATGCCAGAGTGAAGTTAATGGATGAAGTAGATTTAGAATTATTAATTTTTTAGACAAGATATTAAAGCTAGGTTATGTAATTTTATTTTAATACACTCGAGAGTGATTACACTATTAACCTATCTAATATGGGTTTGTTTGCACTATCATTTAAATTGGTAGTCCAATTTTTTTTTGCACTTGATATGATTTTTCTGTTGCATTTTAATATTTTTCATTTAGATTTTGGTTCTGAAAAATACTCTTGCTTATGTGTTTGTAAATTTAATTTTCGATACCAATTATATATAGAGCATATGAGAAATATGATTTCTTGATTACTTTACAAAGAGATGTACAAGGGTATTTATACAATACAATAGTCTTGACCTAATCTATGTGGGCTTTATAAATGAGGCCCATAGTAACATGAGATGGGCCTACACATGGATATATATATACAATACTTAAATATAATCCTAATATGCCCCCTCAAGATGGAGTACCATAGGATAATCCAATCTTGGACATAAGGAGCTGGAGGCGAGCACCCGAGAGAGGTCTGGTGAGGGCATCCGCAAGTTGGTCGGCAGACGAGACATGGGAGATACGAACTTGAGCAGTTTTGATGAGGTCACGAACGAAGTGGAAATAATTTGCAATATGCTTCATGCGTGAGTGAAACACTGGATTTGAGCATAAATAGGTGGCCCCAATGTTGTCGCAGTAGATGACAGGTACTTGTGGAATGGAAAAATGTAGTTCTTTGAGTAGAGATTTCAACTATTGAACTTTAGAGGCAGCTGAGGCAATTGCTCGACATTCAGCCTCAGTGGATGAGCGAGCAACAAATTTTTGTTTCTTGGACGACCATGAGATGGGGTTGGCCCCAAGGAAGACGACGTATGCACTAGTGGAAGTGCAATCATCATGGTTGCCCGCCCAACCGACATTAGTAAAGCAGTGTAGCGAGGAGGATGAGGTGGGATTCAGGGTGATCCCAACATCCCTGGTGTCGTTGTGATAGCGAAGAAGACGTTTTACAGTATTACAATGGGTGATGGTAGGAGCATGCATGAACTGAGATAACTTGTGAACAGCAAAGACGATGTCCAGTCGTGTGAGCTGAAGATATTGCAGGCTGCCGAGCACCTGACGATATTGAGTGGAGTCTGTGGGAGATGTGCCATCTGAGAGAGATAGGCGAGCAGAGGTGGATAGTGGGGTTTGAACAGATTTGGATGTGATCATGTTATACCGAATTAGAAGACCCACAACATACTTTCGTTGTGAGAGAAAGCATGACCTTTTGGAGCGAAGAACTTCCACGCTGAGAAAGTAGGGGAGAGGGCCTAGATCTTTCACAGAGAATTTTGAGCCGAGCTCGGCAGCTACGTGGGAGAGAAGTGGCGAGTTGTTGCCTGTGAGAATAAGATCGTCAACATACACAAGAAAATAGGCAAGAACTCCTGATTTGTTGTAAACAAATAAGGATTCGTCAGAGTGTGTTGGGATGAATCCAATTCCTTCGAGGAATATTCGAAGTGCGTAGTACCAGGTGCGAGGAGATTGTTTAAGACCGTATATGGATTTATGCAACTTGCAGACATAAGTGGGAAAGGTTTTATCTTTGAAGCCCGGAGGTTGGGCCATGAAGACTGTGTCAAAGAGAGTGCCATGGAGAAAAGCATTTTTAACGTCAAATTGATGAAGAGGCCAATCTTTGGTAACTGCAATACTGAGGACTGCTCGCACAGTGGCAGGTTTGAAAACAGGACTGAAGGTTTCAGTGAAGTCCACACCTGGTCGTTAGTGGAAACCTTTGGCGACCAAACGAGCTTTATACTTGTCCAAGGTGCCATCAGGTTTTCGCTTGATGTGAAACACCCACTTGGAGCCAACAATATTTTGAGAGGTCTCAGGAGGAACCAGGTCCGATGTTCCATTACGGAGAAGATCATCAAATTTAGTGAACATGGCATCTTGCCAATTTTTATCCTTTAGAGCCTGGAAAACACAACTTGGTTCAGTACTAGAGGACAGGGTTGATTAGAGACCGTACCTTGGATTAGGTTTGAACACTTGGTTCTGAGAGCGAGTAACCATGCGAGATGTAGGAGGTCGTAAGGGATCATTGGTCGGCACAGGGGTGGAGGATGTGGTAGCGTTTGTGGATGTGGTCGGCTGAGGTGTAGGTGGTTGATCAATCACATGCTGATCGATAGGATTGGTGGTGGTCGACACTAGGTTGGGGTTGGGAATTGGAGGAGTGATTTGTGGAGCAGGGTTAGGTGTGAATGTTATAATAATGGGCGAGGAGCTGGTGTCCGAAGGAAGTGGGTTAGTGGTCACAAAGACAGATGGTGGAATGACAGGATGGGGCGAGGTGAAGAAGGAAAAGGTATGTTCGACAAATTGAACATGGCGCGAGGTGTAGATGCGATGGGTGGAGAGGTCAAGGCAGAGATAGGCACTTTGAGTGAGTGAGTACCCAATGAATATACACGGAATGGATCGAGCATCAAGTTTGTGAGTGGTGTAGGGACGAAGCCAAGGGTAGCAAAGGCAACCAAAGACACGGAGTTTGGATAGGTTAGGGGGCGAGCAAAGAGTTGTTGATATGAGGAAATCATTTTGAGATTAACTTTGGGAAGTCGGATTATGATGTAGGCTGTCGAGCAGACAGCATAAGGCCAGTATGTAAGAGGCATGAAGGCATGGTGAAGAAGGGCGAGGGTTGTTTCCACAACATGGCGATGGCGACTGTTGATGTTGAGATGAGTGTTATGTTTAATGATCCAACACTGACAGCCGAGTGTTGTGTTTAATGTTCCCAACACTCATGACAACATCAGAATTTGCCCTTCCTTTTCTCACTAACTCTTATCTTACGCTTGTTGTCTAATGATGTCCCCAGAGCAGTTAGAAGACGTGGGCAACACCAAGTCATGCCACTGCGTGGGAGTGAGAAGTTATTAGGCCATGGTATAACAAGTTCCTAAATTCTAGGAGTGGTGGAGAGAAGTTCTATAACCGCATGATCTCAAGGTTGAGGCGATCATAGGAGTTGATGGCAGTTCGTGAATGAAGCCTATAAATACAGAAGCTGCCCTCAACACAAGATACACAAGAAGAAAAGCTGAAATCGACTACTACTCTATTGAACGCTATATACGCTTCTAGTTAGGAATATCTTTGTTTCTTCTTGTAGTTCTTCACATTATTATAAACCCGAATAGTAGTGTGTTAGGGCATAGTCTTATTTACTAGGTTGTGTGATTAGATCTATGAGGGAGATAGTTTCATAGGATTTAGTAAATCTTTATACATTTTCGTAGTGTAATTATACACCTCAAAGAGGTTGTACTCGTTTCACATATTTTTATATAGTGAACAACATAGATTATTTTATAATCTATGCAAATTTTGAATACTTCTATTTTCAGTACGTGCATTTTAATTTCCGCTGCATAGTGTTGTCTGGACAGTGCCAACACGACAGACAATATCTCTAATTTCGCACGCACACACACTTTCAGTTGGTATCAGAGCCAACTACTTGATACACTAAGTAGAGATTCTGCTTAGAGTGTGTAAAATCTGAAATGGAGTATCCACTTTCACCCGCACTAAAGCCTCCTATTCTAGATGGCACGAATTATGCTTTCTGGAAACCAAAGATGAGGATGTACATCAAATCTATTGATGAACGAGCCTGGAGGAGTGTTCTTGCTGGTTGGACTCAACCAAGAACTGCTGCGGATGAAGATAATGAAGCTCGAATCAAGAGAGAGCTCGATTGGACGGCTGAAGAAATCACAACGGCGAGTTACAATTCAAAGGCATTAAATGCAATCTTCACCTCAACAGATGCCTCAATGTTCAAAATCATATCAAACTGCATTTCTTCGAAGGATGCATGGGATAGACTGCAAGAACATTGTGAAGGATCTGATAGTGTACGAAGGACCAGACTACGTATGCTTGGAACTAAGTTTGAAAACCTGAGGATGAAAGAAGATGAAACCATCTCATCTTACAACGAAAAGCTGACTGAGATTTCAAATGAAGCTCATTCTCTTGGTGATCCAATATCAAATCAAAGGTTAGTACATAAAATTCTTAGATCTGTTCCTAAACGTTTTGAACCTAAGATATGTGCTATAGAAGAAGCTAAGGATACTGATGTGATAAGTCAAAATGAATTGGTTGGTATTTTGAAAACTTATGAGATGAACATTTCTGAAAAGACTGATAATGAAAAGAAAGTGCTTGTTTTCAAAGGTGATGCCTCATCATCTGTATCATCAGGTTCTGGAAAGTCTCCTTATGTTACTGAAATCGACTCTGATGAAGATGATATTGAGGAATACTTAAATAATCCTGATTATATGGCCTTCATTACTAAACAGTTTAAGACATTTATGAAAAACAAGAATAATAGGATTAAGGACAACATTCAACCTAAGATTCAGATTAATAATACTCAACAATTGCCTATTAGGAAGAACAATTTTAATCCTTCTAGACAATTAGAAAGAGGTAACAGGTTTAGATCTGACCAAGAGTATAGGAAGAATGTTAAATGTGATGCGTGTTCTGGATATGGTCATTATGCTAATGAATGTGCTAACACCATTCTAAAAAAGAAACTTAATTTCAGTGCTACTTTAAGTGATGAGTCTGATGTTGATCATGATCCTGAAAAAGATATTGAAAAAGTTTTCTCTGCTAGAATTCTGTATGATGATACTTTTGATGATGATCTGGACGATTATTATGATGTGAGGAAAAATGAGCCATCATTTGAGAAATCACTGAATAATGATGTACCAGAATTTAACTGTTTCACAAGTTCTGTTAATGAGACAGGTACATCAAATAAAGCAGGTTTATCCAGAAGAGATGCTGACATTCAAGACTTGTCTAATACTGTTTTTAAACTGGAAAGTCTTTTAACAAAGAAGGATAAGGAAATTTCTAAACTCAAAGAAAGGCTAGATGTGTCTGTTCTTGATTTTAAGAAATATTCTTATGAAAAACCTTTAACTAATGAGAAAGTTTGCAAAATATATTCTGAAACTGAGAAACTTAATCACATCATTAAGTCTCTGAACTTTGAAAATTCTGATTTAAGAGAATCCGCTACTAAGCTTGAAGGCATTCTAACAAGAAAAGATGTGGAGATATCTAAACTTGAAGAGAGATTGAAGGAAGCCTCTCTAAGCTTCAAAAGATTTTCTGATGGAAAGAACAAACTGGAAGATTCTCTTATGACCAACAATTCAAGAAGAACAGGTATTGGCTACCAAGGTAAGAACCAAAAGAAGTCTGAATCTAAGAAACCTACTGTTTTTGTAAAAGCTGAAGTGAATTACAATTCTAGTGTTTCTACTAAAACTCAGATTATTGCAAAAAATGTTATATGCCATTACTGTTTCAAAAAAGGTCATAAAAGTCTTCACTGTTTGAAGAAGAAAAATGATTTGAAACAGTCTGTATTGCCTGGAATGACTCAACATTCAAGGTCACATAGTAATTTTGCATGGACTCCAAAAGAAAATACATCTTGTAATGTTGTTCATATGTCTCTGAAAGCATGTATACCTGGATTATGGTACTTTGATAGTGGCTGTTCTAAACACATGACAGGTCAAATTGATTATCTTACTGATTATACTGTTTACAATGGTGGTAATGTCACTTATGGTGGTGGATCAAAATGGAAAATTATTGGTAAAGGGACATTGAATGTTCCTGGTTTTCCAAAATTATCCAATGTTCTGCATGTTGATGGATTACTGGCCAATCTTATAAGTATTAGTCAATTATGTGATGATGATTTGCATGTTAAGTTTGATAAGAACTCATGTTATGTGCTAGACAAAAACTCTAAATGTATCATGATGGGAAACAGATCTGCTGATAATTGTTATCTTATTGAATCTGAACTTATCTGCAATAAGGCTAAAGTTGATGATAGTATTTTGTGGCACCATAAACTTGGACATGCTAACTATAGACAACTTGATAAACTTGTTAGATTAAAAGCTGTTACAGGTTTACCAGATCTGAAATTCTCAGATAACAAGGTATGTGGACCTTGTCAAAAAGGAAAACATATCAAAGTGTCTCACAAAATGTTGGGACATTGCTCAACTAAACACTGCTTCGAATTACTGCACATGGATCTTATGGGTCCTATGGAAACAGAAAGTATTGGAGGTAAAAGGTATTCTTTAGTTGTGGTTGATGATTACTCTAGATTCACATGGATTGAATTCTTAAAAGATAAATCTGAAACTTTTTCCATTTTCAAAATTCTGTATAAAAGATTTAAGAATGTTTTCAATTCTAAAGTATGCAGAATTAGGTCAGATCATGGAAGAGAATTTGAAAACAGTTCTTTTACTGAGTTTTGTGAATCAAAAGGTATAATTCAAGAGTTTTCTTCACCCAAAACTCCTCAACAAAATGGCATAGCAGAAAGAAAGAATAGAACACTTCAAGAAATGGCTAGAGTCATGTTATGTTCTAAGAACTTATCTAAAAGATTTTGGGCTGAAGCTCTTAATACTGCTTGTCATATTGCTAATAGAGTTTATATTAGAACAGATTCTACTAGAACTCCATATGAAATTCTGAACAATAGAAAGCCAAATCTGAAATATTTCCATGTTTTTGGCTGTGTTTGTTATATCTTGAATGACAGGGATCAGTTACATAAGTTTGACTCAAAGAGTGATAAAGACTTTTTTCTTGGTTACTCAAGAAACAGCAAAGCCTATAGGATTTATAACTTTAGGACTGATACTGTACAAGAATCTGTAAATGTTGTTTTTGATGATGATACAAGCATTACAGGTAAAAGCATTGAAGATGAAGACATTTCAGACTTGATTAATGTACCAATCATTACTGAAAATGTTGAACAGGTTCAGAATGTTGAGAAGAATGATGACATACCAGAGGAAACATCTGATAATACAGATCCTGAAAATCTGTATAATCTCCAGAAAACTCCTTCCATAAGGATTCAGAAATATCATCCACAAGACCAAATTATTGGTGAACAGTCTACAGGTGTTCAAACCAGAAGAAGAATGGGAATAAATTCAAAGGATGTGGTAAGATCAATATGTATGTCATGCATGTGTAGCAAGGTAAATCATGAATGCTATCACTCTGAGATTGAACCCAAATCTGTTAAAGAAGCATTAGATGATGAGAATTGGATAGAAGCTATGCATGAAGAACTTAATCAATTTATTAGGAATGATGTGTGGACATTAGTTCCTAGACCAGAACATATTAATGTTATAGGAACTAAATGGATTTTCAAAAACAAGACTGATGAAATGGGAAACATTATTAGAAACAAAGCTAGGTTGGTTGCTCAAGGATATACACAGGTAGAAGGTGTAGACTTTGATGAAACATTTGCTCATGTTGCTAGAATAGAATCCATTAGGCTCTTACTTGCCATTGCATGCTATATTGATATAAAACTGCACCAAATGGATGTTAAAGCTTGAAAGTGTGCGTGGGGTAGGTATCTAGTGTTTAAGGAAAAAACAGACCAATGTTACACTGAATGTTGTGACAATTAGTGTAGCATTAACTCTAACAGAATATAAAAAGTAAACACAGTACACAGCGGAAGTCTAAAACACTAAAACAAAATAAGAACACAATGGAATAATTTTTAACATAGATTTTATTAATAACAAAACCTATGCTAAGCCTTACGGCGAAAAGTAACTTAGTTCCTAAGTTATACAAAAAGTGTCGTGTGAAATGTCTCAGCAATTACTTCAACATTCCACAAACAGAAACTACAATCGAGGCAGGTGCCTGAATCCGCAAACAGACTTAAGTGTAAAACACTGTCTAAAGAACTAATCTAATCTTGTGATTCACTCTCACTCGATTCAAGACTAGAACTAAGTACACTGGAAGGCGGTATCCCTCGGCGTACGTTAAAAGACACAACTACTGGCCATAACTCCTAACTAGGGTTGAACGCTCAAGGAGGTGTTACTCGAATAGTGCATACTTTGAAATGAGAGGCTCTGGCGGTATTTATAGAGAAATACACAACTTCTAGATCCTTCCATTATGAGATCCTATTTTTTAGGACCTCAACCTCCATGATCTTTCTAGAACATTCTGCCATCTTCCAGGTCGTTCTACAATGCTCCAAAGTCTTCTAGCACGTTCTCCAACCTTCTGGAATCTTCCAGGTTCCAGACTATTGTAGAAGCTTCTAGAATCGTTCCTGAATGTGAGAGCATTTAGTACAACATTTAATGTAACATTGCAGAAAAGACTTAGAATAAATCAAGGAAGGTCAAATTAAGATGTTGTTGATAATGTTAAAGCATTTAAGAGTTAACAACATCTACAATCTCCCCCAATTTGACCTTTCGACTACAACACACCTGATGCACATATATTTCTATACATACTCAGTATTATGTATTTAGGTATGTTGAACATCAAAGTTAAATACTAGTCAAGACAATACCTGTTGTAACCGTTGGATCAAATCAAAAGAAGATCAAGAATAATTTTACTAAGAACCGTGCCATAAGATCAAAGTAATCTTATTCAAAACCAAAACAAGTATAAACAGTACACTTGTTTACAAAAACATATAACTTTTACCAAAATCAAAGGTTAAATCAGAGCATATAAGGGTATATACCAGATTAGTTCTAAGACTTATGTAAGACTAAAAAACAAACAAAAACACACAAGGACTAAACAAAATAATCAGAGCAGAAACTAAGAAAAAAAATCTAAACTAAACAAGACATATTTATCATGCAGTAAGCAATTAATGATAAGAAAACAAATTAAGCAATAAGCAGTAATCAAAATATCATCAGTGCAAACTAATTTAAGCAAGATAAATATAAACATCCTATCAACTAGAAATAATAAATATTGTATCAGAATAAACAGAATTTAAGTTAAACATAACAGAATTAACAAAAACAAAAGTAAGACTGAAAATGGCATGAATTGCTATAACAATAGCAGCAGCATCAAGGTCCTGCACATGTGCCATCTGTACTTCAGTACTCCCCCTGTATTGTATCATCTGTTCTAGATATCACCATAGAGGGTATCCATATCCTCCTCATCATCTTCAGTAGCATCTGCAAACTTTTCAGCATCTTCAACCTTGTCTTTGTCAGCCTCCTCTGGTTCCTCAATGAAACAAGTTGATGCAAAGAGTGCAACAACATGGTTAGCAGCAGCAGTTCCTCCATTCTCTGTAGCAGCAGCAGCATCAGGTACACCTCCAACATCTTCAGGATTCAGCTCTTCAATAACAACTCCAGAAGCTCTAGCTGAAGTGGAAGGTGGTACTCCCCCTGTTGTAGTGGAAAGTAGCCTGGTCCACTTGTCTTTGATGAACTGGAGCTCATCAATCTGGTCCTGTAAGTGCTGTAACTGCAATAATATAAAAGATCTGGGAACTGAAAAAGTGGTGTCACTGTTACCACCAATGTTCTCAGCATCTGGTGCAGCATTAGGTGCAGCTGTGTTCTGTTCAGGTCTCTGTGCTGGTTGAGGTTGGGGTTGAGGTTGAGCAGGAGCTGGTCTTTGAGAAGAACTTCCAGGATTGTGCAAGGGCAGATCTTTTACTCTTTCACCAATGAGCAGAGCAGGTGAAATGGTGTATAAAGGAACCTTACCTCTAAGAACTTCAGTCTTCTTAGGGCTAAAACCATGCATCTTCAGATAAGAGCAAATAAGCACAGGGTATGGAAGGTTTCCTTTATCAGAAATATCACCACTAAACTTCATCATGTGGTGGAAAATAGTCAATCCCAGATTAAACTTCCTCAGAACCACTATCCTATAAAGCAAGATTGCTTGATCCTTTGTCACTTTGGTAGAGTTGGTGGAAGGTATCCAATTATAAACAATCAATTTGTGCAGCACAGAATAAAGAGAAGTAAGGTCTTTGGCCAACATTCCATTCCTCCATCTAGTCAACAAACCACCAGTCATAGAAGCAGTAACAACATCCAAATCAGGTTCATCATCATCAAGTACTGGTTCTATGCCTAAGAAATCATTGATCAATTCTGGTGTAAATGGAACTATACTCCCCCTAAACTGTATATTTCCATACCAACGGGAACTTCTCCTACCATTACTCTTCCTCAAGCATGCATAAAACTCATACACCCAATCAGAAACAAAAGAATCACTCAAGTTCAGAGCTTTCATCAACTTTCTATCCTCTAAGAATTGAATCAAATTCTTATTCTCAAAATCAGAAATATTAATCCTCCTTTCCATCAACAATTTCCTCCTAGATAATCTAGTTATCTTATCAATCAAACCATCAATATCAGATTCTACTTCAGTTTCAGAATTACCTTCCTCAGAAGTAGTGTCCTTTGAGCTTGGTTCTTTCACCTCTTCAGAGCTGCTTGATTCCCCTTCTTTTTCAGAGCTTTTGTCTGAAGCTGCACTGCTTGAATCACCTCCATCATCTGGTTCAGGTGCTGGAGCACTGGATTCAACATGTGAGGCAGCATTCCTCTTCAGGGCTTGTTGCATATCCCTGAGACAAACCTCCATCTCAGAATCAGAATCAGGTTCTGGTTCTTCAGGTATTGTTGGAACAGCATCAATCTTTGCCTTTCCCTTCCCCTTAGGCTCAGCTTTCTTCTTGGTTGGCTTCTCAATCACCACTTCTTCATCAGATTCAGAAAATACCTGAATTGGTTCAGCAACATCACCACCTAGCTTCTTCTTCTTCCTCAAGGAGTCAGAATAATCAATTCGAGTGAACACTCGGTTTGATCTTCTCCTTGGCACTGGGCTCTTCTTTCTTTTCCCTTTCTCAACATTCCTCTTGAAAGGAATCGGTTCAGAGTCTGATTTCGAAACATCGGAATCAGTGTCGCCAGAATTTTGGAGTGCTTCAGCATCTTCCATCTGAGCGTCCTCACTGTCGGATGTCTCCGCATTCGACGGCTCCTTTGACTCAGCAACAGGGGATTCTTCAATCTCCTTTTCAGTCTCCCCCATAGAGGCAGTCGGGGCCTCTGTCTCAGTGTTAGGGCTTGGAATTTGGGGCTTTTTGGCTGTGGACGAAGAGGGTGCAGTGGTGATCACTTCTTGGGTGCGCAAGTAGTGAGAGATGTCAATAGACATATCACCGATCGTGAGGATGGGTGGAGTGGATGATCTCATCGATTGAGAAAGATTCTCAACCGCCTGGTTAAGCTCGGAGAGTGTGGCTTGGTTTGGTATGTGGATGGTTGTTGGAGTAGCTGGAATGGGTACGACATTTGTGGCAGTTGGGGGTGAGTTCTCATGTGAAGCTGCCATGGAAGCTAGCGTGTGAAGATTCGAGAGAGATGAGGATGACGGTTGTGAGTTGGGAGAATTTGGTTTCTGTGAGTGGGATTTCTTGTTTCCTGCCATTTAAACTCAAGAATTCGAAAGGCACAACACAAAAATCGAGACACACAATAGCTTATAATAAATCTGCAAAAACAATACTCAACTTACTCAATTAATTACAAAGCTTAGAAAAACATGAAATGGGAGTATTTATATAGAGAGAGCTTAGTAGTTGGAATAATGTACGTGTGATTAAGGCTTGACTTAGAAAAAAAATCTAGATTGAATGGATAATGCTCCACAAATTCAGCCACAAGTAAATCATGGGTGAGTTAGTGGGGTAAAATCTTAATTAATAAATAAATTAATTAAATTAGGAATATTCTAGAATTAATTAAAAAATAAAATGTGTATAATCTGAAATAATAAAGGAACGTGGTTAGTATAATCATAAATAAATAAAATAAATTCCCACAATTAATTAAATAATTACAACTTATAAAAATATAATTGAATCATGTAATGTTGTGCTCAAGGATTTGACATACACCTCAACATTGGTTTTTCACAGGTTTTACCTATCCAATGTAGCCAATTTTTTCAGCATTTTTTCTTTTCATTGCATTTCTTCTTTTTGTGCTACAGCATCTAATTCGTATTGATCCATTGTTCTTGTAGAGTACATCGTAGTAGCGAACTCCGTGCCCCATACTTACTTAATGGATTACGAACCTCTTGATGTTTTTACCAAATTCACCTTTTGAAAAGAAGGCATCGTAGTAGCGAACTCCGTGCTCCATAGTTACTCAGTGAATTGGTACATCTTTTAGTATGCTGTAACATTCTCAATTTTTCAAGCTTTTGAGAGGTGTAGTACATGCCTATTTTTGCACAAACAAATTTCAAATTCAAGAATATTTTACAAAGGAATTATTCAACGAAAATAAGAAATAAATCAAATCTATAATAACTATACCACCTTAGGCTGTTGTCCCAAATGCTACCGCATTTGTGACAACATCCTCTCAAGAATTATTTAGATATTACACATACCAAGAGATTTCCTCAAAAATGAGAATCTCTCATGGTCAAGAGCCTTAGTAAATATATCAGCATTTTGATTTTCAGTAGGCACATATTCCAACTTAACTATGTTCTTCTCCACTAAATCTCTCATAAAATGATGTTTAATGTTAATGTGCTTAGTGAGTGAGTGTTGTACCGGATTTTTAGATATGTTAATAGCACTTGTGTTATCACAGAAAATTGTGAGGATATTGTTTTCAATTCCATAGTCATGAAACATCTTACTTAACCACAATAGTTGTGTGCAACAACTTCCTGCAGCTATGTATTCCGATTCGGCAGTGGATTGAGAAACACAATTTTGTTTCTTGCTATGCCAAGACACAAGATTGTTCCCCATGTAGAAACATCCTCCACTCGTACTCTTTCTGTCATCAATATCTCCAACCCAATCCGCATCACTGTATCCAACCAATGTGTTGTTGGTGTCCTTAGTGTACCATATCCCTAGTTCGCTTGTACCTGAAACATATCTGATTATCCTTTTCACTGCATTCAGGTGAGATTCCTTTGGATTAGCTTGGTACCTAGCATAAACACACACACTATACATAATGTCAGGTCTACTAGAGGTTAGATAAAGTAAACTACCTATCATGGATCTATACAATGTTGGATCAACATCCTTTCCACCATTGTCTTTGCAAAGTTTCAAAGTAGAACCCATAGGTGTTTTCATTACTTTTGAGCTTTCAAGACCAAACCGTTTGACTAAGTTTTTAGCATACTTACCTTGAGAGAAGAAAATACCATCCTTACATTGCTTGATTTGAAGACCTAAAAAATAATTCAAGTCTCCAACCATACTCATCTCAAATGTGGCTGTCATTGCTTCAACAAATTTGTTCAGCATTTTATCACAAGTTGAACCAAACACAATGTCATCAACATATATTTGAGCAATAAGTAAATCTTCTCCAGTGTTCTTAATAAACAAAGTCCTATCGGCTTCTCCTCTAATAAATCCATACTCTAAAAGAAAGTCCGTAAGCCTACCATACCATGCTCTAGGAGCTTGTTTTAGACCATACGATGCTTTCTTTAGTTTGTACACATGATCCGAGTATTGTGGATCTTCAAAACCTTTAGGCTGTTCAACATATGCTTCTTCATTCAATATGCCATTTAAAAATGCAGCTTTTACATCCATTTGATGTAGTTTAATATCAATAAAACATGCAATTGCTAGTAATAATCTAATAGATTCTATCCTAGCAACGGGTGCAAAAGTTTCATCAAAATCAACACCTTCAACTTGGGTGTAACCTTGTGCAACTAACCTAGCTTTGTTCCTAACAATGTTTCCAGACTCATCAGTTTTATTCTTATAAATCCACTTTGTTCCAATGACTAGGTCTTGGAACAAGTGTCCAAACTTCATTTCTTTCAAACTGATTAAGTTCCTCATGCATAGCATTTATCCAATTTTCATCAGTTAATGCTTCATTTACATTTTTAGGTTCAATTTCAGAATAGTAACACTCAGCATTCACAACATTGCAAATAGAAGACATGCATATTGTTCTTACCACATCTACCTTATTCGATATTATTCTTCCTCTTGTTTGCACTCCAACTGTAGCATCGCCTATGATCTGGTCAGAAGGATGACTTTTCCCCATTCTTGAAGAAGGATTCGTTTTGGGAACATACTGATCGTTCTGTGGAATTACAGCTGACTGTTCTGTAGATGTTGCTCCAGATGTGTTAGCATTTGGTGCAGCATTATCAGACTTCAGTGTATTCTCAGAATTGTCAGTGACTTGTGATACATCTTCTTCATCTTTATCATCTGTAAGACCTTTATCATCATCAAACACAACATTAACAGATTCTTGAACGGTGTTAGTCCTAAGGTTATAAACTCTATAAGCTTTACTATTTCTAGAATAGCCTAAAAAGAAACCTTTATCACTTTTAGAATCAAACTTGTGAAGTTGATCCCTATCATTCAAAATATAACACACACAACCAAATACATGAAAATATTTCACACTTGGTTTTCTAACATTCAGAATCTCATAAGGTGTTTGATTAGTACCAGATCGAATATAAACTCTATTAATAATATGACATGCTGTATTCAATGCTTCAGCCCAAAATCTTTTAGAAAGACTTTTAGATAAAAGCATGACTCTTGCCATTTCTTGTAAAGTTCTATTCTTTCTTTCAATAATTCCATTTTGTTGTGGAGTTTTAGGAGATGAATATTCTTGCAAGATACCTTTCTTATCACAGAAATCATTAAACATGCTATTCTCAAATTCCCTACCATGATCAGTTCTAATACGGCCAACTTTCAAGTTAAACACATTTTTGAACCTTTTATAAAGAACTTTAAAAGCAGCAAATGTTTCAGATTTATCTCTTAAAAACTCAATCCAAGTATATCTAGAAAAATCATCTACCACAACTAAGGAATATCTCTTACCTCCAATGCTTTCAGTTTCCATAGGACCCATCAAATCCATGTGCAACAATTCAAAACATCGATGTGTAGAACAATGTGACAGCATTCTATGCGGCACTCTTACCTGTTTACCTTTCTGGCATGATCCACATACAGTGGTATTCTGGAAGCTCAGTTTAGGTATTCCTTTGATTGCATCTGATGTGATTAGTTTCTTCATTGCCCTGTAATTTACATGTCCTAATCTTTGGTGCCATAAGACATTCTCATCATGTTTTGACAGATTGCATACATTAGTTCCAATAAGATAACAGTTATCTGCAGACCTAGTACCAGTCATTACACAATCATGATCTTCATTAAGAACATAGCAAGACTCTTTGTCAAATTTCACATGCAAATTATCATCACAAAGTTGACTAATACTAATCAGATTAGCAAGTAAGCCATCAACATGCAAAACATTTTTAAGCTTAGGAAAACCTTTAACATTCAAAGTTCCTTTTCCTATTATCTTTCCTTTTGATCCACCACCATATGTAACATTACCACCATTCAAGGTCACATAATCAGATAAGTAGTCTATATGTCCTGTCATATGTCTAGAACAACCACTATCAAAATACCATAGACCAGGTAAACATGCTTTCAAGGATGTGTGAACAACATTACAGGTAACTTATGATTTCCATGCAGATTTCACAGAATGTTTCCTAGGATGTGAAGACATTCTGGATGGCATAAACCCAGTTCTTAAATCCTTAAACATTTTCAAGCAGAAGGGACGAATATGACCATATCTAAAGCAATAATGACAAATATACTTCCTTTCAAACTTGTGAGAATCTGTTTGAGCAGATGTTACACCAGATGTGCTAGCATTTGCCTTCACAAATTTCATAGGTTTTTTAAAATTTTCAGAAATAGAAGCAGTTTCACCATCATAACCTAAACCATAATTATTAGATTTACCAGTAGCTATAGCATCATTCACTTTAGAAGCACTCTTGGAAAACTTTTTGAAACTTAAAGTAGAGGTGATCAGTTTCTCCTTCAGTTTACAAACTTCAAGATCTCTTCTGGTAAGTAAGACTTCTAGCTTAGTGATTGTATCTTTCAGATCCTCATTCTCTTTATTCAAAGAATTTAGAGAGAGTTTCTGAGAGTTCCAATCATCTAACAATTTATGATATGTCTCATCATCAATCCTTTTTCCTGCATCATCAACAAAACCATTAAAACAGTTCAAATCTGGGTGACTCTGTTTTGATGTTACTGTAGATGTGAAGACATCAGGTGCAACGTCAGAATCTGTTTCATCCAGATCATCATCTGAGGAATCATTATAATCAATTCTGGTAAAATGAGCATGTTCATTTTCATTAAACTGATCAAGATCATCATTATCAGATTCATCACTCAAGGTAGCACTAAAATTCAGTTTTTGCTTCAGTCTGGTATTGGCACACTCATTTGCATAGTGTCCATAACCAGAACATGCATTGCATTGAACTGATTTTCTAAATTCAGGATCATACCTTGGTTTACCTTCACTCTTTGATGGTCTTGGTGTGAATTGGCTCTTCCTCCTTTCTGGTTGTGGTGTTGATGTGTTGATTTGGATCTTAGGCTGAATGTTTCCTTTAGATTTATGCATAGATTTCTTAAGAAATTTATTAAAATGCTTTGTAAGAAGGGCAATGTTGTCAGGATTGCTAAAGCATTCATCAATCAATTCTTCATCCGAATCAACCTCAGTGATGATAGGCTGAATCTCAGATTTGTTTGATGTCTCTCCTTTAAAAACAACAATTTTCTTATCATCTTTAGCTTCATCAGTTTGATTAGTGTTTATTTCATAGGTTCTAAGAATACTCACTAATTCATTTTGACTCAACTTATCAGTATCTTTTGCCTCTTCAATAGCACAAATTTTAGCATCAAATCTTTTAGGAACAGACCTTAAAATCTTATGTACTACTCTAACATTAGAAATAGGGTCACCAAGAGAATGTGATTCATTAATAATCTCACTTAACCTTTCATTGTAGGATGAAATTGTTTCATCTTCCCTCATTCGGAGATTCTCAAACTTTGTCCCCAACATTCGAAGCTTTGTCCTTCGAACACTATCGGAACCTTCACAATGCTCTTGTAACCTGTCCCATGCATCCTTAGAAGTAGAATAGTTAGATATAATTTTAAACATAGAGGTATCAACAGAAGTAAAAATAGCATTTAAGGCTTTAGAATTGTATCCTGCTGTTGTTATCTCATCGGCTGTCCAATCAACTTCTCTCTTAAGTTGGATTTCACCATCGGCATCTGCTGGATTCTTTGGTATATCCCAACCTGTAAGAACAGTCCTCCAAGCACGTTCATCAATTGACTTGATGTACATACGCATCTTAGGCTTCCAATAAGCATAATTTGAACCATCTAAAACGGGTGGCCTAAGTGATGTGGATATGTGATGTGTTTCCATTGCTAACATAAACTAAAACACACTTTAAGAAAGGATCTAAACCTAGTGTCGTCAGGTATCCGCTCTGATACCAACTGAAAGTGTGCGTGGGGTAGGTATCTAGTGTTTAAGGAAAAAACAGACCAATGTTACACTGAATGTTGTGACAATTAGTGTAGCATTAACTCTAACAGAATATAAAAAGTAAACACAGTACACAGCGGAAGTCTAAAACACTAAAACAAAATAAGAACACAATGGAATAATTTTTAACATAGATTTTATTAATAACAAAACCTATGCTAAGCCTTACGGCGAAAAGTAACTTAGTTCCTAAGTTATACAAAAAGTGTCGTGTGAAATGTCTCAGCAATTACTTCAACATTCCACAAACAGAAACTACAATCGAGGCAGGTGCCTGAATCCGCAAACAGACTTAAGTGTAAAACACTGTCTAAAGAACTAATCTAATCTTGTGATTCACTCTCACTCGATTCAAGACTAGAACTAAGTACACTGGAAGGCGGTATCCCTCGGCGTACGTTAAAAGACACAACTACTGGCCATAACTCCTAACTAGGGTTGAACGCTCAAGGAGGTGTTACTCGAATAGTGCATACTTTGAAATGAGAGGCTCTGGCGGTATTTATAGAGAAATACACAACTTCTAGATCCTTCCATTATGAGATCCTATTTTTTAGGACCTCAACCTCCATGATCTTTCTAGAACATTCTGCCATCTTCCAGGTCGTTCTACAATGCTCCAAAGTCTTCTAGCACGTTCTCCAACCTTCTGGAATCTTCCAGGTTCCAGACTATTGTAGAAGCTTCTAGAATCGTTCCTGAATGTGAGAGCATTTAGTACAACATTTAATGTAACATTGCAGAAAAGACTTAGAATAAATCAAGGAAGGTCAAATTAAGATGTTGTTGATAATGTTAAAGCATTTAAGAGTTAACAACATCTACAAAGCTGCCTTTCTAAATGGTATTTTAAATGCAGAAGCTTATGTTGAACAACCTAAAGGCTTTGAAAACCCTGATTTTCCTGATCATGTCTATAAATTGAAAAAGGCTCTATATGGCTTGAAACAAGCACCTAGAGCATGGTATGAAAGGTTAACAGATTTCCTAATTGCATTTGGTTTTGTAAGAGGAGAAGCTGATAGAACACTATTCATCAAACATGATAAAAATGATATTATGATTGCTCAAATCTATGTAGATGATATAGTATTTGGTTCTACTTGTGACAATATGCTTAAACACTTTGTGAATGAGATGACATCTACCTTCGAAATGTCCATGGTTGGTGACTTAAATTACTTTCTAGGACTGCAAATCAAACAGCAAAAAGATGGGATTTTTATCTCACAAAGTAAGTATGCTAAGAGTCTAGTAAAAAGGTTTGGTTTAGAGAGTGCTAAACATATGAAAACTCCTATGGGATCAACTCAGAAACTGAGTAAGGACAGTGTTGGCCAGAATGTTGACTCAACACTGTACAGGTCTATGATTGGCAGTCTATTATATTTGAGTTCCAGCAGACCTGATATTATGTTCAGTGTTTGCTTATGTGCTAGATACCAAGCTAATCCTAAAGAATCACATATGAATTCTGTTAAAAGAATCATTAAGTATGTTGCAGGTACATGTGATTTTGGTATTTGGTACAGCAAAGACACAAACTGCACCTTAATAGGTTACAGTGATGCAGATTGGGCAGGAGACTGTGATGATAGGAAAAGCACGAGTGGTGGCTGTTTCTATATGGGGAACAATTTAATCTCTTGGCACAGTAGAAAACAGAACTGTGTTTCTAAATCAACAGCTGAATCAGAATACATTGCAGCAGGGAGTTGTTGTACTAAATTACTTTGGTTGCAAAAAATGTTTCACGATTATGGCTTACCTAGTGATGTTCTAACTGTGTACTGTGATAATACTAGTGCTATAAATATCTCAAAAAATCCAGTGCAACACTCATTAACAAAGCACATAAGTATTAGACATCACTTTATAAGAGATCTTGTTGAAAAGGAAATTGTTAAGATGGAGTATATATCTACTGAAAAACAATTAGCTGATATTTTCACTAAATCTCTTGATGATAAGAGGTTTTCTTCTCTACGAAAATCTCTTGGCTTATGTAATATCTGAAAATATGATCAAGGGTGTTGTGTCAAATGCGGCAGCATTTGAGACAACACTAAGATAAGTCACTTATGTGTTTCCTTGCTTTAATTTTCGTAATTGTTGAATTAATAAAATTCCTTGTAATTGATATTTGAATTCTGAATGACTTGTGAAAAATACTAAAGAGCCTATACACCTCTCAAATGCTACAAAAGAAAAATCACATATTAGATGCCTTATAAATCACTGAGTAACTATGGGACACGGAGCTCGCTACTACGATGATCTCTTTTCAAAAGGTGATATAAATTGCATCAATATATTCACAAATCCATTGAGTAACTATGGGGCACGGAGTTCGCTACTACGATGCACTCTTTTCAAAAGATGGATCAATGTGAAGTGTGATAAAAAGAAAAAGAAATTAGAGCAACACATATGATGAAAAATCATGAAAAAACTGTGTTGAGGTGTATAGAATGCCAACAATAGTCAAAACATTTGTTAATTCAGATTCTTATCCCAATTTTCATGGAATTAGTTATTTTTGATAATTATTAAATATTATTCTATGAAATATTTAATTTGACTTAATCTTGCCTTGTTTTATTATTTCAGTTATTATATTTCGCTTTTATTTAATTTTGTTTTTCCAGAATTTCTTATTCTCCCTGTTTACCACGATCAATTAGTGGGGAAGTTACTTCCACTACTTCACTTCCCTCACTCTCCAAAATCGTGTAACTCCTTCATCTCAACTCTCCATATAAGATGAGTCTCCATTACAGTGTTGGAAAATACTTGAAAAACTTGGTTAATTCAATTAAGCCTGGTAATTACAGATATTAATTATATTTGTAGCACTCAAGTATATCCAATTCCCTTGGACTCACACTGCTTGAATTCTAACTTACATTGTGCATACAGAATTCGAAAGGTCTCAAAATTAATTTTGTTGTCTTGTTTTGTGTGTACAGGTTCCAATATGTCAACTCCTTCGATCACTGCTGCACACTCAAACTCAAATTCTAGCAACCAAATTTCTCCAGATCCTCTCAATCTCCTTGCTGATATGGCGTCATCCAACTCACCAAACTCACCGTCGTTCACCGTCGGCACCATAGTGGTTCCTTTCGCTTCTGAAGAAGAACCTACTCGAACAAACCCTCTTAAAATCGTACCCTACAATCCATACGATATTCGCACTGAAATCGCGAACGCAAATGCCAATACAGAAATTCCAACCTCCAACCCACCAGATGAGCCCTCATCTGAAACTCCCGTACCAGAAAACACCCCAGTCACCTTACACTTCCCTCTGGGCACTCCTTTCAACACTCTGAAAGAGGCCTTCGAAACCCTAAGCCTGAAAACAACTCACCCTGTTTTAGTGCTTGAGGGAGAAACGCTGGATAATTCCATGTTCAAAGGGGATGTGGACATGCAAACTCAGCTGGAATCCTCGGATGAAGAAGTCTTGGCCGCAAAGTTTGAGAGAATTCATCAGCACAAAAAGGGCAAAAAGAAAACTGCTGTTGTTCCACCTGCACGAAAATGGCCTGGTGGTAAGAGAAAGTCTCAAAGAAATTTGGGCAAGATAGTTGATTACACTGGAAAAGGGAAAAAGCCCAGAACGGATGGAAATGCCTCTGAGCCAATTGCTGTATCTGATTCTGAATCAGAACCAGAAACAGAGGCTGAACATCATGCACCTTCAGTGGAAGAAGAAGTGGCTGTTAATGAAGAGGATGTGGATGAAGTTGCTGAGGAAATGGAGGAGGAAAGTGAACCAACTCCACCAGTTCGACGATCGAAAAGGCTCCGAGAGCCCGAAAGTGTTGCCTCTCCGATGGCAACACCAGATCAATCAGAACCCGATCAGTCATCAGATTCATCAGATGAGGATGAACATGAGGTACTTTTCTCTTCTGATGATAGGAATAGTGATTCTGATGAAGATTACAATGATAAGTCAAGCATACAGTATAGAACCATAAGAACTAGGCAGATTATAAGTGAAAGATTGATTAAAACTTCTGATTTTGAGGATATGAATCTGCTTGATTGGTTTAAAGAAAGATCTTTACTACATGCTTTGCAATTTGCTTGTCCCTATATTGTTGATTGGGTATATGAATTTTATGCAAACATCCCTCAATTTGCTGGTGATCCCAACTCTACAAGATATGGTACTTTTTGGTTTAGAGGAAATAGGCACATGATTACCCCTAGAAGGATCAATATTTTACTTAAAACTAAGATTATGGAGGATCCTGTTGTTACTGATCATGATGTGATGATAAGCATCTTGACTGAGGGAGTAATCACTAAATGGAGAAGGAGAATTTTGGCCTCTAAACTCACAAGTCTATATTCTGTTTTGCATAAGTTGGTGTGTTTTAATTGGCTGCCTACTACAAACAACACCACTCTCACCTTAGAACAAGTTGTCCTGATGTACAAGATTGGACACTTGAAAAGATTTAACCTAGGACAGGTTATTTTCACCAACATGATGACCTTTAAATCTGACATGACTGGGAGAGGTATCCTACCCTACCCATGCCTTGTGTACACATACATGTTGAACAAAGCATTTGAGAGATTTGAAGATGAGGTCATAAGCACATATGTCCCAAGTTTTAGCATCTCAAATCAGTTCCTCATCCAGGGTGAAAGGGTGGTTGATCTTCCTTTGAAAATGAATGATGATGAAGCAGGCCCCAGTAGTGTTCCAGCAAATGTTCCCTTCCACAATACCACACTACCTCCAGAAGGAGCTGCCTCCTCAATCTATTTGTCTTCACATTATATTATGAGGCAGATTGATATTTTGCAGGGTTCTATTCTTAACTTGCAGCATTCTGTGGAGGATCTTCTAGTCCAAAAGAAATTTTGGATGGATCTTCTTTCCACTTCAACAGGGGGAGTAGCTGATAGTTCACACAATCAGTCCACTAACATTGTTGACATTGTTGCTCCTACTGTAGATGAACAACCGGATTCAGTTCCTGGCCGAGCTGATGAACCTGCTGTGGACACTGAAATGACTGAGGGAGATGCACAGGATATCCAGGATCTCTATGGTGATCTGGATAAATGATGAGCTTGAAGACAGGGGGAGAGCTTACACAATGGGGGAGTAAATGCAGATTATGGAGATGCAGCTGATACATTTCAGCCCAATCCTTTCCCTTGTGTTAATTTCAGTTCTTTCCTTGTTGTAAAAGCTTTGTACTTATGTTTTTTTTTCTCAAACTCTGTTTTTTTTTACATTCTGTAATTATTTAGGATTTATTTTTGCTTTAGTTATTTAAATCTAAACAAGTTTTTTGGTTTAGATGTTGTTTACTTTAATTTGATCTTATACAGATTGTTACTTCAATTTTTTTGGAATATCAATTGTGTAAACTTCTTAATCAATATCTCTGTTGTGTGAACTTCAGTTGTGTTGATGTAGAAAGGTCAAATTGGGGGAGATTGTTGATGTTGAGATGAGTGTTATGTTTAATGATCCAACACTGACAGCCGAGTGTTGTGTTTAATGTTCCCAACACTCATGACAACATCAGAATTTGCCCTTCCTTTTCTCACTAACTCTTATCTTACGCTTGTTGTCTAATGATGTCCCCAGAGCAGTTAGAAGACGTGGGCAACACCAAGTCATGCCACTGCGTGGGAGTGAGAAGTTATTAGGCCATGGTATAACAAGTTCCTAAATTCTAGGAGTGGTGGAGAGAAGTTCTATAACCGCATGATCTCAAGGTTGAGGCGATCATGGGAGTTGATGGCAGTTCGTGAATGAAGCCTATAAATACAGAAGCTGCCCTCAACACAAGATACACAAGAAGAAAAGCTAAAATCGACTACTACTCTATTGAACGCTATATACGCTTCTAGTTAGGAATATCTTTGTTTCTTCTTGTAGTTCTTCACATTATTATAAACCCGAATAGTAGTGTGTTAGGACATAGTCTTATTTACTAGGTTGTGTGATTAGATCTATGAGGGAGATAGTTTCATAGGATCTAGTAAATCTTTATACACTTTCGTAGTGAAATTATACACCTCAAAGAGGTTGTACTCGTTTCACATATTTTTATATAGTGAACAACATAGATTATTTTATAATCTATGCAAATTTTTAATACTTCTATTTTCAATACGTGCATTTTAATTTCCTCTGCATAGTGTTGTCTGGACAGTGCCAACACGACAGACAACATCTCTGATTTCGCACGCACACACACTTTTAGCGACGTTCAGACATGCCATTATGTTCTGGTGTGTGAGGTGGAGTGGTAAGGTGAGAGATCCCATGAGTTTGGAGAGAGGAGCGAAGAGCAATGAATTCTCCACCATTGTCAGAGTAAGGAGTTTTGATTTTATTTTGATGATAGTTTTCAACGAGGTTTTTGAACGTGATGAATGTTGGTAGGACATCCGATTTTCTTTTTAGAGGATAAACCCATATATATTTGCTGAAGTGGTCGATAAATATGACATAGTATTTGAAATTTTCAGTAGATAAGACAAGGGACAACCACACATCAAAAAATATAACATCAAGAGGTTTAGATTAGATAATGCTGGACTCATAAAAGGGAAGTTTGTGACTTTTGATACAAGAGCAAGAGTTACAATTGTAGGTCCCTAGTTGAGTAGATAATATTGAGTAAGCTAAAAAAACGTCTAGAGGGGGGTGAATAGACTTTTCAAAATCTTTCAATATATCAAAGTACACAATGCGGAAATATCAGAATAACAATGAGCCCAACAAATTTATACTCAACTAATATCGAAATAAGAACACTGATCTTGTCTATTCTATATGCAGATTAATCAATTAAATAAGTAATCAAGTAAACAACAAATAAAACAGTAAAGTAAATCAAACACGAGATTTATAGTGGTTCGACAACTTGTCTACATCCACTCTCACAAACCCAGTTGTGAAATTTATTAACTCTTCTCTTCGAGTAGTGTGTTCTTGTGGCTTAGAGTCCCAAGAAATAAGACTTCGATCTTATCGATAACACTACCAAGTGTTTCTTCGATCTAACTAGCTATTTTACAAGTAACTAGCAACTTGAACAAAACTATAAAACTTATCTTAGTCCAGTAGTAGCCTTCTTTGAATTTGACTTGTTTTCTGGCTTGAACTTTCTGAACTTTAACTCTGCGAGTTCCTCTTTTCTTTTGAATATCTCTTAGAATGCTTTGTAATTCTCAATGTATCAGTAGTCTTCAATCGTTGCATACCTTCAAGTATTTATAGACTTCTGAATATCAAGAACAGTTTGTTATCCAACTAACTTTCATGATAACTAACTCTTAATTGTTTCTTCTTATCCTTCCACGCGTTTCTTCAGTTAAATTAGTTATTCCATAACTAACTTCTTCAATATATCTTCCTTCATACGCGTTTACAACTTAAGTAACTTCCTTCTTCTATACGCACTTGTCTTGTCTTCCATACTTAGACAAATTTCTTCAATCTTCATAACTCGTCTTGTCTTGTCTTTAAGTCTTCTTATCTTCAGTAGACTTCTTCAGTAGTAGACTTCCATGAAGAACTAATCTATACTAGTCCTATCATCTAGCCTTAACAAGACTATTACATTACATTAAGCTTTATAAATCAGCTTAGTCACCTTAAATCTATACATCAATATACAAACATATACAAAACTATGAGCTTCTATACATCATTTATATGCTCATCAAATATCCTATAATAAACTCAACATATAATACAGTACTTATAAATCGTACTAGTCTTTTCTTCATACTTAAACTTTTCTTTCTTTACTTTGTACTCTACTGATCTTGTTCACAAGACGACTTCCATAACTAGATCAGTCAACACTTAGAAATACATTCAAGTCTCCTTTTGGCTTATCAAAACTACTTATCTTTTCATCAATTAGGACTTGTATTAGGATTCATATCCCAACAACAATTGAAATGTTTAGAGGGTGCATTAGATAAATTAAACATAGACAGGGTGTGAGAGAGGATTTTTGTTGAGGGGTGGCCTAGAAGAGCATACCAGGTGGTAGTGGTGAGATGTTGAGTGATAAGGGCCTTTGGGGAGTGTTTCGATATCTATGCCGGCTATACGTACAGATTATTGATACGACTCCCGACGAGGAGAATGCAACCCGAGTGACCATCCCGCACCTGAAAAGAAGATTGACAAAAAATTATGTCAACATTGTTGTCACGACAAAGACTTGAAACAAATATTAAGTTTTTCAAGATGAGTGGAACGACCAAAACATTCGAAAAACGAAGAGAATCAAGTTTATCAAAATGCATGGAGCCATAGTGTGATATATTTAAACCTTTACCATCACCAATTTCCACATTGTCAGAGCTATCAAAGGATTAGTGTAGGGTAAGATTGGCGAGGTCCCTGGTGATGTGGTGGGAGGCCTCGAAATCAAGTATCTAGTGCTCGGTAGGATGAGACGAGGAGGCGGAGTGTGCTGAGTAGGCTGGGCGAGCATCCGACTTGGGATGGCGGAATGTTGGTGGGGAAAAGCTGTCGTGGGAAGGTGATCGGTGCTGAACTGCAGGTGGATTAAAGTGTGAGGGTGCTGAAGGAATTTCAGGGCAGGTGCGAGCAGTGTGGCCTGGTGCTCGGCAGTATTGGCAGGAGCCAAGGTAAGGTCTTTGTGCTGATTGGCGAGGACGAGCATCAGTAGATCTGGGCCTCGTATCAGATCGCGAGGATCGACCGTGGGTCTTACCAGCGGCCAAGGCGGACGCAGGTGCTGGCGCCGAGGATGACTGGGAGGCCATTTGAGCCTCAGCACTTAGAAGTTTATCGCATAGCTCGACAAAGGATATGGGATTGTCGCGAGCTTGAATAGCGTTGGCGATGTCACGATAGCTGTCATCAAGGCTGGTTAGAACCTTGAGGGTGACGTCCTCGGATTCAGAGGAAACACCGAGCAGGGCGAGCTCGTCGACAATAGAACGAACATCCATGAGGAAGTCCGAGACCGAGCGAGTTCCCTTGGAGAGACCAAGGAACTTTGTCTTGAGGGCGAGGATGCGCCCTCTGAAAGGTTTACCGTACATGCTTTCAAGCATCGACCAAGTCTCGCAAGAGGTTCTCATCGATGCAATGAAGGGGATGAGCGTGGGGGTCATAGATCCGACTATGGCCGAGAAGATTAGATGGCCCTGACGCACCCAAACAGAGTGCTCAGGATTTGGCAGAGCGGCGGTGGTGCCGTTGGTGGCTGGGATAGTTGGTGGTGGGCAGGGATGTTTGCCCATGACATAATCAAAGAGATTATGACCTATTATGAGGATGAGGCGGAGCTGGAATGACCATGCCCCATAGTTGGTGGGAGTGACCTTCAATGGTGTCTGTGCAATACCTTTGAAGGTGATGGGAGAGGACGATTTAGTTGTCGGAGGTGCCATGGTGGTGAGTTGAGCAGCGGAAAGTGGATTGGGCAGCAGAGAGTTGGGCGTCTAAGACGGGGCAGTGGTGGCAGCACTTCAGAGTTGAAGATGACGGTGGCTAGGGTTTGGTGGTGTTGGGATATAAATTCACCCTAAGCCTCTTTATGTAATAGGATAGTTTTGATGGCCAAAACACTTAAGAGTTTATAAAATGCATGTAATAGGGCCAGCTGATGTTGTATAGATCAGTTCACTTTTTAGTCTAGTCTATTGGGATCAGCTGTATATATCTCAGCTGATAACACAGTCCCAGCTTACACGCGCAAACTCAGGAGATGAAGAGAAGAAGACCTGAAGACTAGAAGACCCTTGAAGAACAGCTAAGTCAGGTGTTTGTATACCTACTTAGCTGATAATGTCCAAGATGAAGTTGTCCAAGTCAGTAGAGTATTGCCTAAACTGAAGAGAATTAGTCATCTGATAACAGAAGACAAATGATACCTGGCCAGACGAGCTCATCAGGCGACTAAGGATAAAATCAACAGACTAGTCAGTTATCAAGAGAATTCGCCTAAGGACAAGATTCCAAGTCATCTTACAACTTTTAAAAGAAGACTTACCATACATAGAAGATTGACAAAGATTCCAGAATTGAATCAATCAAGATCAATCAATAGGAATCAAGGAATCAACATCAACAAGGAAAGATTTGCCAACGGCTAGTCAACTCCAACGGCTAGTTGCCCTAATCTTAACCTATAAATACAAGACGATGAGGAAAAATAAAGCACGGAAAAACCACGCAAGAACTCTAAGCTATATTACAGCAAGCAAGCAAAAGCCATATCATTAAGAAGTTCTCAAAGAGCCTGTTCATCCTAGATTAAGTCCAGCTCTTAAGTTTTTCCCTCATCCAACCAAGAACCTGAATCCAAATCATTCATTGTAAACATCTTGATTTAGGCATAGTGGTGAAGCATATTTATAAGCTTGAACCATTAGTTGGATCCAATCAAAAACCCAAAACCCCTTACCTAAAGGTTTAGTTTTTGATCTCGTGTAAGAGTGCAAGTGCTTATCAATCACTTGTGGAGACCGTAGCAGTTTGGAACTGTTCACATCTCAAATTACTTCTCTTGGGACTCTAAAGGACAGGCCCCTTTAAATTTGGAGAATTTAAGGGATTAACATCACGAACGATTCGTGAGAGTGGACGTAGGACCTGCAATCCGAACCACTATAAATCCACGGCGTCACCTACTTTACTGCACTTTACTTACTTGCAATTTACTTTCAAGTTAATTCATCTTTATTCATTATAAGTGCATACTGTGATTTACACTGCTTTTGTAACTAAGGCCATATATTCTTCAAACCAGCATCAGCTGAGTATTCCATACAAACCATTAATTGAGCTTTTCTAAAAGATACGTGAACGAGTCTAAACAAAAGGGCCTACACATTTCCGCACACTTGAAACTCTATCAGAACACTATAGTCCTATCATCTAACCTTAACAAGACTATTACATTACATTAAGCTTTATAAATCAGCTTAGTCACCTTAAATCTATACATCAATATACAAACATATACAAAACTATGAGCTTCTATACATCATTTATATGCTCATCAAACATCCTATAATAAACTCAACATATAATACAGTACTTATAAATCGTACTAGTTTTTTCTTCATACTTAAACTTTTCTTTCTTTACTTTGTACTCTACTGATCTTGTTCACAAGACGACTTCCATAACTAGATCAGTCAACACTTAGAAATACATTCAAGTCTCATTTTGGCTTATCAAAACTACTTATTTTTTCATCAATTAGAACTTATATTAGGATTCATATCCCAACAATTTCCCCCTTTTTGATGAAGCCAAAACTACTTGAATTATTTTAAGTCAGTAGATCAGTTAAGTAGTTATCTTCTCAAAATATGTTATCTTTTTATTCATAATCAGTAGATCAATAGATTACAAATACTTAGCAAAATGAAATTAGAAACTAAGTAAAGTACTTACAGATTCATTCACTGATGTTTCCAACATCTGGATTTGGAACACAAAACGCTTCCAAAACTCTTCTGTGAATATCAGAGATATGATCTTCATTATCAATCTTCTCCTTCTCAAGCAGCTCTTCTTCGAACTTCTTCACCTTGTTGAAGTCGATCCTTTTTCCAGATCCTAACATCGGAGTTTTCCACTTAGGAAATTCAGGAACTAAGATATTAAAACCAACAGCAGTTGCAATGCGCATGATTAAGTTCCATAAATCTTCATCTTCAGCTTTCATGAATTTATCAAACACAGCAAACAACTCGTCTTTGCTATCGGAATCACCATACTTGCGAATGATCCAATAATCAACTTCCCATTTCATCTTGACAATGTTCCATATTTCTCTATGCTCAACATCAATGAATTTGTCAATCAAAGCATCTTCAATCACATCTGGATTTTCTTTCATCTTCTGTAGTCTGTTAATATGCTTTCCAATCAGCTTCTTGTTAGCATAATGATCATCTTCAATCTTCTCCTTCTTATGAATTGCTTCAACATCTTCAACATCTAATCCAACTAGTATTTCACCTAATACTTCTTTCTTTTTCTCAAGATCAAGCTTCCTCTTAACTTGTCTTGTTCTAGGCTGAACATCTTCTGTCACAATTGATTTTCCTTTTATCAGCTTCTTCTGCTTTTCTGCACTTGTACTGATTTTCTCTAGATCTGCTTTCTTCACTAGTCTTCTTCTTTTCGATTTACTAGTCTCTTGAGCTTCAAGATCAGTCGCAACAACTTTTACCTCTTCAGTCTCTTCCCCCTTTTTGGCTTCATCACTTGCCTTAAGAGTAAAGAGTGAAGTGAATCGAGTCATTTCTTCCTTGACAGCTTGCTTCATCAGCTCAGCAGCTCTATCAATTTGCTTCTGTTGATTCTTATCTTGCATCAACTTGTCTAGCTGAGTAGCAACTAACTCCAGTTTCATAGTAGATAAGTTCAATTCATTTTTAAAATGATTTGCAGTTAAGTGAAGTAACCTGTTATGTTCTGTCATTGCAGTCATCAGAGCTCGTGCTTGCACCAATTGTTCAGTAGCTTCTCTCCTTTGCTCATCTGCAATTTAAATTTTCACTCGATAGAGTCTCTCCATCCTCTTTGACTCTTGAGCTAAAACATTTGCGAACTCAAGTGATCTTTTCTCAGAATACTCAACTTGGCTATGCAAGAAATCTTCCAACTGAGTAAACATCTCCTGTCTGAAAGTAGCATCCATCTGATTAACTTCATCTATAATAAGAGCTTTCAAATTCTCCACAAGAGACATATTCTGATCTATTAGAGCCTTCTTTACATTGGACTTCAAGAACTCATCTATCGAAGACTTAATCAAATTTTGCAAGTCTTTCTTCAACTCATCAATAGATACGGACGACACTGATTGCGACGACATGAGATCAGTCACCATGGGAATACCTTCCGACAATTCCATTTCCTCAAGAATTGGAACATCAACCAACTCGGCTTCCATCTCCATAGATAAGACTTCGTCTTCAACTATCTCAGGAAGAGCATCTTCAACAACTTGCTCAATAATAGGACAATAAGGTATAAAGCACAAAGTGAGTAATATATTAAAATTTTGCTTGAAAATATCATATGAGAATTCTTCATGAAATTAACCATGTTGAAAGAGGGAACGATGAATGAAAATATAATCAAAATTTATATGTTAATAAAGTAAGCTAAAGTCGTATGTGTACTCAAGTATACGGTGTACTTGAATGGACCTTGACTGGTCAACGGTCAAACTTTAACTTTTTTTTTTTTTTTTGAAAAAATTTATGTTATTAGTATATTGAAAAGTGTATCTTTGTTTTTTTAATGAAAAGTGTACGTTACTATATTGAAAAGTGCATCTTTGTTTTTTTAATGAAAAGTGTATGCTACTATATTGAAAAGTGCAACATTGTTTTTAATGAAAAGTTTATGTTATTATTACCTGAAAAGTGTATGTTATAATATTAATAAGAAATATATGTTATTATAAATGAAAAGTGTATGTTATTATAACTGAAAATTGTATGATATTATAGCTGAAAAGTGTAAATTATATATTAATGAAAAGTGTATGTTATTATAACTGAAAAGTGTATTAACCAGTGTATGTTAATATAGTTGAAAATATTATTGAAAAATGTAAATTTAAAAAAAATCAAAAAAAAAAAAAAATTGATTGTTGACCGATCAACAACCGTGTACTTAAATGCACAAGAGACTCATTCATAAAATAATGTTTAAATTTAAATATTAATAAAGTAATGTTTTATAAAAAATTATGAGATACTATATGCCAAAATTATAAAATATGAAATATTATTACAGAATGAAAAATGGATATATTCCAAAACATATCTCCAAGGCAGATCTCAACATAACACCACCACTTGTGTATTTTATTGAGATTCTATTGAATTTTTTTTAACTTTAAAAAGTTTGTGAATTCTTTTTGAAAAAAAAAATCTGAATTTCCATAAACTCTGACGTTGGAACTATGGCGGCAAATGTATATAGAACACGCTAATATATATAAAAAAAAGTTATATAAATTATTTAGAAAAAATATCAAAAAAAATTATTATTTTCATCTTCATTCTCATAGTTTCTTCATTCAAAAATACATTACTCCCTCCGACCCATTATTAATGAAACATTTACTGTTTGTACGAGTTTTAATGTAGAATTATTTATTAGTATTAAAGGTGATAAAGTTGACTTTTAGGAGGGATATTATGGGTAATTCAACTTTATTGGAGAGAAAATCTTTTGTTTGTGTGTAAAAAGTAATGGCATGGAGTGTAAATAAGTAGATGTTAAGGGAAATTTTAAAAAAAGTTTGGAGTAGGTGGCAAATGTTCCAATAATAATGGGACAAGAGTTTTGGACAAATGTTTCAATAATAATGGGACGGAGGGAGTATTATTTATCATAATGTATATGGATAATTTTCCGTTGTTGTGTGCAAATTGCAAAAGCCTCTTCTGAAAAATGAAGGTAAGGGGTGTGAAAAACTTTCCATGGTTTCTCCTTTCAACAACAAAAAAAAATCAATGATTTCTACTATTTTTTTTTTTTTTTACTTTTACAACTTTTCATGAGTCATATTTAGGGGTGGGTAAATATACCGAAATTTTGGTATACCGAGCTTTTCATACCGAAAAATATCGAAATGTTCGGTATACCAAAATTTTCGGTACGGTATGATATCGTACCGAAATTTTCGGTACGGTAACGGTATGAAAAATGATCATACCGCGGTATTTCGGTATACCTAAAAAAATTCGGTATTCGGTATGAAACGGTATATCGATATACCGAAATATCGAAACCTTAATAAAATAATAATTTTATATTATTTTTAAATTAAAATAACTTTAATTATTAAAACTTACATAAAATAAACCTTAAATAATTAATTTCGGTATAAAACAATGCTTCTATATTTTCGGTATAAATTAGTATATCGGTATTTCAATATGAAATGATGGTTCAATATTTTCGATATGAATCAGTATACCGATATGGTACGGTAGGTATATCGATATACCGTACCGAAAATTCGGTATACCGAAATTACGGTACGGTATCGGTATGAATTTTTACATACCGAAAATTTCGGTATACCGAGATTACGGTATACCGAAATTTCGGTACGGTAACGGTATGAATTTTTTCAATATCGAAATTTTCGGTATGATAACGGTATGGTTCAGTATTGTCGGTATACCGTACCGAACCACCCCTAGTCATATCTACATTGTTCATTTCACTTCAAATGCTTTATTTTTAGTATAATTTAACAAATTTATGTTGTATTAATTTCACTTCAAATACTTGATTTTGGGGATCATTTATATGATTCAAGCAAGGGTTCATATATTCAAAATGCATACGAAATATGAAATTCATTAATTTCAAATATATAATTTAAAAAAATCTTTAAAATCCCTCAACAAAATATATAAGAGTTTAATCATTAAGAAGGACAATCTTATAGACTAATATTCAAATAAAGGAAACAAACTAAAACAATACAATTAAGGTCAAATTAATGTGTTAATAATCAATTATACCCCTTGATCTTATAAAACAATATTAGTTCATTAATATAATTAAGTTTGAAATTGAAATACCATTTTCACGAATTTAATATTCTGGATTCAAATTCAAATTAAACCCCATTCCCCTTAGCAACCGATAATTACTCAACATCTACCAAAACTACCAAAATTTCCTAAATAGAATAACTTCCTTTCGTATGCCCATTGACAATTCCAAAAATAAGATTTTGTTTGCAGAACAATGGCAGTTTCTTCGCTCTTTTGAATTCTGCAATTTCTCGTTCAAGAATTAGGGATTCTCCTCGTTCAAGAATTAGGGATTCTGCAATTCATCGTTCAAGAACTAGGGATTCTGCAATTCATCGTTCAATTATGCCCAATTATGCCCCTCCATCTTCCTCGACTTGTCCTTCAGCCGCCTCCCTGCCACCGCCATATTCTATTGAACGCCTTTTCCAATTCAACAAACAGTGATAATAGATTTTTCAAATTCTGAATTTCATCGGTTTTTCCCCCAATTTATAGTTCAATTTGTGTGTATTCAATCAAATCCTAAGAAGTTAACATCTTCAAGAGACGCGCAATGAACCGTGGCAGGGACAGGAACTGTGGCGGCGGATGTGATGGAAGGCAATATGCCTCTAGAGGTCGATCGCCACGCTCTGAAGATCATTACGTCGCTCGTCGCGTGCCTGTAATATTATCAAATATCTTATAATTTGTTGTTATCACTTTGTTGGTTTTCTTTTGTTGCAATTGAATGCTATAATTGATGTTCGATCATCTGAAATTGGATTTCTGAAGCAGTATTTTACTAGTAATTATTCATGCGGGCATTATTCTTTGGATTTATGTAATGTTAGAAGCAGCGAAGTATTGGGCCTCTTTTACTTTTGAATTAAATGTTGTTAGGCCTTGGATGGATGAATTTGAATTGTTTCTTTTGTTTTATTCTGATTTTTTAGTTCCGACTTCTATCCCAAAAGCTCGATGCTCTATGGATATGGATTTGAATTGCTTCTCTGTTTAGGATGCATATGGATTAAGTATTTGATTTCTAAAAAAATTATGCTCCTTGGATTTTAAAGACTTGAATGTTTATTTCACATCTACCATAGTTTGATAAAATTGCTCAATATGTTAACTTGAAAGTATTCATACAAATGATTTGGACCTTCTTTTATGAAAGTATCCATACAAATGCTTTGGACCTTCTTTTATGATAGTATCCATACAAGTGCTTTGGACCTTCTATTATGAAATCCTTTAATCCAACCCCTCTGACTAAATATCTATCTTTCATTTCTAACTCTTAGGTGCGAAGAAGCTAGGTCTCGTACATCTTCAAATCAGTCTCATCAATTGCAGAGTTGGGAAGATATATACCTCATGGATTTTTTTGTGCACGAAGTCAGCTTGAAGCCAACAAGATGACTATGAACATTCAGTGCAAGGCCTGTATGCAAACTTTTATTTGCACCACTTCGGAGGTGAAATGCAAGTACATATTGAAGCTAAGCATCTGATAAAATATTGATAATGCATAACAAAGCACAAGAATCCATATTTGCAGATAGCTTTCATATTCTTTAATTGATAGTAAAAGAAGATACAAACTTTGTTATAAATAGAACTACCTAGCTGCTACTTAGGGACACTTGTCACCATACTATTAGAGGTCTAAAGATGACAAAAGTAACAAACTAGTACTATTGAAATAGCTCTATACAACTAGGACCGTATCTCATGGGAATCAAAGGGAATATGCTAAAATGATTCCAACTATGCTTGATGCATATGTGGAAATCAACTCATGCACATGTGGAGGTCAACTTGTGCATACGTGGATAATTGTTTTTTTCAATAGCCCCCCTCAATTTTTGTGGAGATGAGGAAAGATGTCAAGCTTGTTTCGAAATCTGCAGAAAAAATGATTGGAGAGTGGCTTTGTGAATACATCAGCAATTTGATCTATACTTGGCACATGTTGAACTTGAATTTGCTTCTTGACAACCTTTTCTCTAATGAAGTGAAGATCTAATTCAAGATGCTTGGTTCTTGAGTGAAAAACTGGATTTGCTGAAAGAGAAATAGCCCCTTGATTGTCAATCCAGATTGTTGGTGGTTTTGAACAAGGTAATTTCAACTCATGTAGAAGGGATTGAATCCAGACTAGCTCACATGTGACTCCTGCCAAGCTCCTATATTCGGCCTCAGTACTAGATCTTGAGACAATAGGTTGTTTCTTGGCACTCCACGATATAAGGTTGCCTCCGAGGAAAACACACTGACCAGAAGTTGATTTTCTGTCATCTAGATCAGTTGCCCAATCTGCATCTGCAAAGGCTTGGATATCAAGATTCTTTGGAATGCTATAAGTAAGACTGTAATCAATGGTGCCAGAAAGATATCTCAGGATCCTTTTAACTGCTTTCCAATGTGTATCTAGAGGATGCTGCATGAATTGACTAACTTTGTTAACAGCAAAGGCAACATCAGGCCTTGAAACAGTGGCATATTGAAGCCCTCCAACTATGCTTCTATAAAGATGAGGATCTGCAATTGGTTGTCCTACATGTTTGGACAAGTGATTCCCAGCAATCATAGGAGTACTAATGCCCTTTGCATCAATCATTCCTACCCTTTGCAGCAACTCTAAGATATACTTCTTTTGGTTGAGCACCATTCCTTGTGATGACCTTTTAATCTCCACGCCCAAGAAATAATTCAATTCTCCAAGATACTTAATAGAAAAGAATTGATGGAGAGATTTGATCACTTCTTGTATTTGAGAAGAATCAGAACCTGTAACCACAATATCATCAACATATGCGATTATGAGAACAAAAGCACCATTATGATGTCTGAAATAAAGAGAATTATCTGCCTTCGAAGTGGTAAAACCAAGCTTTTGTAAGGCTGATGCAAAAGTAGAAGTCCATACTCTTGAGGCTTGTTTCAAACCATATAAAGATCTCGTCAATTTACAGACAAGATTCTGATTGTTAACTGACTCAAATCCCGGAGGCTGTACCATGTACAAATCAGTATCCAATACACCATTTAAAAATGCATTATCAACATCTAATTGGTGTAGAGGCCATGAATGACAGAGAGCAAGCGATAATATCAATTTAATGGTGACAGACTTAACAACTGGACTGAAAGTGTCAGTAAAATCCAAGCCAGGAATTTGTGTGTAGCCCTTAGCTACCAACCTAGCCTTATACCTAGAAATGGTTCCATCAACATTTCTTTTAAGTTTAAACACCCACTTACAGCCAATGATGGAGTGATTAGCAGGTGGTTGACATAACTCCCAAGTGCCATTTTTTATTAAGGCTCCAAACTCCTGCTCCATAGCTATTTTCCACTGAGGGTGGGCCAGAGCAGCCTTGTATGAGGTAGGCTCATCAATTACAGATGTTGTGGTAGATAGAATCCTAGGCTTTTGAATCCCAGCCTTGGATCTTGTGATCATGGGGTGTTGAGGCATAACAACTTCCTGAACTTGCTCATGCACATCAGAAACCTCAGGAGAAACATTAGAAAATTCACGCAAAGAATGATTATCAGCTTCAATTGGTAATTCTACATATAATTGCCCAGATAAGTTATGAAAGTGTGTTGGTATGGATGGTATAGTGTTTAAAGTGTTTAAGTTAAAAACAGAATAATGTTGTACTAAATGTTGAGACAAATAGTGCAACACTGACTCTAACAGAATATCAGAAATATAGATACACACAGCGGAAGACTTGAAACACTAAAAACAAACGAGACACAATGGAAATAATTTTTCACATAGATTTTATAAATAAAAATCTATGCGAGCCTTACGGCGAAAATCAATACTTATCTTCAAGTATAAATGTTGTGTGAAATGTTACAGCAATCACATTCAGAACTGAAACTACAAACGAGGCAGGTGCCTTGTTCTAAAAACGAACTAAGTGTATAAAATATACACTGTCGAAATGCCTAGTCTATCTAATGATTACACTCTCAATAGATAAGAAGACACACAGCCATACGGGTAGGATACTTCGTATGATCTAAAAGGTATAACTACTGGCCACAACTCCTAACAGGGATAAACGCTCGGTCTAGGAAATTGATCGAGTAGCACACACTGAATTATGGAGCCTTCAATCGGTATTTATAGAAGTGGGGTGCTGATTCTAGAGGCTTCCATATAAGATCCTATTTTTTAGGATCTCAACTTCCATGATCTTTCTAGATCCTTCCACAATGTTCCAGGTCGTTCTAAGCTGCTTCCAACCTCTTCTAGCACGTTCTCCTAGGTTCTGGAATCTTCCAGGTTCCAGACTCTTGTAGAACTTTCTAGATCCTGCCAGAAATGCGACAACATTTAGATCAACATTTAATGTAACATTTCAGAAAAGACTTAGAAAAAATCAAGGAAGGTCAAATTAAGATGTTGTTGATAATGTTAAGGCATTTAAGGATTAACAACATCTACAATCTCCCCCAATTTGACCTTTCGACTACAACACACCTGATGCACATATATTTCTATACATACTCAGTTTTATATATTTAGTTGAGGTTAACATCATTGCTAAATACTAGTCAAGTCAACACCTGTTGTAACCGTTGGATCAAATCGAATGAAGATCAAAGATAATCTTACAATGATCCGTGCCATGAGATCAAGATAATTTTATCCAAAACAGAACAAGTATAAACAATACACTTATTCACAACATAAGTAACTTTACTGAAATCATAAGTTAAGTTTGGAAGAAATAACTTAAGATTTAAGTAAGACTCAAACAAAAGAAATCAGAGCAAAAAAAAAACAAAAAAAAAATACAAAAGAAATACTAACAATCTAAACAAGACTTATATTATCAATAGGGAGTAAGCATATGAGAATTAAAGAGAAGTGTACTTCTAAATTATATTTTCATCAGAGCAAACAAATTTAAGCCAATTGAATAATAAGGCAAGTTAGAAAGACAAAACAAACAACAACTAACAAAACCTAAAATCAGCAAGCAGTAATCCAATAAGGATAATTCAAGATAAACAAGCACATAAGAATAATTCTTAAGACAAACAATTAAGCAAACTGAAAATAGAGCAAAGTTAGGGAAAAATCAAATACAATAAACAACTAACATATACAACATGCAGTAAGCAAATAATAATAAGTAAGAAAACATTTTAAGCATAGAAGCAGTATTCTATTATCATCAATGCAAACAAATTAAGCAAGTTGAATAAAAGACAACCTATCAAATAGGAAGTAAAAACAAAATCTGTAAATCAACTTAAACACAGTAACAACAATGCATAAGATCAAGGGAAGTATAAAAGGCACAAATACTTAAGAAACTAAACATGTGACATATATTGCTGTAACAACAGCTGCAGCATCATGTTCCTGCACATAATCACATATAATGTTCAGCCCTCCCCCTGTCTTGAATCAACCTTTTCAGTTGTTACCATAACCTGTTTAGATGTCATAAGGAACATCCATATGTTTATCAACATCAGCAAATTAATCCTCATCTTCTTCAACAAAAGTGCACGTTGTAGCAAAGTAAACTACAACAACTGGTTCAGCAGTCTCTTCATGAATAGCATCAGGTACACAATCAGCTTCTGGTACATCTTCATGGAGCTCTTCACTTCAAACACCAGAAGGGTGATGGTGTTTCTCCCCCTGTGGTAGTAGAAAGCGTCTATAGCCACTGGACTTTAAGGAACTGAAGGCCATCAATAGAGTCCTGTAAACGTTTTAGTTGAAGTAAAATAAAAGATCTGGAAATAGAAAAAAATTTGACCAATGTGACCACCAATGTGCTTCACATTCGGTGCAGCATTTCTCTGTTCAGGTCTTGCTGGAGCTGGTCGAACTGGAATAAGAGCATCTCTGTGATCAGAACCATCTGAATTTTGTAACAAAGCAAATCAACAGTCCTTTCACCAAGTAACAGAGCAGGTGAGATAGTCATCAAGGGTACCTTGCCTCAAATAACCTCAGTTTCCTTAGGTTTTAAAAATTCATGCCTCTTGAGGTATGAACATATCAGCACAGGGTAAGGTAAAATTCCTTAATAATAAATATCACTATAAGCTGCATGTGGTGAAAATAGTTAAATCCAGATTAAAATTCTTCAACACAAAAATCTTATACAACAATATAGCTTAATCCTTAATCACCGTAGTGGAATTTGTATAGGGTAACCAATTGTAGACAATCAATTTATGGAGTACAGAGTATAGAGATGTGTGATCTTTAGCAAGCATAAAAATATGTCACCTAGTTAATCTACCCCCAGTTATAGAAGTAGCAACCAAGTTCAAATCATGTTCATCTTCATCAATCACAAGCTCTATCTCTAAGAGATCATTAATCAATTCCGAAGTAAGTGAAACTAATCTCCCCCTAAATTGTACATTCTCATATCATTTAGAGCTACGTCTACCCGTACTCTTCCTAAGTCAAGCACAAAATACATATACCCAATCAAACACAAAAGTATCACTCAAAGTTACAGTTTTCAACAATTTCTTTTCAATTAAAAAATTGTATCAATCCTTTACTCTCAAAATCAGCAGTGTTAACTCCCTTTTCCTTTAAGAATTTTCATCTAGATAGTTTAGTGATTTTAGCAACTAACCTATCAGTTTCAGAATCATTGTCAGGAAAATCAGCAATGTTAATTCTCTTTTCCATTAACAACTTTCATCAAGATAGCTTAGTGATTTTAGCAACTAACCTATCAATCTAAGAATTGTTATAAGGATCAGAATTACCTCCTTTAGAATTTATTTACTCAGTTGATTCAGAGTCCTTACTACTGTTCTTCTCAGAATCATCACTTCCACTGTCATCAGGGTCTGGTGTTGCGGCACTTGCTTCAGCATTTGATGCAGCATTTTTCCACATAATCTTTTTAATCTCACGCATAGTGGGATTATCTTCTGGATCAGAATTTTCAATTACTTTGGGCAAGTCTCGTTCAGCAGCAACCTTCTTTCCCTTTGGATCATACTTCCTTTTGACTCATTTGTCAGTAACCGCATTTTCTTTCTCCGATTAAGAAAAGAACTTGAATCGGTTTATCAGCAACACTACTTCCTTTATTCTTTCTCCTCAATGAGTTAGAGTAATCAACTCTAGTGAACACATAGCCGGATCTCCTTCGTTGAACAAGGCTCATCTTTCTCTTTTCTTTCTCAAAGATCTTCCTAAATGCAACCTATTCAGATTCATCAGTATTAAAAAGAGAAAATTAGTTTAACCTGAGTTAGCATTCGCGTCGGCCTCCTTCATTTGAGCGTCCTCAGAATCGGATGTCGCAACATTTGAATACTCATTCTGCTCAGCAACAGGAAAATCATCAATTTCCTTTCAATCTCCCCCAGAAAGGAAGCACTCGAGGCAATTGCCTCTATTTCAGTATTAGGACTTGGAAATTGGGGCTTTTATGAGGTGAATAAATCAAGTGTAGTGGTGAGTTTTTGGGTTTTCAGTAGTGAGAAATGTCAATGGACATATTTCCAACAGTAAGAATAGATTCTCAGAATTCACATTCGATTGAGACATATTCTCAACAGCTTGGTTCAGCTCGTTAAGGGTCGAATCGAGTTGAATGTGAGCAGTTGTAGGAATGGGTGTAACTGAAGTTGTTTGGGTAAGTGTTTCAGCTTTCCTTGTAGCAGTTGGTGAGTTTTGGTGTGAAACGGCCATGCAAGCGAAACTATTAAGGTTGAGAGAGATGGAGGTGACGGTTTCGTGGGAGTTTGAGTGTGGTGAGGTAGTTTCCTGTCATTAGAGCACCAAGAAATCGAAAAGATAATCACAATAACCGAGACAAACAAGGCTTTAGCAAATCATAAAACACAATACTCAAATCACTCGAAAAAATGCAATGCTTAGTATATCATGTTATGAGAAGAATATATGAGAGAATGCATAGTTGGAAGTAATACGTTTAAAAGAATAAGAACTAACTAAGGAGGATTCTAGAAGAAATTCAATAATACTCCATAAACTTCGCCACAAAAATAGATCATGGGTAAGTAGTGGATAAAATCATAATTAAATAATTAATTAAATTAAGAACATTCTAGAATATTTAGTATTTAAATGTGTATAATCTGAAATAAACCAAAGACGTGGATTAGTATAATCAGAATAAATAAAATAAATTTCCACAAATAATTAAATAATTACAACTAATAAAAATATAATCGAATCATCTAATGTTGTGCTCAAAACTGTTACATACACCTCAACACGGTTTTTACATGAATTTACTTCATTTGTGTTGCACCATATTTTTTCTTTTTGTGTTATAGCATCTAATTTGTATTGATCCATTGTTCCTGTAGAGTACATCGTAGTAGCGAACTCCGTGCCCCATACTTACTTAATGGATTACAAACCTCTTGATGTTTTTACCAAATATCACCTTTTGAAAAGAAGGCATCGTAGTAGCGAACTCCGTGCTCCATAGTTACTCAGTGATTTGGTACATCTTTTAGTATGCTAATAACATTCTATTTTTTATGCATTTGAGAGGTGTAAGACATGTTTATTTTTGCACAACAAATTTTAGATTCAAGAATATTTTACAAAGGAATTATTCAACGAAAATAGAAAATAAATTAAATCTATAACAACTATACAACCTTATGATGTTGTCTCAAATGCTACGACATTTGTGACACCATCCATCTAGGATTATTCAGATACTACACATACCAAAAGATTTCTTCAAAGATGAGAATGTCTCAAGGTCAAGACCTTAGTAAATATATCAACATTATGATTTTCAGTAGGTACGTATTCCAACTTCACTATGTTCTTCTCCACTAAATCTCTCATTAAATTTAGAAATGTTTATGCACAAGTATTATCACAGAAAATTGTAAGGATATCAATTTAAATTTCATAGGCATGAAACATCTTGCTTAACCACAAGATTGTTTCCCATGTAGAAACATCCTCTACTCTTACTCTTTATGTCATCTATATCTCATGCTCAATCCGCATCACTGTATCCAATCAAAGTGTTGTTGGTGTTCTTAGTGTACCATATCCCAAGTTCACTTGTACCTGCATCATACTTGATAATTCTTTTCAAAACATTCAGGTGAGATTCCTTTAGATTAGTTTGGTACTTAGCACAAACAAAAACACTATGCATAATATCTGGTCTATTAGAGGTTAAATAAAGTAAACTTCTTGTCATGGACCTATACAATGTTGGATCAACATCCTTACAAACACTGTCTTTGCAAAGTTTCAAAGTAGATCTCATAGAAGTTTTCATTACTTTTTAACTTTCAAAATCAAACCTTTTAACCAAGTTCTTAGCATACATACATTGAGAGAAGAATATACCATCCTTACATTGCTTGATTTGAAGACCAAGAAAAATAATAATTTAAGTCTCCAACCATACTCATCTCAAATGTTGCAGTCATTGTCTCAACAAATTTGTTAACATTTTAACATAAGTTGAACCAAATACAATGTCATCAACATATATTTGAGCAGTAAGTAAATCTTCTCCAGTGTGCTTAATAAACAAAGTTATATCAGTTTCTCCTCTAACAAAACGATCAGGGTATAGTGGATCTTCAAATCCTTAAGTTGTTCAACATATGCTTCTTCATTCAAAATGCAATTTAGAAATGCAGCATATACATCCATTTGATGAAGTTTAATGTCAATAAAACATGCAATTGCTAGCAATAGTCTAATAGATTCTATCCTAGCAATAAGTGCAAAAGTTTCATCAAAATAAATAACTTCAACTTGGGTGTAATCTTGTGCAACTAATCTAGTCTCAATCCTAAAAAAAATGTTATCAAACTCATCAGTTTTATTCTTAAAAATCCAATTTGTTCCAATGACATTAGTATGACTAGGTCTTAAAACAAGTGTACATACATCATTTCTTTCAAACTGATTAAGTTCATCATGCATAGCATTTATCCAATTTTCATCAGTTAATGCCTCATTAACATTTTTAGGTTCAATTTCAGAATAGTAACACTCTACATTCACAACATTGCAAATAGAATACATGCATATTGTTCTTACCACATCTACCTTATTGATCTTACTCTTCCTCTTGTTTGCACTCCAACTGTAGCATCACCTATGATATGGTCAGAATGATGACTTTTCCCAATTCTTGAAGAAGGGTTCATTTTGGGAACATACTGATCATTCTGGAAAGGTACAACTGACTGTTCTGTAGATGTTGACCCAGATGTGTTAACATTCGGTGCAACATTTTCAGAGTTTAGTGTATTCTCAGAATTGTCAGTGACTTGTGATACCTCTTCTTCATCTTTGTCATCTGTAACACCTTTATCATCATCAAACACAACAGTAACAAATTCTTGAACAGTATTAGTCTTAAGGTTATAAACTCTATAAGCTTTACTATTTCTAGAATAGCCTAAAAAGAAATGTTACACTTTTAGAATCAAACTTATGAAGTTGATTCATATCATTCAGAATATAACACATACAACCAAATACATGAAAATACTTCACATTCGGTTTTATAATGTTCAAAATCTCATAAGGTGTTTGAATAGAACCAGATCGAATATAAACTCCATTAATAATATGACATGATGTATTCAATGCTACAACCTAAAATCTCTTAGCAAGACATTTAGAAGTAAGCATGACTCTTATCATTTCTTGTAGAGTTATATTCTTTCTTTCAGCAAAGACATTCCGTTGTGGAGTTTTAGGAGATGAATATTCTTGCAAAATACCATTTTAATCACAAAAATCATTAAACATACTGTTTTCAAATTCCCTACCATGCATGATCAGTTCTAATATGACCAACTTTCAAGTTAAACACAATTTTAAACCTTTTGTAAAGAACTTTAAATGCAGCAATTTAATGTTTCAGATATATCTCTTAAAAACTCAATCTAGGTAAATTTAGAAAAATCATTTACCACAACTAAAGAATATATTTTGCCTCCAATGCTTTCAGTTTTCATAGGACCAATTAAATCCATGTGCAAAATAATTCGAAACATTGATGTGTAGAACAATGTGACAGCATTTTATGCAACACTCTTACCTGCTTACCTTTCTGGCATAGTCAACATACAATAGTACTCTGAAACTTCTGTTTTGGTAATCCTTTTCACTGCATCGACTTTGATTAGTCTCTTCACTGATATATAATGTGCATGTGATTCTTTGACATCCTTTTCATCATTCTTTGACAAATTACACACATTTGTTCCAATGAGATAACAATTATCTACTGCCCTAGACAATTTTCATATTCATTAAGAACATACATATGATTCTTTGTCAAATTTTACATGCATATTATCATCACAAAGTTGACTAATACTAATCAAATGAGCAAGCAATCCATCAAAATGTAAAACATTTTTAAGCTTAGGAAAACCTTCAACATTCAAAGTTCCTTTTCCTATAATATGTCCTTTCGAACAACCACAATATGTAACATTACCATCATTCAAGGTCACATAATCAGATAAGTAGTCAATTTGTACTGTCATATGTCTAGAACAACAACTATAAAAATACCATTGACCAAGTAAACATGCTTTCAAGGAAGTGTGAACAGCATTACAAGTAACATCAGATTTCCATGCAGATTTCAGAAAATGTTTCATAGGATGTGACATCTTTTTAGGCAACATTTTCTCATATCTCAGATCATCAACCATTTTCATGCAGTAAGGACAAATATGATCAATTTTTGAAAAATAATGACATACAAACTTCTTTTCAATATTTTTGACCTTGTGAGAATCTGTTTGTGCAGATGTTACAACATATGTTTTAACATTTGCCTTCACAAACTTCACAGTATATTCAAAATTCTTAGAAAATAGAAGCAGTTTCACCATCATAACGTACACCACAATTTTCAGATTTACCAATAGCTATAACATATATCAGAAGCACTCATAGAAAAATTTATGAAACTTAAAGTAGAGGTGATTAATTTCTCCTTCAGTTTACAAACTTCAAAAATCTCTTCTGGAATGTATGACTTCTAGCTTGGTAATTGTTCCTTTCAGATTCTCATTCTCTTTGTTCAAAGAATTAAGAGTGAGTTTCTGAGAGTTACAATCATCTAACAACTTTTGGTATTTAGAATCATCAATCCTTATGCCTGCATCATCAACAAACCCATTAAAACAATTCAAATCTGGGTGACTCTGTTTTGATGTTACCATAAATGTTATGACATTAGGTGGAACATCAGAATCTGTATCATCCAGATCATCATATAAAGAATTATCATAATCAATCTCAGTATGAAAAGTGAATTCAACATCATCAGATTCATCAGATTCATCAAATTCATCATTTGATTCATCATTTAAGGTAGTACTAAAATTCAATTTTTACTTAAGTCTAATATTGGCACATTAATTTTCATAAAGACCATATTCAGAACATGCATTGAACTGATTTTTTATTTTAAAGATCATACCTTGGTTTACCTTCACTTTTTGATAACCTTGGTTGAAATTGACTTTTCCTTCTTTCTGGTGGGAGAGTTGATGTGTTGATTTGGATCTTTGGTACATCATAACCTGTAAGTACAGTCCTCCAAGCACGTTCATCTATCGACTTGATATACATGCACAACTTAAGCTTTAAAATATGGATAATATGTTCGGGTGCCTAAGTGTAGTGGATATGTGATGTGTTTCCATTGCTAACATAAACTAAAAACACACTTAAACGAGGATCTAACCTAGTGTCGTCAGGTATCGGCTCTGATACCAACTGAAAGTGTGTTGGTATGGATGGTATAGTGTTTAAGTTAAAAACAGAATAATGTTGTACTAAATGTTGAGACAAATAGTGCAACACTGACTCTAACAGAATATCATAAATATAGATACACACAGCGGAAGACTTGAAACACTAAAAACAAACGAGACACAATGAAAATAATTTTTCACATAGATTTTATAAATAAAAATCTATGCGAGCCTTACGGCGAAAATCAATACTTATCTTCAAGTATAAATGTTGTGTGAAATGTTACAGCAATCACATTCACAACTGAAACTACAAACGAGGCAGGTGCCTTGTTCTAAAAACAAACTAAGTGTATAAAATATACACTGTCGAAATGCCTAGTCTATCTAATGATTACACTCTCAATAGATAAGAAGACACACAGCCATACGGGTGGGATACTTCGTATGATCTAAAAGGTATAACTACTGGCCACAACTCCTAACAGGGATAAACGCTCGGTCTAGGAAATTGATCGAGTAGCACACACTGAATTATGGAGCCTTCAATCGGTATTTATAGAAGTGGGGTGCTGATTCTAGAGGCTTCCATATAAGATCCTATTTTTTAGGATCTCAACTTCCATGATCTTTCTATATCCTTCCACAATGTTCCAGGTCGTTCTAAGCTGCTTCCAACCTCTTCTATCTCTTCTAGCACGTTCTCCTAGGTTCTGGAATCTTCCAGGTTCCAGACTCTTGTAGAACCTTCTAGATCCTGCCAGAAATGCGACAACATTTAGATCAACATTTAATGTAACATTTCAGAAAAGACTTAGAAAAAATCAAGGAAGGTCAAATTAAGATGCTGTTGATAATGTTAAGGCATTTAAGGATTAACAACATCTACAAGTTAGAATGATAAGGAGGCGTGAGATGTTGAGAAGGTGAAGATGGAGGCAAATGTGAGGCAGAAGGGTCAACAATGAGAAGGGGAGCAGGATCAGAAGTTGGAGAAAGAGCAAAAGAGCTGGTGGTTTTAGCACCTTGGAAGGGGAAAATAGTTTCATCAAATACAATATGTCTAGTGATGATGATTTTGTTGTTAGGTAATAGAACCTTGTACCCTTTGTATTGTGGATGATACACCAAGAAAACACTGTTATCTGATCTGAAATTTAACTTGGTTTTATTATAAGGCCTGAAATGAGGGTAGCAAAGGCATCCAAAGGTTTTGAGATATGTGTAATCGGGCTTCTTTCTGGTGAGAATTTCAAAAGGTGACTTGAAATGAAGTTGCTTAGAAGGGATTCTATTGATCAAATGTATGGCAGCAACAAAGGCATCATCCCAATGCTTCATGGGAACAGCAGAATGAGCAAGAAGAGCAAGACCTTTTTCAACAATGTGTCTATGTTTTCTTTCTGCCAAACCATTTTGTTCTGGGGTATAAGGACAAGAGATTTGATGGTGTATACCTGAATCTGTAAATAATTGAGATAAAGATTTGAATTCAGTTCCACCATCACTTTGAAACCTCTTGATTTTGGCATTGTATTGATTTTCCACAAGATTCTTAAAGTGAACAAAGGCATCTTTGACATCAGATTTCAATTTTAACAGATAAAGCCAAGAGAATTTTGAAGTGTCATCAATGAAAGTAACATAGTAATGGTATCCATTCATGGATGGGATGGGAGAAGGTCCCCAAAGATCAGAATGCACTAAAGTGAAAGGTATGTTGGTTGTAGAATCTGAAACAGGAAAAGGGAGTTTGTGGCTCTTTGCTTTCATGCAAGCTGAACAAATTGAATCAGAAACATCATCTAACATACTTAATATGGCTTCTATCTAAGGCCTTCTTGGTAATATCAAAAGAAGCATGACCAAATCTGGCATGCCAAGTACTGAGAGATAGTTTTCTTGAAACTTCAGTTATATTGGCAGCAATCGAAGATGGAATAGTATTGAGATGAATTTGATGAGCAGTGGAATGGGCTAGCTTGAACTTGTAAAGGCCATTATCAAGTTCCCCTTGCAACAGAACCTTGTGAGTTGTGAGTGACCTTATCCTTCACCAAGCAAAAGGAAGGATGAAACTCAAATTAAACATTATTCTCTCTAGCAAATTGGGACACACTCAGAAGATTCTTTCTTATGTTTGGAACATGTAACAGGTTTTTGAGGAGAAAAGAATGATTAGAATACTTATCAGAAGCAGTTACAGTAGAAGAGCCAAAATGAGAGATATTCAAACCTGCACCATTTCCCATATGCACTCTTTCAGCTCCCTGATATTCAGTTCTTGTGGTCAGATTACTTAGATCAAATGTCACGTGATTTGTAGCTCCTGAATCAGGATACCAGGAATTATCTCCAACTCCATTAGTGTGCTCAAAGCTTGCAAGATTGGCAGAAGGATAATATCCTCTATTTCCTTCTTGATTTGTTTGATTGTTTTGTTGCTGAGGTGGTGGAGTGTCTCTTCCTTTTTTATTACCACCCCTTTGAGCAACTCTTCCACTTCTATTCTTTCCTCCACTATTAGGCTTGACACAACCATGTGAGCCCCTTTGAGAAGTGAAATTAACTGAGGGGCTTGAGCCACTAGAACTAAAGTTATTTTGAGAAACAACATTTTCCAACCTAGACTCAAAACTAAGCAGCAATGAACTAACATCTCCCACTGATATAGGGTCGATTTTAGAGCTAACATTAACCATTACAGGGTTATAGTCAGGCCCTAAACCTCCCATGATGTGAAGAACATGATCTTCTTCACTCACTTTTTGCCCAATGGCATTTAAAATGTCACAACAAGCTTTGATTTTTCTTAGATACTCCCTCATACTCATATTTTCTCTTCTTAGTCCCAGAAGTTGCTGCTTGTATTGCATCACATTGGCTATGGATTGCCTTGCAAAGTTCATCTCTAGGCAGCTCCAAATTTCACGAGAAGTATGAAGTCCAACTGTGTCAACTAGTATGGCTTCTATCAAGGAAGAAAGTAACCAAGACACTAGCAGTTGATCTTGCCTCATCCATGTAGTGTATTCTGGATTTATGGCTGATTTATCTTCAACTATTGGACTTGGACATTGTTTTTCTCCAGTGATGTACCCCTCTAAGCCATATCCTTTTACAGCTGCAAGAACTTGTTGTTTCCATATTAGGTAATTATTTTCTTTAAGCTTTACCGAGACTAATTGGCTTAATGGGAGAAATATATTAGGTGGGAGAGGAAATAAATTTGCTTCACTTTGAGATGTCATTTTGAAGCTGAAAAAAAAAATGAATATCAAAGGAGAAAGGGAAACAGCACAGAGTACACTAGTTTTTAACGAGTTAATATATTGTTAATTTTATTGTTATCGTGCGTAATGAGTTAATACGAACCCGACAAGAACACGATTGTATCATTTTCGTGTCATGTCCTGAATTGTCACTCCAAGTACATGCACATTTCATTTTACGTTAATGTAGTATTTCAATTATATTAGTATGCATGTGTTGTCCATGAACTCAGTTACATGGTACAAGTGATGCATACGACACTAATTAAAAAGTAGATGAACATAAATAATATATATATATATATATATTAAATTTTCAATAATTTCTGTAACTATTATTTGGATTTGCAGTTGAAAAATGTGATGATAAATTTAGGAGAAAGAGTAAGTGATGAAGAAGCTAAACAAATGATCAGTGATGTAGATCTAGACGGGGATGGTCTGGTCAGCTGCCACGAATTTATGAGGATGTTGTTGGCTTCAATTCCGGTTTAAATTCATTATGTTAATTTTTTCGATCACAAATTTTTAATAAAATGTAAATTTTTGTTTGTATTTGAATGTATACACGTAATTGAATTTTAAGTGATTTGAATATAAATTCAATTGTCTAATTGAATTTTTAACCCACCAATTTAGAACAAAATCAAAATTGTGATTCAATTGCACTAGTGCACACAAGTGTGACTCTTACTGAAATAAACACATTGAAGTATGATGAAATATTGTGAGTCCACTTATAAATAAAGTGGATGTCAATTTAAGTAAATAAGTGATGGTTTAAGAGTAAAAAAAATGTAAAAAAAAAAAGTGAATAATATTATTTTTGCAACGTGTATAATATTATTTTAAAAAAAATGAGAATAATAAAATTAGACGGAGGGAGTATTATTTTTTAGTTTATTATCAAAAATATTGCCTCTTATCAAAACACTATTTAAGTAAATATGACGCTTTGTTTCCCGTTTCAAATCGCCTCTTTTCGAGGTGCTTTAGTGACGTCCGACGAGACATGTGGTGTCAGGCACGTGACACGATTCTTAATATCAACATGCTTACGTCTAGTGTGGAGAATTGGATTCTGAGTGATTGTTATTGCACTGTTGCTATCGCAATATATGGGAACCTCTTTAGCAACAATGTTATAGTCCAATAACTGCTAACTTAACCATAACAGCTGACTACAACAACTACCAGCAACCATATACTCGGGCTTCAGTAATGGAGGTAGCAATTGAGGTTTGCTTATTGGAAAACCAAGAAATCAGCTTACTTCCTAGAAACTGACATGTGCCAGAAGTAGATTTTCTATCTATTATGCACCCTCCAAAGTTAGAATCTGAATAATCAGTCAAATCCATATTATCATCAGACGGATACCATAAACCTAAATTGACTGTACCTTTCCAATGCCTCAGAATCTTCTTAGCTGCATCTAAAAGACTTTGCTTGAGATTTGTTTGAAATCTTGCACAAACTCCAACAACGAATGTGATATCTAGTCTACTAGAATTTAGGTACAACAATGATCATATAAGGCCTTTATGTTCTAATTGACTAACCGATTTGCCTTCCTCGTCTGGTTCCATCTTAAATGAACTCATCGTGGGCACCTTACATGTCTTACTTGTCTGTACAACAAACTTTGCAATTAGATTCCTTGTGTACTTAGACTGACAAATGAATATCCTATTTTGACTTTGCCTCACTTGTAGACCTAAGAAGTAGTTCATCTCACCCATCATGGACATCTCAAATTTGTCTTGCATCAACTTAGAGAACTTTTCACACATCTACTGATTGGGCGAACTAAGAATGATATCGTCGACATAGATCTGAACCAATAAGATATCATTACCTTATTGAATCCTAAACAACGTCCTATCAATGGTTCCTTTTGTGAATCCATTATCAATCAGGAACTGGGATAGTGTGTCATACCAAGCTCCAGGAGCATGTTTAAGTCCGTAAAGAGCCTTCTTTAAACAATATACTTGATCGTTTCTTTAGAAACCGGGAGGCTGTTCAATATAAACTTCCTCCATGAGTACTCCGTTTAAAAATTCACTCTTCACATCCATCTGGTACACCTTAAATCCCATATAAGATGCATAAGCTAGGAAGAGTTGAATAAACTCTAGGCGTGCGACAGTTTCATCGTAATCAATCCCTTCTGATTGGGAGTATCCCTTTGCAACAAGTCTAGCTTTGTACCTTACTAAGACATCATTGCCATCCTTCTTGTTTTTGAAAACCCATTTGGTTCCAATGACATTCTGATGTGAAGGACGGTCTACGAGCTCCCATACTTCGTTCATTGTGAACTGATTGAGCTCTTCTTGCATTGCGATTATCCAATTGCTATCTGGAAGTGCCTCTTCAATGGTTGCTGATTCCTTCAAAGAAAGAAAACAACAATAACAGAAGAGAGCTTTTGTTCTATGAACAACTTGGTTAGCTTTGGCTTTTTGCCTTCTAGTTTTAACACCAGAGCTTGAATATCCTATAACTTGATCATGTGAATGATCTCTCATCCAAACATGTTTTGGATAAGTACCACCAGATGGGTTCGCGACCACATCTGATGTTGTGTCACTAGGTTCTTGCCATTGATGTGTCTCAGATGGTTCATCAACTTGAGTATCATCTGTCGGAGCAACATCATTTGTGGTACCAACATCAATTGTTCACCCTATTTGAGTAGGTTTTGTATCTGCTCTAGGAGCATCATTTACGGTATTTATCTAGGATATTGTAGTAGGTCTCCTTGACATAGAGATTAGGAACATAGACTTTGACATAGTCCTTGTCATCTGATCCTTTATTTTTGAGTTTCAATTCTTTGAACTTTTCAGTCAAGGTCTCTACTGTATCATCTATTTCCTCAACAGTGGATTCATCAAATACAACATGTGTTGGGATATTCTATATCCTATGTTTTGTATTGATAAACCAAATCTGCTTGTAATAGGATAAGTTGTATTGTATAAACAACTTCATCATTCATCTTGTAATAGATTAGGATCTAGTCATATCAGTAGAGTTGGAAGCCAGCTGATATAAGAAGAGGAACGCGCACAAACTCAGAAGAGAAGACCAGAATCCAGAAGAGGAGGATTAGATGAGTAAAGACTCATCTGATATCAGCTGAGTATGATCAGCTAAGGTCTTATCAGCTGAGTAAGCACTATCAGGTGAGTAAACCAAACACAGCTGAGACTAAGTATGTCCGACTAACCAGACGAAGTCTACACAGCTGGGGAAACAATCAAAAGCCAATTATCAAGATCAGAAAAGATGATCCTAAGATCACCAGCGTAAATCAGCAGAGTCAAAGATCATCTGAATCAAGCACTGTATGGTCAAATCAGAACTGACGTGGACCTATGGGAAGACGACAGTTGACATCAAGATTCTGACAAGGCACAAAGTTCAAGGAAGTTTATGATGTATTGATTATTACTAGGCAACGATAATAATCAATAGCATCAACTTAGAAGATTGTGATTCCTGAAATAGTGGGATTTGTTTGTTGCTTTCCAACGGTAACATTCATAAATCTCATCTATAAATATGAGTTCAAATCATATCTCATGTAACGCGTGAGGGTGATGCTTAAGACTGAGAAAAATGCTTAAGTCCAAAAAATCAGAAGAACTCAAGAACACCTACAAAGAAGACATCAAGCAAGCATCCATACCCACACACCCAGTGAGTAAAGTCATGATATCTAAGCCAACATAGCCTCATATATATCCTTAGCTTAGGAGATAAATTCTCAATCCTAGCTTTAGGATAACTCAGATTGTAAATGAATTTCTCACACTTAGTCTTTCTCGAATCCTCCTTCTATACACCCTTTTAGAATATAGGTCGAGTTTCTCACACTAGGTACAATCAAGTTAACCACTGTAAATGGTACTTGTTCCCTCCCCGACAAGTAGATCCGTATACACCAAGGCGAGTGTATCTTGATCAAAAGTCTTCTCTTGGGACTATAAAGTTAGCAAGACGTCTTCTCATTGGGACGTTAAAAGAAGCATTGGGATAATATCATGATTGCGATCGTGAGAGTGTATGTAGGACATTGAGGTCCGAACCACTATTAATAATTGTGTTATTTATTGCTTTAGCATGCATGATTTACATATTGCATAACATGTTTTAAAAGACGTTTTTGTATCATCTGATATCAAATCAGCTGTTACACTCTTATTTACTCGTTAGTTATGGTAAAACAACGACTCTCGACGACCTCGTCGTTCTGAGTTCATAAAGGTATTATGGAGAAAAATCTGAGTTCGGAGTCAAGAGTTTGGTTTGTTTTAAGAAGTCATTTGTATTAGCTGACATCAAGTCAACTGATCTTGCATGAAATTATTAACAAAGGTTTTTCTGTTAGACAAGTATAATATTTAAATGGGCACACTACAATTCCGCACACGCTTCTCAATCAGCTTATACAATCAGCAGACTAGTTAGTTCTGTTAGAAGAGTTAGTTTTTGTTTTCTACACTTAAATTCTATCCGCTGATATCAAGTCAGCTGATATTTCAATAGACTCGTCTGATATTTTAGTGAAATCGGGACCCATCCACATGGGGTGTTTCTTCAACTATAAGATGTCATTTGTTAAATACTATGAAAGCCTTGCTGACTGGGGAATATCCAAGAAAGAATCCTTCATCATCTTTGGCATAAAAAACATTTAACTTACTTTTACCATTGTTGTGAAGGAAACACTTACAACAAAAAAATATGAAAGTAAGAAACACGAGGTTTTCTACCTTTATAAATTTCATACGGGGTCTTACCATGTCTCTTGTAAATCATGCTTCTGTTCTGAGTATGACAGGTTGTATTGATAGCTTCACAGCCCAGAACTTCTTTGGTGTATCAAATTCAGGTACCATAGTTCGAGCAGCTTCTTTGAGGGTGTGATTCCTCCTTTCAGCTACTCCATTTTATTGAGGTGTTCTAGTTGAACTTGTCTCATGTTGAATACCATTGTTAGGACAATAAGTAATAATAGACATGTTAAAAAATTCACCACATTTATCACTTCTGATCTTCACAATAGAAGTACCCTTCTCATTCTGATTTTTCTTTAACAACTCGGGTAACTTCTTTTGTGTCTCACTCTTTTGGATCAGAAAGGTAACCCAAGTGTATTTGAAATAATCATCCACTACAAGAGTATACCTTCTGCCACTCAAGGTAGCAGGAGTGATCAGGCCAAACAGGTCCATATGAAGAAGTTCAAGACCTCGGCTGGTGGATGCTACTGATTTGCTCTTATGAGGTGGTCTTCTTATCCTTCTGACATGCATCACACACCTGTTCTTTACTACTCCCTCCGTCCCAAAGAACCTTTCACACCTTCTTTTTTGGTCTTTTAGAAACTCCACCCTTACAATATCCACAATATTACATTTAATGTCATTATTTTTAGGGTCCACACATACACACAAGTCAACTCACTTATTTATTTTTGTTATAAAATTATTTCACAAAATTCTACTCCCTCCGTCCCAAAGGAATTTGCACACCTTGGATGACACACAATTTAAGAAATGAGTAAGAAAAGGTGTAGTGAGTGATATTTTGAGGGGTAGTTTGGTAAAGTTTTATGAATAAAGTAATGTAAAAGGTAGATTGAGTGTGGAAAAGTAATGGCATATGAGTAAATAAGAGTATATTTTGAAGATGAGGGTTATGAAGATATTTCCTTTTATGGAGTGTGCAAATTGGTATGAGACATCCATATATAGAAAATGTGTAAATTTCTATGGGACAGAGGGAGTATTTATTATAATATTTTTTAAAAAACGGGGTGAACAGTAAATATGAAAGTATCTTATCCATTAGACAGCAACCATACAAGCTGATGTGGACCTATGGAAGCGCGACAGCAGAAGTACGGATGTGACACAAAGTCTGCAGAATATTCAAAGTCAAGATACTCTGAATATTACATGTAATATTCTTTCATGTAATATTCAGAATATCAAGCAAAAATTGCTTTTTCTGAAATAGTGGAATTTGCTAAATCTAGAGAAATATCCCCAAGGAAATGTAGAGAAATATCCGCAAGAAAAATAAAAACAGAAGGGTCTTTCTACGGTAAGCTGACAGCCTTCGCCCTGTCTTACAACAAGCAATCGTTCAAATACCATTGGATCGTTGATCTAACGTACAAATTTTATTTTATATGATTGCACTTTGCATTAGTGCGTTTGCTCTATGCAATATGCAATCACACTTCATCGCCTTATTAATAAATTAAATTAATAATTATAAAATTACGAAAATATCCTTTTTAATTTAAAATAAATAAAAAACATTTAATCATTTACTGTATAAAATAACAATATATCCTTAGAATCCAAAATCAATTTTCACCTTTTTATCTAATTTCCCCAAATTATTTCGAACATTAAATTGAAATAGAGTAGTTTAATTTAAAACATGAATAAAATTTTATAAATTTGTAAAACCCTCCTAACCCATTCAACCCTCAATCGCCCATCACCCATCTTCTAATCATCTTCTTCCCTAAACTAATCTGTAATTCATGATCTAGAAAAGTTTTCATGACCAAAAAACCATAACAATTGAAACATTTAAGGCCAACGCCTCTCTCTCCCTTCCGTCACGGCAAAGAATATGGAGCAATGTTGATAAGCATATGACAAATTCACATAAAAAAACTGGAACTGAAAAAAAAAATTGGTGTAATGGTTTATGAATTTGACGATAGATTGTCGAGAAATGACGCCGATGAAGGGACGAGGCCGATTGAGCGGCGCCGCATTTCTGGACATTCCCAGGAGGGAGAAGAAGAATAGTTTTTTTCTTAATTTTTAATTAATTTGGGTGGAGTGAATTAGAGATTTAATATATATGTTTCAATTTGGATGTTGAGTAAAATTGAGGGCCAAATACGAAAAAAAAAAAAAGGTAAATTGGAGTTATAAAAAAATGATATTTTTTTCATTTTTAATTAAAAAAATACTATAAGGATATTTTGGTAATTTTATATATATTTTTTGATATAAATTAAATATTTAGTCTAATTGCAAAGTGCAATTGCCCTTGCAAAATTATATGACGTGTCGGTTTCTCATTGGATGCTTATTATTAGACATGGCGAACCCCTGTCTTACAGAACAGAAACATAGATGCAGACTAACAAAAATGGTAGAGGAAGGGAAAGTGGTTTCTTGAGTTGGTGGAGGACGTCAGGTGAGTTTTGAGTTAGGGGTGAGTTGTGAGTTGGTTTCTTGAGTTGATGGAGGACGTCAGGTGAGTTTTGAGTTGGACGTCCAGGTGAGTTGTGAGTTGATTTCTTGAGTAGGTGGAGAACGTCCAGAATATGTCCGCAATCTATAAGTTGGATTGAACAAATTGAGTAGTGAGGCGACCAGAGACGACCAATTCTCGCACAAAGTGATAATCAATGTCGATATGCTTAGCTCGTTTGTGCGCAACAGCATTATGACTAAGGAAGAGAGTACTTTTGTTGTCACAGAGAAGGCGAGGAGGATCAGAGAGCGAGGTCTGGAGCTCGCGAAGGAGGGATGTGACCCAAATGATTTCGGAGGCAGCATAGGCCATTCGTACAAATAAGAAACGTCTCCTCCACTACCTATTTTGTTAGTTGTTTTCTTTACATTGGCTCATCCTCCACTACCTATTTTGTTAGTGTCAGCAGATTTTTTTCTATAAATTGGCTCACCAGGACAGCAGTTTGCCCACCGCGTTTCTAAGCTCCCACCACTGTCTTCCACCGCTTGCTCAAATGGACGTTTTTTTTCGTGGGAATTTGGAGAAGACTCACATAGACGGGACTCCGGCGGACATCGAGAGCCAAACCGAACCATGTATTCGTACTCGGCGATCTCACTTTTCAGTTTTTTCAAACCTTCGTGGGAATACGTTCTTTACATGTATTGGATGCATTGAAGGCTGTCTGGGTTGTTGTGGATGTTGTTATGCATTGAAGGCTGCCTGGATTGTTGTGGATGTTGTTAGGTGTGGGAGGTATAGGTAGTGTGGATATTGTTAGATGTGGAGGTAGGTATCCTAAGAAACACTAGGCTCGATTTAATGGATGTTCTTTTTTATTTTCAGCAGCTTTTTGTATGTCTTTTTTATTTTCAATATAACCGTAGAAGAGTCCACACAAAGTCCAAGTGAATTGTAAGTTGGTTTGGTTACCGAGGATCGTCAGGTGAGTTGGTTTCTTGAATTGGTTCCCGAGGACGTCCAGGTGAGTTTTGACTGGACATTCAGGTGAATTGTGAGTTGGTTTGGTTACAGGACGTCCAGTTGAGTTTTAAGTTGGTTTCTTGAATTGGTTCCAGAAGACGTCCAAGTGAGTTTGATTCTAGAGGACATCCTTTGAGTTGCATGTGAGTTTGAGTTGGAGTTGCAGGTGAGTTGTGAGTTGGTTTCTGATTCACACACTCTACAACCTCATTTTTTTATTTTTTTTTTCTGAATTCCCTTTTCTGAATTCCAGAAATTTAGGGTTTTTGAAGAACACGATAGATTGTGAAGAACACACGGTTTGCTTTTCTTTTCTTTCAAGGTTTTGTGAAGAAGTATTTGTAGTGTTTGTGAAGATCAACGAGAGAAAGAGGGTTTGTGAACGGTTTGCTTTTCTTTTCTTTCAAGGTTTTGTGAAGAAGTATTTGAAGTGTTTGTGAAGATCAACAAGAAAGAGGGATTGTGAATGGTTTGCTTTTCTTTTCTTTCAAAATGGAAATATTAACAGAAAAGTATCGACGCTTAGGATTGCGTCAAAAAAACAAAATCTGTCAAGTTTGTTAATGAGATTCTCGGATTGAACAAGGTAATCCTCGTTTCAAGGATTACCGCGTTAGCTTGAAACGCAAAGTTGCTGAAATCAACATGGAGTACCTAAGAGAAGGTCATGCTAATAAAATAAGACTCATGGAGTTTGTTAATGATGCCCTTCATGAGTTGAAGCTCTGATATCATGTAGAGATGTAAACACACACTCATCTAATAATTGTAAAGAAGGAAATACAAAACAAAAGGTATTTCATATATGGAGTGTTACAATGTTTACAATACTAAAATGCATGAGAAATACAAAAGACCTAATCTATATTTATAGACTAAGTAGTTACTAACTAACCACTTAGTTACAAAAGTAACAACTCTATTTTATATCATTTACACTGATAGAATAAATGTAGCTATATAATTGAATTTTTCATTAAGCTCAAAGAGAGACATTTCGGTCTTCATTATATACCAGGGAAGATAACTTTTCGAAAGAGAAGTTATAAGAGTTGATTGTGTAATAACCTAACTACCAAACTAATTCATATCTTTGACACCCCTCAAGTTGGACAGATGAGGACAGACTCTAAGGTTGTCTTAAAAGTATTCAAAAAGTGAACGAGGTAGGCTTTTGGTAAATATGTCCGCAATCTATAAGTTGGATGGAACAAATTGAGTAGTGAGGCGACCAGATACGACCAATTCTCGCACAAAGTGATAATCAATGTCGATATGCTTAGCTCGTTTGTGCGCAACAGGATTATGACTAAGGAAGAGAGTACTTTTGTTGTCACAGAGAAGGCGAGGAGGATCAGAGAGCGAGGTCTGGAGCTCGCGAAGGAGGGATGTGACCCAAATGTTTCGGAGGCAGGCCATTCGTACAAATAAGAAACGACTCCTCCACTACCTATTTTGTTAGCTGTTTTCTATACATTGGCTCATCCTCCACTACCTATTTTGTTAGTGTCATATTTTTTTCTATAAATTGGCTCACCAGGGTCCAGGGCAGCAGTTTGCCCCACCGCGTTTCTAAGCTCCCACCACTGACTTCCACCGCTCTCCACCGCCTGCTCAAATGGACGTTTTTTTTCGTGGGAATTTGGAGAAGACTCACATAGATGAGACTCCGGCGGACATCGAGAGCCAAACCGAACCAGGTATTCGTACTCGACGATCTCACTTTTCAGTTTTTTCAACTCTTCGTGGAATACGTTCTTTACATGTATTGGATGCATTGAAGGCTGCTTGGGTTGTTGTGGATGTTGTTATGCATTGAAGGCTGTCTGGGTTGTTGTGGATGTTGTTAGGTGTGGGAGGTATAGGTAGTGTGGATGTTGTGGAGGTAGGTATCCTAAGAAACACTAGGCCCGATTTAATGGATGTTCTTTTTTATTTTCAGCAGCCTTTTGTATGTCTTTTTTATTTTCAATATAAACGTAGAAGAGTCCACACGAAGTCCAAGTGAATTGTAAGTTGGTTTGGTTACCGAGGATCGTCAGGTGAGTTGGTTTCTTGAATTGGTTCCAGAGGACGTCCAGGTGAGTTTTGACTAGACGTCCAGGTGAATTGTGAATTGGTTTGGTTCCAGAGGACGTCCAGTTGAGTTTTAAGTTGGTTTCTTGAATTGGTTCCCGAAGACGTCCAAGTGAGTTTGATTCTAGAGGACATCCTTTGAGTTGCATGTGAGTTTGAGTTGGAGTTGCAGGTGAGTTGTGAGTTGGTTTCTGATAGAATAAATGTAGCGATAGAATTGAATTTTTCATTAAGCTCAAAGAGAGACATTTTGGTCTTCATTATATACAAGGGAAGATAACTTTTCCAAAGGGAAGTTATAAGAGTTGATTGTGTAACAACCTAACTACCAAACTAATTCATATCTTTGATACCCCTCAAGTTGGACGGATGAGGACATACTCTAAGGTTGTGTCAAAAGTATTCAAAAAGTGGACGAGGTAGGCTTTTGGTAAATATGTCCGCAATCTATAAGTTGGATGGAACAAATTGAGTAGTGAGGCGACCAGAGACGACCAATTCTCGCACAAAGTGATAATCAATGTCGATATGCTTAGCTCGTTTGTGCGCAACAGGATTATGACTAAGGAAGAGAGTACTTTTGTTGTCACAGAGAAGGCGAGGAGGATCAGAGAGCTAGGTCTGGATCTCACGAATGAGGGATGTGACCCAAATGATTTCGGAGGCAGCATAGGCCATTCGTACAAATAAGAAACGACTCCTCCACTACCTATTTTGTTAGCTGTTTTCTATACATTGGCTCATCCTCTACTACCTATTTTGTTAGTGTCAGATTTTTTTTCTATAAATTGGCTCACCAGGGCAGCAGTTTGCCCCACCGCGTTTCTAAGCTCTCACCACTGTCTTCCACCGCTCTCCACCGCCTGCTCAAATGGACTTTTTTTTCGTGGGAATTTGGAGAAGACTCGTCGTTCTGAGTTCATAAAGGTATTATGGAGAAAAATCTGAGTTCGGAGTGAAGAGTTTGGTTTGTTTTAAGAAGTCATTTGTATTAGCTGACATCAAGTCAACTGATCTTGCATGAAATTATTAACAAAGGTTTTTCTGTTAGACAAGTATAATATTTAAATGGGCACACTACAATTCCGCACACGCTTCTCAATCAGCTTATACAATCAGGAGACTAGTTAGTTCTGTTAGAAGAGTTAGTTTTTATTTTCTACACTTAAATTCTATCAGTTAATATCAAGTCAGCTGATCTTTCAGTAGACTCGTCTGATATTTTAGTAAAATCGGGACCCATCAACATGGGGTGTTTCTTCCACTATAAGATGTCATTTGTTAAATACTACGAAAGCCTTGCTGACTTGGGAATATCCAAGAAAGAATCCTTCATCATCTTTGGCATAAAAAACATTTAACTTACTCTTACCATTGTTGTGAATGAAACACTTACAACCAAAAATATGAAAGTAAGAAACACGAGGTTTTCTACCTTTATAAATTTCATACGGGGTCTCACCATGTCTTTTGTAAATCATGCTTCTGTTCTGAGTATGACAGACTGTATTGGTAGCTTCAGCCCAAAACTTCTTTAGTGTATCAAATTCAGCCATTCTGGTATCATGGTTCGAGCAGCTTCTTTGAGGCTGCGATTCCTCCTTTCAGCTACTCCGTTTTATTGAGATGTTCTAGCTGAACTTGTCTCATGATGAATACCATTGTTAACACAATAAGTAATAATAGACAAGTGTGCAAATTTTTATGGGACATCCGTATATAGAAAGTGTGCAAATTTCTATGGGATAGAGGAAGTATTTATTATAATATTTTGAAGACCATGTCAACACTCGGTTGAGAAGTGAACCACGTAACTACGGTGATAGAGGTACGGACAATATCGGTGAAGATGTCGATGGAATGCTCTCTATATTCAAGTGTAAGGGACGACCTATAGGAAAATTCACTAAAAGACATTGAGAGACGAACACAGAGACAGAAATAACACAAACGTATGTGTTATTGAATTGTGATGAAGTTCAACCTTACATTGAGTAAGTATTTCATATATTTATCATCTATGTAAATTAATACCACTTCATTTATGTTATTTAATATTAATTGTGGTTGGATGTTGTGAATTAGGATGTATACTCAAGAACTACAACGAGCAGAATAAAACATCTCATATACAAATATAGATGCTCATCTTCAACGTGAATTTGTCTGATGATTCCAACGTTATGTGAGTACCATTTACTTATGTTTTACGTAAATAAATATGATTCATAAATAATGTTAATCATTTGAACTGTATAGGGACGATCACACGATTTTGAGAGCCGATTCTTAATGGATCTCCGTAAAGGACCACTACGTCGTGTAAAGACTTACAACGACTATATTGTGAATGGCTACAAATTTCATACATCCGAGTTTGCATCAAGAAAAGCGACTACCAACAGTGGTGTTTGCATTAACTGTGTGAATTACAATGTAGATGCAAGTGATTACTTTGGGGTGTTGCACGAAGTCGTTGAAGTAGAATATCCTGGATATCCAGCAAAGACTGTAGTGTTGTTCAAGTGTCATTGGTTTGATTCAGGCCCTTTAGGAACAAAAATTCACCCGGAGTACAAGCTCGTGGATGTTAATCTGAAAAGGAGGTATAGCGGGGATGATGCATTTGTATTTGCCCATCTAGTATCTTAAGTATACTACTGCACGTATCCAGGACGATCAATGGTAGAAGTCCCTAAAAAGGAAAAAAGTAATGAAGATGAATCTTTGTTTCAAACGGAACAAATAGAGACTCGAATTGAAGTCTTTACGTAGACTTGACGGTTGCAAATCCACAATTGATCGAAATTGAAAACGATAGTGAAAATGAGGAAGAGGGTGGAAAGGAGGAAGATGAGACAAATAATGAAAATGTAGATAAAGAGGAAGAAGATGGATATTAAATTAATGTAAGCTAATTATTTTAATTTTGTACAATTTATAAAAGTTAATTAATATTTATCATTTAGTTACAAATTATAAATTAATCACAACTAAAAAGTTTGAAAATAAATTAATTTAAATGAATTTTTATATATAAAAAAAATTAGTAAATATGGATATTTTAGAATTTTAATAAAACTTTCAAAAATTACATTTAAAATATATAAATTTCAAAAATTAAATTTACAATAAAGATATTAATGTATGTGAAAGAAATTAATTTTGTGAACTTTAAAAAAAAAATGAATCGAAAAAGAGTACATATACAATTAATATTATAACTATGAACAAGAAATAGACGTGTTTGAGTGGTAGGTGCCCCTCACTAGACGCCGACACACCCTAGTTTGAGTCCTAGCTAGGCCCTAATATTGGATAGTTCGCGGGTTGGGTCCGTGCCCGGGTATTACAGACGAACATAATTTATTTTTTAATTATTTTTTCCGTACATTACCGACGGAATCACCGACGGAAATTTGCCCCGATTCGTAAACGGGTCGTGGATATTCCTGACGGACACATTTCCGTCGGAACTATCGATTACTTTTTTTCGAGGTTTCCTTTAATAATTACCGACAAGGTTTCCTCCGATCGAATTTTTTGATCGATACTTCCGTCGACACCCATGGTTTCGGACCGAAAATTCGTCGTTATTTCCATTTGTAAACAACACCTTTTTTTATAGTATGATATGATATTGTTTACTCTGAACTGATCTCTAGCAAATTTTCTTTTGAGATTTTTTTATTAAGGTTTATATACTAATTCTAAATCCTTTCATTCTTAAATTATAGTGTTGCACTCTTGTGTACCATTTACATACATGTAGGGGTGTGCACCGGTCCAAAATATGACCGGGACCGGAATCGACACTAATGTGTGGATCGAAGATCGGACCGGAATGAACCGGTCTAAACCCGGACCGGAATGAACCAGTCCAAACCCGGACCGGACCGGAATTTTCCGGTCCGCTCCGGGTTTGGACCGGTTCGGACCGGTTTTTAATATTTTTTTTTCATGTTTTTGGTAGCGAGAACAAGAATGATGAATTTGTGTATGAAAATTAGTGTCGGTTCTTCATTTGAGATCAATCTCAACCAATGTGAATTTTAGTTACAATATTATTAAAGATATTTGGACACTAAAAGTAAATTGATTATTTTTGTTCAATTATATACTTGAAAAAATATAATAGATCTCAACACGTTTACCTCACACCCTCACCAATTATTGTGCTTCCATTCTATTTTTTTTTAGATTCTTAATGAAAGTAATATTTTATAAGTTTTCAAATTAGCCGTTCTAATTTTATTTAGTTTATAATAATTATGGTTTTATTATTAAAAAAAATATGAATAAAAAAAAAAATTGATTTTCCGGTCCATCCGGTCCGGACCGGAAACCCGGAATCATAAAATTCAAAGGACCGGAGACCGGACCGGAATCTAACCGATCGGTCCGGTTCCAATCTTTTTTCCGGTCCGGTCTTAATTTGCACACTCCTACATACATGTAACTAGATCCATTTAGAATATTGATATCTACACAATATTACTCCCTCCGTCCCATAGAAACTTGCAGACTTGGGTGGGCACACAATTTAAGAAATGTGTAAGAAAAGGTGTAATGAGTGATGTTTTGAATGGTAGTTTTGTAAAGTTTTATGAATAAAGTAAAGTAAAAAGTAGATTGAGTGTGGAAAAGTAATGGCATATGGGTAAATAAGAGTATATTTTGAGGGTGGGGGGTTATGAATATATTTCCCTTTATGGAGTGTGCAAATTGGTATGAGACATCAATTTATAGAAAGTGTGCAAATTCCTGTGGGACGGAGGGAGTAATAACTTAGTTGTGAAAAATTACACATGTAATGATTGTAGTATATTGATCAAGGCTATTTCAATTTTTCTTGAGTTAGTTCTTAAAATTTCTTTTTTACGTAAAAGTCTTGAATTTTATTCTAAATTTTTTTTATTTTTATTTAAGCATAATAAATTTTTTAAAAAATAATAGTATTAATTAAGTTTTAAAAAATTGTGTAGTACATTAATAATTTCTTAATTTTTTTTAAAGTCCCCATTTTACATAAATAAATATTGTCATTTAATAGAGTAAAATTTCTATTAATAGTTGCATAAGTTTTGCTTCAAATATTTGTAGCGTGAGTTCAATTTCTTCTGACAATATTTTAAATTAATTAATTACATTAATAATTTCTTAATTTTTTTTTAAAAAAATCCCCATTTTACATAAATAAATATTGTCATTTAATAGAGTAAATTTTTTTATTCATAGTTGCATAATCAATATTTGTAGCGTGAGTTCAATTTATTCTGACAATATTTTAAATCAATTAATTATTATTTTTCATTTAGATATCTTAAATTTTTCTTCATTTTACCTCAATTAATTATTTTTTCAACTGGACCTCTCAAAATTTTACTCCATTCCATCTTATTTAATTATTATTATTTTCATATAGAACTCCATTTTTTTTTTTTAATTTTGATTCACTGACATTTTTATGGAAAAAAAAATTAATTTTTTTATAATAAAAAAACTCGCCCTAACCTAAGCCCATTAGGATCAAATTTGCTCCTCACTCCAAGTCTGTTAAGCTCAAACTTGCTCCACACTCTAGGTCCATTAGGATCAATTCAGGCTCCACACTCTGTTTGGTGACTTTTTCTTTAATTTTATATGCTTTGTATTTAAGTTTGAAAATCTTCTTTTTTATACTGTTATGGAATATGCATAAAGATTCTCAGGATAGACCCTTCTTTATTCCCCACTTAGTATGATATTGTCCGTTTTGGATTTAACAAACTCTCACGGCTTTACTTTTGAGTTTTTTAAAAGATCTCATACCAATTCGGATAACTAGTCCACCCTTTTATAGTCCATGATCCTTCAATGTATTTTCGATGTGAGACATTTGTTTGATCCTCAACAATTCTCCCCTTAAAACAAAGGACCACGTACCTCCCCTCAAACGACCCTTTTATAGTCTATGATCCTTCAATGTTTTTTCGATGTGGGACATTTGTTTAATCCTCAACAATCCTCCCCTTCAAACAAAGGACCACGTACTTCCCCTCGAAGAACCCGCTCTAACTAGAACACTCAACTAGACTACTAGAGATGGTTTGCTATGTCTAGCTTGCCTATATCATCGAGACTTTGTCATTTCTTCAAGGGTTCCTGCCCGTCCTACTATTTTTCTGACACCGTTCAATGTATTTTCGATGTGGGACATTTGTTTGATCCTCAACAACTGTACCCTTAAAACAAAGGACCACGTACCTTCCCTCAAACGGCCCTTTTATAGTCCATGTTCCTTCAATATTTTTTCGATGTGGGACATTTGTTTAATCCTCAACAATCCTCCCCTTCAAACAAAGGACCACGTCCTTCCCCTCGAACGACCCGCTCTAACTAGAACACTCAACTAGACTACTAGAGACGGTTTGCTATGTCTAGGCCATCTTGCCTATATCATCGAGACTTTGTCATTTCTTCAAGGGTTCCTGCCCGTCCTACTGTTTTTCTGACACCGTGCACATTCGTCAGGATCATGGCCCCTTCGTTAGGATCATGGCCCCAATTTTCCCACAGACGGCGCAAATTGTTATGGAATATGCACAAAGCTTCCCGGGATGGACCCTTCCGTATTCCTCACTTGGTATGATATTGTCCGCTTTGGGTTTGTCAAACTCTGACGGCTTTGATTTTGAGTTTTCTAAAAGGCCTCATACAAATGGGAATACTAGTCCACCATTTTATAGTCCATGATCCTTCAATGTGGGACATTTGTTTGATCTTCAACATATACCGTTTAAACCTATTTTATTTGAAATTATTTTATTCTTATTTCTATTTTTCTGTTGTTAGTTTTCTTTTTTTTTTTCTATTTTTTCTTTATATATATAAAAAAAAAAATTATTGGTATGTTTTGGTATATATTCATTTTTTATTTTGTAATTTTTTTTTTTTGACAGGTTACAAAGATCAGAGAATGTGATAAGACAAATTCAAGCTCTAGATCTTCAAAACGATACAAATCCAAACAACATCGTTGTCACCTACATTCGTGAGAAAGTAGAGAAACAAGCGAAAACTTTGTCCGCAAAAGAAGCATAGATATCAATTTCTCGAATCGAGACACCCCACACTAAGGTATCAACAAATCAAGAAAATTAAAGATAGAAATATAAAGATAAGGAATCAACGAGCGTCATGTTCTTCACACACATCCAAGTCCCAAAACATCCACAGGTCCCACAAGAGGAAAAATATGTACCAAAAAAGGAAGCATGCCACATAAAACACATATAAGTTGGAGAAACCGCCAATTGGAAATAAACAAAAACTAAACCAAAAACAAATAAACAACAACCAGAAACAACTAAACAACAGGAAAATAAATACGAAAAAAATAAATGGGATCAACGGATGAATCACCCGATCGGCCACCGTAGCGCCGTCACGGAGGATCTATACATTGATACCAACAAAAATCTTAAAAGAATTTCTAACCCCACTAGATGATCTGCTGAAAAAAAGATTAAATAAGGCGGCGGTGCGATGGGACGACTGATGGTGTTGCGGCGACACGACGAACAGTGTTGCTACGGCGCGACGAGTGGTGCAGATACCCCTTTTTTTAAAATCAGATCTATATGGTGTGGATGTTGGATGAAGGGGAGGGGAGAAGACCATGCTGAATTTGGAAAAGTTGAAGGAAATAAACTAGGTTGTTGAAGATGAAGGAGGAGGCGGCGGTTGTAATCTTATGATTTAGGTATATAGCATCTCATAAAAAATTATACTCCCTCCGTTCAAAGGAAAGCTCTCTATGAACTCCGAACACGAAGATTAAGAAATATATATTAATATAATAAGTAGATGTATTAGAGGTGATGTGATTGAGAGAGAGAAAAATATAATGAAATGTGAGAGGAAATAGTTACCAAAAAAGGAATGGAGAGCTTTCATTGGAATGGACGAAAAAGGAAAGTTGGGTAACTTTCACTGGAATCGAGGGAGTAAAACATTACCTTATTAATATAAAAAAAATATATATTACTCCCTCCGTCCACGAAAAGTAGTCCCATTTGCCCTATATTCTTTTTCCACAAAATGTAGTCCTATACCCTTTTTGAAAACTATCACCCTTCAACCATCACTTAATTACTCAAATTGCCATCAACTTTATTCACAAACAATCACTTTATCCACAATGGACCCTACAATACCCTACAATACCCTTACTTTATCTACTTTATCTATCTTTTTCTTAAAACATGTGCCCCACCCTAATAGAACTACTTTTCATGGATGGAGGGAGTATAAACTTTGATTATATTTTATTATTTTTATTCATTGTTATTTTTTTTGACATCTTTAATTTCTTAAAAAATTCTCATTCACTTTGAAATTTTTAGACGATAAGCTTTTTCTTTTTTTAAAGATAGTATTCGTCCTATAATAATTTTCACACTTTTATTTTTCAAATGTTCTGCAATAACTTTCATATTCTTAAAATAGAAAACCCTTTATAAACTACATCCTCACAATATCCTCAAATTTACACAAATGTCATTACTTTTTCTCCACACATACACAAAAGTCAACTCATTTTTTACTTTATACATAAATTTTACAAAATTACCCCTCAAAACTCCACTCTTTATTGCACTTTCTTAATTTACGTGTCTACCTACATATGAAAGTGTTGGGATATTCTATATCCTTATGTTTTGTATCGATAAACTAAATATACTTGTAATAGGATAAGTTGTATTGTATAGACAAATTCATCATTCATCTTGTAATAAATTAGGATCTGGTCATATCAACAGAGTTGGAAGTCAGCTGATATAGTAGAGAAACACACACAAGCTCAGAAAAGAAGAGAAGACCAAAATTCTGAAGAGAAGAATCAGATGAGTAAGTACTCATCTGATTATCAGCTGAGTATGATCCGCTGAGGTCTTATCAGCTGAGTAAGCCAAGCACAGCTGAGACTAAGTCTGCCTGACTAACCCGACGAAGTCTACACAGCTGAGGAAGCAATCAAAAGTTATGTGCCGATCAGAAGAGATGATCATAAGATCAGTTGAGTAAAATAGTTGAGTCAAAGACCATCTGAATCAAGCATTGTGTTGTCAAATCAGAGCTGACGTGTACCAATAAGGAGACGACAGCAGAAACCAAAATTTTGACGTAATGATTATTACTAGCCAACCCTAATAATCAATAGCATCTACCTAGAGATTGTTGTTCCTGAAATAGTGGAATTTGCTTGTTACTTTTCAACGGTAACACTCAAGCAAAACACACTATAAATACCGAGTTCAAATCACAACTCAAAGTAATGCGTGAGGGTGATGCTTAAGGCCGGTATGAAGGGACATCAAGCAAGCATCCTTATACCCACACCCCGAGTTAGTGAACTCATGATATATCTAAGCCAGCATAGTCTCATACACATCCAAAGCTTAGAAGATAAATTCTCAATCCTAACTTTAGGCTAACTCAAATTGTAAGGGAATTTCTCATACTTAGTTTGATTCCCTTCTATACACCCATTTAGAAAATACGTCGAGTTAACCCTCCCCCAACAAGTAGATAAGAAAAGAGCTAAAGCGAAGAAACCAGGCCCTGGATGCCTGTTTTAAACCGTAAATTGCTTTGTTAAGAAGACAGACAAAACTTGGGCGAGCAGGATCAACATAGCCGGGAGGTTATTCCATGTAGACCGGTTTAGTAAGGTGACTGTGAAGAAAGGCATTGTTGACGTCTAATTGACGAAGAGATCACTTATTTATGACAGCGAGGGAGAGAATGATGCGAACAGTAGAAGCCTTAACAACAGGACTGAAAGTGTGGTCGTAATCAAATCTAGGAAGCTGAGAAAACCCTTGGGCGACTAAGCGAACCCTGTGGCGATCAATAGACCAGTCGGAGAGGAATTTTGTTCGAAATACCCATTTTGAACCTATAATGTTTTCATCGGCAGGGTGAGGAACAAGAGTCCAAGTTTTGTTGGAATGAAGGGCTTGAAGCTCGGCATCCATGGCTGTGACCCATTCAAGAAATTTAGAGGCTGATTTGAATCCTTTGGGCTCTTTAGTGGAGTGGATGGAGGCGAGCAATGCATTGGTTGCGAGGAATGAGGTATTAACAAGATGCTTGGGGTTTAAAGATGCCATCCTTGGAGCGAGTACGCATGGGATGAATTGGACGAGGAATGTCCTATCGATGAGGAGGCGAGCGAACTGGAGCGAAGGGAGGATGGCGAGGAGTAGGAAGGAGAGGAGGGGCAGGCAAGGGAGGACTGGCGAGCATCGGCTCGTCAGCGGATATGCAAACAGTGCATGGTGAAGAGGAGCGAGCATAAAGAGGTTCCGTGTAGGTGGAGAGATCGACGCTCATGGGCGTAGAGGAGCAGGTGATGATACTTTTAAAAGGAAACAATTTCTCATCAAAATGAGCATGGCGAGGGACAAAGATTCGGGATGAGGAAGGATCAAGGCAACAGAAACCTTGATGACGAGAATGGTAACCAAGGAAAACACGTGAAATACTACGAGAAGAGAGTTTGTTAGGTGCATAATCACGAAGATATGAAAAAACACGACAACCAAAGACATGCAAATTATCAAAGTGAGGAGGAGAGGCAAAAACAAGTTCATGAGGAGTTTTATTCTTCAAAACAGTGGTAGGAGGGCGACTAATAATATAAACGGTCGTGCCAAAGGCTTCGACCCAATATTGAGATGGGACCGAAGAGAAAGTCCAGTTTCAGTTATGTGACGATGCTTTCTTTCTGCTAAGCCATTTTGAGCAAGTGTGTAAGGACATGACATAGTATGAAGAATGCCGGCTTGTGCGAACAAGGTTTGTATTTTATTATTAGTAAATTCAGTTCCTCTATGTGAATGAAATCTTTTGATTTTGGAGTTAAGTTGATTTTCCACAAATTGTTTGAATTGAACAAAGGTAGTGTAGAAGTCAGATTTCTGCCTAAGAGGATAAAACTATGTAAATCGAGAATAATCGTCCACAAAGATAGCATAATAACGATAACCATTGCAAGAAGTAGTGGGAGAAGGTCCCCATAAATCGCAGTGAACAAGATCTAATAAAGAGCTAGCACGATTAGTATTTTCATGAATAGTGGTGCGAGAACTTTTGACAATTTGACATAAAGTACAAGAGACCGGAGCAGGTAAGAGAGAAGTAACACAAATTAGACCAAGTTTAGCAAGTAATTTTACATTTCCAAATTGAGTGTGACCAAGACGATCATGCCACAGTTCATAGGATGCCTTGGTCGTATGAGTATGAAAAACAGATACTTGAGAATCAGAAAAACAATCTAACACATAAAGACCGTTTTCACGGTGTCCCTTGGCGAGCAGAGTCCTGTAGCCTGATTCTGAATTTCAAAAGATGTGTTAGTAAAAGAAAAGAAAACAGAAAGTAATTTTTTTGTAATATTGGGCACAACATGCAAAAACATTTGAGAGGGAGAGAGATTAGGAGAAAATGTTTTAGAGCCTATGTGGGTGATCGGCAAGGAGGTGCCATTGACGACCACTACGCGATCCGAACCTGAATAAGGTGAGCATGAATCTAGGGCAGCGGGCGAGGAAACCATGTGGGCAGAAGCTCCAGTGTCAATGTACCAATCAGAGATGTTGGAGGGAGTGATCGAGGAGTGCACTGGAAGGGATTCGACACAGTTAGATTGACGAGCAGGAGGAGCCGTATATCGTTGAGGACAAGAATCAGCAAAATGGCCGTCGAATTTGCAGATTTGACATCTCGGAGTAAATAGACCACGACCCCGATTGGAGGAACGACCTTGAAGGCGGCCAGAGGGGGAAAAGGATCTGCGACCACGACGAGGAGGGCGAGAAGTCTGAGCATAGAAGGAGGGAACCGTGGTAGAAGTCATGGATGAATCATTTAGAGACCTTGTGAACAGATCATGCGATTCGGCCATGGCGAGGAGATCAGAGAAAGTTGGCAGAGGAGAGATGTTAATTTCGGAGGCAGAGAACCCGTGAAATTCGGTACCAAGACCACGAATGAACCAATGAGATTTATCTGTGTCATCAAGAACACCACCCATGGACGCAAGTTGGTCGAAAAGATTTTTAAAGAGAAAACCATACTCTGCAACAATTCGGTGGCCCTTCTTGATAGTTTGAAGCTCGTCTTTGAGGCGGAGTTCTCTGGATTTGGACGGTTGATAACCTTGGATCAGATATCGTATATTATATAAAGAGAGTGCATCTATCGTAGATGTGTTTTGAGGTGAGTAGTTGTATCGGGGGAGTGCATCTAACAAAGCTGGAGGGGTATATACCCCATCCCTTTATAATATTGTAACCAATTTTTGGGCCTCATTTGCATTAGGCCCGTAGTCATTTACTCCAAAAAGATGAAAACTATAGTGTTACACTGTTGCGTTTCCTTTTAGGTAATTTTTTATTATTTTCTAACTTGATATATATATTTTTTTTTGTATACGGTAACTTGTACTTAATTTTGAGTTTATTCTCTCTTTTTTTACTTTAATATTTTCTTAATTTAATAATTCTCTCTTTTTTCATGATCCCGTAATTATGCGCGCGTCTTCAGGATCTACTCATATTTATTGGTTATTTTACACCCAGCTTAAATATAGGTAACAAATTTTAATTAAAAAAAAATCCCACCATGAAATAGTTTCTAAGTAGAGTGTGGAGATATTACTCCTTTTGACTTGACTTGTTAAATCAATTTAGATTTGATAACCTTTTAACCCTTCTTAAAAATACTACTCCCTCTCTGTCCACCAAAAGTGTGCTCACTTTTTTTTATATATGCTTTTAAAAAAAATTATATTTTAATTATAAAAAATATATTTAATATAATGAGTAAAAAATATATTTGATAGATACTCAATCTTGTTAGTAAAGTAGAAAAAATATTCAAAAGTTAACTATTTAAATAGAATAAGCACGTTTTTTGTGGACCCAAAAAAAGAAATGAGCACACTTTTGGTGGACGGAGGGAGTATATCTGATTCAAGAATCGACTATATATATATATTTTCATAGATTGGTTCTCAGCATAAGCTAAAAATGATGAAAAAATGGAAATCTACAGTGTTGGCCGTTGTATTGGGACTGCCACTCTCTTTTTTGGCCGCTTTCATCTTATTTGCAACTTCTCAGCTCGCAAGAAAAGGTACTTTTCTTATATTTTTTAATAGTATTATAAATGTTCTTGGAATTAATATTATTAGCCTTTTGTGTTTGCAATTTTAATTATATTTTGTATAACATGAATATCAATGGTAGGAATTAACGCCCCAGCTTCACAATTCTTGTTATATTATCTTCTCTCATCATTGTTCAAGGCATTGTTCAATGGAGGTATCTACGGAAGAAAACCTCACAAGGTCAGGTTTAATTTATTTGATCATTCCATTAATATTTATAATATTTAATACTACCCAACTTTCTTTTTTCGTCCGTCTCAATGAAAGCTACAAATTCATTTTTTTTTTTAACTATTTCCTCTTTCATGCTATTTTATTATATTCTTTTCTCTCTCAATCATGATTTTTGTATGAGCAGGTGAAATTGTATTACTATATTATGGTGGCATTGGTTGAAGTGTTAATCAATTTTTGTTGTAAGTCATGTACATGGTCCGGTCAAGTCGTCAATTTACTTTTTATACATTGATTAAAATTAGATGGATTTCAAATAACATGGTTTTAGTGAGAATTTGAAATTCTCTCAATTTTAACTAAAAAAGATGTTAAATATTTGAAATCCATTCATTTAATCCAAACATATGGAGTGGATTTAGATCATGGATTTAAAATCCATACCTAAATCTCTTCGTCCAAACACAACCTAATACTATTATATTATTATATATGTTTTGCATATATATACTAAACTAATTTGTACTATATATTAAACAAAATTAATATTTATCTAATTGAAAAGTATGAAATGTATATATAATTTGTTTTTGTTTTTAAACTTTCCAGTGGTTGAGGCAATACAACACACTTCTCTTACCAGCATTGTGCTTCTGCATCATTGGACAACAACATGTTTTTGGCTACTTGCTTGGTTGTTTTTAAAGAAAAAATATGGGATTCAAATTATGGTTGGTCTAGCACTTTGTGTTACTAGTTATGCAACCGTTTTAATCTCTGATGTTCGTTCGGTTCACGGGAGGTCAAGTAAGTAATCTCATTACCTTTTTCAATTCGATTAAGCTAATTTTAATTATTTTGTAATTAATATATACTCCATATCACTCAACTATAGCTAATTTATTTTGTGATTAATGTTATTGCAGATGTTATGAACCTTGTTAAAGGTGATATATTTATTATTGTTGGGACAACACTTTCTGGAATTAGTATGATTAGTCAGGTAAATATATATATATATATATATATATATTATTTTTAATTGTATGTTCAAATTATTCAATGTTCGTATTTTGTATGGTAGGACTTATTAAAAAAAAATGGAGATCTGGTGATACACAATGCCTTCCTCAACATTTTTTGTGCAATTTTAACGGCTCTTCAAATGTATGGAAGATTTTTTCATGTTATTTTAATTAAAACTTATAATAACTTAAAGTGTGCATCTAACACTTATTTATTTATTTATGAATACTAGAGCTATATCTGAAAGCAATGAACTCAAATTCATTCTCTCCTCACATGTGGCGGTAACTCTATATACTTAATTACTTCAACTTAAATTGAAATTAGGAGGATTTAATTTGATTTGACATGAATTTACACTTTTTATTTGTTACATTTGTTCCAGATATTTCTTGTTATAGGATTTTCTCTATCCAGAATTTTTCTACACATAGGAATCAATTTCTTTTCCAAGGTACATAGATATTACCCCTTTGATTTTTACTATCGGGTTTTATTCGACTTGTTATAAACGTTTGATTTTTACTATCGGATTTTATTTGACTTGTTATAAACGTGTATGCACGCAGATCGATGAATCAGCAATGTTAAATCTGTCCATTCTGATTACCTACTATTTATGGATTATTTTAATTTGTATCTTTGCGTATCATGAAAAGGTGCAAAACAATCCTTTATAGTCGAAAAATCAAGATTACTTTTTATTTTCATGAGTATCTAATTCACACCCAATTTTGTTCAGATAGATTGGATCTACTTTGTGGCCATTGTTGTTAGTACCCTTGGACATGGACACACTATGGACTTGTGGAGTATTTGTTTTTCTTCTACTTTTCTCATATTAGTAAAAAATAATTTATTTTTCTTCTACTTCTCCCATATTAGTAAAAAACAATTTATTTACACTTGATGAATATATTTGCAATTAATATTATATTAATGGTTATTATCTCGTGAATGAACAAAATTGCAGGATAGATCCAAACAATGATGAGCCTTCAATCGATGAGGAGAAATTAGATAATATCAAAATTTCAAACAAAGACGGACATAAGATTTTCAATGATGAGCCTTCAATCGATGAGGAGAAGTTAGATAATATCGAAATTTCAAACAAAGACGGACATAAGATTTTCAGTGTTAAGCTACAAAACTCATTAGTCACTTGCAAGAGTGAAGTTAATGGATGACGATAGATTTAGAATTGTTAATTTTATTTCGAGAGTGATTACACTATTAACCTATCTAATATGGGTTTGTTTGCACTATCACTTAAATTGGTAGTCCAAATTTTTTTGGACTTGATATGATTAATTTTTCTGTTGCATTTTAATATTTTTCATTTAGATTTTGGTTCTTAAATATACTCTTGCTTATGTGTTTGTAAATTTAATTTTCGAAACCAATTTTATAGATATAGTATTAAAAAAGTTAATTACTATGCCAAAAATGGCTTACAATAACAGGAATTTTTAGTTGTTGTAGTTATTTAATTTGCGCATTGACTATCCAGCTAATGTTGTAGGTCTAAACTTTTTAACAACAAAATTTTTTTATTGTCGTTGATCATTTATTGCAATGGATCTTAATTTATAAGAACGGAAAATTAAGTGATGCTAGAGTGCAAGGTTACACCCATATAAGAACGGAAAATTAAGTGGGTCGGTGCGGGTTGATGGATACAAGATTGACCAATTTAATTAAAAAAGACCATTGACTTTTGACTGGGCTGATGGGCTTTGGCCCAATAAGCCATATTGCATATATGCAATATTGCAGCCAAGTTTTTGCGTTTCTTTGTCCACCAAATGTAGTCCCATACACTTTATGGAAACCATCACCCCTCAAACATCATTTAATTACTCAATTTGTCATCAACTTTATTCACAAACAATCACTTTATTCACAATGGACCCCACAATACCCTATAATACCCTTACTTTATCTACATTTTTTTTAAAACTTGTGCCCATCCACCATGTGACTACTTTTGGTGGATGGAGGGAGTATTATATATATTTTGCACATATATACTAAACTAATTTGTACTATATATTAAACAAAATTAATATTTATCTAATTGAAAAGTATGAGATGTATATATAATGGTAAAGTCTAGTATGCACTCGAGTGCATGTTATGCACCCTAGTCATGTTGCACTTTTCAGTTTTACTGACTTACACTTTTTGGTATATGGTGTTGCACTTTTCAATTATTACTAAAAATATCGAAATTTCAAACAAAGACGAACATAAGATTTTCAGTGCTAAGCTACAAAACTCATTATTCACTTGCAAGAGTGAAGTTAATGGATGACGTAGATTTAGAATTGTTAATTTTATTTCAATACATTCGAGAGTGATTACACTATTAACCTTTCTAATATGGGTTTGTTTGCACTATCACTTAAATTGGTAGTCCAAATTTTTTTGGACTTGATATGATTAATTTTTCTGTTGCATTTTAATATTTTTCATTTAGATTTTGGTTCTGAAATATACTCTTGCTTATGTGTTTGTAAATTTAATTTTCAAAACCAATTTTATAGATATAGTATTAAAAAAGTTAATTACTATGCCAAAAATCGCTTACGACAACAGGGATTTTTTATTGTTGTAGTTATTTAATTTGCGCATTGACTATCCAGCTAATGTCGTAGGTCTAAACTTTTTAACAACATAATTTTTTTATTGTTATTGATCATTTATTGCAATGAATCTTAATTTATATGAACGGAAAATTAAGTGATGCTAGAGTGCAAGGTTACACCCATACAATTGGACTTCAATTGGGACAAATTAATTAGAGTCAAAATATGCATTGCCGTTGCAAGTGTGAGCTTTGGATTAGCCCAAAGTGTTGAAACCTACTCTAAAATGTCATATAGAAGATAAAAAACATTAAAATAAAATCCACACATATAATAAAATAATAAATAGAAATACAAAAGTGTTGAAACTCTATAAAATTTACAAAATACATCAAAATGAAGAAGATTTTAAGAAAAATATCATTTTTTATTATCCAAGTTTATCTCTTTTTAAATTTGATCACCCACATTTAGTCACTATTAAAATTGACCACTCAAATAATATAAAAATAAAGACGCAAACATTTTTTATTATCGTTCTCTCCATTGGGTGGAGAGTTTTTTTCCCTTCTATCGTTGTTGTCTCGCTAGAAGCCGCTCTTTCGTTATTCACCTCTACAATTCCGTCGGCCGCTGCAATTTCACCAATTCATTGTTAGTAATTAACACGCGCACACAATGACGAAAAAGAAAATAACACGAGATTTGTTTACCCAATCCGTCTTGCGACTACGTCTGGGGGGCGATGCCAAGCCAGGCATTTCACTATGTTTTTCGGATGCGCACTGATTACAAATAGAGAACATTTATTTATAATAGAAAACTCGTGCTAACCTAAGCCCATTAGGCTCAAACTTGTTCCACACTTCAAGCCCGTTATGATCAAACTTGTTCCACACTCTAGGTCATTAGGATCAATTCAGGCACCACACTCCAACAATCTCCCACTTGGATACTGAATTCTCCATGTAACCATATTTTCTTGATTCTCCTCCCGTGTCCGTTTGGCATCGCCAAACCTTATCTTCAAGTTTCAAGGTCAATTGAAGTTATGCATAGCTTCAACTTCTCTAAGGTCGCCACCTTAGTAAGTAACAAATAGTAGTTAGAGGACGAATACATATTAGGTGCACGTCGCTCTCTATCTGATCTCTGCAACGGATTCTCCGGTGGTGGTGGGGTCCTTGATTCTTCAATAAGAACCTCTTCTTCATTTTGATCATCAGATCCCTTACTTCGTCAAGCTTTAGTTTATATTTCGCGGATGAAGCGCTAACTGCAGTTACCGTGGCAGCCCAACTATCTGACAAAAAAGATAACATAACTAAAGCAAGTACCTCGTCACTGAATTCGATCTAGACTGAGCACTACTGTCCAATGATCATGTTGAACTCGTTCAAGTGTTATTGCACGAGTGTGCTCTCCGACATCCTGAGGTTGAACAACCGTTTGATAAGATGAACCTTGTTTGCCGTTGTGGGCTTCTGATACATCTCCTCTAAGATCTGCAACATTTGCATCTCCCTTGCGGACTTAGCTTTAGTCGTGTGGACGGTGTGGTAGGCTACGTTAATAGACAGCGATAAGCATATCGCACTCATCACTTTTTTTGTTCAACAGATTCCACTCTTGTTCCATCTTTTCAGATCTCTCCTTCTCCTCTAGGGGCACATGTAGATCTTTACCGTAGAGGTAATCCTTGATCTACATCTTTCAGAACCCAAAATTCAATCTGTCAAACTGCTTGATTGAAATATTCTCGTCGCTCATCGTGACTGCTCCCTCCGAACCCGAGGCTCTTGATACTAGTTGTTAGAAATTAACACACACACACGATGATGAAAAAGAAAATAACACGAGATTTTTTTACCTAGTTCGTCTTGCTATTACGTCTGGGGGCGATGCCAAGCCAAGTATTTCACTATATTTTTCGGATGCACACTGATTACAAAGAGAGAACGTCTATTTATAATTAAAAAACTCGCCCTAACCTAAGCCCATTAGGATCAAATTTGCTCCTCACTCCAAGTCTGTTAAGCTCAAACTTGCTCCACATTCTAGGTCCGTTAGAATCAATTCAAGCTCCACACTCTGTTTGATGACTTTTTCTTTAATTTTATATGCTTTGTATTTAAGTTTGAAAATCTTCTTTTTTATACTGTTATGGAATATGCATAAAGATTCCCAGGATAGACCCTTCTGTATTCCCCACTTAGTACGACTTTACTTTTGAGTTTTTCAAAAGATCTCATACCAATTGGGATAACTAGTCCACCCTTTTATAGTCCACGATCCTTCAATGTATTTCCGATGTGGGACATTTGTTTGATCCTCAAAAATTCTCCCCTTAAAACAAAGGACCACGTACCTCCCCTCAAACGACCCTTTTATAGTCCATGATCCTTCAATGTATTTCCGATGTGGGACATTTATTTGATCCTCAACAATTCTCCCCTTAAAAAAAAGGACCACGTACCTCCCCTCAAACGACCCTTTTATAGTCCATGATCCTTCAATGTTTTTTCGATGTGGGACATTTGTTTAATCCTCAACAATCCTCCCATTCGAACAAAGGACCACGTACTTCCCCTCGAACGACCCGCTCTAACTAGAACACTCAACTAGACTACTAGAGACGGTTTGCTATGTCTAGGCCATCTTGCCTATATCATCGAGACGTTGTCATTTCTTCAAGGGTTCCTGCCCGTCCTACTATTTTTCTGACACCGTGCACATTCGTCAGGATCATGGCCCCTTCGTTAGGATCATGGCCCTAATTTTCTCACAGACGGCGCAAATTGTTATGGAATATGCACAAAGCTTCCCGGGATGGACCCTTCCGTATTCCTCACTTGGTATGATATTGTCCGCTTTGGGTTTGTCAAACTCTCACAGCTTTGCTTTTGAGTTTTCTAAAAGGCCTCATACAAATGGGAATACTAGTCCACCATTTTATAGTCCATGATCCTTCAATGTCTTTTCGATGTGGGACATTTGTTTGATCCTCAACATATACCGTTTAGACAAAGTGGGATAGCTCAAGTGGTTAGAGCACCACTACCTAGGCTTTAGATCCTGGGTTCGAGTCATGGGGAGGGGAAAAGGGATGGGTATTTAATGTAATTAAAAAAAAAAAAAACATATACCGTTTAAACCTATTTTATTTGAAATTATTTTATTCTTATTTCTATTTTTCTATTGTTAGTTTTCATTTTTTTTATCTATTTTTTATTTATATATATAAAAATAATTAATGGTATGTTTTGGTATATATTCATTTTTTATTTTGTAATTTTTTTTTTTTTGACAGGTTACAAAGATCATAGAATGTGATAAGACAAATTCAAGCTCTAGATCTTCAAAACGATACAAATCAAAAAAACATCGTTGTCACCTCCATTCGTGAGAAAGTAGAGAAACAAGCGAAAACTTTGTCCGCAAAAGAAGCATAGATCTCAATTTCTCGAATCGAGACACCCCAAACTAAGGTATCAACAAATCAAAAAAATTTAAGATAGAAATATAAAGACAAAGAATCAACGAGCGCCATGTTCTTCACACACATCCAAGTCCCAAAACATCCACAGGTCCCACAAGAGGAAAAACAGGTACCAAAAGAGGAAGCAGGTCGCATAAAACACAGATAAGTTGGAGAAACCGCCAATTGGAAATAAACAAAAACTAAACCAGAAACAAATAAACAAAAACCAGAAACAACTAAGCAACAGGAAAATAAATACAGAAAAATAAATACGAAAAACATAAATGGGATCAACGGATGACTCACCCGATCGGCCACCGTAGCGCCGTCACGGAGGATCTATACATTGATCCCAACTAAAATCTTAAAAGAATTCCTAACCCCAATAGATGATCTGCTGAAAATAAAGATTAAATAAGGCGGTGGTGCGATGGGACGACTAATGGTGTTGCGGTGACACGACGAACAGTGTTGCGGTGGCGCGAGGAGTGGTGCAGATAGCCCTTTTTTAAAAATCAGATCTATATGGTGTGGATGTTGGATGAAGGGGAGGGGAGAAGACCATGCTGAATTTGGAAAAGTTGAAGGAAATAAACTAGGTTGTTAAAGATGAAGGAGGAGGCGGCGGTTGTAATCTTATGATTTAGGTATATAACATCACATAAAAATTATACTCCCTCCGTTCCAAGGAAAGCTCTCTATGAGCTCCGGACACGGAGATTAAAAAATATTAATATAATTAGTAGATGTATTAGAGGTGATGTGATTAAGAGAGAAAAAAATATAATGAAATGTGAGAGGAAATAGTTACCAAAAAAGGAATGGAGAGCTTTCATTGGAACGGACGAAAAAGGAAAGTTGGGTAGCTTTCACTGGAACGGAGGGAGTAAAACATTACCTTATTAATATAAAAATATATATATATTATAAACTCTGATTATATTTTATTATTTTTATTCATTGTTATTTCTTTTTGCATCTTTAATTTCTTAAAAAATTCTCATTCACTTTGAAATTTTTAGACGATTAGCTTTTTCTTTTTTTGAAGATAGTACTCTTTCTATAATAATTTTCACACTTTTCTTTTCCAAATGTTCTACAATAACTTTCACATTCTTAAAATGAAAAACTCTTTATAAACTACATCCTCACAATATCTTCAATTTTACACAAATGTCATTACTTTTTCTCCACACATACACAAAAGTCCACTCATTTTTTACTTTATACATAAATTTTACAAAATTACCCCTCAAAACTCCACTCTTTATTACACTTTCTTAATTTACGTGTCTACCTACATATGAAAGTGTTGGGATATTCTATATCCTTATGTTTTGTATCGATAAACCAAATATACTTGTAATAGGATAAATTGTATTGTATAGACAATTTCATCATTCATCTTGTAATAAATTAGGATCTGGTCATATCAATTATCAACAGAGTTGGAAGTCAGCTGATATAGTAGAGAAACACGCACAAGCTCAGAAAAGAAGAGAAGACCAAACACAGCTGAGACTAAGTCTGCCTGACTAACCAGACGAAGTCTACACAGTTGAGGAAGCAATCAAAAGTTATGTGCCGATCAGAAGAGATGATCCTAAAATCAGGTGAGTAAAATAGTTGAGTCGAAGGCCATCTGAATCCAGCATTGTGTTGTCAAATCAGAGTTGACGTGTACCACTTAGGAGACAACAGTAGAAACCAAGATTCATTGTTAGGAATTAACACACGCACACAATGACGAAAAAGAAAATAACACGAGATTTGTTTATCCAATTCGTCTTGCGACTACGTCTGGGGGCGATACCAAGCCACGTATTTTACTATGTTTTTCGGATGCGCACTGATTACAAAGAGAGAAAAATTTTTATAATAGAAAACTCGTCCTAACCTAAGCCCATTAGGATCAAACTTGCTCCACACTCCAAGCCTATTAGGATCAAACTTGCTCCTCACTCCAAGCCCATTAGGCTCAAACTTGTTCCATACTTCAAGCCCATTATGATCAAACTTGCTTCACACTCTAGGTCATTAGGATCAATTCAGGCTCCACACTCCAACAATCTCCCACTTGGATACTGAATTCTCCATGTAACCATATTTTCTTGATTCTCCTCCCGTGTCCGTTTGGCATCGCCAAACCTTATCTTCAAGTTTCAAGGGCAATTGAAGTTATGCATAACTTCAACTTCTCTAAGGTCGCCACCTTAGTAAGTAACAAGTAGTAGTTAGAGGACGAATACATATTAGGTGCACGTCGCTCTCTATCTGGTCTCTGCAACGGATTCTCCGGTGGTGGTGGGGTCCTAGATTCTTCAATAAGAACCTATTCTTCATTTTGACTCTCCTTACTCTCACTCGAGTTTGAGATGTCTAACTCAACCTCTTGGGTATTGGTCTTGTCAGAATCCGATGCCTCCAATTTGTTCTTGTACATAACATGTTCATTGAAAACTACATATCTGCGAATAATCTTTCGGTTATTCTCATGCCAAAGTATATAACCGAACTCATCACAACCATAACCAATAAATGTAAACTTAACAGGTTTAGCATCACTGCAAGAGTGGAATGAAGCTCCAGAATCTCACACCCACGATTCTGCCGGACTACTGACACTCAAGACCAACGCATCTCCAATATCAACGGTGGTTGCGTTTGCTGTTTTCTTCTCATTCTGTCACTTCCTGTTTTTCTTGGGTGTTGAACACTGGTTCTGTAGTGACCAAACTCATCACAATTCCAGCACTGGATCGAGTCTTTATTGTTGGGATGTAAATTCACCCTAAGTCTCTCCATGTGATAGGATAGTTTTGATGGCCAAAACACTTAGAGTTTATGAATCATATGTAATAGGGTTAGCTGATATTGTATACCTACTTAGCTGATAATGTCCAAGATGAAGTTGGCCAAAATCAGCGCAAGCATTGACCAGATCAGAAGAGTATTACTCGTCTGATAACAGAAGACAGATGATACCTGGCCAGCCGATCTTAACAGGCGACAAAGAATTAAAACAACAGACTAGGAGTTTCGCCCAAGGACAACATCCCAAGTCATCTTACAACTTTCAAAAGGAGACTTACCATACATAGAAGACTGACAAAGATTCCATAATTGAAGCAATCAAGATCAATCAACCGGAATCAACGGATCAACATCAAACAGGGAAAGATTGCTAATGGCTAGTCAACTCCAACGGCTAGTTGCTCTAATCTTCCCTATAAATACAAGAAGACGAGGAAGAACAAACACGGAAAAACTACGAAGAATTCTTGGAATTTTCTACCGCTAATTAATCTCTAATTTTCTGCAGGGGTAAAATCTCATTATTTTTTTCAATTTGCGTTCAACTTTTCATAGCAGATAAAATTAGAGAGGAATATATGTACTCCTAAATTTTAAGTTTACTGTATCAAACTAACTCCAAAGAATCCAAATCAAGTTAGTAAATTATGTATCTCTTTCACAAGAGAAAAGAGTACATCTCTAACGATTTTGACGATACATATTATTAATATTAATTAAAGTTTCACCAACATTAAATATTATATCTCCAACAAATTTGACAATAGATATAGTTAAAGTTTCACCCATATTAAACACTAAATTATCTAGGTAAATTCTTTAGTTTTGTAAAAACAAAAAAATCAAAACTTTTGTTAGTATCCCATACATGAATCTTTCATAATTGATAAACAATTGCAAACTAAAAAAATAGAGGAAGAAAGAATTAATGGCGAACGTTTAGAATGTTGTATGTGTTTTTTATGGGATTGTTGAATGGAAAAAAAATATTTATATTTACATGAAAATATATACTATGATACTCCCTCCGTTTTTTATTAAATGTCACTTTGCCTTTTTTAATATTTTCAAAATAAGTGTCATTCTACACATTTTTCTTTAATTTTGACAATTTTACCCTTATACATTATACTCCCTCCATTTTCTTTACCTTAATTTAAGTTTTTCCCTTTTGAATATAGTACTATAGCATAAATTATGGATAAATCTTAATTATTGTATACATGAATATCACCTACAATATTGGCCACATTCATTACTAAACATAAATTTAATATTAAAATTAGTTATCATTATTGAAGGGTAAAATGGTCCATGATTATATATCTTAATTTGTTGAAAATTGTTAAAATGCCACTTAATTAAAAGTGAAGGGAGTATTAAGTATGGATTCTAACTGATAACCCGTTATTAAAGGAAGTTTAATACTCCCTCCATTTTTTAATAAGTGTCACTTTGGTCTTTTTCAACAAATTAAGGTTATAAAGTGTGGTTCATATTACCCTTCATTAATTATAGCTAATTTTAATATAGAAATTTTGTTTGATAAAGAATATGGTCAAGAATGTAGCTAGTATTCATAAATCAAATTAATTTTGGTATAAACAATATATATGGAATTTATTTATGAACACTATATATGGTAAATGAATAAGGGTAAAATAGTCAAAATTAAAAAAAAATCTCAGAATGACACTTATTTTAAAATTAGTTAAAAAGTCAAAGTGACACTTATTAAAAAACGGAGGGAGTATTAATTAGTGCATTCGGCCATTGAGACCGGGACCATAGTTGTTGTGGCGTATGTGTGTCAAACCCTGTTGCTATCTTATTTTGATTCAATTTCTTCTAATTTTTACCCTTTTCTTTTTTACTTAATTTTCATTTCAGTTTTTTTTTTCTCATCTTTAATTTCAATCTGATTCAATTTTTACTTTTATTTTTTATTTTTTTGTCCAAATAATACTCTCTCTGTCCCACAATTGTTTGCATTATTTCCTTATTCGTTCGTTCCACAATTATCTGCACTACTCAAAAAGGAAACTTTTTCATAAACACCACCCTCAAAATATCCACATATTTACACAAAATGTCATTACTTTTACCCTCAATCCAATCATTCACTTTACTTTATTCATAAAAGTTACAAAATTACCCCTCAACACTCCACTCATTACACATTTTTCTTAGTTTGCGTGTCCATAAAATGGTGCAAAAAATCCTGGAACGGAGGGAGTAATTCATTTTTTTACAGATTCTTAAACACACTTATTTCTAATACTATTCTTAAACTCTATTTTTTTTAATACTATTAATTTATTAATACTTCTATTTATTCATTTTTTAAATCTCTTGCTGATTAAACTAATATACAATGTATGTATATAAAATTATTTGAATTTACTTATTTATGTATCATATCATATTTAAATTTTAATATATAACTTTTTTTTTCTTTTTTACAAAAAATTGTATAAGATGAATTTCTATCACTTATACTTTATGGATGACCCTACCAAAATCATGCTTTAAAACATAACAAAACATTAATATTTAAGTGTAGTTTCGTTTTATACATGACCACATGAGACCAATCAACCAAAACTCCCCATAAATCCTATGTAAACCCTCGATTCTCCCGAATATATAAAATTTACTTTATTTTATCTCAATTAATTATTTTTCAACTGAATCTCTCAAACTATACTTCATTTTACCACATTTAATTATATTTTCATTTGAACCTCCATTTTTTTAATCATATAGACCTATTTTAAATTGTCATGACCATTAATTTTAATTTATAAGATTAATGATATCAGTTGATAAATGGTATGATATGATATCAATTAAAAAATATATATACAGTATAGTATTAATTCATATACAATATAGTATTAGTTCATATATATTACAGTATTACTTTAGATATAGGTATAACTTCTAAGGGTCTTTCTATGAAAAGGCAGGCTTCGCCCTGTCTTATAAAAGACAATACTTGAAATACCATTAGATCATTAATCTAACAGATGTAATTTATTTTATATGATTGCACTTCGCATTAGTGCGTTTAGTCTATGCAATATGCAATCGCACTGCATCGCCCTACTATTAAATTAAATTAATATATATAAAATGATGAAAATATCCTTTTTAATTTAAAATAAATAAAAAATAATAATTATAAAATAACATTTTCACCCCTAATTTTAATTTTAATTTTTTATTTATATTTTACATGCACCTACTAATTTAATGAGTTCACCCCCAAATTATATTTTTACTACAGTTATCCGCACTCGCTCATTTTATGAGTTCACCCCAAATCATTTTTTACTACGGTTGTCTACACCAGCTCATTTTATGAATTCACCCCCAAATTATTTTTTTACTACAGTTATTTGCACCCGCTCATTTTATGAGTTCACCCCAAATCATATTTATACTACACTTATCTACACCTGCTCATTTTATGAGTTCACCTTCAAATCATTTCTTTTTTACAACAGTTATCTACACCCGCTCATTTTATGAGTTCACCCACAAATTATTTTTTTACCACAATGATCTGCACCCGCTCATTTTTTTAGTTCACCCCCAAAGGTGTTTTTAAAAATAATTACATTTAAAATATTATATTATCTTTTTATTAATTTACACAAAATATAATAATAAAATCAACCCTAATTTATACATTTACAATCTTGCAGTCGAGTCATTGCTGAGTTACCGTCGATTCACCACTAAATCACCCATATTTTTAAAAAAAATATCGTAAAAACATAATTAAAAAAAACTATCGAAATTAGGCACATATCTCGATTTTTTTTTCTTCTCATTTTTCAGTTTTTATTCCATACTTTTTATTTCTTCATTTTTTTTTTCATTAGTATTTTTTTAAATTTTAATACAAAATAATATTATATGTATTATTTTATTATAGTCAGTAATACAATAAGTAATACCATAAACAGTAAACAATAATATCATTAACAATAATTAGTAATATCTTTACAATAACAAATAATTACACACATCTAATTACAGTAAAATTTTATACAATGACAAATAATTCCACAAATCTAATTATATTCAATAATACAAAAAACAATTATCAGTAATACCATGAACAATAATTAGTAATACCATGAACATTGATCAGTAATATCTTACACAATAACAAATAATTCCACAAATCTAATTATATTCAGTAATACAAAACATAATTATCAGTAATACCATAAACAATAATATGTAATATCATAAACAATAATAATAAATAATTCCACATAATCAGTAATACCACAAACAATAACCAATAATACCACAATAAATAATCAATAATAACATCATCAATAATCATTAATATTAATTCAATAGTGTATTAATAGTAATACCACAATCAATAACTAGTAATACCAATACCAATACCACTAACAATAATACCATAAAAAAGTGGAGGAAGTACAGATCGAGGTGTACTGAAGAAGATAGGGGGTGCACATTACCAAGTCCAATTGAATGGAACCTTAGCCCAATGGGAAGGCACCCTAGGTCAGCAGTCGCGCCTGAGATTTCATCGGCAAGGTCACCGGCTCCGAGTGCCGGCCGATCAGAGATCCATCAGCAACATACTCACAGTCCTCCGTCGGGCCGCCGTCAGCCGGAGGAAGAGGCTGTGCAGGAGCAGGGAGAAGAAGTCGAAGCAATGTAGCTTCGATTTGGACAGAGATGAACGACGAGAGCGAGGCAGCGTCGATCCGAGTGTTATAGGCGAGCGCCATTGATGTCGGAGAAGATCCTGGATCGCGAACACAAGGGAGATTGATGGAAGCAGTCGCATCGGTGGTCGAAATGAGTAGAGGTTTTCGACCGAGATGGAAGATGATGTCAATTGTCATGGAAGTGAAGAATCGTCATTGCGATTCGATGAGGGGTCTCGCGCTTCAATGGCCGGGGTGGAAGCGCCGCCGTCGCCGTCGAGAGGGTGGTCGGGCATGGTGGTGGCAAGGTCACCCGCCGAACAACATGAATTTCCGGCAGGTCCTTTACTCATCAAATTAAAATTGAAATTCAGGTGCACCGCCGATCGACTATAATAAAATCATACCTATAATATTATTTTGTATTAAAATTTAAAAAATACACATAAAAAATGGAAAAGAAAGGCATCAAAATAAAATAAAATAAGTAAAAGGAAAAAAAATGAATAAATAAAAAAATTGAAAAAAAAAACTAAAAATGAGAAGAAATAAAGAAAAAGAAAAATTAAAAAGAAAAAAATCGAGATTTGTGGCTAATTTCGATAGTTTTTTTATTAATTATATTTTTACGATTCCTTTTTTAAATATGGGTGAGTTGGTGGTGAATTGACGGTAACTCGGCTGCATATTGTAAATATATAAATTAGAGTTTATTTTATTATATTTTGTGTAAATTAATAAAATGATAATATAGTTTTTTAAATGTGATTATTTTTTAAAAAATATTTTGGGGTGAACTCATAAAATGAGTGGGTGTAGATAATCGTGGTAAAACAATAATTTGGGGGTGAACTCATAAAATAAGTGGGTGTAGATAACCGTGGTAAAAAATGATTTGGGGGTGAACTCATAAAATGAACGAGTGCAGATAACCGTAATAAAAAATGATTTGGGGGTGAATTCATTAAATGAGCGAGTGCATATAATAATAGTAAAAAATAATTTGGAGGGTGAACTCATTAAATGAACGGGTGCACAGATAAAATTAAAATTAATTGATGAATAAAAATTTAAATTTAAAATTAAAATTGAAGTATGCACCGTACATGCGAGTGCATACAAGTATTTGGCAAAATCCAAATGACTATTGTGTAAATGATTTTTAACTCATTAATACGCTAATATACTAATATTTAATTCATTTACATCCATCTCCGTGGCGGTGGAGGTGCCCCGCCAGTCAGATGTTTAAAGGAGGAGGCGGTGGTGGGTTTCACCGTTTCAATTTGGGAAAAGGGCATTTTAGTAATTTTATATATTTTTAAGGGCATTTTATAAGATCATGGGTTAAAAAAAGAGAGGGCATTTTAGTAATTTTATATATTTTTTAATAAAAAATAAAAAATTAATTTAATTGCGAAAGGCATTCGCTCATTGCGAAATTAAATGATGTGACAACTTATTATTGGACGTCTTACATAAAACAGTGCGAACCCCCTGTCTCACCGTAGAAAAATCCAACTTCTAATGTCTTTTAGTTTCGAAGTATAATATGGTATGTTATAAGATCTAAGCTCGAAAATATACAATATTAGTTCATATAATATGGTATTAGTTTACATGCATTATGGTATTAGTTAACATACAATATAATATTAGTTAACATACAATATACAGTAAAGTGGTTCTTATATTATTTTCAATCACATCCCCTACTCATCTTTATTTTCTGCAATTAGAAGCAAATAGACAAAATCATACTAATAATATAACATTATCTCAACAACACACTTTAAAAAGAGACCAACATATCAGACTTTTAACATTAATACTGATGAGCAATAACACATAATGTTTCAATAACACTTAATAAAAAAGTACAATTACTAACAAAATAATTTCTTATACCTCATGAACCCGTCATCAATCAAAACACTTAACCATTTAAAAATAATAATTTAGACCTATTTTAAATTGTTGGGAACGTTAATTTTAGTTTATAAATGTAGTTCCATTAGAGTGGGATATAAATTTTAAAGAAAATGTAGATAAAGTAAGAATATTATAGGGTATTGTGGGGTCCATTGTGAATAAAGTAATTGTTTATAAATAAAGTTGATGGCAAATTGAGTAATTAAGTGTGATTGAAGCCGAAGGGGTGATATTTTCTATAAAGTGTATGAAACTACATTTGGTGGACAAAAATATGAGGCAAATGAAATTACATTTCATGGACGGAGGGAGTATAATATAATATTAGTTAAAAAAATATATAATATTTGTTCGCATACAATATAATATTACTTAAAACATAGGTATAACCTCTAATACCTTCAAGTTTCGAAGTATAATATAAAATGTTATAAGATCTAAGCTTGAAAATATATAGTAATAGTTCACATACAATATAGTATTAATTCACATAGTGAATAGTATTAATTCATATTCTGTATAATATCAATTCACATACAATACAGTGATTCATATATTACTTTCCAATCACACTCCAACTTATCTTTATTTTCTGCAGTACCATTAAAATATAACAATATCTCCACAACAAACTCCCAAAAGAGAGAATTTTAATATCAACACTGATAAACAATACTACAGTAACATTTAATAAAAAAAAGTATAATTACTGATAAAATAATCTTTTATACACAACATTAACCCGTCATCAATCCACACACTTAACCATATCTAAACAAGTTTTAATTACAACCTTTCTTAAAAAAGAATCGTCTTTTGCCTTGGTGCAAAACTTAGGCGCAAATTCTACATCTTAAACACCTACTAATGTAAAGAAAGAAAAACAAAAGCAAACTATTAGCAAGTCATAATATTACAACCCAAAAAAAGAAAAAAGACTCACCAGTTGGGTCTTTGTTATACCAGGTCAAAGAAGTCAATCTTTGACAAGTCAATCCTAGTCACCAGCTTGCGTGGCGACGACTAGTCAACCAAGTCGTGCGACGACTAGTCAACAATATGAAGAAAAAGTAATTGTGTGCTCGCCCGAAGATTTTGGCGAGCACATGTTTCGATAGTTAAATGAAGACAAGTATAAGAGCCTTGGGAGAGAGTACGGAGCGAAGCGTGGCGAGGACGACCACCATCATAAAGATGATCGGACGACCAGGTCCTCCGGCGACCACCGTGGCCCAGCTCCTCGCCTCCGCCGAGGATGACCACCATCATGACGACGACCACCGTCATGAAGATGACCGGACGACCAGGTCCTCCGGCGACCACCGTGGCCCAGCTCCTCGCCTCCGCCGAGGACGACCACAGAGGCGGTTTAGCATTAAATGCACTGTCCAATCACCTTTTCGGGCAGAAGTCAGGTCCAGTGAGGGCATGCCACGTGTAAAGGGCGGGCAGCCCCAAAAACTACTATATAATGCCTAAGAGGCTCATTTGTAACATTCAAGTAACATTTTTCACCCTACCCAAAGCAATACACTTCCCAAGCTCAAAGCTTTAGCTTCTCCAAGAAGCTAGTTCTTGTGTTCTTATTTGTTCTTCATCAAGATCATCATAAATCATCATATTAATCCCATTTAACACGTAATAAACCCCGATAATCATATATGTTTGTTTAGTGCTTACGAAAGCCCACATCCAGATCATCCATTCAAAAGCACGTACAACATTTGGCGCTAGAAGGAGGGGTCCTTTTACGTGTTCTTCATCAAAGTTTCAACCGATCATCGAACGATCGGCTTGCAAACTCCTTATTTCAGGTTTTAATCGGTAGAAATACCTTTTAGAACACCGTTTACGTATTTCATACGTATTTTATTATCTTCGTGTTCTTGAATATTTTCGGTATTCGAGACATATTTTGGAGTTTGATCTCCTTGTAATTCTGTTTTTAGCTCTCGTTTGTTGTTACTTTGCAAAGATTGTAGTTGTAATAGCACGTTCTTCTGAGTAAGAACTTGAATTTTTGGTTTTTTTGCGTCGAAAGTTTAGGCCAAAATTCATATCTTTGTAACCGATTCCCAGAAGACACTCTCAAACGATGTCTCATCACTCAAATCTAGACGGAATCCCACCTCCCGGAGGGAACGAAAACCCTCCACCACCGATAGCTCCGGTGGCCAATCCTTTGGCAAACATCAACCTTGGGGAAATCTTGAATGATCCCCAGCGCCTAAGAAAATTTACTGACTACCTCAACGAAAAGAGGAGGAAGAACGAAGCTCTGGAATTAGAAAAGGCCAAAGAGCAGGCCATGGAAAACGCCCGGAAAGCGAAAGCTCGTGCTCGTAACGATGACGAGGACAAGCATAGAACATATGATCGACCACGCCGAAGTCATTATGGTGACTCACGAGATAGTCGAACTTCGGTATTTAATCTGATGGGCGTCAAGGACGGTAGAGGTCCTCGCCCAGTGAACTTAAATATTGATGGTCGACCAGACGAGGACGACCACCGAAAAAGAGGTCAAGGAGACAGAATCTCCACGCTCGATCGAGTATGGCCAAATTCGCGAGGACCTACGAAGTGCTATCGCAGCCATCACTCAGTCGGGCGATCACACAGAGATCGAGATGATCGACCGGCTCCATCTAATGGTAGTCGACGTGACGAGCACGTCGTACCCCGACCACAGACTGTCGAGGAAGGGCAAATCGCCCAGTTCATAGAAACGCAAAAACAGATGAAACTGGAGATGGAAAACTTGCGAGCAGAGGTGGCCGCATCAAAAAGAGGCATTGTCCCACCAGTCACTCTTCCCGCTCCTCCTCTAAGTGTTATGATCCTCACTGCCCCCATTCAGAGAAAGATTCAGATGCCTTCTATGGCAGCGTATGATGGGATGTCCGACCCCCGGGTACACTTGTCAAAGTACTCAAATTACATGGCCTCAATCGGGGCAACGGACGCCACACAGTGTCGAAACTTCTCCCTGACTTTGGGAGACCGAGCCCATCGTTGGTTCACAACCTTGGGAGCCGGGTCCATCAACTCCTTCCTCGATCTGGGGCAGCAATTCTTGACTTACTACGGATCCATTGCTGCTCGTCCAGCCTCCAAGCAGCGTTTGACGAACGTTCGCCAGAGCCTGACCGAGTCAGGAGAGGACTTTATCGAGTGATTCGATAGACTAGTCATCGATGGGGAGGCAGTAAATGATGAAACGAAGCTGATCTCAGTTGTTTCTGGCCTAAGAATAGGTTCACACCTATGGGAATCCATGCGTACACTCTTTCCAAAATCTTACACAGATTTCCGCAACCGGGCTAGAAACATCATTCAGATGGAAGAAATTATGGACGCCGCCAAGGCTAACGAGCAGCCCGAAGAATAGAGATTGGGGAATCAAGCCAACTATGTGACGACCACCAAACAGAGGTGGACGAGCACACCCCAATGGAGGTCGACGAGCACACCCCAACAGAGGTGGACGAGCACACCCCAATGGAGGTGGACGAGCACACCCCAATGGGGGTAGACGAGCACACCCCAATGGAAATGGACGAGCACTTCCAGAACGATCAACTCCTAGAGGCGATCGAGTTCGAATATCGGGCGACCAACAATGAGGCAGAGTACGAGGCACTGGTCGCTGGAATCAAGATGGCCATGGCCGTGGGCGCCAGAAAACTGAAATTTTTTTCAGACTCTCAGCTAGTGGTACGTCAAATTACGGGCGAGTACGAGGCTCGCGGCGACCAGATGTTGAAGTATCAAGACCTAGTGAAAGGATTACTCGAGCAATTCGATCAAATCCACATCGAGTAAATCCCTAGGGAGGAGAATACGCAAGAAGATGCTTTAGCTCGACTGGCTACTTCAGAGGGGGAGGCAATATTTTCTGAAGCGACGATCACTAAAATTTCTTCCCCATCAGTGAGTAGAAGTCAAATTTTGCAGGTTGAAGCGACCAGCGACGAGGACTGGAGATCGCCGATCACCAAGTACATCAAGACCGGCGAGCTCCCGGAAGACAAAGTTAAGGCGACCAGACTGCAACTCAGGTCCGCCAGGTATACCGTCATCGGCGACCAGCTGTACAAACGAACGTTATTACAACACCAAAGTACGTGCTCGGCAATTTACTATTGGCCAACTCGTACTTCGACGGGCGTACTTGGCCCGACTTGGGAGGGTCCGTACCGCGTAACGCGCACGTACTAAAACGGATCGTACGATTTGGAAGATCTCGAGGGAAAGCTGAGCAAGTACCCATGGAACGCGGTTAAGTTGAAGAAATATTATCAGTAATTATCAGTAATTTTTAAATTTCATCAAGTGTTAGATAAATTTTAGAATTTTTAGATGAGGCTCTATGTAGCCAGCTAACAAAAGGAGTTCAACCGACGAATGGTTAACTCTAAAAGACGAGCACTCTTTCTTAAAGATGCTCGCAAGGTAAAAGACGAGCACTCTTTTTTAAAGATGCTCGCAAGGTAAAAGACGAGCACTCTTTTTTAAAGATGCTCGCAAGGTAAAAGACGAGCACTCTTTCTTAAAGATGCTCGCAAGGTAAAAGACGAGCACTCTTTCTTAAAAGATGCTCGCAAGGTAGTGGCGACGACGATCACTATTTGAGAAATAAAAGAGTTCAACCGACGAATGGTTAACTCTAAAAGACGAGCACTCTTTCTTAAAGATGCTCGCAAGCTAAAAGACGAGCACTCTTTCTTAAAGATGCTCGCAAGGTAAAAGACGAGCACTCTTTTTTAAAGATGCTCGCAAGGTAAAAGACGAGCACTCTTTCTTAAAGATGCTCGCAAGGTAAAAGACGAGCACTCTTTCTTAAAAGATGCTCGCAAGGTAGTGGCGACGACGATCACTATTTGAGAAACAAAAGAGTTCAACCGACGAATGGTTAACTCTAAAAGACGAGCACTCTTTCTTAAAGATGCTCGCAAGCTAAAAGACGAGCACTCTTTCTTAAAGATGCTCGCAAGCTAAAAGACGAGCACTCTTTCTTAAAGATGCTCGCAAGGTAAAAGACGAGTACTCTTTCTTAAAGATGCTCGCAAGGTAGTGGCGACGACGATCACTATCTAAAACATACGAACACAAACCAATGAAAGAAATTCAAAAGACAAGTATTCATTGAAAGAAACTTGCAAAAATAAACAACGAAGTGACAAAAACGAACACACTTCTTAAAGCAAAAAGTTCATTCAAAATAAAGGCCATATTGGCCGAGTAGATACAAAAAAAAAGGGGGCCTCATAGGGCGATCACGCGCCTGACACGTCACACCCGACGTCATCAAAGCACCTGGGAAAGCGTGCTCATCATAAAAAAAAAATCGTGGAAAGATTCGAATTTCAGACAAGTCCACCTTCCAAGAAGACGATCACACTGCCCGCCTTCCTAATACGAACACATAGAAACGCGACCAGGGGGCAAATGTTATACCAGGTCAAAGAAGTCAATCTTTGACAAGTCAATCCTAGTCACCAGCTTGCGTGGCGACGACTAGTCAACCAAGTCGTGCGACGACTAGTCAACAATATGAAGAAAAAGTAATTGTGTGCTCGCCCGAAGATTTTGGCGAGCACATGTTTCGATAGTTAAATGAAGACAAGTATAAGAGCCTTGGGAGAGAGTACGGAGCGGAGCGTGGCGAGGACGACCACCATCATAAAGATGATCGGACGACCAGGTCCTCCGGCGACCACCGTGGCCCAGCTCCTCGCCTCCGCCGAGGACGACCACCATCATGACGACGACCACCATCATAAAGATGATCGGACGACCAGGTCCTCCGGCGACCACCGTGGCCCAGCTCCTCGCCTCCGCCGAGGATGACCACCATCATGACGACGACCACCGTCATGAAGATGACCGGACGACCAGGTCCTCCGGCGACTACCGTGGCCCAGCTCCTTGCCTCCGCCGAGGACGACCACAGAGGCGGTTTAGCATTAAATGCACTGTCCAATCACCTTTTCGGGCAGAAGTCAGGTCCAGTGAGGGCATGCCACGTGTAAAGGGCGGGCAGCCCCAAAAACTACTATATAATGCCTAAGAGGCTCATTTGTAACATTCAAGTAACATTTTTCACCCTACCCAAAGCAATACACTTCCCAAGCTCAAAGCTTTAGCTTCTCCAAGAAGCTAGTTCTTGTGTTCTTATTTGTTCATCATAAATCATCATATTAATCCCGTTTAACACGTAATAAACCCCGATAATCATATATGTTTGTTTAGTGTTTACGAAAGCCCACATCCAGATCATCCATTCGAAAGCACGTACAACAGTCTTGAAACCAGAAACCAAGAATGTGAAAAACTTCATTGTCTTGCCTGTTGATTTACCCTTGATTTTTCTGCATTCAATAATATTGTTACATAAATCTCACCACAAAATTCTTTATTAATTTATTTTTGAGGCTCCTCAACTGCGGATCTATCGCGAATGGCGGTGCACTAATATTGGCTAAGCAGCGGCGATCGGTATGGCGCTCTGTTTGACAATAGGCAACAGTTGTATGAAGATGAAAATCCATTTTTGCGCCTATGTTTCCAAGCGCCAACCGATGCAGATTTTTTTTTTTTTTTTAAATTTAATTCCAGCCCATGGGTTGTACATCCGACCAATTTATAATCTAGACCGTGTAACTGGTACACAAAAGTAAATGCCAATATGAAATCCAGATGAATTTAAATTCGTAATTTATATTTTATCAACTAGTACGGCGAATGTTGAATCCAAATGTAGAAGTTTTATTGTTGTAATATTTAATTTAAAATTTAATTTACTAATTGAATATTTAATTGTATAAATTAATTTAAATATGAAGAAAAATATATTATTTAATGATGATAATATATTGAAAATGAATAAAATAGTAAATAGAGTAAGATATAGAGTTTTATGGTTCGAGAAGGTTTTTGAAATAAAGTTTGAAAAAAATGTATTTTAGAGTTTAGAGATCTTCATTTTAGAGTTTGTGGCCGGAGATGGTCTTAGGGTCTCCATGTATCCTTTCGTATTTTCCATTTGGTATGATATTGTCCGTTTTAGGTTTGTTAAATTTTCACGGCTTTACTTTTGAGTTTCTCCAAAATGCCTCGTACCAAATGTTACATTAATCCACCCTTTAATAGCCCATGATCCTTCAATGTTTTTTCGATGTTTGACTTGTTTGACACAACAATAAAAATAGAGAGAATCGTTGTATTTTTTCAATTGATAAAAATGTGCATACTTATTTTAACTTTGTTAATAAAGCAAGATATAACATTTAAATAATTTCATAATTATGTCTCGAATTAGTAGACAATGTGGTACTTGGGGGTGTCTTCCAAAACAAATGCAAATGTTTAAGTATGCATTGCCTCATATATGCTTCCAACAATTTTATGTTTTTTGGGGTGGTACTTTTAATTTACAATTTGCACATGAACTGAGTTAATTCAAGTAAATGAAAATATAAGTGTCACAACATCTTAATGGCACCAAAATGTAGTTTACAATAAGGTACTGCTGACAAAGTTGGATAGCTCAAGTGGTTAGAGCACCACTATCTAGACTTTAGATCCTGGGTATTTAATGTAATTCAAAAAAAAAAAAAAAAACAATAAGGTACTGCTAATCTTGTTTTTAATAAACGTACAAAATATTTTGAGATTGATTATCGTTAGGTTAGTGATCAGTACGTAATCTTGTTTTTAATAAACGTACAAAATATTTTGAGATTGATTATCGTTAGGTTAGTGATCAGTACGTAATCTTGTTTTTAATAAACGTACAAAATATTTTGAGATTGATTATCGTTAGGTTAGTGATCAGTACGTATAAGCTTATCTTTGTGCTTTCCTGTTATGTTTCTTCGAGGCTACAATTGATCAACATTTTCAATAAATCTCTCATTGGATCATTCAACTACAATCACTTTCCCCGTAAAAAAAAAAAAACTACAATCACTTTTAAAATATTTATATACTCCGTATCATGGATTATTCAAAATATTTATATATCATTCAACTAAACCTATCTATAACTGTGGCGTGAGAATTATCGAAGGTTTGTACTATTGTGTACCCGTTACATATATGTAATTTATTACTATTTAATATTTCCGTTACATATATGTAACTTATTACTATTTAATATTTGAACTTATTACATATATGTAGCTTATTACTATTTAATATTTGAACTAATAATATATAATATTTAAACTAATACTATACTCTATGTGAATTAATATTATATTGTATTTATCATAAATAATATTCCCTCCGTCCGCCTATAAGTTTCACGTTACTTTTTGGCACATAGATTAAGAAAAGTGATTAAATAATAGATATAGTACAAGTGATGCGATTGAGAGAGGAGAGAGATAGAGAGAAAAAGTAAGATATAAAGTGAAGTGTAAGAAAAAGTACTTACAAAAAAAGGTATGAGAAGCTTATATGCGGACGGACCAAAATGGTAAAATGGGAAGCTTATAGGCGGACGGAGGGAGTACGTAATATCCACCCATTTAAAAAATTGAATCAAATAAACACAAAGATGAAATAAATGTTAGGCTGTCATCCAATTCATTGAAGAGAGAGTCTTGGTACACAAGTCAGCTATTTATTAAATACTGAAAAACACCTATCACACAGACTGACAGTCTACATTTTTTGTGGGAGCGGATCCCCTGCAGGTCACTAAACGACGATTTCTCGATTTGTTTATTATTTTTAATTTCTTACCTCTAAACATTATTTTTTCTTATTCACTCAGTTCCGTGATTATTTGCACACTTTTCTTAACGTGCATTCCAACATTATTTGCACACTCTAAAAAAGGAAAGTAGAAATAATAAAATTGATTCAAAAGAAAATAAAGATAAGTATCAACAATATGTTTTGTCATTCTTTTAACTAGAATTAGATGCATTTACAATGCACGCGCCACACGCTCCTGACTAGGGGCGATTTCACATTTTAGTGTGTGCGATTCTTAGAATCGCGAGGAAGGGAGAGATTAGGGTTCCCACGCCCAAATTTATTTCATCATTACTCCGCTGAATTCATCTGGCCGAGGCGTAGCGAATGCAGATTTTGGTGAGTTTCAAAAATTCCCATCAAGTACAATCCACCTTGTAGATCCAACTTCGCTGGGATTGGAGAAGTGGTGCGGCAAGATGGGTATAAGAACCCAGCAATTGGGGCCTCGATATTCACTTCATTGTGAAGCAAAGTCTTTTGTGTCTAAGCATATTTTAGTTTCCAAAACACCCAAAGTGAGAGCTATGACAGATAATCTGAATGCACGAATGAGCAGAGTGTCAATCGCACAAGCGGATGAAGAGGAGTTCGAGGTGGAAGAGGAGTTCGAGGTGGAACAAGGAGAACTATCCAGCCCCACTAATATGCTGCTAGGGAGGTACACGGTGAGAAAGAACATGGGACCAGCGGATCTGGGGATGGCGGTAAAGAAGATTTGGCGACTAGAGGGTACGCTGACGGTATCTCAAGTGGGAAACGGACTGTTTGTTTTCGAGTTTGGAGAGGCGGTGGAGTGTAACAAGGCACAATATAGACAGCCTTGGAACCTGACAGGTACTACGCAGTTCTTGAAGCGGCTTACTGGTATGGAGTGTCCGGCTACTATGGTGTTCAACCAAGCACCATTCTGGGTCCAGTTCCATAGATTGCCCCTGAACTCAATGAATCCAATGATTGGACAACGTATGGGGGGCCGACTAGGAGAGGTCCTGGAGGTAGCAAAACCAGGGGGAGATGCTACATGGGGGAGGTGTTTGAGGGTGCGCATCATCATTGATATGACCAGACCATTGGCGAGGGGAACATCGATGAAAATCCAAGGAGGTAATCATCTAGTGCTCTTTCAATACGAGAAATTAGTGGAATTCTGTGGGATATGTGGCCGAATCACACATGTGGACAAGGAATGCCCAACTACTTTTGTTGAAGAAGGACATGTCAAGGATAAGGAGAAAGAATACCCATTGTGGCTGAAAACAGAGGGACAGAAGAGTCCAACTCAGGAGGACTTTGAGTGGGCAAGGAAGAAAGGTATAGGAAGGAAAAAATAACAACAGACAACAGTGGGTGGAGATAGAGGACGAGGCAAGGGGGTGGTGGCAGAACATTCACTGGCGCACACACAACCACAACAACTTCAACAACAAGGGGTAAGCAGGGGAACTATAATGATGAGAGGAGCAACTATGGGAGAGAACCAGAACTCAATCTTCAATACCAACCAATTCTTAACGGAGCCGACGAGTTATAGTGAAGATGAGGTGTTCAGTCTTTCCAATACCATGAGGTACTAAGCTTTCTTAAACTCGTACCCCCCATATGGGAATTCAGGAGCAGGCAGTGGAATAGGTGTAGGGGGACAGACGGAGCTGAGTCTAGCTGTGAATGGAAGCCAGGAGGGGAGGGTAGTGGTATTCAAGAGAAGATACGAGCTTTGAAACTGAAACAACCCATAACCGGAGCAGCCCAGGGAGGTCAAGTGGATGGACTAGGTTTGGGAAAGAAGCTCGAATTTACCCAGGGAGCAAGTCAGCCAGCAAAGAAGAGAGTTAGATCGACGGTCGCTGCGACCAAAGGTGAAGGGGAACGAGCAAGTGGCGGAAAAGGCGGAGGAGGGGAAGGCAACGAAAGCAAAGAAAACAAGAAGCGAGGAAGAGCAGGAGCAGTGGTTCCTAGAGGCGGCGGCTGACTCGACTCAGCCCCGCCGCCGCCCATGATAGCCACAGTCTGGAATGCACGGGGCCTGGGGGGGAAACGGGCATTCCAAAACTTGCAGCGGTTAGTCGCTGAAAACCGCCCCGATATTTTGTTTATCATTGAAACCAAAGTACCTGTTAGAACTTGTAATAGTTGGAAGAAGTCTTTAAAGTTCAATTTCTATTTTGGTAGTGATGTTAAAGGCAATAGTGGAGGATTGGTACTTTTTGGTAATGAAAATTTGGATATTTCTTTGCTGTCTTATTCAAGTGGCCATGATGATTGTCTGATTAATTTTAGAGTTTTGGTATGGCGATTTACTGGTTTCTATGGATCACCTGTGACACACTTACGAAGACATTCGTGGGATTTGTTAAGGAAAATTAAAAACTGTCATGGAGGGACAATTGATGAATGGGTAGTAGGTGGAGATTTCAATGAAGTACTATTCTCAAATGAGAAAAAAGGGGGAGAGACTACGAAGGCAAGGCATCTTCGACAAATGAGAGAATTCCAAGAAGTGCTAGATGAGTTAGGGTTGAGGGAATTGGAAGCAAAGGGGCCTGCTTTTACTTGGATTAACAGGAGGAAGGGTATTCACCAAATTCAGGAAAAGCTGGACCGATACTTTGCAACAGATCAGTGGCGAGAGAAAATTGGGACGTGGGAAGCGAAAAACTTGAGCTTCTTTGGCTCGGACCACCGGCCGGTTCTGTTATCAATAAATGAGGAAACAGGAATAAACAGAAGCAAGTCAACACAGCTATTCAGATTTGAAAGGGCTTGGACATTGGAAGGGGATTATAGAGAAGTTGTGGAGCATGGGTGGAAAAAGGAAGCTGGAAGGCAAGAAGGGATTATGAGACAGATTGAGGAATGTAGCAGAGCCTTAGGAAAATAGGCCACAGAAAAGGTATGTGACATCAACGACAAAATTAGAAGATGTCGTAGGGAATTGGATGAAAGGCTGAATAATGAAATAGGGGAGGTAGATATGGACAGAGTGAGGGAGTTGGAGGCACAATTGGAGAAACTCAACACTCAGGAAAATATGAAATGGCAGCAGAGGGCGAGAGTCTCTTGGTTAAAGGATGGGGATAGAAATACCAAAGTTTTCCATCGGAAAGCATCACAGCGGAGATGGGTGAACACAATAAGGGGAATGGAGAACAGGAATGGGGAGTGGTGTGAAAAAGAGGATGACATAGTTCATATAATCCACGAGTACTTCGAGGACATATTCACATCACAAAAACCGAATGAAGGAGAGATACACCACATGCTAACCTCAACGGAAACTTTAGTAACAAGACGAATGAATGATGTTTTGGAACGCCCATACATAGAAGGGGAAGTTAGAAAGGCAGTACATCAGCTCAATCCGTTAAAAGCCCCGGGACCGGATGGACTATCTGTCGGATTTTATCAGCAAACTTGGGAGACAGTGGGCCAAGACGTAACGAGGGCAATTCTGGACAAACTGAATAATTGGGGGGGGGGGACATCTCGGAAATTAATGGAACGTGGATCACTCTCATTCCGAAGAAAAAAGAGTCGCGTAGAGTGATGGACTTCCGACCGATTAGTTTGAGCAATGTGGTATATAGGATCCTTGCACGAACGATAACGAATAGACTCAAACAAGTGATGGGAGAAATTGTGGACCACAATCAGAGTGCTTTCACACTGTGAAGATTGATCTCGAACAATATCATCCTGGGCTATGAATGCATGCATTGGTTAAGAAACAATAAAAGCAAGGAGGGGTACGCGGCATTGAAGTTGGACATGAGCAAGGCGTACGATCGAGTGGAGGGGAAGTACATGGAGTGCATATTGATAAAATTGGGTTTTTCGGACAGGGTAGTACACCTACTTATGCAGTGCATCACCACAGTCCGGTACGCATTCAAAGTGAATAACAAAATTTTGGGTGAAGTAAGACCAACAAGGGGACTGAGGCAAGGGGATCCACTATCCCCCTTCCTTTTTGTAATGTGTGCACAAGGGCTGTCAGCTTTGCTCCGAAAGGAGGCAGCAGATAAAGGACTGACGGGAGTAAGCATTGCGCGAGGAGCTCCACGGATTACACACTTGTTTTTCGCGGATGACAACCTTTTGTTCTTCAAGGCCTCGACAAATGAGAGTGCAAAGGTGAAAGAGGTACTTAATTGGTATGAGCAAGTTTCAGGACAGAAAGTGAATTATGAAAAATCGACCATCTCTTTTAGTCCAAACACAAAGAAACAGAACATTCAAGGAGTCAGAGATACACTACAAATTAGAATGACAAATGGACATGAGCTTTATCTTGGGTTGCCAACTTACTCTATGAAAGCAAAGAGAATCCAGTTTGGATTTCTAAGGGATAGGGTACTAAAGAAAGTGGAAGCGTGGAATGAAAATGATTTATCGGAAGGGGGCAGGGAAGTGTTAATAAAGGCGATTGTGCAAGCGGTGCCAATGTACACGATGGCCTGTTTTCGGGTGCCATCGTCGATATGTCATGAAATTGAGAACATTATTGCGGATTTCTGGTGGGGACTTAAAAAAGAGGGGAAGAAGCTTCACTGGAAAAAATGGGCAACACTATGTGAAAGAAATGAGTTAGGAGGCTTGGCATTCAGAGATATGACCTTGTTTAACAAAGCTTTATTGGCAAAGCAACTATGGCGGGTCATTGAGCTACCAAATTCGTTACTAAGCCGGGTGCTAAAAGCAAGATACTTTAAGCATACCGGAGTAATGGAGGCTGAGATGGGACATAATCCATCGTATATTTGGAGATCGCTATGTTGGAGCAAGGACCTCTTGGACAGTGGGCTAAGGTGGAGAATTGGAAATGGTGAGGCTATTAATCTTTTCAAAGATATGTGGGTGGCAGGTTTGGAGGAGGGACGACTTATTTCAAAGAAAGCTAGTGGATCACAAGTGAGCCGGTTTATCAACCCAAATGGGACGTGGAATAGAGAGCTAATACAACAAGCCTTTCTACCAATGGAAGAGCATGCGATTTTAAGCACTCCTATAGGAGGACCCTCAATGGAGGATTCCCAGATCTGGAAAAATGAAAAGAAAGGGAAATACTCGGTCAAAACTGGATATTGGAGGGGGCTTCGTGATTCATTAATTCACGAGAGGGAAGCATCGACTTCAGACAGAGCAGGGGAACAAGGAAGATGGAGGCATATCTGGAGATTGACAGTGCTGCCGAAAGTTCGGATATTTTGGTGGAAAGTTAAATGGAACATTTTGGCGACAGAGGCCAACCTTGCAAGACATCATGTGCCAGTACCAGGTAAGTGTAATCTTTGTGGGAACATTGAGGCATCCACGACTCATGTATTGTTTTATTGCTCATGGGTGAAGCAAGTCTGGAAAAAACAGGGGTTGTGGGAAATGCTTAAGAGACAAAGAGGTCGGACACTAGAGGACATAATGGGGGGGATGAAATTTGATGAAGGAGGCACAAGGGAGGAGAATTTTGTGATGGTTGCATGGGGAATTTGGAAGGAGAGATGCGAGATGTTGCACGGTAATGGTAAGGGGTCGATATAGGTTGGGGGCGATCGTCGTTTTACAGACATGGAATGGGCTCTGACCTGGCTAAAAGACTTCCAAGAGTGCAAGCGGAAATTGGATGGGACGGAAACACAGCGAAGAAACACTCAAAGAGGGGAATGGACAGAGAGTTTTGTTGTGAAGGTGGATGCAACTTTTAGGGGGGACGACAATAAGTATGGAGTGGGAGCTATAGAGGCCGACAGAGATAAGAGGGTAACGAGAGCTATGTGCAAGCCTATCGAGGGGCCGGGCTCTGTGCTTGGAGCAGAACTTAGAGCGATTGAGCTGGGCCTAAAATGGTGCGCGGAAAACGGATGCGCGGATGTTCGATTGCTCTCGGACTCTTTGGAGGCAGTGCGTTTAGTGCAAAGGGAAGATCGCGTGTGGGGAGCTGAAGGATATGTCCTAGATAGAATAATTCAAATCAAATCCAATTTCGTAGTGTGCGAAATTGAGCATATATCTAGGACGAATAATATGGCGGCGGACGCATTAGCAAAATGGGCCGCGGAACATCACTCTTCTCGAGATTGGGGAGCTGATTCGATACCTCTACAGTTTGGTAGCATAGCCTCATTCTAAGGATGTTTCCTTTGATGTAATAGTTAGGTTGTGTTGTATACTGTTTCAAAAAAAAAGAAGTTATATAGGAGTACGTTCTACACAAATTTCATGATGCCTTTTTTATTGAGAAAATATATTTTTTAATCCTTTAAGTTTAAACTCCAATTTTGATCATTTAAATATAATAAAATATAAAAACTTTAATAAAATTTAAAAAAAAATAATGTATTTTTTTAAAACGTCATTAAAACATTTTTTAAAATTAAGTAAAAATATCATTAAAATATGAATTATGCTCGAATTTTATCTATCTATTTTTCCCTAATTAATTAAAAATATAAAAATTTGAAAATAAAAAGAAAAATATATACTAAAATCTAGAAATTTGAAAGAAAATTATAAATATGTATTAAAAAAGAGGACAACTCCAACCCCCGTCATTAGGGGTAGGAATGGGTCAGGCCTTGGTAGGCTTTAAGAAAAAAAGTCTGGCCTTTTATATATTTCTTAGGCCCGAGCCTGGCCCATGGCCTGTCATATACTTTTTTTAAAGGCTCAAGCCTGGCCTTTTTAATAAATAGGTCTAGCCCGAAAGCCTTCTAAAGGCCTCTTAATCTTATTAGCATATTTAAAAAAAAAAAAAATCTACAACAGTATTTTTATCAAATTATAAAAATTGACTCTTTAAATCTCAAAATGAAGAAATCAAATTATAAAAATTAACTTTTTAAATCTCAAAATGAAGAAATGGAAGTAATAGAATGTTCCAAAAAAAATTAGTGGTATATTGATTTGGTCGACATGAAAACACTGAATGCCATTCTTCTAATTCCATGAGCCAAAAAATAAAGACCATGACTTTTCATTAAAAAGGTCATTCATTATGTCCCTATTGTACAAATTTATCTATGTGTTCAACTGTTTTTATGGTTCAATTTATAGTTTCACATGCCACTCAACTGAACTATTTTGTTTAATATATGGTTCCACATTTCCCTCATGGGATGGGACTAATTATTAATATATAATACTCTCTCCGTTTTTAAAAAAATTGTTCATGTAATTTTTACACATATATTGATTAATAATATTGTACTATATGTGTGATGGGTTTTTGATGTAGAGAGATAGGAAAAAAGAAAAAATTGAAAGAGGTAAGAAAGAGAAATTGTAGATTTTGTCGAAAAAAAAAATGAAATAAATAACTTTCGAAGAAACATAAAAAATGATAAAATGAATAACTTTCGAAGGGACGAAAGTCCACAGAATAAAATAAATTATATGACCCGAATAAGAATGAAGTCACTCTCACATTAAAAACTAGTATCATGAACCTAGTTCACATAATTCATTAGAATCTTCGACTGCCTAAATTAATTTGACAAAAACTTGTGTGAAACTATCGCATAGATCTCTTTTAACCTATATTTCAGATTTTTGGACTGGACAACCCATTTTTTTCAAAATTTATGTTCGTTAAAATGCGGTCAATACATTTTCGGATCGCACCTTTAACAAAATAGACTATCATTTTTTACATCAGATTAAGGGAGATCCCGACTCACACAATAAGATCCGTGAGACGGTTCCAACCAAAACAGTAGTCAAAGCTTTAAAATAATTTGTCACGGGGGTTACATAGATATGGAAACTTTGATACCCTAGGAAAATGGTTTTTTTTTTTACATGAAGTGACATATAAATAGCTAGATTGTAGCTATATAGCTGTAGTTTATTGACAGGAAAAAAGGGCTTAGATCTCTTGCCAAAACTAGATGAACAAAGACACTGATTTTGAAGTAATAAAGAAACATTGAACTTCCAATTTATAAAATATATTTTGTTTGTTTTCATTTTCAATGTGTTTTGATTGGAGTATTTTGATGGTTTCATAGGAAAAGAGTGAAGATTGTGATTGGCCATTTTCAGGTTTGGAGAAGTTTGAACAAGCTTTTTGACCCTTGACAAGAATATTTCTAGTTGCAATTATAAGTATTAATACTCCATGTTGTGTTCCATGTGTATGACTTCTTATTTTCTACCATATGTTGAAGATATCTATAATCTAATTTTAAATAGTTTTATGAGTCTAAACTGAATAGCAAATAATGTGTATTTTGATCATTTAACAAATGTCCGAGTAATTTATGACACTAAAATAAACGAATACAAGTGTACGGTGTAAATTGTAATGTGGTAAGTGAGAGTCGATCCCACGGGAAGAGAAAGTGTAAAAATGTCGATTGTTGATTGAATTTTAAATAGACGGCGATCGAAAATTTAAAAAGATGTATTACTCTAAATTATTCACTAAAATGTCACACATAAACAACTAAAGAAGAATAATATATAAATTTCAATTAAAAAAAACTCATACAAATCTTCCACGCTAAAAAAAAAAAAAAAAAAAAGGTGCGTCCTGCAAATTTCTGTTTTCGCAATCGTCCACTACCAGTTAGTTTGTTAGTGTAACTTTTTTCTATAAATTGGCACCAGTTTGCCCTACCCCACGCGTTTCTAAGAGTTCTCAACCGTCTGCTCAATTCTAAGCTTCACCGCCCTCCAGCGCCTGCTCTGCTCAAATGGAGGCTTATTTACGGAATACCACCGTAGAGGGGACTCAGGTGGACATCGAGAGCCAAACTGGACCCCGTATTCGTACTCCTCGGCGATCTCAGTTTTTAGTTTTTTCAAACAACGTTCGTGAGCGTCTCGCTACCTTCCGGGAGAATGTTCGCCAACGTTACTACTCTCTGGAAAATGTTGGCGAACGATGGTATAACTTTCACGAATACCTTGAGGATGTGTTTGTGCATGTGATGGAATTCATAATGGAACACGAAGCGTGCTTTGAAGGTTGTTTGGAATGCTGCGGGTGCGGATGTTGTTAGTGAATGTTGTTAGTGAAGGTGTGGGAGGTATGTTGTTAGATTCTAGGCACGAAACACTATGTTGATGCTTGTGTCGATGCTTTTCTCATTCTTCATCTTCTGGACGATTCTTTAATTTCATGTTGCGACATTAATTGATATATCAATGCTTTCTTTTAATTTCTTTGAATCTTTAAATATTCTTGCTCTTTTCTTGATTAATTTTAACGCGTATATGGATCGCATTGTGTTATTGTGTATATTTTAGTAAAAATTATCAAGCACTTAGGAAGGAATTAAGGGTAAAGAGATTCATGCCTGCCTTTTTCCATTTAGGTGAATCTGTTTCAAGTTCATTAGGTTGGAAGATGAGACATGAACACATATCTTCCCGAGTCGAGTGGGTTCAAATTGGAATCTCCGGTTCCACGGGAAGGGTCACAACTGGATTAAATGATATTCTCTCTTGGTCTTTCATTTCATTCCTGCAGCATGATGACATTCGCCAATACACCCTCTGATTCATTCGCAATATATATATAATTACTTGCATCTTAATTATATAATTATATCTTTGTACTATTAATTCATGTACGCTTATTATATACTCCTAAATTCTAATAAGTAAGTGTGTGTTACAGGCTTTAATTAATTAATGATGATATGTATTCTTCATTTGCTCTAGTCTAGATTAATTATATATCTTGAGATTTCATATAAATATTGCTCTGTCTCATACATTTTTTCATCAAAATATAATCAATTTTGTTGGTCCCCGTCGATATCCATGAGGAGTAGTTTGTATCTTCTTTGCCATAAAATGAAGAATTAATTATGATTCCATACCAGTATTCTGAATCGTAGGTGGAAAATCCAACGAATCTATATTTATTCTATGTGTTTCTATTTTTTAATTTATTATTTTGCGTGATCGAAATCTTCAAATGTTTGATGTGCATATTGCTGTAAATACTTTCGATTGGATATTGAATGTATTATTGAATTGGATATTGAATGTATTAGTACTCTCTATTACTTGAAAGTTGTCCATTTTCACAAAAAATGTGATTTTTTTGGGTTCACAAAAAATATGCTTATTCTATTTAAATAGTTTACATTTGAATATTTTTTCTACTTTACTACCAAATACTGTATATTATTTACTCATTATCCTAAATATATTATTTATAATTAAAATGTGATTTTTTTTTTTAAATATGTATAAAAAAAGTGAGCTAACTTTTGATGGACGGGAAGGGGAAGGGGACGGGATCTCCTGTTACACATTGGTGTTACATCTTCTGTTACACAACTTAGATGAATGTCATGTGTCTTAATTCCTAATTTAGTTAATAACTAATTTAGGTTAATTATGATCAAAATTAAATTCCTTTATTCTCCCTCAAATCTAACTAAATCTTTTAAAATTTAAATTTAAAAAATAAAAGATACGTTTTTTTTTTTTTTTTGTACAATTATAAAAAAATAATTTTATATTCAATTTTTTTTAATAATTTTATTCATAAAAATCTTAAACTATATTGAAAATATTTTACAATAGATTATTTAAATATAATTACATCAATACAAAATAGAATATATAAAATCATTTAAAAATATATAATTTAATATTTTTTAAAATTTTATTAAAATATAATTAAATACAAAACTAAAATTTTCCATTAAATTTTTTTATATTCAGTATAACATTTATATTAAACAAAAGTGTTTAATAAATATAATTAAATATTTTACGATCAATTTATATTAAATGTAAAAAAATGATTTATTTAAATATTTTACGATCAATTTAGAACTTTTATTCAATTTATTTATTTAAATATTTTACGATCAATTTATATTAAATGTAAAAAAAAATGATTATAGAACTTTTATTCAATTTTTAAAAAAAATATTTTTCAGTTTTATATTTAATTATATTTTTCTAGGATTTTTTAGTTTTATATTTCACAAAAAATTATTTAAAAAAGGTAAAGTCTAGTATGCACTCGAGTCCATAGCAGACCAACCCTTTAAAAAATTCATATCGATTTTATATTCAATTTTGTTGTTTAATATTTTGTATTCATAATTTTTATCACAATAATTTTCAAATTGTTGTTTCATAATATCTCAGTATTACTTTAAAAAAAAAGATTATATTTTAAAAATGTTTTTCAAATTTTATATTTAGACGAAGTGTTGATCATTTTTTTTCAATTTTAGCTTCATAAAATTAAATTCAATTAAAAAAAATTTCTTCTATTTACGTAAAAAAGTTTTAAAAAAGAAATTGTGTAAGATTTAATTAGATTTGGAAAGTGAATATGAGAATTTAATTTTTATCATAATTAACCTAAATTAGTTATTAACTAAATTAGGAATTAAGACACATGACATTCATTTGAGCTATGTAACAGAAGATGTAACACCGTTGTGTAACAGGAGATTCCGTCCCGACGGGGGAAGGGAGTATATATCTAGCTTATTTATGCAAAGTAAATCTTATTACTCTCTTCGTCTACCTATAAGTTTTGTAAGATCTTGTATAGAATCGATTACTTATAAGGAATTGAGTTGACAAAAGTCATTTTTTTTTTTTGAAAAAATGTATATTAAAAGGGCCGCACTTATGTGCAATATTTCACGTGAAATATTAGTATATTTAAGGAAGGAAGGGTCAAAATTCGCGGACCTGTAGCGGATTTGACCGGTCAAACGAATATTTCCTTAAAAATCGCGAAAAAGTCGAGCGCAGGAGGCTAACAGGATAACGGGTTTCAGGTCTGTGTTACTGTAAAGGTAATTATATGTTACTACAAGACCAAATATGTGTTACTGTAAGTACAAATAACACATAAATTGACTTTTCACAGGAAATATTAATACAAATTAATTTAAGGAAAGATAAAATAGAAAAATTTGCTCTTAATCCGTGTTACTATAAATATAATTATATGCTACTGTACGGACAAATACATGTTACTGTAAGGACAAGTAACACACAATTGACTTTTGAGTACCACATATTTGACCTTAAAGTAACACAGAAAAATGTGTTACTATATAAACACAAGTGTATAAATGTATACCCACATTAAAAAAGACGAAGAACAATAATTGAAAACACGAAAAACACAACTATGTTGAATAGTTTATCGATCGCTACAATTACAAAAACAACAATTAATTGGAATAGATTTATTGTTGATTTTTTTTCTCATTAATTCATTCAAAAAATAAAAATAATAATTTCTCCGCTTGTTTCGTGATTAGCAGATCAGAAATCTGAACAGTTTCTGAATTTTTTTTTTTTTATTGAATCTGCAGATTTCTCGCAGACAAAAGATAAGCATCGCAAAGAAGGAGAAATTTGTTCCGCCCAGAAGATAAGGCATCGCGAAGAATGAGATCGGTGCAGAAAAGAAGGCAGCGCAGAGAAAGAAGAGGAGTGATCGGCGGCGGCGCAGAAAACAGAGGAGAGAAGAAGATGGATACCGGATAAAAACATAAGATTAGGTCATATTGCACCATAAGACTATGGTGAAATATTGTATATAAGTTTTTGCCATATTAAAAAGTGTAAGTCATTATAACTAAAAAGTGCAACACAATATTATTGAAAAGTGTAAGTCGCTATAATTAAAAAGTGCAACACAACTTTTCATAAAAAGTGTAAGTTATTATAACTAAAAATTACAACACAATATTATTGAAAAGTGCACGTCTATATAACTAAAATGTGCAATATAACATTACTAAAAAGTAATGATTTCTGCTTGCGTTTGAGTGTGAAGATAATCACCTGCAAAAAGTAAGAATTAATTTGATAAGACCTTTCAAATTCTGGAATTAAGAGATTAAAATGTAAGAACTTCAAATTCCAGTATATATGCCAATAAAATATACCCTATGAATGAGTGTTTCAAAATCTGATCTAAGTTTGAGAGTATAAAATTCAGCATGCATACGAGATCAATTTATAGAGGATTTAAGGCGGGAGTTGATACACGATTTCGTAGGAAAAACTGAAATGGAGAGAGTGGAAGAATAACTTCTCTCCATTAAATAGGTCGTGTGTTGTGGAGAATAATTTCTGAAAAACAAAATAAATAAATGAAGAGGATTAAATAATAACTGAACGAAAATTAAATAGATTCAGATAAATATTTGCATATAATAAAAATAATAATTATCAGAAATTAATTAATTCTACAAATAATCGAAATCATAAGTCTGAGTCAGGTGTTGAATAGATTGTTGGCATTTTGTACATCTCAACACAGTTTTTTCATGAATTTGCTTCATATGTGTTGCACTTTTAATTTTTATCACATTGTCACATTGATCCATCTTTTCAAAAGAGTGCATCGTAGCAGCGAACTCCGTGCCCCATAGTTACTCAATGGATTTGTGATTAATTTGATGCAATATATATCACCTTTAGAAGAGAGAACATCGTAGTAGTGAGCTCCGTGTCCCTAGTTACTCAGTGATTTTCAAAGCATCTAATTTGTGATTTCCTTTGCATTTGAGAGACTGTACAAGCTTTTCTCATATTCCACATGACTCAATTTAAGACTTCTAGACTAAGATTATAGAGAATTATGTTAAATCTGACACTTACGAAATTTATACAAAGAAATAATTAAATGAACTACCCTGGTGTTGTCCCAAATGCTGCCGCATTTGGTACAACACTTTTGATACAGTGTTCAGATATTGCATAAACCAAGAGATTTCCTTAGAGAGGAGAATCTCTTATCATCTAAAGCTTTGGTAAATATATCAGCAAGTTGTTTTTCTGTAGAAATGTATTCCAACTTGACCACCTCTTTTTCTACCAGATCTCTTATGAAATGATGCCTTATACTAATATGCTTAGTCAAAGAATGTTGCACTGGATTCATTGATATATTTATGGCACTAGTGTTATCACAATAGACAGTTAAAGTATCACAAGGTAAACCATAATCACAAAACATTTTTTGTAACCAAAGCAATTGTGTACAGCAACTCCCTGCTGCAATATACTCAGATTCAACTGTGGATTGTGATACACAATTCTGTTTTCTGCTATGCCAAGATATGAGATTATTTCCCATGTAAAAGCAGCCACCACTGGTGCTCTTTCTATCATCAGCATCTCCTGCCCAGTCAGCATCACTATAGCCAATTAATGAACAATTTATATCCTTGCTGTACCACAAACCTAAGTCACAAGTTCCTGCAACATATCTAATAATTCTCTTTACAGCATGCATGTGAGATTCTTTTGGATCAGACTGATATCTAGCACATAAACATACACTAAACATGATATCAGGCCTACTGGAGCTCAAGTAAAGAAGACTGTCTATCATTGATCTGTATAATGTTGGGTCAACATTCTGGCCAACATTATCTTTACTCAGTTTCTGAGTTGATCCCATAGGAGTTTTCATGTGTTTAGCATTCTCTAAACCAAACCTTTTCACAAGACTTTTAGCATATTTACTTTGTGAAATAAAAATACCATCATTTTGCTGTTTAATCTGCAGTCCTAGAAAATAATTTAAATCATCAATCATGGACATTTCAAAAGTAGATGTCATTTAATTCACAAATAATTTGAGCATATCATTACAAGTAAAACAAAATACTATATCATCAACATAAATTTGAGCAATCATAATATCATTTTTCTCATGTTTGATGAATAGTGTTCTATCAGCTTCTCCTCTAGTGAAACCAAATTCAATCAGAAAATCAGTTAATATTTCATACCATGCTTTAGGTGCTTGTTTCAAGCCATATAGAGCCTTTTTTAATTTGAACACATAATCAGGAAATTTTGGATTTTCAAAGCCTTTTGGTTGCTCAACATAAGCTTCTTCCATTAGGATTCCATTTAAAAAGGCAGCTTTAACATCCATTTGGTATAGTTTTATATTGATAAAGCATGCAATAACAAGTAGAAGTCTAATGGATTCTATTCTAGCAACTGGAGCAAATGTTTCATCAAAATCTACTCCCTCTACTTGAGTATATCCTTGAGCAACAAGCCTTGCATTGTTTCTGATAATATTGCCTATTTCATCAGTTTTGTTTTTGAAAATCCATTTAGTACCAATAACATTTGTGTGATCTGGCCTAGGTACTAAAGTCCATACATCATTCCTAACAAACTGATTCAATTCTTCATGCATAGCTTCTATCCAATGTTCATCATTTAAAGCCTTTTTTACAGTTTTAGGTTCAATTGCAGAATGATAGCACTCATGATTTACCTTATTACACACAGATGTCATACAAATAGATCTTACCACATCTTTTGAATTCATACCCAACCTCCTTCTGGTCTGAATTCCAGTGGATTGATCACCTATTATCAGCTCCTGTGGATGATTCTTTTGAACTCTCCTTGAAGGAGTTTTATGCAGATTGTACAGATTCTCTGGATTTTCTGTAACTTCAGCAGCTGATGTGTCTGTGTGTGTTCCCTCATTCTGCTCATCATTTTGGATCTGATCTGTTCTGTCTGAATGTATTGGACTGTCAGTAAGGTCTGAGACATCTTCTTCAATACTGTTTCCTGTAATACTTGTGTTATCATCAAAAACCACATTTACAGACTCTTGAACAGTATTTGTTCTGAGATTATAGATCCTATAGGCTTTACTGTTCCTTGAATAACCAAGGAAAAAACCTTTGTCACTTTTAGAGTCAAATTTATGCAATTGTTCTCTATCATTTAAGATGTAGCAAACATAGCCAAATACATGAAAATACTTAAAATTAGGCTTTCTATTATTCAGTATTTCATAAGGAGTTCTATTAGAATCTGTTCTAATCAAGACTCTATTAGAAATATGACAAGCTGTATTTAGAGCTTCAGCCCAAAATCTTTTAGCCAAATTCTTAGAACATAGCATAACTCTAGCCATCTCTTGAAGAGTTCTGTTTTTCCTTTCTGCTATCCCATTCTGTTGAGGAGTTTTAGGTGATGAAAACTCTTGTAATATGCCTTTAGACTCACAAAACTCAGTAAATGCACCATTATCAAACTCTCTTCCATGGTCTGATCTAATTCTACACACTTTAGAATTATAGACAGTCTTGAATCTTTTGCACAGAGTTTTAAAGATAGAAAAAGTTTCTGATTTTTCTTTTAAAAATTCTATCCATGTGAATCTAGAATAATCATCAACAATGACAAAAGAATACCTTTTTCCACCTATACTCTCAGTTTCCATAGGACCCATACGATCCATATGTAGCAATTCAAAACAATGTTTTGTAGAACAATGACCTAATAGTTTGTGAGGTACTCTTACCTGTTTGCCTTTCTGACATGGACCACAGATATGTTTGTCTAAAAATTTCAGTATTGGTAAACCTGTGACAGCTTTAAGTCTAATTAATCTACCAATTTGTCTATAATTAACATGCCCAAGTCTATGATGCCATAATTTAGTTTCATCATCTTTTACACTATTGCAGCTGATCTTGGACTCAATTAAATAACAGTTATCAGCAGATCTATTACCCATCATAATGCAATCATAATTTTCATCTAGCACATAGCATGAATTTTTGTCAAACTTCACATGCAAGTCATCATCACATAACTGGCTTATACTGATAAGGTTGGCAAGTAATCCATCAACATGTAAAACATTAGGTAATCTAGGAAATCCAGGAACATTTAAGGTTCCTTTACCAATGATCTTTCCTTTATATCCACCTCCATAAGTAACATTTCCACCATTATAAGCTTTGTAATCAGATAAGTAATCAATTTGACCTGTCATGTGTTTTGAACAGCCACTGTCAAAGTACCATAAACCAGGAACACATGCTTTCAAAGACATATGAACAACATTGCAGATAGTATTTTTAGAAATCCATTCTGTTTTCTGTGAATGATGCTTTGTGTGTGGCGTCATTTTAGACAATCCAGTAGTGTTCAAATCCTTTTGTCTTTTTAAACAGTAATGAGCTTTATGACCCTTTTTAAAGCAATAGTTACACACAAGTTCTTTCACATTGACAAGAGTTTTTGTGGAAAAAGTAGCATTAGTTTCAAGTCCAGCTTTGACAAAAACAGTAGACACATTACTTTGAGAACTAAGAGCTGTTTTACCTTTATAACCAATACCTGCTTTCTTTGTATTGTTGATCAGCAGTGATTCATCCGGTTTTGCTTTTCCTTCAGAGAATTTCTTGAAGCTTAAAGACACTTCCTTCATCTTTTCTTCAAGTTTTTCAATCTCACAATCCTTCTTGGTTAGAACACTCTCAAGTTTTAAAACTGAATTTCTTAAATCATCATTTTCAAATGTTAATGATTTAATAATACAATTTAATTTTTCAGTTTCAGAATATATAATATGTTGTTCTTCATTAGTCAAAGGATTTTCATAAGAATATTTTCTGAAATCAAGTACAGAAACTTCTAGTCTATCTTTTAGATTAGAAATTTCTTTATCCTTCTTAGTTAAAAGACTTTCTAATTTAAGAACAGTGTTAGACAAATCTAAAATATCAATATCTCTTCTGGATAGACTTGCTTTACTTGGTGTACCTGCCTCTGCAACAACACTTGTGAAACAATTAAATTCTAGAGTATTATTACTCAGTGATTTCCTAAATGATGACTCATTTGTCCTCACATCGTAGTAATCATCCAGATCATCATCAAGAGTATCATCATACATAGTTCTAGCAGAGAAGGCCTTTTCAATGTCTTTTTCAGGATCATGTTCAACATCAGACTCATCACTTAAAGTAGCACTGAAATTAAGTTTCTTTTTTAGAATGGTGTTAGCACATTCATTAGCATAATGACCATATCCAGAACAAGCATCGCATTTAACATTCTTCCTATAATCTTGATCAGGTCTAAACCTAGTTACTCTTTCTAATTGTCTGGAAGGATTAAAAGTGTTCTTCCTAACAGGCAATTGTTGATTATTAGTAATGTGGACTTTAGGTTGAATATTATCTTTTAATTTCTTATTCTTCATGAAAGTCTTAAACTGTCTAGTCATAAAATCCATGTAGTCAGGATCATTAAGATATTCATCAATGTTCTCTTCATCAGAATCAATTTCAGTAACATAAGGTGATTTTCCAGAACCTGATGATGCAGAAGATGTGGCATCACCTTTGAAAATAAGTACTTTCTTATCATAATCAGATTTTTCAGAAATGTTCATCTCATAGGTTTTTAAAATACCAATCAATTCGTTTTGGCTTAAAATATCTGTATCCTTAGCTTCTTCTATAACACATATCTTAGGTTCAAAACGTTTAGGAACTGATCTAAGAATTTTATGTACTAACCTTGTGTTGGATATTGGATCACCAAGAGAATGAGCCTCATTTGAAATTTCGATCAGCTTTTCATTGTAAGATGAAATGGTTTCATCTTCTTTCATCCTCAAATTTTCGAACTTGGTTCCAAGCATACGAAGTCTGGTCCTTCGTACACTATCCGATCCTTCACAATGTTCTTGCAGTCGATCCCATGCATCCTTGGAGGAAATACAGCTGGAAATAATTTTGAACATTGAGGCATCAGTAGAGGTGAAGATTGCATTCAATGCCTTTGAATTGTAACTTGTGGCTGTGATTTTATCATTTGTCCAGTCGAGCTCTCTCTTGATCTGGGCTTCATTGTCCGCATCCACAGCTGTTCTTGGTTGATTCCAACCAGCAAGAACACTCCTCCATGCTCGTTCATCAATGGATTTGATGTACATCCTCATTTTAGGTTTCCAGAAGGCATAATTCGTGCCGTCCAGAATTGGAGGTTTTAGTGCGGGTGAAAGTGGATACCCCATTGCAAATAAACACACACTCTAAGCAGAATCTCTACTTAGTGTATCAAGTAGTTGACTCTGATACCAACTGAAAGTGTGCGTGCGTGCGAAATCAGAGATGTTGTCTGTAGTGTTGGCACAGTCCAGACAACAATGAGCAGCGGAAATTAAATCAACACTTTGCAAAAGAAGTATTTCAAAATTTGTGTAGATTAAAAATTAATCTACACGAATCACTTATATTAACTTTTAATATCAGTGAAACAAATCAACAACCTCGTAAGGTTTTGAACAACTACAACTCAGATTGAGTTTGAAAATTATACTAGAATGTATGCAACTATCTCCCTTATAGATCTAATATAAATTCTAATATAGAGACTATGATTAGGTACACAAATATTCGGGTTTATAAGTGTGCACTAATCTACAAGAAAGAACAAATTATTTTTCTAACTAGAAGCGTTGCGCATTCCATAGATAGTAATCTAGTTTAGCTTTCTCTCTTGTTGTGTCTTTACAATGAAGGCAGTGAGTTCTATTTATAGGCTTGAATTCGAACTGCCTTGCAACTCCCTTGATCATCTCAGCCATTGGATCAAGGTGGTTTTTTTAACTTCCCTTCACACTCCATATTTGTAGAAACTTGCATATTGGTGCTTAGAAACTTCTCACTCCCGTGCAACTGCTTGACCTGGGTGTTGCCCACGTCTTCTACCTACATTTGGGACATCACTAAGCAACACAAGTTAGGTTAGAGTTAGTAAAAGGAGAAAGGGCAAATTCTGATGTTGTCTTAGGTGTTGGAACATTTAGTACAACATTCAACTGAAATGTTGGATCATTAGAGACAACACCTATTCCAACATCAACATATATGATTAAAAAAATGGAGGTTCAGATGAAAATATAATTAAATGTGGTAAAATGAAGTATAGTTTGAGAGATTCAGTTGAAAAATACGGAGTAATTAATTGAGATAAAATAAAGTAAATTTTATATATTCGGGAGAATCGAGGGCTTACATAGGATTTATGGGGAATTGTGGTTGATTGGTCTCATGTGCTCATGTATAAAACGAAACTACACTTAAATATTAATGTTTTGTTATGTTTTAAAGCATGATTTTGGTAGGGTCATCCATAAAGTTAAGTGATAGAAATTCATCTCATACAATTTTTTGTAAAAAAAGAAAAAAAAAGTTATATATTAAAATTTAAATATGATATGATACATAAATAAGTAAATTCAAATAATTTTATATACATACATTGTATATTAGTTTAATCAGCAAGAGATTTAAAAAATGAATAAATAGAAGTATTAATAAATTAATAGTATTAAAAAAATATAGTTTAAGAATAGTATTAGAAATGAGTTTGACTCCTGTGTAATTGGTACATGTTGAGGGATCGATACTCTTCTGTAGCACAGCGAAAGTTTCCTTTAATTTTTTCATGGGCTTTTTTAATTTGCACCTGGCCCAATTTTTTATTCTTTGACAACATTTTAAATCAATTAATTGACTCTCAAATTGTACTTCATTTAGTCTCCATCTTACACTGAACAAATTCTATGCAACATTTTACCTCAAATATTAATAATTTATTGATTTCAAAATCTTCATCTCACAATGAAATGATTTTTGTCAACATTTTTTAGTTTATACGTGTTATGATATCAGTTAATAAGTGTCGTGGTATAGTATTAATTAAAAAAATATATAGTATTAGTTTATATACAATATAGTATTAGTTCAAATACATGTATAAACTTCAATGTCTTCTATTTTTAAAATATACAGAGTACATGATATGTTATAAGTTCTAAGCTCAAAAAATGTATAATATTGATTCAAATACAATATAGTACTAGTTCAAATATAATATAGTATTAGTTACCATACACATATAGTATTAGTTTATATTTTCTTTTCCAATCACACCTCCGTCTACTAAATCTTTAAGATACATCTTTATTTTCTACAATAAGGAGCAAATGAGACACAATTATGAAATTAATTTTACAAAAGATAACATTTAACACACACCCACCGTAAAAAAAAAAAAAAAAAAAGTTTGAAACACTTAAACATTGGTTTTCTACATCTACAAACTTTGAAACACTTTCAAGTAATTCAATTCAAACTAAATACTACTCCCTCCGTTCCGGAAGTGTTTGCACCACTTTGTGGGCACACTTATTAATAAAAAGGTGTAATGAGTGGAGTGTTGAGGGGTAATTTTGTACACTTATATGAATAAAGTAAAGAAAGTGGTTGGAATAAGTGTAAAAGTAATACGGAGTAACATTTTGTGTAAATATGTGAATTTTGTGAGGGTGGAGTTTATGAAAAAATTTTCTTTTTAGGAAGTGCAAACAATTGTGGAACGGACGAATAAGAAAATAGTGCAAACAATTGTGGGATAGCGGGAGTAGAAGTGAATCAACTTTCAAAAAAATTTATACAATTTAAATGATGAAATTCTTCAACAAACTAAAAGGTTGATTAATTGAATGTCCAACTAACTTTGCTGACTAACAAGCATAACAAGAACAAAATATCTCTTTACATATCCTAAAAAAAACTCTCCCAGTTCAATAGAATTTCCATTTCAACATCTTAATTCAAATTGCTGGCTAACAAGCAACTTAAACGCATTTTTCATGAGCTAAATCATCCTAAACAGTTCCTTCATATCATTCAAATTAAATTAATCAATAATAAAAAAGGGGTAAGGAAATCGAATGACAGATGCTGAGACACATAGAAACTAAACACAAAAAATAGCACACATGAAAAAAAAATTGAGGTGGAAGAGTTTAATGAAATGAAAAATTGGTAGAGGGCTTTTCTACATGACACCGAGACGAAGCTTTGGAGGGTAGGATTGTCAAAGATAGTGATTTGAGACAGAAGAACTGACAAACTGGAAGGAGAAGATCGTATGTCGGCGTCAACAGCGAGAGTGCGTCGCTGGTCAGAATATGATACGCTGTACGTACAATAAAAGCTCGTCGGAGGGGTTAGGCTTGTCGTCGGAGGGGAAGGGCGAAGAGAAGAAAGCTAAGAAAAAAATAAGTGAAAGAGAAGAATCCAGTTAACTGGTACACATAAGTATATGCCAAAATAATAATAGTATATCTGAAAATTTGATAAAAAGGAGAAATTATTGTTTAGCTATATTTGGGTGGACAAAGAGAAAATAAGTAATATCTGTGTGAGAGTACTCTAGAATAATTTAAAAAACTTTGTCAGATATATAGTGAAAATATCTAAAGAATTGTTGAGAATTTTAGGGAAAATTTCACCATTCTATAAATATATGTGTATTTGAGAGAGATTGGAATAAGGTGGTGAATGCAATAATATGTGTAAATATGAATATTTGAGAGGGATTGAATAGACAATCTAAAAAATAATGACAAATAAGAATTTAAGTGATATTAAAATAACTTTTAATAAATTTTATTAGTAAATTATTCATTTGGTTTAAATGCTTCTTGTTTTTTTTGATTACAAGTTAAATACCCATCCCATTTCCCCTACCCATGACTCGAACTCAGGACCTAAGGCCTAGGTAGCACTTTGTCATTTAAATGCTTCTTGTGATGACCGTGATAACAGTGGAGATAATTTAAAATTGGATGATACTCCACTTTTTCGGGATGAACGAGGATAACAGTGGAGAGAATTTAAAATTGTAATTTTGTGGATATTATTATTAATGGTTGTTAAAAATATATTAATTTAATTATTAATATTTAAATAATTATTATTAATAAAAGAGTTATTATTAATAATATATATTTATCTTATTATTAATTTTATTATTTATAATATATAATATATATATTTTTAATGAAAATACTGTAATATTTTGGTAAAGTCTAGTATGCACTCGAGTGCATGTTATGCACCCTAGTCCATGTTGCACTTTTCAGTTTTACTGACTTACACTTTTTGGTAAATGGTGTTGCACTTTTCAATTATTACTAAAAATATTATTATACAGTTTAATAATTGAAAAGTGCAACACCATTTACCAAAAAGTGTAAGCCAGTAAAACTGAAAAGTGTAACATGGACTAGGGTGCACTCGAGTACATAGCAGACCAACCATAATATTTTTATTTTTAAATAAGAATATTATCATTATTTTTAACATTAAATAAATTAAAAAATAATATTATTTATATTATTCAGAATTATTATACTATTATATATTATTTATATTTTTGAAAATTACTAAATTATTTTTTATTTATAATTTAATATTTTTTTTTCGAATATTTATAATTTAATATTATTAAGAAATAATATTATTATTAAAATTTAATATATTACAGAGTATTTTTTTTATAATTTTGAAATATATTGCATATTATTATTTTTATTCAGATTATATATTATATTAATATTTTTAGTAAATATAATAGTAATATTATTATTTATTAAAAAGTTTAAAATGATGTAAGTAAAGTGAAAAAGTTTAAACTAAATGAATCTGACTTAAATTACCCATGACGTTTCCTTTAAGAAAAAGACAAAATGTACAAACTCGTATATCTCAATCAACCCAAATTGAATAATAGATAATATATCTTTTATCATGTAGTATACACATGACTAAATGTGTTTTGTTTATTGAGTATAAATTGTATTTTAAGCTTGAATAGACATCAACCTAATTATCCGTTTATCTTGAGTTAAACTACTTTCAAATTGGACCTGAAACGAGTATTAAACTGTGTTACTATACTTCATTTCAGAAGAAGAAAAGGAAGGAAAAGAGATAAATTGTCATTCTAGCAAATATCACCGGCAACCATTTGATTTGAAATACAAGCAACATGCACAACATTAATTCTCAACAAGCGTCAACATCTAAATACACACTTAAATCTTTGGAACGAACAAACTACTTGGTCGTACTTATGTACTACAATCGGACCTACGCTTGTGGAGATCGTATTGTTAAGTGCTTTAAAAAGTGTTGAAAAACGAGACAAGTCACACACTCAAGTGATTTGAGTCCCCTTGCATGTTGCTCATTTGTCTTAGCTTGTTCCTCTATTTGTTTTGCTTGTTGCTCTATCGTCATTTTCAACATATCTTCCATCCTTGCCATGGCATCTTCCATTTTATGCTTCTCTTCATTATTTGGTGGCCAATATTCATTGTTTCTCCACTCTTCATAATGAGAGGAAGCCTGTTGCATTTGGTAATCGCACTCAAAGCATCTCTCATTATTGTAACAATTTCCTTCCGGAGCTCCATGGAATTCAAATCCATCTCGTGAATCAATTTCTTGATTATAATTCACATCCATGTAGACCGGGGCCATCTCTTGAAAAGTGGGTGCATTATTGTTACTCCAATATTGATAAAAGGAAGGAACTTGTTGCATATGATAGTTATAATCAAAGTTCCTCCAATTATCGTATCCCATATCTACATGTTGTGGAAGATAAATCATACCATGTGGATCATAACAATGATTCCACGGGTGTTGATTATATCCATCCATCTAGTCGATGAAGTTCACACCTACAAAATATCAAAATTCTCAAAAAAAAAAAGAAAACAAAATAAACAAGTAATGTAGCTAACACTAGTACTCAACTAACTCTAAGTCCCACTTATAACACTACGTCACCTCCCCGGCAACGACGCCATTGACTTGAACGAATTTTTAGGCAATATATTTTTTGACTAACTACTTCCCCTCAAGAATAAGGGATCGTAGTAGTAATTTAATCTGATTTGGGGAGGTATTTATAGCTTGGAAGAGTGTTTGAGACGAGATTTGCACTTAGGCCCTTGAAATCCTTTAAAATTCTCAAATTTCCGCACAGAAACAGGTTCAAATGATCGACCGAGTGACCTCAAACGGTCAACCGAGTGAGATGGAAGTCCAAAAAATGCTCTGGAAGCAGATTTCACTCGGTCAACCGAGTGGGTTGACTCGGCCGCCCGAGTGGATTCTGCTGCAATTTCGCATTTTATCGTTTCGATCATATCTTGAGCTTCCGACCTCCGATTGACTTGATTCTTTTTTTCATTTCACTCATTTTTTCGAGACGCATCCAATGATGCAATTATCTTCTTGACTTCATGAATTCTCAGACACGTATATTGCTTCCAAATAAGTTCAATTTACCTAAAAAAATAGCAAAACACATACCTTTCTCATTTCAAGTGCAATTAGTCAATTTAGTTTGAATAATAAAACAAAACCCTCAAAATTATGTAAAATAAACACATGAATTTCAAGCAATTTTCACACTAATCATTCGTACAACAAAATGTGCAATTAGATTCCTTGTGTACTTAGACTGACAAATGAATATCCCATTTTGACTTTGCCTCACTTGTAGACCTAAGAAGTAGTTTATCTCACCCATCATGGACATCTCAAATTTGTCTTACATCAACTTTGAGAACTTTTCACACATCTACTGATTGGGCGAACTAAGAATGATATCGTCAACATAGATCTGAACCAATAAGATATCATTACCTTATTGAATTCTAAACAACGTCCTGTCAATGGCTTCTTTTGTGAATCCATTATCAATCAGGAATTGGGATAGTGTGTCATACCAAACTCCAGGAGCATGTTTAAGTACGTAAAGAGCCTTCTTTAAACAATATACTTGATCGTTTCTTTCAAAATTGGGAGGTTGTTCAATATAAACTTTCTCCACAAGTACTCCGTTTAAAAATTCACTCTTCACATCCATCTAGTACACCTTAAATCCCATATAAGATGCATAAGTTAGGAAGAGTAGAATAAACTCCAGGCGTGCGACGGGTGCGAAGGTTTCATCGTAATCAATCCCTTCTGATTGCGAATATCCCTTTGCAATAAGTCTAGCCTTGTACCTTACTATGACATCATTTCCATCCTTCTTGTTTTTGAAAATCCATTTGGTTCCAATGACATTCTGATGTGAAGGACGGTCTACGAGCTCCCATACTTCGTTCCTTGTGAACTAATTGAGCTCTTCTTGCATTGCGATTATACAATTGCTATCTTGAAGTGCCTCTTCAATGATTGTTGATTCCTTCATAGAAAGAAAACAATAATAACAGAAGATAGCTTCTATGCTATGAACAACTTGGTTAGCTTTGGTCTTTTGCCTTTTAGTTTTGACACCAGAGCTTGAATCTCCTATAACTTGATCATGTGAATGATCTCTCATCCAAACATGTTTTGGATAAGTACCACCAGATGGGTTCGCGGCCACATCTGATGTTGTGTCACTAGGTTCTTGACATTGATGTGTCTCAGGTGGTTCATCAGCTTGAGTATCATCTGTCGGAGGAGCATCATCTGTGTTACCAACATCAACTGTTCCCCCTACTTGAGTAAGTTCTGTATTAGCTCTAGGAGCATCATTTACAGTGTTTGTCTAGGATATTGTAGTAGGTCTACTCGGATGAAAATCTTCATCATCATCATAAAGATTAGGAACATAGACTTTGACATAATCATTGTCATCTGATCCTTTCTTTTTTAGTTTCAATTATTTGAACTTTTCAGTCAAGGTCTCTACTATATCAGCTGTTTTCTTAACAGTGGATTCAGCAAATACAACATGTGTTGGGATACTCTGTATCATATGTTTTGTATTGATAAACCAAATCTGCTTGTAATAGGATAAGTTGTATTGTATAGACAACTTCATCATTCATCTTGTAATAGATTATGATCCGATCATATCAGCAGAATTGGAAGTCAGTTGATATATGAAGAGGAACGCGCACAAACTCAGAAAAGATGACCAGAATCCAGAAGAGGAGAATCAGATGAGTAAAGACTCATCTGATATCAGCTGAGTATGATCAGCTAAGGTCTTATAAGCTGAGTAAGCCAAACACAGCTGAGACTAAATATGTCTGACTAACCAGACGAAGTATACGCAATTGGGGAAACAATCAAAAGTCAACTGTCAAGATCAGAAGAGATGATCCTAAGATCAGCAGAGTTGAAGGTCATCTGAATCAAGCAATGTATGGTCAAATCAGAGCTGACGTGGACCTATGGGAAGACGACAACAAACATCAAGATTCTGACAAGGCACAAAGCTCAAGAAAGTCTATGATGTATTGATTATTACTAGGCAACGATAATAATCAATATCATCAACCTAAAAGATTGTGATTCCTGAAATAGTGGAATTTGTTTGTTGCTTTCCAACGGTAACATTTATAAATCCCATCTATAAATATGAGTTCAAATCATATCTCATGTAACGCATGAGGGAGATGTTTAAGGCCGAGAAAAATGCTTAAGTCTAGAAAATCAGAAGAGCTCAAGAACACCTTCAAATAAGACATCAAGCAAGTATACATACCCACACCCCCAATGAGTGAACTCATGATATCTAATGTTGGGATATGAATCCTTGAAAAGAATATTCTAGTTGATGAGATTAAGTTTTGATGACCAAAAGCAACTTAAAGTTAATAATATATGTGGCTGGAAGTCATCCTAACTAAGTCATCTTAAGAAAACTTATATTCTGAGTTTACTGATCTTATATGTGAAATATTATGAACTGTTAGGAACTAAGCTGATAATGTATTGTATAGACAGCTTATAGTGTAGGACTTAAATATACTCTTTTGTATGTAGTTCAGATGTAGTATTGATAGGTTTTATATTTGTAAAGTTGTATTTTAGTGTAATCAGCAGAGTAAAGTTTAGAACAGTAGATTAGAACAAGATCAGAAGACTGAAGACTCAGAAGACTACTCAAGATAAGAAGACTAATCTTAGAAGAGTTGAAAGGAAGCTCAGAAGAATTCTGAAGATGTTCAGAACAGTTGTTGAGAACTGTGCTGATAGGACTAAGAACAGTAAAATAAAAGAACAATATTTTACTGTGGTGAGTCGAAGTTGAAGAATAAGTTTGGAAAAATTATTTGAAGGTGTAACTGAATATATCTGAAGATATGTTGACTTGGAAAGATAAGTTACGAAGTCGGTTACAAAAGGATAAGTTACAAAACCGGTTTTAAAGTTAGTTGAGAGTTAGTTTCACAAACTGTTAACTGTCATACTAAAGTCTATAAATACCGAGAGATCTTCTATTGCAAAGACTAGTGATCTAAGAGCATTCAAGAGAAATTAAAAGTCTAAGAAGCATTCGAAGAAACTCGCAGAGTTTGAAGGAGATCAATTCTGAGAAGAAGCCACTGTTTTGAAGAGAAGAATCAAAGGCTACGAATTCAGAAAAGTTTACTTTACATTTTAGTTTGTGATTTCTGTAAAACAAGTTTGCTAGTATCTTGTAGAATTACTAGTCGATCGAAGATATACCTGGTGGTATAATCGATAAGATCAAAGTCTTTGTCTAAAGTCTTTGTCGAACCACTATAAATCTTGTGTTTACTTTACTTACTGTTTTGATATTTGTTTAATATTTTTTATACTAAGTACAGTAAAGTTTACTAAGTAAAAGTTCAAAATCAAAGTTGAGTATAAACTAATAAGGCTCACATTAATTCTGAAAGTACTGAGCTGAGCTGTATAAGCACAGTACAGTATAAGAACACTAAATTCCGCATTGCATATTCTAATATTTTGAAAGATTTTGAAAAGTCTATTCACCCCCCTCCCCTAGAATTTTTCTTAGCTTAATCAATCTTAACTCAACTTGGGACCAACATCTAAGCCAACATAGCCTAATATATATCCTTAGCTTAGAAGATAAATTCCCAATCCTAGCTTTAGGCTAACTCAGATTGTAAGGGAATTTATCATACCCAGTCTTTCTCGAATCCTCCTTCTATACACCCTTTTAGAAGATAGGTCGAGTTTCTCACACTAGGTACAATCACGTTAACCACTGTAAAGGGTACTTGTTCCCTCCCCAACAAGTATATCCGTATACATCAGGGCGAGTGTATCTTGATAAAAAATCTTCTTTTGGGACTATAAAGTTAGCAATACGTCTTCCCATTGGGACGTTTAAAAGAGCATAGGGATAATATATATCATAATTGAGATCGTGAGAGTGTATGTAGGACATTGAGGTTCGAACCATTATAAATAACTGTGTTATTTATTGCTTTAGCATGCATGATTTACATATTGCATAACATGTTTTAAAAGACATTTTTCTATCATCTGATATCAAATCAGCTGATACACTCTTATTTACTCGTTAGTCATGGTGAAGCAACGACTCTTGACGGCCTTGTCGTTCTGAGTTCAGAAATGTATTATGGAGAAAAATCTGAGTTCGGAGTCAAGAGTTTGGTCTGTTTTAAGAAGTCATTTGTATCAGGTGATATCAAGTCAGCTGATCTTGCATAAAATTATTAACAATAGTTTTTCTGTTAGACGAGTATATTATTTAAATGGGCACACTGTAGACACTGAAATTTTATTAAATTTTGAACGTGTCTAATATTATGTAAATCCTAGTTTTGGAGATAAGAGTATAAAATAATACATAGAACTTCTATAAATTAATACTCTATAAATTAATAAACTCTCTAAAATAATAAAATCTTCCAGTCCCGACTTGGACCTTTGTAAAAAATCATCAAATTCGATAAGATAATAAGATAATAATTTTTCGAAAAATCCCTTTATAAATATTAGGTCCCATTAAAACTTTAAATTAATAATTCATAAATATTAGTGTAGGTCCCTAGTTGAGTTAATAATATTGAGTAAGCTAGTGAAAACGTCTAGAGGGGGGTGAATAGACTTTTCAAAATCTTTCAATATATCAGAATACACAATGCGGAAATATCAGAATAACAATTAGCCCAATCAAAAGTTTATACTCAACTAATTTCGCGAACTTCTGTATGAACACTCTACTAGTCTTGTTCTTATATGCAATTCAATCAATTAAGCAGTTAATCAATCAAACACAAATAAAACAGTAAAGTAAACAACACAGAATTTATAGTGGTTCGACAACTTGTCTACATTCACTCTCAAAACACCAGTCGTGAAATTCTTATTAACTCTTCCAATCGAGTAATGTGTTCTTGTAGCTTTAAGTCTCAAGAAATAAGACTTAGATCTTCTCGATTATATCTCCAGATATATCTTCGATCTAACTAGCTATTTTACAAGTAACTAGCAACTTGAAACAAAACAATAAAACTTCTCTATATTCAGTAGTAGCCTTCTTGAGTCTTCACTTGTCTTCTGGCTTCACTTCCTGAATTTCCAACTCTGAGAGTTTCTTCTCTTTGAATACGTCGTTAATCTCTTTGCTTGAATGTAGAATGTCAATGTTTCAGTAGTCTTTAATCATTGAACACGCCATGGTATTTATAGACTTCTAATTTCAAGAACTTTATGTTATGTAACTAACTTTTCTTGAAAACTGACTTCTAACTTCTTCTTCTTATCCATCCACGCGTTTCTTCAGTTAATTAGTTATTTCCATAACTAACTCTTCAATCTTTATCTTCACACGCGTTTTTATAACTAACTTCTTCCTTCTCGTCTTGTCTTGTTGCGCACCTGTCTTGTCTCCACACTTAGACAAAATTTCAGTCTTCTTCTTTACTTGACTTGTCTTGCGCAGGTATTCTTCTGTAGACTTCAGCATAGAACTAAACTAGTCCGTCCTATCATCTAATCTTAACAAGACTATTACATTACTTTAAGCTTTATAAATCAGCTTAGTCAACTTAAGATCTATACAATGAATAAACGAATACAAACGAAAATTACGAGCTTTTATACAACTTCAAATATAGCTCAGTATAAATCCTAACAAATATAACATAGTACTTATAAAACGTACTTGTCTTTTAAACACTTATCTTTTCTTTCAAACTTATCTTTTGAAACTTTTACTTGTGAACTCTACTGATCTGCTCAAGACGACTTCATAACTAGACTAGATCAGTCAACACTTAGAAATTATTCAAGTCTTCTTTTTGTCTTATCAAAACTCATCTTATCTTTTCATCATTTAGGACTTGTCTTAGGATTCATATCCCAACAATTAGTACAATTATAAATATTATGGCATGGTCTCTCTTATACTAAATTTTTTTCATCAACCCACACTCTTGTAAATCTTTTTGAATGCATGTGTGATGGTCTCGATCTCTTATACTCACATAATGTTTTACGCATTTAATTATTCATGGGTATTTTTGCGATGTCTTTTAAATGAGAAGACATGACTGGGTGTTATGAATTATTTTATTTCCGAGATTTATATAATATATGTTTCATTCATCATGCATGAATATATTTAATTGACTATAATAGTAATTTAAGTGCAACAAATTAATGTAAAAATGTATATTTAAGTAATTCTAATGAATTGATGCATGCGTTTATGAATATAATAGTTAATTGTATACAATGAATTGATATTATACATGAATTAGTTACAAAAAATTGATTAATACATGAATATAATCAATGAAACATATATAAACTCATTTATTTTTAATACATATGTACTAAATTTACTGAATTTAAAAAGACTTTCTTTTAATTAATAAAATATTAATTTATCGATAAATTAATACCTCTCTAAATTAATAAAATTTCATGGTCCCAGGGTTATTAATTTATAGAGGTTTTACTGTATCTCCAAAATTGAGGAATTATCTATTTCCTTATGTTTAAGAGTTTTCTTGCTCTCTAAGTCATTCATCCCTTATAAATAAGAGTGTGAAAATAGAATTTAGCGGGCCAGATGGAATAAGTCACAAACGACTCCATCAACTCCCTAAATCGAGACAGATGGAATAAGTTAGTCACGACTCCATCAACTCCCTACTACCAAATTGTAGGTCAAATCGAGTCTGATGAAATAAGTCACAAACGACTCCATCAACTCCCTACTACCAAATTGTAGGTTAAATTCAAAATTCGGAACACGTCGAAGAGACCCCGGTATCAAATTATGTTTAGAGAGTGGAATCAAGAGATCAACGAGAGTTGTAACCCACATTCTTAATAAAAATATGTTTACCTTATTTTTATAGCCTTTTATGTGCATATTTGGAGGTGTTTAAATTTATTGGTTAACAAATTGGCATGCCCAGTGGGACTATTTTCGCTCTTCATCTCCACTCTCCAAGGATTCATGGATTCAGAATTTCATGGGGCATGCTAAATCACTGTTGGGGGCATGCTAAATCGCCTTTTGAGTTCTACATCAAGATTTCAAGATCAAGTTGCATTCGAAATAGATCTCTACAACAGATCTCGAGGGGGCATTTGTAGACACTGAAATTTTATTAAATTTTGAATGTGTCTAATATTATGTAAATTCTAGTTTTGGAGATAAGAATATAAAATAATATCTCCAAAATTGAGGAATTATCTTTTTCCTTTTTCTTAGGATTTTCGAATATGTTTTTCTTGCTCTTTAAGGCATTCATCTCTTATAAATAAGAGTGTGAAAATAGAATTTAAGCAGACGCAGATGGAATAAGTCAGTCACGACTCCATCAACTCCCTACCACTAAATTGTAGGTCAAATCGAGTCTGATGGAATAAGTCACAAACGACTCCATCAACTCCCTACTACCAAATTGTAGGTTAAATTCAAAGTCCGGAACATGTTGCTAAGATCCCCGTGTTTAAATTTATTGGTTTACAAATTGGCACGCCCGGTGGAACTATTTTCGCTCTTCATCTCCACTCTCCAAGGATTCATGGATTCAGAATTTCATGGGGCATGCTAAATCACCGTTGGGGGCATGCTAAATCGCCTTTTGAGTTCTACATCAATATTTCGAGATCAAGTTGCATTCGAAATAGATCTCTACAACAGATCTCGAGGGGGCATTTGTAGACACTGAAATTTTATTAAATTTTGAACGTGTCTAATATTATGTAAATCCTAGTTTTGGAGATAAGAATATAAAATAATATCTCCAAAATTGAGGAATTATCTCTTTCCTTATGTTTAGGAGTTTTCTTGTTTTCTAAGTCATTATCTCTTATAAATAAGAGCGTGGAATTAGAATTTAGCGGAGGCAGATGGAGTAAGTCACAAACAACTCCATCAACTCTCTACTACGAAATTGTAGGTCAAATCGAGTCTGATGAAATAAATCACAAACGACTCCATCAACTCCCAACTACCAAATTGTAGGTTAAATTCAAAATTCGGAACACGTCGTTGAGACCCCGGTATCAAATTATGTTTAGAGAGTGGAATAAAGAGATCAACGAGAGTTGTATCCCACGTTTTTAATAAAAATATGTTTACCTTATTTTTATCACCATTCTTTTATGCATATTTGCAAGTGTTTAAATTTATTGGTTAACACACACTACAATTCCACACACGCTTCTCAATTAGCTGATACAATCAGCAGACTAGTTAGTTCTAGACTTCTAACGAAGCAGCTGACCAAGTCATCTGTTAGAAGAGTTAGTTTTTATTTTCTACACTTAAATTCTATCAGCTAATATCAAGTCAGTTGATCTTTCAGTAAACTCGTCTGATATTTTAGTAAAATCGAGACCCATCAACATGGGGTGTTTCTTCCACTATAAGATGTCATTTGTTAAATACTACGAAAGCCTTGCTGACTTGGGAATATCCAAGAAAGAATCCTTCATCATCTTTGGCATAAAAAACATTTAACTTACTCTTACCATTGTTGTGAATGAAACACTTACACCCAAAAATATGAAAGTAAGAAACACGAGGTTTTCTACCTTTATAAATTTCATACGGGGTCTTACCATGTCTTTTGTAAATCATGCTTCTGTTCTGAGTATGACAGGCTGTATTGGTAGCTTCAGCCCAGAACTTCTTTGGTGTATCAAATTCAGGTATCATGGTTCGAGCAGCTTCTTTGAGGTTGCGATTCCTCCTTTCAGCTACTCCGTTTTATTGAGATGTTCTAGCTGAACTTGTCTCATGATGAATACCATTGTTAACACAATAAGTAATAATAGACAAGTGTGCAAATTTCTATGGGACATCCATATATAGAAAGTGTGCAAATTTTTATAGGACAGAGGAAGTATTTATTATAATATTTTGAAGACCATGTCAACACTCGGTTGAGAAGTGAACCACGTAACTACGGTGATAGAGGTACGGACAATATCGGTGAAGATGTCGATGGAATGCTCTCTATATTCAAGTGTAAGGGACGACCTATAGGAAAATTCACTAAAAGACATTGAGAGACGAACACAGAGACAGAAATAACACAAACGTATGTGTTATTGAATTGTGATGAAGTTCAACCTTACATTGAGTAAGTATTTCATATATTTATCATATATGTAAATTAATACCACTTCGTTTATGTTATTTAATATTAATTGTGGTTGGATGTTGTGAATTAGGATGTATACTCAAGAACTACAACGAGCAGAATAAAACATCTCATATACAAATATAGATGCTCATCTTCAACGTTAATTTGTCTGATGATTCCAACGTTATGTGAGTACCATTTACTTATGTTTTACGTAAATAAATATGATTCATAAATAATGTTAATCATTTGAACTGTATAGGGACGGTCACACGATTTTGAGAGCCGATTTTTAATGGATCTCCGCAAAGGACCACTACGTCGTGTAAAGACTTACAACGACTATATTGTGAATGGCTACAAATTTCATACATCCGAGTTTGCATCAAGAAAAGCGACTACCAACAGTGGTGTTTGCATTAACTGTGTGAATTACAATGTAGATGCAAGTGATTACTTTGGGGTGTTGCACGAAGTCGTTGAAGTAGAATATCCGGAATATCCAGCAAAGACTGTAGTGTTGTTCAAGTGTCATTGGTTTGATTCAGGCCCTTTAGGAACAAAAATTCACCCGGAGTACAAGCTCGTGGATGTTAATCTGAAAAGGAGGTATAGCGGGGATGATGCATTTGTATTTGCCCATCTAGTATCTTAAGTATACTACTGCACGTATCCAGGACGATCAATGGTAGAAGTCCCTAAAAAGGAAAAAAGTAATGAAGATGAATCTTTGTTTCAAACGGAACAAATAGAGACTCGAATTGAAGTCTTTACGTAGACTTGACGGTTGCAAATCCACAATTGATCGAAATTGAAAACGTTAGTGAAAATGAGGAAGAGGGTGAAAAGGGGGAAGATGAGACAAATAATGAAAATGTAGATAAAGAGGAAGAAGATGGATATTGACTCGAACTCGGGTGTGTCGGCGCCAAGTGAGGGGCACCTACCACTCAAACACGTCTATTTCTTGTTCATAGTTATAATATTAATTGTATATGTACTCCTTTTCGACTCATTTTTTTTTAAGTTCACAAAATTAATTTCTTTCACCTACATTAATATCTTTATTGTAAATTTAATTTTTGAAATTTATATATTTTAAATGTAATTTTTGAAAGTTTTATTAAAATTCTAAAATATCCATATTTACTAATTTTTTTTATATAAAAATTCATTTAAATTAATTTATTTTCAAACTTTTTAGTTGTGATTAATTTATAATTTGTAACTAAATGATAAATATTAATTAACTTTTATAAATTGTACAAAATTAAAATAATTAGCTTACATTAGCTAGGCCCTAATATTGGATAGTTCGCGGGTTGGGTCCGTGCCCGGGTATTACAGACGGAAATAATTTATTCTTTAATTATTTTTTCCGTACATTACCGACGGAATCACCGACGGAAATTTGTCCCGATTCGTAAACGGGTCGTGGATATTCTTGACGGACACATTTCCGTCGGAACTATCGATTACTTTTTTTCGTCGGTAATAATTACCGATGAGGTTTCCTTTAATAATTACCGACAAGGTTTCCTCCGATCGAATTTTTCGATCGATACTTCCGTCGACACCCATGGTTTCGGACCGAAAATTCGTCGTTATTTCCATTTGTAAACAACACCTATTTTTTTATAGTATGATATGATATTGTTTACTCTGAACTGATCTCTAGCAAATTTTCTTTTGAGATTTTTTTTATTAAGGTTTATATACTAATTCTAAATCCTTTCATTCTTAAATTATAGTGTTGCACTCTTGTGTACCATTTACATACATGTAGGGGTGTGCACCAGTCCAAAACCGGACCGGGACCGGAATCGACACTAATGTGTGGATCGAAGACCGGACCGGAATGAACCGGTCCAAACCCGGACTGGAATGAACCGGTCCAAACCCGGATCGAAATGAAACAGTCTAAACCCGGACCGGACCGGAATTTTCCGGTCCGGTCCGGGTTTGGACCGGTTCAGACCGGTTTTTAATTTATTTTTTTAAGTTTTTTTTTTCATGTGTTTGGTAGCGAGAACAAGAATGATGAATTTGTGTATGAAAATTAGTGTCGGTTCTTCATTTGAGATCAATCTCAACCAATGTGAATTTTAGTTACAATATTATTAAAGATATTTTGACACTAAAAGTAAATTGATTATTTTTGTTCAATTATATACTTGAAAAAATGTAATAGATCTCAACACGTTTACCTCACACTCTCACCAATTATTGTGCTTCCATTATTTTTTTTTAGATTTTTAATGAAAGTAATATTTTATAAGTTTTCAAATTAGCAGTTCTAATTTTATTTAATTTATAATAATTATGGTTTTATTATTAAAAAAAATATGAATATAAAAAAAAAAATTGATTTTCCGGTCCATCCGGTCCGGACCGGTAAATTCCTGTCTTAGACCGGACCGGAAATCCGGAATCATAAAATTCAATGGATCGGAGATCGGACCAGAATCTAACCGATCGGTCCGGTTCCAATCTTTTTTCCGGTCCGGTCTTAATTTGCACACTCCTACATACATGAAACTAGATCCATTTAGAATATGGCCGGATATCTACACAATATTAATAACTTAATTGTGAAAAATTACACATGTAATGATTGTAGTATATTGATCAAGGCTATTTCAATTTTTCTTGAGTTAGTTCTTAAAATTTCTTTTTTACGTAAAAGTCTTGAATTTTATTCTAAATTTTTTTTATTTTTATTTAAGCATAATAAATTCTATAAAAAATAATAGTATTAATTAAGTTTTAAAAAATTATGTAGTAAATTAATAATTTCTTAATTTTTTTTAAAGTCCCCATTTTACATAAATAAATATTGTCATTTAATAGAGTAAAATTTCTATTTATGGTTGCATAAGTTTTGCTTCAAATATTTATAGCGTGAGTTCAATTTCTTCTGACAATATTTTAAATTAATTAATTACATTAATAATTTCTTAATTTTTTTTAAAAAAATCCCCATTTTACATAAATAAATATTGTCAATTAATAGAGTAAATTTTTTATAAATATTGTCAATTAATAGAGTAAATTTTTTATTCATAGTTGCATAATCAATATTTGTAGCGTGAGTTCAATTTATTCTGACAATATTTTAAATCAATTAATTATTATTTTTCATTTAGATATTTTAAATTATTAATTATTTTTTCAACTGGACCTTTCAAAAATTTACTCCATTTCATCTTATTTAATTATTTTTTCCATATAGAACTCCATTTTTTTTTAATTTTGATTTACTGACGTTTTTATGGACAAAAAATTTAATTTTTTTATAATAAAAAAACTCGCCCTAATCTAAGCCCATTAGGATCAAATTTGCTCCTCACTCCAAGTCTGTTAAGCTCAAACTTGCTCCACACTCTAGGTCCATTAGGATCAATTCAGGCTCCACACTCTGTTTGGTGACTTTTTCTTTAATTTTATATGCTTTGTATTTAAGTTTGAAAATCTTCTTTTTTATACTGTTATGGAATATGCATAAAGAATCCCAGGATAGACCCTTCTTTATTCCCCACTTAGTATGATATTGTCCGCTTTGAATTAAATAAACCCTGACGGCTTTACTTTTGAGTTTTTCAAAAGATCTCATACCAATTCGGATAACTAGTCCACCCTTTTATAGTCCATGATCCTTCAATGTATTTCCGATGTGAGACATTTGTTTGATCCTCAACAATTCTCCCCTTAAAACAAAGGACCACGTACCTCCCCTCAAACGACCCTTTTATAGTCCATGATCCTTCAATGTATTTCCGATGTGGGACATTTGTTTGATCCTCAACAATTCTCCACTTAAAACAAAGGACCACGTACCTCCCCTCAAACGACCCTTTTATAGTCCATGATCCTTCAATGTTTTTTCGATGTGGGACATTTGTTTAATCCTCAACAATCCTCCCCTTCAAACAAAGGACCACGTACTTCCCCTCGAAGAACCCGCTCTAACTAGAACACTCAACTAGACTACTAGAGATGGTTTGCTATGTCTAGCTTGCCTATATCATCGAGACTTTGTCATTTCTTCAAGGGTTCCTGCCCATCCTACTGTTTTTCTGACACCGTTCAATGTATTTTCGATGTGGGACATTTGTTTGATCCTCAACAACTGTCCCCTTAAAACAAAGGACCACGTACCTCCCCTCAAACGACCCTTTTATAGTCGTCACATCCCGATTTTAGGGCCTAGATGAAAACAACATATTTTTACTTTTTGAAGGCAACTAAATAAAATACTGTCTTATCTTGATTTTCAAAAGACATATGTAGATAAATTTATTAATTTATAAAAATATTTGCAGCGGAAGTAAATATTAAAATAATGACAATTTTGAAAAAGGTAACATCAATTACTCGAAAATAAACAAATTTACTTTAAAGGTACACTCAATTTGTAATACAACATAACAAATGTGACTTTTGTAACATGTGGACTAATTAAATTGTAGTTTTAAAATAATAATCTGCATCCACACCGTCCATCCGCGACTCCTTTAATCTTTTGAATCTGTAAATTGTTAAATAGATTGGGGTGAGCAAAACAACTAGCTCGGTGGGATCCCCTTTGCCGCAGTTAAATATCAATGCAAACGTAATCATCAACTCACTAACATGCGTAAATAAATCTTCCATAGTATAAGTCTTCCATAACATAAGTCTTCCGTATATTGACCAATTAAATTGGCCAATCTGTATACGGTGGAGTTGCCCCCAAGGATCTTACCATCCCGGACCGTCGTCCCCGCTAGCTATAACGACCTTTCCGTCGAAATAACCCATAATAATAATAAACATAGGATCATGTAGCTAAGCAACAATTAAATTCACAAATAACATTTAAAGGTGACAAAGTGAATACGTAAGTAAGAAAATCCCACCTCGATTTTATGTCGTGGATGCAATGAAAATAATTTTAATCCTCTTGGAGTCGACCTCATAAATTGTGAGTAGAATAAATAAATCTATAATTTTTTACGTAAGAATATTTGTATGGCGTGTTTTTATTTTACAAATAGGGTCTCTATTTATTGGGGGAAGTAGGTTTTCTTGTGAGAAAAGTTAGGGATTTAATTGACCGTAAAAATAAGATTTGATTACTAAAAAAATATTTCTTATATCTTAGAGATATTGATGGAATTTTAGAGATATCTTTCATTTATTCCGTTGAATAATTAATTAAAGAAATTTATAATAATCATTGCAATAATAAGAAAAGAAAACGCAGAATGAATATTCCAGATTGACGACCATTTTAAAGTTAGTTTATAATACATCTTGGGCTCCTAATTAAAAGTAACGGGAATAATATAGGATTTAATAATAATAATAATAAATATGAAATTAGAATTTGAAATCAAGTTTGAAAAGAAGCTTCAATTTTAAATATAGGGAAACAAAAAAAAGATTTAAAAATACTTTGAGATAATGGAATAAATTTGATTTAAATATAAATTAAAAAATTTGGATAATTATGAATTAATTCAAAATTATTCGTAAAAATAACGTGAAATCAGAATTTAGGATTTAGACTAGGAAAAGTTAGAAGTTGTGATTTGGAAAAATTCTTGAATTTGGAATAAAAATAGGTAACATTCGTAGATGTGATAAAGGCAGGCACATAATATATATATTTATTTTAATCGTATCATATATATATATTTAATTATTTTAAAAATCACATAAATTTCTTATTAAAAAAAAAGAATATTTAATGCATATTTTAAATAACTAATTTGAGAATTTTAGGGGTGTTACAATAGTCCATGATCCTTAACAATCTTCCCCTTCAAACAAAGGACCACGTACTTCCCCTCGAACGACCCGCTCTAACTAGAATACTCAACTAGACTACTAGAGACGGTTTGCTATGTCTAGGCCATCTTGTCTATATCAGGGGTGGCCCTGAGACAGGGCGAGAAGGGCGACCGCCCCAGGCCCCAAATTTTTGGGGGCCTACTTTTATATATATATATATATATATATATATAATATTATGATTAATATTTTTAAAAGAAATTAAAAAATAAATATAATAATTAAACAGTAAAAAAAATTAACAAACTAGCATTAATTGTATTCTTAGAAATGATATGGAGCCCGGCTCCTTATGGCGCCAAATTGATGATGTGGCATTATCCACCTCATTCTATTTAATTAATTAATACTTATTTAAAAAATATATGATAGATTTCCTAAAATATAGAAAAGTCACGCATGTTTCCTAATATTTAGGATGAAAAAATTTATGTGGATAATAATTAGTTTATAATTAATATTTATTATATTAATATTACATTAAATTAAACTCACGCCACATATATTATTATTATTTAGGCATAATTATATTTAGATTAAAAATATATTATCAAATCTTAATTGAATCTTAGGGTTTTAGGGGTTTAGGGTTTAGGGGTTTTAGGGTTTAGGGTTTTAGGGGTTTAGGGTTTAGGGTTTTAGGGGTTTAGGGTTTAGGGGTTTTAGGGTTTATGAGTTTAGAGGTTTAGAGTTATGTAAATTAATGTAGTTATTATTTTTTATAACTTTAACTTTACATTTTTATTATTAAAAAAATAAAATATATAAATGAATGATTTTTTTTAAATAAAGTACAATAAATAAATTAAACGTGTAATATTTATGAATTATGTAATACTAAAACTCGTTAAAATAATAAATATTTATTAATTATGTAATACTAAAACTCGTTTCTCTATATAAAAAATAATGACTACATTAATTTACATAACTCTAAACTTCTAAACTCATAAACCCTAAAACCCTAAACCCTAAACCCTAAAACCCTAAAACCCTAAACCCTAAAACCCCTAAACCCTAAACCCTAAAACCCTAAACCCTAAGATTCAATTAAGATTTGATAATATATTTTTCATCTAAATATAATTATGCCTAAATAATAATAATAATATATGTGGCGTAAGTTTAATGTAATATATATAATAAATATTAATTATAAACTAATTATTATCCACATAAATTTTTCCATCCTAAATATTAGGAAACATGCGTGACTTTTCTATATTTTAGGAGATCTATCATATATTTTTTAAATAAGTATTAATTAATTAAATAGAATGAGGTGGATAATGCCACCTCATCAATTTGGCTCCATAAGGAGCCCATTATGGGCTCCATATCATTTCTGATTGTATTCTTAAAAATGATCATGGCTTTAATACTAAACAAAATTATTTATTCCTAATTCGTAATTAATTATTAATATCTAATTAATAACTAATAAACTACCACTTTGTTCCTTAGGATATGCATTTCACTTCTATATTTCATTCCATTTCAATCTATTTTTTATTTATACATTTGATTTATTATATTATTAATTTATTTATTATTTATGTTATTTTTTTTAATTATTGAATATTGATTGTTTGATTTGTTGTTTCTTTTTTATTTTAATTTTAGTTGAACTATTATTTATTGTCATTTAGTTATCAATTTTTACTTTTTAATATAAATATATTTTCTAAAAAACAATAGTGAGAAAAGGCAAAAGAGAAAAGAGATCGGAACAACTAATTTTATCACAAAAAAGGAGCATTGGATAAATTGCCTTAATTGCGTATAGAATATTATTGATTGTTCCTGTGATTGTGGCATTTGCAGAAATAAGTTTCTGTAAATTAAAATTCCTAAAAACATACCTATCCACTATGTCACAAGAAAGATTAAATAGACTAACAACTTACTTTATGTATTGAAAAAAAAAATGCTAGAACAAATTAATTATGAATATATTATTGAAGAAATTGCTCCTCAAAATGCTCGAAGAAGTCATTTTAAATGATTTGTTTTTATAACATTCATTCATTTTTAATATGTGCATATGTATTTCACTTATTTTATTTGATATTTTTTAAAAAGGGGCCTATTTTTCCGGCACTGGCCTATATCATCGAGACTTTGTCATGCACAAAGCTTCCCGGGATGGACCCTTCCGTATTCCTCACTTGGTATGATATTGCCCGCTTTGGGTTTGTCAAACTCTCACGGCTTTGCTTTTGTGTTTTCTAAAAGGCCTCATACAAATGGGAATACTAGTCCACCATTTTATAGTCCATGATCCTTCAATGTCTTTTCGATGTGGGACATTTGTTTGATCTTCAACATATACCGTTTAAACCTATTTTATTTGAAATTATTTTATTCTTATTTCTATTTTTCTGTTGTTAGTTTTCATTTTTTTTTCTATTTTTTCTTTATATATATAAAAAAAAATTAATGGTATGTTTTGGTATATATTCATTTTTTATTTTGTAATTTTTTTTTTTGACAGGTTACAAAGATCAGAGAATGTGATAAGACAAATTCGAGCTCTAGATCTTCAAAACGATACAAATCCAAACAACATCGTTGTCACCTCCATTCGTGAGAAAGTAGAGAAACAAGCGAAAACTTTGTCCGCAAAAGAAGCATAGATCTCAATTTCTCGAATCGAGACACCCCACACTAAGGTATCAACAAATCAAGAAAATTAAAGATAGAAATATAAAGATAAGGAATCAACGAGCGTCATGTTCTTCACACACATCCAAGTCCCAAAACATCCACAGGTCCCACAAGAGGAAAAACAGGTACCAAAAAAGGAAGCAGGCCGCATAAAACACAGATAAGTTGGAGAAACCGCCAATTGAAAATAAACAAAAACTAAACCAAAAACAAATAAACAACAACCAGAAACAACTGATTAACAGGAAAATAAATACGAAAAAAATAAATGGGATCAACGGATGACTCACCCGATCGGCCACCGTAGCGCCGTCACGGAGGATCTATACATTGATCCCAACTAAAATCTTAAAAGAATTTCTAACCCCACTAGATGATCTGCTGAAAAAAAGATTAAATAAGGCGGCGGTGCGATGGGACGATTGATGGTGTTGCGGCAACACGACGAACAGTGTTGCGACGACGCGAAGAGTGGTGCAGATACCCTTTTTTTTAAAATCAGATCTATATGGTGTGGATGTTGGATGAAGGGGAGGGGAGAAGACCATGCTGAATTTGGAAAAGTTGAAGGAAATAAACTAGGTTGTTGAAGATGAAGGAGGAGGCGGCGGTTGTAATCTTACGATTTAGGTATATAGCATCTCATAAAAAATTATACTCCCTCCGTTCAAAGGAAAGCTCTCTATGAACTCCGAACACGAAGATTAAGAAATATATATTAATATAATAAGTAGATATATTAGAGGTGATGTGATTGAGAGAGAGAAAAATATAATGAAATGTGAGAGGAAATAGTTACCAAAAAAGGAATGGAGAGCTTTCATTGGAATTGACGAAAAATGAAAGTTGGGTAGTGGAATGGAGGGTGTAAAACATTACCTTATTAATATAAAAAAATATATATTATAAACTTTGATTATATTTTATTATTTTTATTCATTGTAATTTCTTTTGGCATCTTTAATTTCTTAAAAAATTCTCGTTCACTTTGAAATTTTTAGACGATAAGCTTTTTCTTTTTTTAAAGATAGTATTCGTCCTATAATAATTTTCACACTTTTATTTTTCAAATGTTCCGCAATAATTTTCATATTTTTAAAATAGAAAACCCTTTATAAACTACATCCTCAATTTTACACAAATGTCATTACTTTTTCTCTACACATACACAAAAGTCAACTCATTTTTTACTTTATACATAAATTTTACAAAATTACCCCTCAAAACTCCACTCTTTATTACACTTTCTTAATTTACGTGTCTACCTACATATGAAAGTGTTGGGATATTCTATATCCTTATGTTTTGTATTGATAAACCAAATATACTTGTAATAGGATAAGTTGTATTGTATAAACAAATTCATCATTCATCTTGTAATAAATTAGGATCTGGTCATATCAACAGAGTTGGAAGTCAGCTGATATAGTAGAGAAACACGCACAAGCTCAGAGAAGAAGAGAAGACCAAAATTCTGAAGAGAAGAATCAGATGAGTAAGTACTCATCTGATTATCAGCTGAGTATGATCCGCTGAGGTCTTATCAGTTGAGTAAGCCAAGCACAGCTGAGACTAAGTCTGCCTGACTAACCCGACGAAGTCTACACAGCTGAGGAAGCAATCAAAAGTTATGTGCCGATCAGAAGAGATGATCCTAAGATCAGTTGAGTAAAATAGTTGAGTCAAAGACCATCTGAATCAAGCATTGTGTTGTCAAATCAGAGCTGACGTGTACCACTAAGGAGACGACAGCAGAAACCAAAATCTTGACAAGGCACAAAGATCAAGGAAACATATGACGTATTGATTATTACTAGCCAACCCTAATAATCAATAGCATCTACCTAGAGATTGTTGTTCCTGAAATAGTGGAATTTGCTTGTTACTTTTCAACGGTAACACTCAAGAAAAACACACTATAAATACCGAGTTCAAATCATAACTCAAAGTAATGCGTGAGGGTGATGCTTAAGGCCGGTGTGATGGGACATCAAGCAAGCATCCTTATACCCACACCCCGAGTTAGTGAACTCATGATATATCTAAGCCAGCATAGTCTCATACACATCCAAAGCTTAGAAGATAAATTCTCAATCCTAACTTTAGGCTAACTCAAATTGTAAGGGAATTTCTCATACTTAGTTTGATTCCCTTCTATACACCCATTTAGAAAATAGGTCGAGTTAACCCTCCCCCAACAAGTAGATAAGAAAATAGCTAAAGCGAAGAAACCAGGCCCTGGATGCCTGTTTTAAACCGTAAATTGCTTTGTTAAGACGACAAACAAAACTTGGGCGAGCAGGATCAACATAGTCGGGAGGTTATTCCATGTAGACCGGTTTAGTAAGGTGACCGTGAAGAAAGGCATTGTTGACGTCTAATTGACGAAGATATCACTTATTTATGACAGTGAGGGAGAGAATGATGCGAACAGTAGAAGCCTTAACAACAGGGCTGAAAGTGTAGTCGTAATCAAATCTAGGAAGCTGAGAAAACCCTTGGGCGACTAAGCGAACCCTGTGGCGATCAATAGACCAGTCGGAGAGGAATTTTGTTCGAAATACCCATTTTGAACCTATAATGTTTTCATCGGCAGGGCGAGGAACAAGAGTCCAAGTTTTTTTGGAATGAAGGGCTTGAAGCTCGGCATCCATGGCTGCGACCCATTCAAGAAATTTAGAGGCTAATTTGAATCCTTTGGGCTATTTAGTGGAGTGGATGGAGGTGAGCAATGCATTGGTTGCGAGGAATGAGGTATTAACAAGATGTTTGGGGTTTAAAGATGCCATCCTTGGAGCGAGTACGCATGGGATGAATTGGGCGAGGAATGTCCTGTCGATGAGGAGGCGAGCGAATTGGAGCGAAGGGAGGATGGCGAGGAGTAGGAAGGAGAGGAGGGGCAGGCAAGGGAGGACTGGCGAGCATGGGCTCGTCAGTGGATATGCAAACAATGCATGGTGAAGAGGAGCGAGCATAAAGAGGTTCTGTGTAGGTGGAGAGATCGACGCTCATGGGCGCAGAGGAGCAGGTGATGATACTTTTAAAAGGAAATATTTTCTCATCAAAATGAGCATGGCGGGGGACAAAGATTCGGGATGAGGAAGGATCAAGGCAACAGAAACCTTGATGACGAGAATTGTAACCAAGGAAAACACGTGAAATACTACGAGAAGAGAGTTTGTTAGGTGCATAATCACGAAGATATGGAAAAACACGACAACTAAAGACATGCAAATTATCAAAGCGAGGAGGAGAGGCAAAAACAAGTTCATGAGGAGTTTTATTGTTCAAAACAATGGTAGGAAGACGACTAATAATATAAACGGTCGTGCCAAAGGCTTCGACCCAATATTGAGAAGGGACCGAAGAGAAAGTCCAGTTTCAGTTATGTGACGATGCTTTCTTTCTGCTAGGCCATTTTGAGCAAGTGTGTAAGGACATGACATAGTATGAAGAATGTCGGCTTGTGCGAACAAGGTTTGTATTTTATTATTAGTAAATTCAGTTCTTCCATGTGAATGAAATCTTTTGATTTTGGAGTTAAGTTGATTTTCCACAAATTGTTTGAATTGAACAAAGGTAGTGTAGAAGTCAGATTTCTGCCTAAGAGGATAAAACTATGTAAATCGAGAATAATCGTCCACAAAGATAGCATAATAACGATAACCATTGCAAGAAGTAGTGGTAGAAGGTCCCCATAAATCGCAGTGAACAAGATCTAATAAAGAGCTAGCACGATTAGTATTTTCATGAATAGTGTTGCGAGAACTTTTGACAATTTGACATAAAGTACAAGAGACCGGAGCAGGTAAGAAAGAAGTAACAGAAATTAGACCAAGTTTAGCAAGTAATTTTACATTTCCAAATTGAGTGTGACCAAGACGATCATGCTACAGTTCATAGGATGCCTTGGTCGTATGAGTATGAAAAACAGATACTTGAGAATCAGAAAAACAATCTAACACATAAAGATCGTTTTCACGGTGTCCCTTGGCGAGCAGAGTCCTGTAGCCTGATTCTGAATTTCAAAAGATGTGTTAGTAAAAGAAAAGAAAAGAAAACAGAAAGTTCAGAAGTGAGTTGGCTAACAGAAAGTAATTTTTTTGTAATTGACAACAAGAAGTGAGTTGGCTAAAAGAAAAGAAAAGACAACAAGAACATTTAAGAGGGAGAGAGATTAGGAGAAAATGTTTTAGAGCCTACGTGGGTGATCGGCAAGGAGGTGCCATAGACGACCACTACACGATCCGAACCTGAGTAAGGTGAGCATGAATCTAGGGCAGCGGGCGAGGAAAACATGTGGGCAGAAGCTCCAGTGTCAATGTACCGATCAGAGATGTTGGAGGGAGTGATCGAGGAGTGCGCTGAAAGGGATTCGACACAGTTAGATTGACGAGCAGGAGGAGTCGTATATCGTTGAGGACAAGAATCAGCAAAATGGCCGTCGAATTTGCAGATTTGACATCTCAGAGTAAATAGACCACGACCCCGATTGGAGGAACGACCTTGAAGGCGGCCAGAGGGGGAAAAGGATCCGCGACCACGACGAGGAGGGCGAGAAGTCTGAGCATAGAAGGAGGGAACCATGGTAGAAGTCATGGATGAATCATTTAGAGACCTTGTGAACAGATCATGCGATTCGGCCATGGCGAGGAGATCAGAGAAAGTTGGCAGAGGAGAGATGTTAATTTGGGAGGCAGAGAAACCGTGAAATTCGGGACCAAGACCACGAAGGAACCAATGAGATTTATCTGTGTCATCAAGAACACAACCCATGGACGCAAGTTGGTCGAAAAGATTTTTAAAGAGAATACCATACTCTGCAACAGTTCAGTGGCCCTTCTTGATAGTTTGAAGCTCGTCTTTGAGGCGGAGTTCTCTGGTTTTGGACGGTTGATAACCTTGGATCAGATATCGTATATTATATAAAGAGAGTGCATCTATCGTAGATGTGTTTTGAGGTGAGTAGTTGTATCGGGGGAGTGCATCTAAAAAAGCTGGAGGGGTATATACCCCATCCCTTTATAATATTGTAACCAATTTTTGGGCCTCATTTGCATTAGGCCCGTAGTCATTTACTCCAAAAAGTTGAAAACTATAGTGTTACACTGTTGCGTTTCCTTTTAGGTAATTTTTTATTATTTTCTGTAACTTGATTTTTTTTTTTTTTGTATACGGTAACTTGTACTTAATTTTGAGTTTATTCTCTCTTTTTTTACTTTAATATTTTCTTAATTTAATAATTCTCTCTTTTTTCATGATCCCGTAATTATGCGCGCGTCTTCAGGATCCACTCATATTTATTGGTTATTTTACACACAGCTTAAATATAGGTAACAAATTTTAATTAAAAAAAAATTCCACCATGAAATAGTTTCTAAGAAGAGTGTGGAGATATTACTCATTTTGACTTGACTTGGTAAATCAACTATATATATATATATATATATGGTCGATTTTCATGTGCATATATATTCATAGATTGGTTCTCAGAATAAGCTAAAAATGATGAAAAAATGGAAATCTAAAGTGTTGGCCGTTGTATTGGGACTGCCACTCTCTTTTTTGGCCGCTTCCACCTTATTTGCAACTTCTCAGCTTGCAAGAAACGGTACTTTTCTTATGTTTTTTAATAGTATTATAAATGTTCTTGGAATTAATATTATTAGCCTTTTGTGTTTGCAATTTTAATTATATTTTGTATAACATGAATATCAATGGTAGGAATTAACGCCCCAGCTTCACAATTCTTGTTATATTATCTTCTTTTATCATTGTTCAAGGCATTGTTCAATGGAGACATCTACAGAAGAAAACCTCACAAGGTCAGGTTTAATTTATTTGATCATTCCATTAATATTTATAATATTTAATACTACCCAACTTTCTTTTTTCGTCCGTCCCAATGAAAGCTACAAATTCATTTTTTTTTGTAACTATTTCCTCTTTCATGCTATTTTATTATATTCTTTTCTCTCTCAATCATGATTTTTGTATGAGCAGGTGAAATTGTATTACTATATTATGGTGGCATTGGTTCAAGTGTTAACCAATTTTTGTTGTAAGTCATTTTAACTAAAAAAATGCTAAATATTTGAAATCCATTCATTTAATCCAAACATATGGAGTGGATAGATTTAGATCATGGATTTAAAATCCATACCTAAATCCCTCCATCCAAACACAACCTAATACTATTATATTATTATATATGTTTTGCATATATATACTAAACTAATTTGTACTATATATTAAACAAAATTAATATTTATCTAATTGAAAAGTATGAGATGTATATATAATTTGTTTTTGTTTTTAAACTTTCCAGTGGTTGAGGCAATACAACACACTTCTCTTATAAGCATTGTGCTTCTGTATTTTTGGCAACAACATGTTTCTGGCTACTCGCTTGGTTGTTTTTAAAGAAAAAATATGGGATTCAAATTATGGTTGGTCTAGCACTTTGTGTTACTAGTTATGCAACCGTTTTAATCTCTGATGTTCGTTCGGTTCACGGGAGGTCAAGTAAGTAATCTCATTACCTTTTTCAATTCGATTAAGCTAATTTTAATTATTTTGTAATTAATATATATTCCATATCACTCAACTATAGCTAATTTATTTTGTGATTGATGTTATTGCAGATGTTATGAACCTTGTTAAAGGTGATATATTTATTATTGTTGGGACAACACTTTCTGGAATTAGCATGATTAGTCAGGTAAATATATACATATATATATATATATATTATTTTTAATTGTATGTTCAAATTATTCAATGTTCGTATTTTGTATTGTAGGACTTATTAAAAAAATATGGAGATCTGGTGATACACAATGCCTTCCTCAACATTTTTTGTGCAATTTTAACGGCTCTTCAAATGTATGGAAGATTTTTTCATGTTAATTTAATTAAAACTTATAATAACTTAAAGTGTGCATCTAACACTTGTTTATTTATTTATGAATACTAGAGCTATATCTGAAAGCAATGAATTCAAATTCATTCTCTCCTCACATGTGGCGGTAACTCTATATACTTAATTACTTCAGCATAAATTGAAATTAGGAGGATTTAATTTGATTTGACATGAATTTACACTTTTTATTTGTTACATTTGTTCCAGATATTTCTTGTTATAGGATTTTCTCTATCCAGAATTTTTCTACACATAGGAATCAATTTATTTTCCAAGGTACATAGCTATTACCCGTTTGATTTTTACTATCGGGTTTTATTTGACTTGTTATAAACGTTTGATTTTTACTATCGGGTTTTATTTGACTTGTTATAAACGTGTATGCACGCAGATCGATGAATCAGCAATGTTAATTATGTCCATCCTGATTACCTACTATTTATGGATTATTTTAATTTGTATCTTTGCATATCATGAAAAGGTGCAAAACAATCCTTTATAGTCGAAAAATCAAGATTACTAATTAAAGTTTTATTTTCATGAGTATCTAATTCACATCTAATTGTATTCAGATAGATTTGATCTACTTTGTGGCCGCTGTGGTTAGTGCCCTTGGACATGGACTTAAAATTTTTTCAGGGTATGCTCTAAATAACACTATCAACTTTTGTATTTTTCTTCTACTTTTCTCATATTAGTAAAGAATAATTTATTTACACTTTGGTGAATATATTTGCAATTAATATTAGATTAATGGTGAACAAAATTGCAGGGTAGATCCCAACAAGGATGAGCCTTCAATCGATGAGGAGACCGATTTAGGTCACTTAGATAATATCGAAATTTCAAACAAAGACGGACATAAGATTTTCAGTGTTGAACTACAAAACTTATTAAGTCATGCTTATTCACTTGCAAGAGCAAGAGTGAAGTTAATGGATGATGTAGATTTAAAATTATTACTTTCTTAGACAAGATATTAAAGGTTAATTTTATTTTTATACGTTCTAGAGTGATTACACTATTAACCTATCTTATATGGGTTTGTTTGCACTATCACTTAAATTGTTTTGGACTTGATATGATTAATTTTTCTGTTGCATTTTAATATTTTTCATTTAGATTTTGGTTCTGAAATATACTCTTGCTTATGTGTTTGTAAATTTAATTTTCGAAACCAATTTTATAGATATAGTATTAAAAAAGTTAATTACTATGCCAAAAATCGCTTACGACAACACGGATTTTTTGTTGTTGTAGTTATTTAATTTGCGCATTGACTATCCAGCTAATGTCGTAGGTCTAAACTTTTTAACAACGAATTTTTTTTATTGTCGTTGATCATTTATTGCAATGAATCTTAATTTATATGAACGGAAAATTAAGTGATGCTAGAATGCAAGGTTACACCCATACAATTGGACTTCAATTGGGACAAATTAATTAGAGTCAAAATATGCATTGCCGTTGCAAGTGTGAGCTTTGGATTAGCCCAAAGTGTTGAAACCTATTCTAAAATATGCGATTCTTCACTCCCATAACAATCGACATAATCTTCCATCTCGGCCACGATCCATGGCGGCCGAAATCCTCTCCTCATTTCGACCACCGACGCGACTGCTTCGATCAATCTCCCTTAAGTTCGCGATCCAGGAGCTTCTCCTACATCAACGGCGCTCGCCTGCAACACTCGGCAATGACTCGGTTGTAGATTGTAAATGTATAAATTAGGGTTGATTTTATTATATTTTGTGTTAATTAATAAAAAAATAATATAGTCTTTTAAATGTAATTATTTAAAAAAAAATTTGGGGTGAACTCATAAAATGAGCGGGTGCAGATAATTGTGGTATAAAAATAATTTGGGGGTGAACTCATAAAATGAGCGGGTGCAGATAACTTTGGTAAAAATATAATTTGGGGGTGAACTCATAAAATGAGCTGGTGTAGATAACCGTTGTAAAAAAGAAATGATTTGGGGGTGAACTCATAAAATGAATGTGTGCAGATAACTATGGTAAAAAATGATTTAGGTGAACTCATAAAATGAATGGGTGCAGATAACTATGGTAAAAAATGATTTGGGGTGAACTCATAAAATTAGCGGGTGTAGATAATTGTTGTAATAAATTATTTTATTGTATAAGGATAAAAATGTAAATTTACAATAATATATTTTAATTAATTTAATTTAATAGAAAATACAAATTTATGACACATTACGACACATTACGACAATACATATCGTAAAATTTACAAAATGTAACAAGTCATCAAATCTAAACTTTTAGATTAGATTTTTAATAGCTTAGATTAACTGACTACAGTAGTCATTACGACACGTTACGACACCCTGACTACATATAGAAGGTCCCTACTAAGTTTTGGTAATTGTTTTTTTTTTTATGGTATTTTCTTATTTTTGGTAGTTTAATTTACTTGTTTGTTTTAGGTTGGTGTTTGATTTAATTTTTTCCATCTTGGTAGTAAGATAGTTTAATTTAAGAAATTTAAAACCCGAAACCGTAGTTACATTAGTATGTCAACATACAACTCTAGGGATCCATTGCACTAGCCTACCTCTCGTGGTTCGATACTACTTGGTCGAATACTTCCATTACTACTACGAACCCTTATGAGTGAGGGGAAGTAGTTAGTCAAAATTTATTGCCTAAAAATTCGTTCAAGTCACCTTCCACGAGATATGCACTGCCAACGGGGAGTGCGAGAGATGGTCGTAGTTTTGCTGGAGTGACCAAAGAGAATCACCTTGATTCAGTCCCCCAAGATACGGTTTGTAAGGAATGTATCCCCCAAGATACGGTCTGGTTGGAAGGTGTGTGCAAGGAGAATGACTTGAATTGGGCAGAGTCGTGTATGGTGGGCGAGGTTCATAACGAAGGCATCCTCATGGACGTGATCGACGAGTTATCTGACGACAAACTCAGCCCCATCTCCGTTGTTCCGCTCGGAGGACTCCAGATTCTGATCTCTCAACCACCCACATCCATGGCGATCGATATGCTGGACGGTGTATCAGATTGGGCCAAAAGAAGATTTACTTCCTTCAGTCGATGTAATCAACTCGATGTCGTTAAAATCAGGAAAACGAGATTATCCGTCTTCGGCGTCCCGTTCCATGTTTGGAATGAAGATACTTTCAAGAACATTGGAGAGTTTTTTGGAAGAGTGGACGAAATTGATCCTTGCACCCTAAGAAAATCTGACCTCTCAAAGGGTCGCTTGAGTATTTCGACTAACCGGTGGACAACAATCAATGATTCCATCAGGCTGAAAATCTGCGATGTTTCGTTTGAGATATGGGTGTTGGAATCTGTAGCTGATGGTGATTTTGCTGACGGGCGCATCGGTTACAGATCTGCAGAATCCGAGTCAGAGGTGGGTTCTATAATTTTTAGCCTCCTATCCAAGAGGGAGATGTCCGATGTGGAAGAAGACCCGCCGGTGTTGGCTGAAAAGGCAGAGGAAGATGAACAGGTATAAGCGGTTTCAAGGGCCCCCACTACGTGTACCAATATGATTGTAAATCTTCATGATCGGGCGGTTGACACGACTCACGAGAAAAGTGCCTCGTACTATGGTAATTCGGACGACACAATTATGGAAGAAGGGCACGACACCATTGATGGCTTTCAGTCTCCCGAGAAAGGGCCCCACTGTCAGAAGGCGGTTACAACCCCTTCCTTTGAGGTTTCTTTCTTGGCCGCCAATTCTACATATGCTGGCCCAATTGAGGTAGGCCCATTTGTGTACGCAGCCCAGTCCCCTGATAAAGATATTAATTGTTCAGATCCATTTGGCTTTGGCCCACTCATTGAAAAAGCCTGTGGCACTTATGTTTCAAAGCCCACCAAGAAGGATAAGCGCGCATGCAAGAGTGTGATTTCTAACGGACATCATTCCGGATGCCCCAATTTTATTAAAGATTTGGACTCAGGGGGAAAGGTTTTCGCGGCAGCCCAGATTAAATCCAAAAGGAAGAAAGGTAAACATTCGAAGAAACGACGACGCAATGCCTGTGCTCTGGAAGTTAGTACGAATTCGACGGTTGGCCTTACCGAGGGGAATCAGGGTCGACCCTCCTTCAATCAAAAAGAAGCCGATATCAGCGAAGTTTGCTTGAATCTAGGTTTTTGCAAAGAGAAGGATAAGGAGGTTATATTTAAACTTTTCCTGGATTATGAAAGAAGAGATAAAGAGGTCCTTGCCTCGTTATCTTAGGGTGCTTTCATCCTGTGTTTGGATAGGTGCCATTGTTTTTATGAAGATCATCAGTATTAACGCAATGGGAATTGGTAACAACAAGAAAAAGAGTTATATCATGGAATTGGTGGGAAAGGAAAAAGAGGACGTAGTGTGTATCCAGAAAACCAAATTGGAGCGAGTGGACGCTAAAATGTGTGTAGAGATTTGGCCCGACAAAGACTTTGACTGGTTTTACAAAGGATCTATTGGCAACTCGGGAGGCATATTGAGCATCTGGAAGAAATCTATCTTCGTCAGAACAGATGGGTGGGACGAAGAGGGTGCTCTGGCGGTGAGAGGTCAGTGGGGTTCGGAGAAAGTTGACGTGAGAATCGTGAACATCTATGCACCATGTGACACGAGACTAAAACAGGCACTGTGGACTAACCTTATTACTAGAATTGAGGAAAATCGCGAAGCTAGTTGGTGCCTTTGTGGGGACTTTAATTCGATATTACATAAATCGGAGAGGAGAAGTTTGGTAGTGCAACCCATCCAGAGAGTTGACAGGTTTTTCAAGGCATTCGTGAACAAAGCTAACCTAGTAGATCTACCGCTGCATAGAAGAAAGTTCACTTGGTACAGGGACAATGGGGCACGTTGCAGCATAATTGACAGATTTTTGGTTTCTGAAAGTTGGCTTCGATCTTGGCCGAACTCGAAACAGGACGGCCTGACAGGTTATTCTCGGACTACGCACCTATTTCACTGAGTATGTCGGAGGTGACTGATTGGGGGCCCAAACCTTTCAGAATAGTCGATTGGTGGATGGACGAACCTGATTTAAAAAAACTCATGGAAGAAGCTTGGAACGATAGCTCGATAAGCGGATGGGGATCCTTTGATGTTAAGGAAAAGTTAAAGGCGCTTAAACAGGCTATTCGGACTTGGAGCTTGAAAGGCAGATCTGATCTGGACAAAGGTATCAAGGAAGCTGAGAACATTCTCAAGGAATTGGACGTGAAACTGGAGATCCAAGGTTGGAACAATATTGACGTTTCTTTAAAACGTAAAACCATTGCGAATCTGGATTCCTTCAGAGTCAAAAGAAACAGAATAGCGTTTCAAAAATCGAGAGTTAAGTGGCTTAAGGAATGGGACGCTAACACGAGCTTTTTCCACTCTATTGTTAACAGAAATAAGAGATTCAATGAGATGAAAGACATATACGTTAACGAAGAGTGGGTCGATGGTGCCTGTGAAGTTAAAGAAGGGGTCTTCAAGTTCTTCAAAGAATCTTTCTCAAACCCGACGAATTCGAGACCCCGATTCAAAGGGATCAAGAGCATAAGGATTAACGACGTTGCCAATTCTTTGTTGAGAGGCAATTTTTTTAAGGAGGAGGTGAAGAGAGATGTCTGGGGTTTTGGGAGCAAGAAGAGTCCGGGGCCTGACGGGTTCAATTTTGGATTCGTGAAGGCGTTCTGGGAAACGATTGAGGAAGATTTCTACCATGCAATCTCTGAATTTCATTCGAATGGAAGACTCCCGAAGGGTAGTAATGCTTCTTTCGTTACCCTCATCCCCAAAGTTCGAAATTCAGTTTCAATCAGAGAGTACATGTCTATATCTCTTGTGGGTTGTTTGTACAAGATCATCACAAAAATTCTTGCTTCTAGAATTTCAAGAGTGCTTGAGCAGGTTATCTCGCCTAATCAGTCCGCTTGTATTGGAAAAAGAAACATTTTGGACGGAGTGGTCATCGCAAACGAAATTGTCGACGAGGCAATTCGGGATAGAAAGAAGATCTTCTTATTCAAGTTGGATTTCGAGAAAGCATATGACTCCGTGGATCACAGGTTTTTGATTGATATGCTCCAGCTCTTGGGCTTTAACTCGACTTGGTATTCGTGGGTGAAAGAATGCATCCGATCTGCGACTGTTTCTATCCTTGTCAACGGGAGCCCCACTAAGGAGTTCAATATGGAGAAAGACCTTAGAGAAGAAGATCCGCTATCACCATTCTTGTTTACAATTGTTGGGGAGTGTCTCAGCCTTATGATGCACAAAACTGTGGATAGCGGATTGTTCATTCTAGCGGACGTGGGAAAGAATCACATTAAGGTCTCTCATCTTCAATTTGCGGATGACACCTTGTTTTTTGGGGAGGCGAACAGAAGGAACCTGCTGGTCCTGAAGAGTATTCTCAGAACTTTTGAGGCCTAGTCTGGGCTCAAGATTAATTTCCACAAGAGCACTCTCTCTAGTATCAACGTAGGCGAGGCAGATTTGAGCAACTGGGCAAATTTTCTCAATTGTAATACTGCAGTTGTGCCCCTCAAATATTTGGATTTGTCGATTGGTGAAAGAAAGAGAAATGCACAGAGTTGGGACGACATTATAAGCAAAGTGGAGAAATGACTGGATCGTTGGAATAGAAAATCTCTCTCGTTCAGAGGTAAACTTACTCTCTTGAAATTTGTCCTCTCCCATCTTCCTACCTACTCCTTGTCCCTCAACCGATCCCCTGCTAAAACCCTAAACTCTCTTAACTCATTTCAACGAAAATTCCTTTGGAGTAATGACAACCTAAAGGAGAAGAGGATACCGTGGGTAAGTTGGGAAATTATTTGCAGAGAGAAACACAAGGGAGGGCTGGGGGTTAAAAACCCTAAACTCTCTCTTTTCAATATTGCTTTACTGGGGAAATGGGGGTGGAGGTGTCTTAGGAAATGGGATCATCTTTGGAGTGAGATACTAGTGTCTAAGTATGGGTCTTTTCGGGAGTGTGTCGAATTATATAAGAAGTCAGGTAAGTGTCATAAGAACAGGTCTAATTGGTGGGCTAGCATAGTCAAATGTGTCGGGTGCGAGTGAGTGGTTTAATGATAATATAACTTTGGTTGCGTGTAATGGTAATTCTTCTAAATTTTGGGAGGATAATTGGGTCGGGGGATAAAAGTTGAAGAACTTATTTTCTAGATTATATATGATTGAGTCTGAGAAACATTGTTTGGTGTCGATAGAGTTAGGTGGTCTAATGGTATCAAGAGTCTGGAGTGGAAATGGAATAGAAGACTTCTGGATAGGGAAAACTCTGTTGTTTGCGATATATGTAATATCATTGACAGGTACATTAAGCACTCATTTGAGGAGGACTACTGGGTCTGGAGTTGCGAGAAAGATGGAAAATACTCGGTTAGATCTAATCTGCTTACTCAATTCTGCAGGAGGATCTTTCCTTGGACAATCCGGATTTGGACGAGCTTGGAGGCATTTGGACGAAGGGAGTTCCTAGCAAAGTGACGGCGTTCTCTTGGAGACTTCTCCAAGACAAGATTCCTACGCTTGTTAATCTCAGGAAAAGAGGGGCATATAATGAGCATTTCTCTCTTAATTGCAAATTCTGCAGCACCGATCCAGAAGATACTGATCACCTCTTCTTATCGTGCCCACTGTCCAATCGGGTGTGGTGGAAGATTTACGACTGGTTTGGCAAACCTGCTATGCAAGGCCTTTCAAGATTGCCTCGCTTCAAGAAGCACAAGGAGAGGATGGACAAAAGCAAGGAATGCGTTTGAGATAGCATATGGCACGGAACTATATGGAACATTTGGCTCAACAGGAACAAAGTTACGCTTAAAGGGGAGCAAACCAACGACGAGAAGATTGTGGATAATATTAAACTTACTACTTTCAGATGGATCAAGGCACACAAATCGATTCAACAATGGGTTTCTTTTAAAGAGTGGAATAGAGAACCGATGTTGTATTTGAGTTAAACTGTTAGTGGCCTGATAGTGATGTGTGATTGTCTTTTATATTGTAACTTGTATCTGTTTTTCCTAGGGTATTCTTGATACCCATTAACAAATAAAACTTTGCCGTTTTCAAAAAAAGTAAAATCACGTTGCTTACATTTAGAATGTACCTAATTTGTTTGTTTAATTATTCTTAAAATAATTTAATTGATTTTTGTTTAATTTATTTATATAAATATTAAAATAATGTAAAGTAATTTATATTAAAGAAGGGTATGATAGTAATTTGCTTAATTTATTTATTTAAACGTATATACATTATTTAACTTAGTCTGGTCTTGTATAGACTCAAAAGGCCATTTATTTTAAGTGTATGTTGAAAAGTGTAGGACATTATAACTAAAAAATGCAACACAGTATTACTAAAAAGTGTAAGTCGCTATAATTAAAAAGTGCAATACACTTTTTAATGAAAAGTGTAAGTTATTATAACTAGAAAGTACACCACAATATTACTGAAAAATGAACGCCTATATAACTAAAATGTGCAATATAACATTACTAAAAAATGTACGTCAATATAACATAAAATATTATTTTAAAAAGTGTAAGTCATTACAATTAAAAAGTATAACAAAAATACTCAATTTCTTATATAGACTCGATTTCATAAAAGACCTCCCCATTAACTTATATGAGATTAGATATATATATATATAAACACAAAAACTTATATGCAATATTGCATACATGCAATATTGATCAATTAAGTCAACTGGGCGGAAAATATTGACTTATTAAGTCAATGGACTGAAAATATATATTATTGGGTCACCATTAATTCATTTGGGTTAATTCTTAATTTATTAGTCAATTGGCCCGCTTGTGTTCTAATTTTGACCAAAAATTTTAATCCGTTTATTTTATCAGTTTCTGTGATTTTTTTATCTTTTATTTTATTGCCGAACGCGAGATATTAAATGTAGTAATTCAAATTGTAATATGTAGTAACACACATTATTTTATGTAGTAATAACACAAACTATTTTATATAAAATGCAAATTCTTTTATTTAGTAACACGTTTTTTTCTAGTGTTTTTGTTAATGTAGTAACTCACATTATAATTAACTCACATTATAATACGTAGTAACATATATTATCGAATGTAGTAAACACAATAACCATGTTGTAATGCAAATCATTTGATAAAGTTACATATAGTAACAAACGCATATTCAATGTAGGAATTCAAACTGTAGTATATAATAACATATAATTTTTTATATAGTAATGCCGATTCTTTTATGTAGTATTATTTTCTAGAATTTTTTTTTATTAAGTAACTCACATTATAACATATAGTAACATATATTATTGCATGTAATAATATAAAATAACCTTGATCCATAATAATTATTAAAGAATATTTAAAGAAATAGAAAATATTTAAAGATTAAGGCCATCGTAAATTGCAGCGTTCGGTCGCGGCCTGGGGTGGCCGAAAACTGCTCGGAGAAGACGACTAAGTACAATTTCTGCTAGTGGGTGTATTTATAAAAAATATGGGTGTGAATTGAACTGTCAGTGGGTGTATTTATAAAAAATGTGGGTTGAGCTGTCAGTGGGTGTATTTATAAAAAATATAAGTGTGAATGGCTAAAATGCATATATGCAATATTTCACACAACACTAGCCCATATATAAATATATAAAGTTTTCATGTGTAGTATCTTGTTTTTTGTTTTTGTTTTTCAAAAGTGTGTATACTTCAAAATAGAAATAATTATCACAATCCTCACACTTACAATATACACATATTTATCTTTCACGTCATTACTTTTGGGTCCACCATACACTCAATTCATCTATTTTGTTTATTTTATATATAAAAATTTACAAAATTATTTCTCAATATCCTCGTCATTACACTTTTGGAGTGAGTATAATAGTACTATATCCTTTAATTAATGTGTAAAAAGTAAATGAACAACTTTCAATATATTTACTTGAGGAGACGCACATAACTTACCAAAAAAATTGGCTAACACCTCAATCAATGTCACCATAATATAGTAATACAATTTCACTGCTCATAAAAAAAACCAAGCAATTAAAATTATTGGTAATTGAATGTTGTGTACAATGCATATCAGATAAAAAAAACTTTGTGTGAATTGACGAGAGCCTGTCGAATTATATTCAAATATGATTCAACAGACTCTTAGTCATTGTACTATTTTACAACGAACAGTGATATAGATGATAAAATTTAAAAATTATCTAAAAAAGAATTAAATAAAATAACTTCAATCTTTTCAACTGGTGAAAGAACGAACCAAAACAAATAACTCTGACAGACTAATAAAATGTGAGTTAAGGTAGAATTGGTACTTTAATAATTTCACATGAAACAAAGGATCTAATCTAAATTATATTGAATGTATGTGTAGAGAATATTAATATTAAATATTACTTTCTCCGTTCCACACGAACATGCACATTGTTTATAGATGTTTTCATACCAATTTGCACACTTAAGAAAATATCTTCATAATCCCATTCTCAAAATATACTCTTATTTATCAAAGATAATCCTCATCCTCAAAATATACTCTTATTTACTCATATTTTTTTGCTGGCATTAATTCCTACCATTGATATTCATGTTATACAAAATATAATTAAAATTGCAACCGTCACAATCCACCGGCAACACTGTAGATTTCACCATTTTAACTTCTGGCTGAAAACCAACCTATGAACGTGGGTTCTACACTTTAGACTATGTTTATCGGCTGAAACACGCCCAGATTATCACATTTCACAACAAAAAAAAAAAATGCAAAATTGAATTTGCATATTTTATTTAGATAATTTTTTATTTTCACTTATCTACTTAAAAAAAATCATAAAATTAAATTATCTAAAAATAGAAACGGGAAAATTGCACTTTTGGTCCTGTAGGAATTTTTCAAAATCACTTTCAGTCCTTTTTCATGCATTTTTGGTCCTGTAGTTTATTTCCGTTAGTTTTAATGGATGAAATTGCATAAACCGTTAAATATTTCATTTTTGGTCATGTAAGAATAAGATTAAATCACTTTCGGTCATTTTTCATACACTTTTAGTCTCATAATAAGATTAAGTCACACATCCCTTAAAACACAACCAAAAGCTTAATATGAGATTAAAATTTTGGTAATATCACTAAAATTATAAAACTACCAAATGCATTTTAACAATTTATTTAAATAATTATTTAAAATTGGTAAATTTACTTAAAATAATTTTATGATCTAAAAATTCAATCAATTATATATAAAATGAAAATTAAATCTAAACTGATCTCAAATCAATGTAAAAAAATAAAAAGTACTATTTGGATTGATTTTGATTTTTGTATTTTCAAATTATACCCAAATTATATGGGTTAAAAATTAATTTAAATTTGAAGATTATATTTGAATATACAGTGTATATTTTTTATTTTTGTATTTTCAAATTATTTTTCAAAATTTACTTTTTTTTTATATTTCAGTTTTAATACAAGAAATTACTTCAAAAGTTATTTAAATTTAAATTACATTATTTTTTTTAGTAATTTTTAATTATATTCAAATCCTTGAATTAAAAAAATATATATTTAGATTCTATAAAAAAAAATTCAAATTATATAACTTAGTGGGATTTCGTCATTTATAGTAAAAAAATTAATATTTTAAATTCTATTGATTTTATTTATATTTTAATTCTATAAGTATAATTTATTATTAGTTTTAATAATATTTTTGTCTTTTTTTTAATTATAATTACTTTTTTTGCAATATTTTTTGGTCAACTAACGGTTTCCATCCAAAAAAAACTAACGTTTCAATCCATAAACTATCTTACAGGACCAAATCTGCAATAAACAGGACCATTTACAAATTTTAGGATCAAAAGTGATTTTGAAAAATTCCTACAGGACTAAAAGTGCAATTTTCCAAATAGAGACCAATCTTGATATATTTTGTATCACAATTTCATATACTCCCTTTTCTCTTCTCCTAATTTTTTTTCTCTTTTAAATTGTGTTAATTATCTTTGGGATCTTTATTTAAAGGGCCTAGTCAACATAAAACCTCATTTAAAAGGCATTTCTTCTTAATTTTTTGTTTAAATGACCCTCTTTTTTAAATAATTGGTTGTTTTTACGTTGTCTTGTGAGGGGAATTTAGGGGGGTTTCTGATTAATATTAGTCAAAGGTCATTTAAACAAAATTTAAAGTGAAAAGGGTTACTGGAAATAATTTCCCATTATCTTTTTTCTCTTCTAACATGGATCCAAATGATCCCAATTATCATCACGACTTTCAAAACCAGTCAAGTTCACAAAATTTTTAATCGTTTTTTAATACTGATAATTCCCATTTTTCTCAATATTATCAAAATTCTCAATTTTCTCTAAATTTGAACCAAGTTCCTATCTTTGAATCAGTTCAAATTTCGGAAAGTCTTCCTCGCGATTTGTTTGGAAAACAAAAAAAAAGGTGCAAAAAACAGGGTGGTCTGTTAAGGAAGATGTTGCATTAATGTCGTCTTTCATCAGTGAAGATGGCGCGGTTGGGACCAATCAAAAAGCGTCAAGGTTATGGGGACGAGTACATGATATGTACGAGCATGCTCGGAGGAAAAACCCGTAGAAGCTAAATGAAAGAAATATAGAGATGATGCGAAGTCGCTATAAACACATCAATGCAAATTGCAGCAGGTGGTTGGAAGCATTGAAGGATGCAAATACGATGTACACAAGAGGAATGAGCCAAAGTGACATTGAGAAAGAAGCTCATGAAATTTATTGTTGTGTCTCTGGAAACAAACATAAGTTTACTAAAGATGTTGTTTTTAATGAAGTTTTGAGTAAACATCCCAAGTGGCAAATGCATCATGCTCCAACACGTCCCCGTCCTGAAAATGAGGAGGAAACTGATGAAAGTGGTGGCAGCTCAAAGAGATAAGGACTAGTGAAAAAGGGCAGTATTTCAACCCCACTAACCCATAAATACCAATCAGTGGCAGTTCAACTATTCAGCGTCCTATACAAAAAGGAAAAGGGAAGGTGGTCTCAGATGCAGTTGTTGAAGAAATTCGTGCAATGAGAATCACTAGAGAAAATGAACTTGCATCTGCTAATCGTCGTCTCGAAATACAAAAAGAAAGAGAAGAAAGGAAGAAAGAAAGCGGAGAAGAAAATGGAGTGTCAACTGACTCTTTTACAAACATTGATGGCGAAAACTCACTTAACACTAGAAGAAGAAGAGATGAAACAGTGAGGGTTTAGGGGGGAATGTGAAGGGGTTTGGGGTGCATTTAGTGCCATGCAATTTACTAAAAAGGGTATTTTTGGTGTTTTGCTCTATTATTTTATTAATAAACTGATGGGGTGTGCATCTGTCTGGAATGAAGGTGTAAATAGTCAGACCCTTATTAGTTGGGCTATTCTATTAGTAGTCCTATTATATTCGTTGGGTTGGTGTGAGAAGGCCTTTGTTTTAAAATTATTAGTCATTATATGTTTAATTTATTAACAAAAAAATAATCTTTGAAACAATTTATAAATTTGTTATTCTATTAAAAAATAAAAAAGGAAATGTTATATATAATATAATTAATATATATCATATATTTGTAAACATTTTAGGGTCACATGTCATAAAATGATTGGTCTATTTCAGTCTATTTCATTTCAGATGTGATTAAAAAAATGTACGGTTAAGATTAATGATTAAGATTAATAAATAAAATTAATAAATGTGAAATTAATAAGAAAAAAGAGATTTTGAAATAGAGTGATTTGAGAAAAAATAGACTGAAATCATTTTGTGACATGTAGCACCTAAAATGTTTGCAAATATATGATAATTAAGATTAAGATTAGGACAGTCCAAAGTTGTATCTTGTATATATACTCTATGCAGTTTCGTTTTGTGTAGTTTTGATTGAATTTAAAAGAGAGTTGGTTACAGGTTTTCTTAAACCGTTCTTGAGATCTCTTGTTACGTACGGTCCGGAGCAAGTTTGTGAGCTATGGCCGACGGGACGTTCGAGCATGTTCGGAATGGCAAATCTTGAAATCGATCATGAAGTCCTCCCTAATAATGGACGTACTCAACTAGCTAGGTGCATTTCTTGATCTAATTGTTAAGGTGATATTCAAGATATTTCACTGTTGTTAGTTACTATTGTGCTTTGTTGTATGGGTCAAGCATTTTCGATAGTTGTTTTTTTTTTTTTAATAAATAAAGAATTTACTATCCATCTCTTTGAAAGAATATTGTTGATAGATTATAAGTTATAGTAGATTTTTTTAAATGATCGATGTTGTGAGTTGTGATTCAACCACAAACAGATTCTATCATTTTTTATATGATCAAAGTAAAGGGTCACACTTGCGTACCCCCTAGTTTTAATTTTAATTTTTTATTTATATTTTATGTGCACCCATTAATTTAATGAGTTCACCCCTAAATTATATTTTTATTACAGTTATCTGCAACCACTCATTTTATGAGTTCACCTCCAAATCATTTCTTTTTTACAACAATTATCTACACCCGCTCATTTTATGAGTTCGCCCCCAAATTATTTTTTTACCACAGTTATCTGTACCCCGCTCATTTTATGAGTTCACCCCCAAATATTTTTTTACTACAGTTATATGCACCTGCTCATTTTATGAGTTCACCCCCAAATCATATTTATACTACAGTTATCTGCACCCTCTCATTTTATGAGTTCACCCCAAATCATTTCTTTTTTACAAAGGTTCTCTACACCCGCTAATTTTATAAGTTCACCCCTAATTTTTTTTACCACAATTCTCTGCACCCACTCATTTTATGAGTTCACCCCCAATTTTTTTTTAAAATAATTACATTTAAAATACTATATTATTTTTTTATTAATTTACACAAAATATAATAATAAAATCAACCATAATTTATACATTTACAATATGTAGTCGAGTCATTGTCGAGTTACCGTCGATTCACCACTAAATCACCCATATTTTAGAAAAAGAAAATCGTAAAAACATAATTTAAAAAATCTATCAAAATAAGGCACAAATCTCAAAAAAAAATTCTTTTTAATTTTTCTTCCCATTTTCAGTTTTTATTCAAAAAAATTTATTTCTTCATTTTTTTCATTAGTATTTTTTAAAATTTTAATACAAAATAATATTATATGTATGATTTTATTATACTCAATAATACAATAAGTAATAATCAGTAATACACTAATACCATTAAAAATAATTAGTACTCCAATATCTTATACAATAACAAATAATTACACATATCTAATTATATTAAATAATACTAAAATCAATTATTAGTAATACCACGAACAGTAATCGGTAATACCATTAATATTATTCAATAAAATTTTATACAATAACAAATAATTCCACACATTCAATTATATTCAATAATACCAAAAACAATTATGAGTAATACAATGAACAGTAATTAGTAATATCATGAACATTGATCAGTAATATCTTATACAATAATAAATAATTCCACAAATCTAATTATATTAAGTAATACCATAATCAATAATATGTAATACCATAAAAAATAATAATAATAATCAGTAATGTCTTAAACAATAATAAATAATTTCACACAATCAGTAATACCACAAACAATAACCAGTAATACCACAATTAATAATTAATAATACCGTAATCAGTAATCATTAATTTTAATTCATTTGTATATTAATAGTAATACTACAATCAATAAATAGTAATACCAGTACCAATAACTAATAGTACCATAAAAAAAAAGTGAAGGGAGTGCAAATCGGGGTGTACTGAAGAAAATGGGGGGTGCACATTACCAAACCCAATTGAAGGGAACCCTAGCCCAATGGGAGGGCACCCTAGGTCAGCAGTCGTCGTTTGAGATTTCATCAGCAAGGTCACCGGCTTTGAGTGTCGGCCGGTTAGAGATCCATCGGCAACATACTCACATTCCTCCGTCGGGCTGCCGTCAGCCGGAGGAAGAGGATGCACAGTAGCATGATGAAGAAGACGGACAAAGCAATATAGCTTCGATTTAGGCAGAGATGAACGACGAGAGGGAGGCGGCGTCGATCCGAGTGTTGCAGGCGAGAGCCATTGATGCCGAAGAAGCTTCTGGATCGCGAACACAAGGGAGATTGATCGAAGCAGTCGCGTCGGTGGTCGAAATGAGAAGAGAATTTCGGCCGCCATGGATCGTTGCCGAGATGGAAGATGATGTCGATTGTCATGGAAGTGAAGAATCGCGATTGCGATTCGAATACGGGTCTTGGGCTTCAGCGGCCGGGACGGAAGCGCCGCCGTCGCCGTCAAGGGGGTGGTCGGGCATGGTGGTGGTTGGGTCACCCGCCGATCGGCATGAATTTTCGGCAGGTCCTTTACTCATCAAATTAAAATTGAAATTCAAGGACACTGCCGATCGACTATAATAAAATCATGCCTATAATATTATATTGTATTAAAATTTAAAAAATACACATGCAAAAAATGTAAAAGAAATGTAGGAAAATTTAAAATAAAAAAGGAAAAGGAAAAAAAAATGAAGAAATAAAAAACTTGGAAAAAAAAAATTAAAAATAGAAAAAGAGTAGGGGAAAGGAAAATTAAAAAGTAAAAAATCGAGATTTATGGCTAATTTCGATTTTTTTTTATTAATTATATTTTTACGATTTTTTTTAAAAATATGGGTGACTTGGTGGTGAATCGATTTTTTAGAGTTTATTTTATTATATTTTGTGTACATTAATAAAAGGATAATATATTCTTTTAAATGTGATTATTTTTCTAAAAATATTTTGGGGTGAACTCATAAAATGTGCGAGTGCAGATAATCGTGGTAAAACAATAATATGTAGGTGAACTCATAAAATGAGCGGGTATAGATAACTGTTGTAAAAAATAATTTGGGGGTGAACTCATAAAATTAGCGGGTGTAGATAACTGTTGTAAAAATATGATTAGGAGGTGAACTCATTAAATTAGTGGGTGCAGATAAAATATAAATAAAAAATCGAAATTGAAATTAGGGGGGTGCAAATCATTATTGGGTGAACTAAAAATATTTGTGGGTGCGAGTTTATTGAGGGTGAACTGAGTAAACAGATGGGTGTGTGACTGGAATTTGAGGCCCGGTCCCAAGGAAGGCCCAATAACTGGAAAGTCATAGGTAGGGGGCATGTTGCATCCAAGTGTATACAAGTATTTGCCCAAAGTAAAACATTTGTTTCAACATTTGTTTCATTGTTTGAGTAATGTATTATATATTTTGTTGAGGAATTTTTAAGATTTTTTTTAATTTATATATTTGAAATTAATGAATTTCGTATTTTGTATGCATTTTGAATATATGAACCCGTGCTTGAATCAATATAAATGATCTCCAAAATCAAGCATTTGAAGTGAAATTAATAAAACACAAATTTGTTAAATTATACCAAAAAATCAAGCATTTGAAGTGAAATGAACAATGTAGATATGACTCATGAAAAGTTGTAAAAGTCACAAAAATAAAATAAAATAGTAGAAGTTTTTTTTTTTGAAAGGAGAAACCATGGAAAGTTTTACACACCCCTTACCTTCATTTTTCAGAAGAGGCTATTGCAATTTGCACACAACAACGAAAAATTGTCCATATACATTATGATAAATAATAATGTAAACTATGAAAATGAAGATGAGAATAATAATGTTTTTTTTTGATATTTTTTCTAAGTAATGTGGATAATTTTTTTTTTATATAAGTGTGTTTTATATACATTTGCAGCCATAGTTCCAACGTCAGAGTTTATAGAAATTCAGATTTAAAAAAAAAAAAAAAAAAATACCCAACGTGGTGGTGTTATGTTGAGATCTGCCTTCGAGATATGTTTTGAATATATCCATTTTTCATTCTGTAATAATATTTCATATTTTATAATTTTGGTATATAGTATCTCATAATTTTTTATAAAACATTACTTTATTAATATTTAAATTTAAACATTACTTTATGAATGAGTCTCTTGTGCATTCAAGACGGTGTACGTGTACTTGAGTGGACCTTGTTCGATCAACGATCAAATTTTTTTTTTTTTTTTTAAATTTACATTTTTCAATAATATTTTCATCTATATTAACATACACTTACACTTTTCAGTTATAATACCATACATTTTTCATTAATATATAACTTACATTTTTCATTAATAGAACGTACACTTTTCAGTAATAATAATATACATTTTTCATTAATAGATCATACACTTTTCAGTTATAATAACATACATTTTTCATTAATATATAATTTACACTTTCCAGTTATAATATCATACAATTTTCAGTTATAATGACATACACTTTTCATTTATAATAGCGGAGTACATTTTTCATTAATATTATAACATACACTTTTCATTAAAAACAATGTTGCACTTTTCAATATAGTAACATACACTTTTCATTAAAAAAATAAAGATGAACTTTTCAATATACTAATATACACTTTTCAGTTATAATAACATACATTTTTCATTAAAAATAATGTTGCACTTTTCAATATAGTAACATACACTTTTCATTAAATAAATAAAGATGCACTTTTCAATATACTAACATACATTTTTTCAAATAAAAAATCGAAAAAAAAAAAAGTTAAAGTTTGACCGTTGACCGATCAACGATCAACATTTGACCAGTGCACATGCGACTTTGACCTCCTTTATTAACATATAAATTTTGATTATATTTTCATTCATCGTTCCCTCTTTCAATATGGTTAATCAACAATCTCTAGGTAGATGCTATTGATTATTAGGGTTGGCTAGTAATAATCAATACATCATATGCTTTCTTGATCTTTGTGCCTTGTCAGAATCTTGGTTTCTGTTGTCGTCTCCTAAGTGGTACACGTCACCTCTAATTTGACAACACAATGCTTGATTCAGATGGCCTTCGACTCAACTATTTTACTCAGCTGATCTTAGGACCATCTCTTTTGATCGGCACATAACTTTTGATTGCTTCCTCAGCTGTGTAGACTTCGTCTGGTTAGTCAGGCAGACTTAGTCTCAGCTGTGCTTGACTTACTCAGCTGATAAGACCTCAGCTGATCATACTCAACTGATAATCAGATGAGTTTATCTTCAGAATTTTGGTCTTCTCTTCTTTTTTGAGCTTGTGCGTGTTTCTCTACTATATCAGCTGACTTCCAACTCTGTTGATATGACCAGATTCTAAATTATTACAAGATGAATGATGAAATTGTCTATACAATACAACTTATCCAATTACAAGTATATTTGGTTTATCGATACAAAACATAACGATATAGAATATCCCAACACTTTCATATGTAGGTAGACACGTAAATTAAGAAAGTGTAATAAAGAGTGAAGTTTTGAGGGGTAATTTTGTAAAATTTATGTATAAAGTAAAAAATGAGTTGACTTTTGTGTATGTGTGGAGAAAAAGTAATGACATTTGTGTAAAATTGACAATATTGTGAGGATGTAGTTTATAAAGGGTTTTTCATTTTAAAAATGTGAAAGTTATTGCGGAACATTTGGAAAAGAAAAGTGTGAAAATTATTATAGGACGAGTACTATCTTTAAAAAAAAGAAAAAGTTTATCGACTAAAAATTTCAAAGTGAATGAGAATTTTTTAAGAAATTAAAGTTGCTAAAAGAAATAAAAATAATAAAATATAATCAGAGTTTATAATATATATTTTTTTATATTAATAAGGTAATGTTTTACTCCCTCCGTTCCGGTGAAAGCTATCCAACTTTCTTTTTTTATCCGTTCCAATGAAAGCTCTCCATTCCTTTTTTGGTAACTATTTCCTCTTACATTTCATTATATTTCTCTCTCTCTCAATCACATCACCTCTAATACATCTACTTATTATATTAATATTTCTTAATCTCCATGATTGGATCTCATAAAGAGCTTTCCTTGGAACGGAGGGAGTATAATTTTTTATGAGATACTATATACTTAAATCATAAGATTACAACCGCCGTCTCCTCCTTCATCTTCAACAGCCTAGTTTATTTCCTTCAACTTTTCCAAATTCAGCATGGTCTTCTCCCCTCCCCTCCCCTTCATCCAACATCCACACCATACATATCTGATTTTAAAATAAGGGGTATCTGCACCACTTGTCGCGCCGCCGCAACACTATTCATCGTGTCGCCGCAACACCATCAGTCGTCCCATCGCACCGCCGTCTTATTTAATCTTTTTTTCAACAGATCATCTAGTGGGGTTATAAATTCTTTTAAGATTTTAGTTGTGATCAATGTATAGATCCTTCGTGACGGCGCTACGGTGGCCGATCGGGTGAGTCATCCAATAATCCCATTTATTTTTTTCGTATTTATTTTTCTGTATTTATTTTCCTGTTGTTTCTGGTTTAGTTTTTGTTTATTTCCAATTGGCGGTTTCTCCAACTTATTTGTGTTTTATGCGGCCTGCTTCCTTTTTTGGTACCTGTTTTTCCTCTTGTGGGACCTGTGGATGTTTTGGGACTTGGATGTGTGTGAAGAACATGGTGCTCGTTGATTCTTTGTCTTTATATTTCTATATTTAATTTTCTTGATTTGTTGATACCTTAGTGTGGGGTGTCTCGATTCGAGAAATTGAGATCTATACTTCTTTTGCGGACAAAGTTTTCGCTTGTTTCTCTACTTTCTCACGAATGGAGGTGACAACGATGTTGTTTGGATTTTTATCGTTTTGAAGATCTAGAGCTTGAATTTGTCTTATCACATTCTCTGATCTTTGTAACCTATCAAAAAAAAAATTACAAAATAAAAAATGAACATATACCAAAACATACCATTAATTTTTTTTTATATATATAAAGAAAAAATAGAAAAAAAAAAAGAAAACTAACAACAGAAAAATAGAAATAAGAATTAAATCATTTCAAATAAAATAAGTTTAAACGGTATATGTTGAGGATCAAACAGATGTCCCACATCGAAAAGACATTGAAGGATCATAGACTATAAAATGGTGGACTAGTATTCCCATTTGTATTAGGCCTTTTAGAAAACTCAAAAGCAAAGTTGTGAGAGTTTGACAAACCCAAAGCGAATAATATCATACCAAGTGAGGAATATGGAAGGGTCCATCCCGGGAAGCTTTGTGCATATTCCATAACAATTTGCGCCGTCTGTGGGAAAATTGGGGCCATGATCCTAACGAAGGGGCCATGATCCTGACGAATGTGCACGGTGTCAGAAAAACAGTAGGACGGGCAGGAACCCTTGAAGAAATGACAAAGTCTCTATGATATAGGCAAAATGGCCTAGACATAGCAAACCGTCTCTAGTAGTCTAGTTGAGTGTTCTAGTTAGAGCGGGTCGTTCGAGGGGAAGTACGTGGTCCTTTATTTGAAGGGGAGGATTGTTGAGGATTAAACAAATTTCCCACATCGAAAAAACATTGAAGGATCATGGACTATAAAAGGGTCGTTTGAGGGGAGGTACGTGGTCCTTTATTTTAAGGAGAGAATTGTTGAGGATCAAACAAATGTCCCACATTGGAAATACATTGAAGGATCATGGACTATAAAAGGGTCGTTTGAGGGGAGGTACGTGGTCCTTTATTTTAAGGGGAGAATTGTTGAGGATCAAACAAATGTCCCACATCGGAAATACATTGAAAGATCATAGACTATAAAAGGGTGGACTAGTTATCCCAATTGGTAAAGTGGGGAATACAGAAGGGTCTATCCTGGAAATATTTAAACAGGCTTGGAGTGAGGAGCAAATTTGATCCTAATGGGCTTAGGTTAGGGCGAGTTTTTTTATTATAAATAGATGTTCTCTCTTTGTAATCAGTGTGCATCCGAAAAACATAGTGAAATACTTGGCTTGGCATCGCCCCCAGACGTAGTCGCAAGACGAACTAGGTAAACATATCTCGTGTTATTTTCTTTTTCGTCATCGTGTGTGTGTGTTAATTTCTAACAACTGGTATCAAGAGCCTCTGGTTCGGAGGGATCAGTCACGATGAGCGACGAGAATATTTCAATCAAGCAGTTTGACGGATTGAATTTTGGGTTCTGAAAGATGAAGATCAAGGATTACCTCTACGGTAAAGATCTACATGTGCCCCTAGAGGAGGAGTGATCTGAAAAGATGGAACAAGAGTGGAATCTGTTGAACAAAGAGGCGATGAGTGCGATATGCTTATCGCTATCTATGAACGTAGCCTACCACACGACTAAAGCCAAGTCCGCAAGGGAGATGCAAATTAATGTTGCAGATCTTAGAAGAGATGTATCAGAAGCCCACAACGGCGAACAAGGTTCATCTTATCAGACGGTTGTTCAAACCTCAGGATGTCGGAGAGTACACTCGTGCACTAACACGTGAACGAGTTCAACATGATCATTGGGCAGTTGTGCTCAGTCTAGATCGAATTCAGTGACGACGTACTTGCTTTAGTTTTGTTATCTTTTTTGTCAGAAAGTTGGGCTGCCACAGTAACTGCAGTTAGCGCTTCATCCGCGAAAGATAAACTAAAGTTTGACGAAGTAAGGGATCTGATGATTAGCGTGAAGGTTCGAAGGAAAGAATTTGGATCCACTTCAGGGTCAACGTTGAACACGGAAGAAGAGTGCAGATCGAAGGGTAAGCAGAATCGTGGCAGATCAAAGTCCGGAGGAAAGAGTCAATCTAAAAAAGATAAAGACTCGATTCAATGCTGGAATTGTGATGAGTTTGATCACTACAGAACCAGTGTTCAACACCCAAGAAAAACAGGAAGGGACAGAATGAGAAGAAGACAGCAAACGCTACCACAGTTGATATTGGAGATGCGTTGGTCTTGAGTGTCAGTTGTCCGGTAGAATCGTGGGTGTGAGATTCTGGAGCATCATTCCACATGTTATGTACAAGAACAAATTGGAGGCATCGGATTCTGACAAGACCAATACCCAAGAGTCAAAATGAAGAAGAGGTTCTTATTGAAGAATCAAGGACCCCACCACCACCGGAGAATCCGTTGCAGAGACCAGATAGAGAGCGACGTGCACCTAATATGTATTTGTCCTCTAACTATTACTTGTTACTTACTAAGGTGGCGACCTTAGAGAAGTTGAAGTTATGCATAACTTCAATTGACCTTGAAACTTGAAGATAAGGTTTGGCGATGCCAAACGGACACGGGAGGAGAATCAAAAAAATATGGTTACATGGAGAATTCAGTATCCAAGTGGGAGATTGTTGGAGTGTGGAGCCTGAATTGATCCTAATGACCCAGAGTGTGGAGCAAGTTTGATCATAAGGGGCTTGAAGTGTGGAACAAGTTTGAGCCTAATGGGCTTGGAGTGAGGAGCAAGTTTGATCCTAATAGGCTTGGAGTGTGGAGCAAGTTTGATCCTAATGGGCTTAGGTTAGGATGAGTTTTCTATTATAAATAAATGTTCTCTCTTTGTAATCAGTGCGCATCCGAAAAACATAGTAAAATACCTGGCTTGGCATCGCCCCCAGACGTAGTCTCAAGACGAATTGGGTAAACAAATCTCGTGTTATTTTCTTTTTCGTCATTGTGTGCGTGTGTTAATTACTAACAATGAATTGGTGAAATTGCAGCGGCCGACGGAATTGTAGAGGTGAATAACGAAAGAGCGGCTTCTAGCGAGACAACAACAATAGAAGGGGAAAAAAACTCTACACCCAATAGAGAGAACGATAATAAAAAATGTTTGCGCCTTTATTTTTATATTATTTGAGTGGTCAATTTTAATAGTGACTAAATGTGGGTGATCAAATTTAAAAAGAGATAAACTTGGATAATAAAAAATGATATTTTTCTTAAAATCTTCTTCATTTTGATGTATTTTGTAAATTTTATAGAGTTTTTCAACACTTTTGTATTTTTATTTATTATTTTATTATATGTGTGAATTTTATTTTAATGTGTTTTATCTTCTATCTGACATTTTAGAGTAGGTTTCAACACTTTGGGCACTTGCAACGGCAATGCATATTTTGACTCTAATTAATTTGTCCCAATTGAAGTCCAATTGTATGGGTGTAACCTTGCACTCTAGCATCACTTAATTTTCCGTTCATATAAATTAAGATTCATTGCAATAAATGATCAACGACAATAAAAAAAATTCGTTGTTAAAAAGTTTAGACCTACGACATTAGCTGGATAGTCAATGCGCAAATTAAATAACTACAACAACAAAAAATCCGTGTTGTCGTAAGCGATTTTTGGCATAGTAATTAACTTTTTTAATACTATATCTATAAAATTGGTTTCGAAAATTAAATTTACAAACACATAAGCAAGAGTATATTTCAGAACCAAAATCTAAATGAAAAATATTAAAATGCAACAGAAAAATTAATCATATCAAGTCCAAAACAATTTAAGTGATAGTGCAAACAAACCCATATAAGATAGGTTAATAGTGTAATCACTCTAGAACGTATAAAAATAAAATTAACCTTTAATATCTTGTCTAAGAAAGTAATAATTTTAAATCTACATCATCCATTAACTTCACTCTTGCTCTTGCAAGTGAATAAGCATGACTTAATAAGTTTTGTAGTTCAACACTGAAAATCTTATGTCCGTCTTTGTTTGAAATTTCGATATTATCTAAGTGACCTAAATCGGTCTCCTCATCGATTGAAGGCTCATCCTTGTTTGGATCTACCCTGCAATTTTGTTCACCATTAATCTAATATTAATTGCAAATATATTCACCAAAGTGTAAATAAATTATTCTTTACTAATATGAGAAAAGTAGAAGAAAAATACAAAAGTTGATAGTGTTATTTAGAGCATACCCTGAAAAAAATTTAAGTCCATGTCCAAAGGCACTAACCACAACGGCCACAAAGTAGATCCAATCTATCTGAATAAAAGTAGATGTGAATTAGATACTCATGAAAATAAAACTTTAATTAGTAATCTAGATTTTTCGACTATAAAGGATTGTTTTGCACCTTTTCATGATACGCAAAGATACAAATTAAAATAATCCATAAATAGTAGGTAATCACAATGGACAGATTTAACACTGCTGATTCATCGATCTGCGTGCATACACATTTATAACAAGTCAAATAAAACCCGATAGTAAAAATCAAACGTTTATAACAAGTCAAATAAAACCCGATAGTAAAAATCAAACGGGTAATAGCTATGTACCTTGGAAAAGAAATTGATTCCTATGTGTAGAAAAATTCTGGATAGAGAAAATCCTATAACAAGAAATATCTGGAACAAATGTTACAAATAAAAAGTGTAAATTCATGTTAAATCAAATTAAATCCTCCTAATTTCAATTTATGCCGAAGTAATTAAGTATATAGAGTTACCGCCACATGTGAGGAGAGAATGAATTTGAATTCATTGCTTTCAGATATAGCTCTAGTATTCATAAATAAATAAACAAGTGTTAGATGAACACTTTAAGTTATTATAAGTTTTAATTAAATTAACATGAAAAAATCTTCCATACATTTGAAGAGCCGTTAAAATTGCACAAAAAATGTTGAGGAAGGCATTGTTTATCACCAGATCTCCATTTTTTTTTAATAAGTCCTACAATACAAAATACGAACATTGAATAATTTGAACATACAATTAAAAATAATATATATATATATATATATATATACCTGACTAATCATGCTAATTCCAGTAAGTGTTGTCCCAACAATAATAAATATATCACCTTTAACAAGGTTCATAACATCTGCAATAACATTAATCACAAAATAAATTAGCTATAGTTGAGTGATATGGAGTATATATTAATTATGGAAAATTCTCAAATGCACCATGTGCACCAAAATAGGTTTGGTGCACATGCTTTTGTCCTTATCCTCCCACCCTAATTTATTATCCATTTTTCTCTACTTATGCTTTTTCTCTACTTATGGTTATAATTCCATTTTTTTTTCTATTTATTAATTAATTAATTTATAATCCATTACTTTATTAATTAATTAATTTATCATTATTAATTAATTAATGTTCTCATTTTTATCGACCAATATTTACAATTATTAATTAATTTACAATTCTCATCACTTAATTAATTAATTTACAATTCTCATAAGCATGAGGTGTTCAAATCTTTTCAAACTTGTTTTTTTTTTCGTTACTCACTTCCACTTTTCAATAATTACTCACTTTTCAATAATAATAGTCCCTACTTTTCATTAATAAAATTTCCACTTTTCACTAATAAAAGTTATCACTATTCAGTAACAAAATTTCCACTTTTCACTAATAATAATTACCACTTTTCAGTAACAAAATTACCACTTTTCACTAATAATAGCTACTTTCAGTAACAAAATTTCCACTTTTCAATAATAATAGTTACCACATTTCAGTAACAAAATTTCCACTTTTCAATAATAAGAATTACACTTTTCAATTAAAATATCTACCACTTTTCAATAATAAAAATTACATTTTTCAGTTAAAATATCTACCACTTTTCAGTAACAAAATTTCCACTTTTCAGTAACAAAATTTCCACTTTTCAATAAAAAGAATTACACTTTTCAGTTAAAATATGTACCACTTTTCAATAATAAGAATTACACTTTTCAGTTAAAATATGTACCACTTTTCAATAATAAGAATTACACTTTTCAATTCAAATATCTACCACTTTTCAATAATAAAAATTACATTTTTAAGTTAAAATATCTACCACTTTTCAGTAACAAAATTTCCACTTTTCAATAATAAGAATTACATTTTTCAGTTAAAATATCTACAACTTTTCAATAATAAGAATTACACTTTTCAGTTAAAATATCTATCACTTTTCAATAATAAAAATTACATTTTTAAGTTAAAATATCTACCACTTTTCAATAATAAGAATTGCACTTTTCAGTTCAAATATCTACAACTTTTCAATAATAAGAATTACACTTTTCAGTTCAACTATCTACCACTTTCAATAATAAAAACTACATTTTTCAGTTAAAATATCTACCACTTTTCAATAATAATAATTACATTTTTCAATAACAAAATCTACCACTTTTCAATAATAAGAATAACATTTTTTCAATTTTAATAATAATTTTAACGGTACATTTTATAATTAAATATACTCGTTTTAATTAATTAAGTTAACAATGATAACAATAAGTAAAATAAAAATGAAAATTATAGATTAATTAATAATTGTAAATTAATAAATTAAGTGATGAGAATTGTAAGTTAATTAATAATTGTAAATATTGATCGATAAAAATGAGAACTGTAATTAATTAATAATGGTAAATTAATTAATTAATTAAGTAATGAAAAGTGGTAGATTTTGTTATTGAAAAATGTAATTATTATTATTGAAATGTGGTATATATTTTAAATGAAAAAAGTAGTTTTTATTATTGAAAATGATAGATATTTTAACTTAAAAATGTAATTTTTATTATTGAAAAGTGGTAGATATTTGAACTGAAAAGTGTAATTCTTATTATTAAAAAGTGGTAGATATTTTAACTTAAAAATGTAATTTTTATTATTGAAAAGTGATAGATATTTTAACTGAAAAGTGTAATTCTTATTATTGAAAAGTGAAAATTTTGTTACTGAAAAGTGAAAAGTGGTAGATATTTAACTGAAAAATGTAATTTTTATTATTGAAAAGTGGTAGATATTTTAACTGAAAAGTGTAATTCTTATTATTGAAAAGTGGAAATTTTATTACTGAAAAGTGGTAACTATTATTATTGAAAAGTGGAAATTTTGTTAATGAAAAGTGGTAGCTATTATTAGTGAGTGGAAATTTTATTAATGAAAAGTAGAAACGAAAAAAAAAATTATTAATGAAAAGTAGAAACAAAGAAAAAAAAAACGAAAAAAAAAAACAAAAAAGAAAAAAAAACGAAAAAAAATGAAAAGTAGAAACAAAGAAAAAAAAACGTAAAGAAAAAAAAACGGAAAAAAAAAATAATTTTAAAAAAAAAAGAAAAAAATAACGAAAAAAAAAGAAAAAAAATAAGTTTGAAAAAAAAACGAAATAAAAAATGGTAAAAAAAAAAAAAAAGTTTGGAAGGATTTGAACCTGGTGTGCACGTGCACACTGTGTACAGGAGACCAACTCTTACAAAATAATTAAAATTAGCTTAATCGAATTGAAAAAGGTAATGAGATTACTTACTTGACCTTCCGTGAACCGAACGAACATCAGAGATTAAAACGGACCTTCCGTGAACCGAACGAACATCAGAGATTAAAACGGTTGCATAACTAGTAACACAAAGTGCTAGACCAACCATAATTTGAATCCCATATTTTTTCTTTAAAAACAACCAAGCGAGTAGCCAGAAACTTGTCCAAAAATGCAGAAGCACAATGCTTGTAAGAGAAGTGTGTTGTATTGCCTCAACCACTGGAAAGTTTAAAAACAAAAACAAATTATATATACATCTCATACTTTTCAATTAGATAAATATTAATTTTGTTTAATATATATTACAAATTAGTTTAGTATATATATGCAAAACATATATAATAATATAATAGTATTAGGTTGTGTTTGGATGGAGGGTTTTAGGTATGGATTTTAAATCCATGATCTAAATCTATCCACGTTTGGATTAAATGAATGGATTTCAAATATTTAACATTTTTTTTTAGTTAAAATTGAGAGAATTTCAAATTCTCACTAAAACCATGTTATTTGAAATCCATCTAATTTTAATCAATGTATAAAAAGTAAATTGACGACTTGACCGGACCATGTACATGACTTACAACAAAAATTGGTTAACACTTGAACCAATGCCACCATAATATAGTAATACAATTTCACCTGCTCATACAAAAATCATGATTGAGAGAGAAAAAAATATAATAAAATAGCATGAAAGAGGAAATAGTTACAAAAAAAAATGAATTTGTAGCTTTCATTGGGACGGACGAAAAAAGAAAGTTGGGTAGTATTAAATATTATAAATATTAATGGAATGATCAAATAAATTAAACCTGACCTTTGTGAGGTTTTCTTCCGTAGATGTCTCCATTGAACAATGCCTTGAACAATGATGAGAGAAGATAATATAACAAGAATTGTGAAGCTGGGGCGTTAATTCCTACCATTGATATTCATGTTATACAAAATATAATTAAAATTGCAAACACAAAAGGCTAATAATATTAACTCCAAGAACATTTATAATACTATTAGGTTGTGTTTGGATGGAGGGATTTGATTTGAGGAGGTATTTCAAATGAAAGGTTTTGAAAATAGATGAATTTCAAATGACATGGTTTTAGAGAGGATTTAAAATCCTCCCAATTAACTAAAAAAATATGTTTAGGATTTTAAATCCATTCATTTCATTTTTAATCCAAATAAGGGGAGTGGATTTGAATGATGGATTTGAAATTCATAGATCAAATCCCTCCATCCAAACGGAGCCTCAAAAAACATAAGAAAAGTACCCTTTCTTGCGAGCTGAGAAGTTGCAAATAAGATGGAAGCGCCCAAAAAAGAGAGTGGCAGTCCCAATAGAACGGCCAACACTTTAGATTTCCATTTTTTCATTATTTTTAGCTTATGCTGAGAACCAATCTATGAATATATATATATATCTTGAATCAGATATAGTATTTTTAAGAAGGGTTAAAAGGTTATCAAATCTAAATTGATTTAACAAGTCAAGTCAAAATGAGAAATATCTCCACACTCTACCTAGAAACTATTTCATGGTGGGATTTTTTTTAATTAAAATTTGTTACCTATATTTAAGCTGGGTGTAAAATAACCAATAAATATGAGTGGATCCTGAAGACGCGCGCATAATTACGGGATCATGAAAAAAGAGAGAATTATTAAATTAAGAAAATATTAAAGTAAAAAAAGAGAGAATAAACTCAAAATTAAGTACAAGTTACCGTATACAAAAAGAAAATCAAGTTACAGAAAATAATAAAAAATTACCTAAAAGGAAACGTGTAACACTATAGTTTTCATCTTTTTGGAGTAAATGACTACGGGCCTAATGCAAATGAGGCCCAAAAATTGGTTACAATATTATAAAGGGATGGGGTATATACCCCTCCAACTTTGTTAGATGCACACTCCCGATACAACTACTCACCTCAAAACACATCTACGATAGATGCACTCTCTTTATATAATATACGATATCTGATCCAAGGTTATCAACTGTCCAAAGCCAGAGAACTCCGCCTCAAAGACGAGCTTCAAACTATCAAGAAGGGCCACCGAATTGTTGCAGAGTATGGTATTCTCTTTAAAAATCTTTTCGACCAACTTGCGCCCATGGGTGGTGTTCTTGATGACACAGATAAATCTCATTGGTTCCTTCGTGGTCTTGGTCCCGAATTTCACGGTTTCTCTGCCTCCCAAATTAACATCTCTCCTCTGCCAACTTTCTCTAATCTCCTCGCCATGGCCGAATCGCATGATCTGTTCACAAGGTCTCTAAATGATTTATCCATGACTTCTACCACGGTTCCCTCCTTTTATGCTCAGACTTCTCGCCCTCCTCGTCGTGGTCGCGGATCCTTTTCCCCCTCTGGCCGCCTTCAAGGTCATTCCTCCAATCGGGGTCGTGGTCTATTTACTCCGAGATGTCAAATCTGCAAATTCGACGACCATTTTGCTGATTCTTGTCCTCAACGATATACGGCTCCTCCTGCTCGTCAATCTAACTGTGTCGAATCCCTTCCAGTGCACTCCTCGATCACTCTCTCCAAAATCTCTGATTGGTACATTGACAATGGAGCTTCTGCCCACATGGTTTCCTCGCCCGCTGCCCTAGATTCATGCTCACCTTACTCAGGTTCGGATCGCGTAGTGGTCGTCAATGGCACCTCCTTGCCGATCACCCACGTAGGCTCTAAAACAATTTCTCCTAATCTCTCTCCCTCTCAAATGTTCTTGTTGTGCCCAATATTACAAAAAAATTACTTTCTGTTAGCCAACTCACTTCTGAACTTTCTGTTTTCTTTTCTTTTACTAACACATCTTTTGAAATTCAGAATCAGGCTACAGGACTCTGCTCGCCAAGGGACACCGTGAAAACGGTCTTTATGTGTTAGATTGTTTTTCTGATTCTCAAGTATCTGTTTTTCATACTCATACGACCAAGGCATCCTATGAACTGTGGCATGATCGTCTTGGTCACACTCAATTTGGAAATGTAAAATTACTTGCTAAACTTGGTCTAATTTCTGTTACTTCTCTCTTACCTGCTCCGGTCTCTTGTACTTTATGTCAAATTGTCAAAAGTTCTCGCACCACTATTCATGAAAATACTAATCGTGCTAGCTCTTTATTAGATCTTGTTCACTGCGATTTATGGGGACCTTCTCCCACTACTTCTTGCAATGGTGATGCGGCCTAAAAATGTTATCTAATAAGGAGTCGACACGTGTATAGAGGATAGGATAAAAGTGGAAAGATGAGATTATGTAATACTCTCTGGATAAAGAATCCCCTCTGGAGATCCCTCTGGAGGGAGCTCCATCTGGAGAGAAGCGTCGGGAAGAATCAGTCTTGATACGAGTTCATAGGCCGTAAATGTAGGGGAATTCCGCCATTTTCGGTCCAAGCTGAGTAGAAGAAAGACTTTATCCTCCTTTATCTTAGGGGACGAAGTCCACTAAGAATGAGTAGGGCCGGTTCTGTAGGAGTGGAAAAGGTGGACGACCTAGTCAACCTAGCAACGCTAAGTCCAGGAGGTAGCTCCGAAAGAGAAGGAAGGCTTGACTTCCTCTCGAGAGGGAGTCTCTATAAATAGGTAAATCCAAGGAGGTTTTCAGGTTAGATATTCTTACTTTACTGAACTTAATATACTGAATACAACACACATTTCTGATATTCTTCGAAAGCCTGTTCTTGATAAATCAAGGATCTCGAGATCCTTGTGATATATTGATAAGCCCTATACTGACTTAGGCGTCGGAGTGTCCGCGCCGGACCCCCCTCCGGCGTGTTCTTTGCAGGTTCTCGAGGATTTTATCGAAGGCAGCAGCGTAATTGGATTGCTCCTACGTGTTGGGGAAATCAGATAACCAACTCGGAGGATATCCAATCTCCTCGTGCAAGTTTTGGCACATCAAATGGTTATCGTTATTATGCTATCTTTGTGGACGATTATTCTCGATTTACATAGTTTTATCCTCTTAGGCAGAAATCTGACTTCTACACTACCTTTGTTCAATTCAAACAATTTGTGGAAAATCAACTTAACTCCAAAATCAAAAGATTTCATTCACATGGAGGAACTGAATTTACTAATAATAAAATACAAACCTTGTTCGCACAAGCCGACATTCTTCATACTATGTCATGTCCTTACACACTTGCTCAAAATGGCCTAGCAGAAAGAAAGTATCGTCACATAACTGAAACTGGACTTTCTCTTCGGTCCCTTTTCAATATTGGGTCGAAGCCTTTGGCACGACCGTTTATATTATTAGTCTCCTTCCTACCACTGTTTTGAAGAATAAAACTCCTCATGAACTTGTTTTTGCCTCTCCTCCTCACTTTGATAATTTGCATGTCTTTGGTTGTCGTGTTTTTCCATATCTTCGTGATTATGCACCTAACAAACTCTCTTCTCGTAGTATTTCACGTGTTTTCCTTGGTTACCATTCTCGTCATCAAGGTTTCTGTTGCCTTGATCCTTCCTCATCCCGAATCTTTGTCCCTCGCCATACTCATTTTGATGAGAAATTGTTTCCTTTTAAAAGTATCATCACCTGCTCCTCTACGCCCATGAGCGTCGATCTCTCCACCTACAAGGAACCTCTTTATGCTCGCTCCTCTTCACCATGCACTGTTTGCATATCCGCTGACGAGCCCATGCTCGCCAGTCCTCCCTTGCCTGCCCCTCCTCTCCTTCCTACTCCTCGCCATCCTCCCTTCGCTCCAGTTCGCTCGCCTCCTCATCGATAGGACATTCCTCGCCCAATTCATCCCATGTGTACTCGCTCCAAGGATGGCATCTTTAAACCCCAAGCATCTTGTTAATACCTCATTCCTCGCAACCAATGCATTGCTCGCCTCCATCCACTCCACTAAAGAGCCCAAAGGATTCAAATCAGCCTCTAAATTTCTTGAATGGGTCGCAGCCATGGATGCCGAGGAATGTAGGAGCTTGAGTCTCTGAACCACAATAAATTGTGTGTCATTTACTTACTGCATTATTTATAGCACTTGCAATCAATCATATTTCAAAGAGTTTTTCTCAGTAAGTTAAGAGTTTTTCCCTGATCACTGTGTTTTCAGAAATTAACTTGGAGTATTCTTTTAAGAAAAAGGCCAACCACATTCCGCACTTAACAACTCTCTTAGATATTTATCCAACTGATCACTCAATAGTTTTCAGTAGGACAAGTATCTATTGAAGTTCTCTCAGGATAGTTGTGAGACAACCTCCCTGATAAGACCAACTGTTTGAAAAGAAAAAGAATTTGCATACACAAGTGCAATCCCCCCCCCCCCCATACACTTGTGTCATACTCCACCAAGGACCAACAAGTGGTATCAGAGCAGGGGTTCAAAGACCACTGCTTCTGAAAATCCAACTGATTTTCAAATCACATTATTTTTGTGGTCACTGAACTGATCCAAATTTCTGAAAAAAACCTATTTGTGTTTATCTAACCTATTTCTATAGAAATGGCTAACAATGCAGTTCCAGGAGATGTTGTTAACACCATCAACAACATGGGTCCAAATCAAGTGAATCATATTTCACATCATAAATTGCCAATGTTCTCAATTGAGAACTATGATTTCTGGAAGATCAGGATGAGAGCACATCTTGCATGCCAGCATGATGAAATGCTCAAAGTCATCACCAGAGGGCCCTTCACTTTCACCAAAGCAAATCCCAAACTCACTGATGCACAGAAAGCAGATCCAAGGGAATTGCTACCAAAGGATGAGGATGAGTTTACAGCTGAAGAGAGAAAAAGGCACAACCTGAACTACATTGCCATGAATAATTTGTACCAGACCATTCCAGATGCAGTGATGGGAAGAGTGTACCACTGCACAACAGCAAAAGAAATTTGGGACACCTTAGCACTCATGTGTGAAGGTACTCAAAAGATAAAAGAAAACAAGCTTCAAGTGGCTATCCAAAAATATGAACAATTTTCTATGGAGCCCAATGAAACCATTGATCATCTTGATGGTAGATTCACTGACATCATGAATGAGATAAACTCTCTTGGCAAGTTCTATGCCAAAAGAGAAGTTGCTTTGAAAATTCTGAGAAGTCTCACATCCAAGTGGGACATATACTCTGTCATGATGCAAAATACCAGCAATCTTGACAACATGCCCATGCAGCAAGTGTTCTCTGAACTCAAAGCATATGAGTTTGATTTGAACAGAAAGAAAGTGCATGATGAGCCATCCTCCTCAAGCAAAGGTGTTGCTTTCAAAGCTGCTGAAACAGAAAAGAAAAGTACTCAAAGATCTTCTCAAACTGTTTCCAAGTCTAAAATGAAGGAGGAGCTGGCACTCATGGCTAGGAGATTTGAGAAGCTCAACTCTAGATTTGGAAGATACAAAAAGTTCTACCAAGACAACAGAACCAGAAGGAGATTCAGCTCTCCTGACAACAAATCAGAGGACAAAGTCTCTGATGAGAAGAAAGAAGATAGATATGCTGACAGAAAGAAGTACAGCAAAGGTGAACCATCATCATCAAGGAGGAAGGAGTCCTCAAGCAAGAAGAATGATGATGAAGATGTGTGTTACAACTGCCAGAAAAAGGGTCACTTTCAGTATGATTGTCATGACCTAAGCTCAAAAGAAAGAAAAGAAAGGCAAAACAAAAGAGACAAGAGGCTAAATAACAGGAAAGCCATGGTAGCTGGGGAATCAGCAAGTGAAGAGAGTGTCTACTCTTCAGATGATGGGCTATTCTCCAACAGTGACAGTGATGATGACTGTCAAATGGCTTTTGAAAATAAAGAGGTATGTTCATCTTCCAATTCTTCTAATAACACACACGAGTCCAGTGAAATCCACTTGAAACTCAACTTTGGGAAGTTACTTGAGGATTTCACCAGACTACAAGAAGTATGCAATATGGCATTGAGAGAAAATGAGCTATTGAATTCTAAAGTTCAAACTCCCAACCTTCCTGAACCAGAGTTTGACTTCAAATCAACTGAGTTGTATCAACAGACTGTGAGAGAACATGATGAAATGTCTCTCAAAGTCACTGAACAAGCAAATTCCACTATTTCAGGAACAACAATCTCTAGGTAGATGCTATTGATTATTAGGGTTGGCTAGTAATAATCAATACGTCATATGCTTCCTTGATCTTTGTGCCTTGTCAAAATTTTGGTTTCTGCTGTCGTCTCCTTAGTGGTACACGTCAGCTCTGATTTGACAACACAGTGCTTGATTCAGATGGTCTTTGACTCAACTATTTTACTCAAATGATCTTAGGATCATCTCTTCTGATCGGCACATAACTTTTGATTGCTTCCTCAGCTGTGTAGACTTCGTCGGGTTAGTCAGGCAGACTTAGTCTCAGCTGTGCTTGGCTTACTCAGCTGATAATCAGATGAGTACTTACTCATCTGATTCTTCTCTTCAGAATTTTGGTCTTCTCTTCTTTTCTGAGCTTGTGCGTGTTTCTCTACTATATTAGCTGACTTTCAACTCTGTTGATATGACCAGATCCTAATTTATTACAAGATGAATGATGAATTTGTCTATACAATACAACTTATCCTATTACAAGTATATTTAGTTTATCGATACAAAACATAAGGATATAGAATATCCCAACACTTTCATATGTAGGTAGACACGTAAATTAAAAAAGTGTATTAAAGAGTGGAGTTTTGAGGGGTAATTTTGTAAAATTTATGTATAAAGTAAAAAATGAGTTGACTTTTGTGTATGTGTGGAGAAAAAGTAATGACATTTGTGTAAAATTGAGGATATTGTGAGGATGTAGTTTATAAAGGGTTTTCTATTTTAAGAATATGAAAGTTATTGCGGAACATTTGAAAAATAAAAGTGTGAAAATTATTATAGGACGAATACTATCTTTAAAAAAAGAAAAAGCTTATCGTCTAAAAATTTCAAAGTGAATGAGAATTTTTTAAGAAATTAAAGATGCCAAAAGAAATAACAATGAATAAAAATAATAAAATATAATCAAAGTTTATAATATATATTTTTTTTTATATTAATAAGGTAATGTTTTACTCCCTCCATTCCAGTGAAAGCTACCCAACTTTCCTTTTTCGTCCATTCCAATGAAAGCTCTCCATTCCTTTTTTGGTAACTATTTCCTCTCACATTTCATTATATTTTTCTCTCTCTCAATCACATCACCTCTAATACATCTACTTATTATATTAATATATATTTCTTAATTTTCGTGTTCGGAGTTCATAAAGAGCTTTCCTTTGAACGGAGGGAATATAATTTTTTATGAGATGTTATATACCTAAATCATAAGATTACAACCGCCGCCTCCTTCATCTTCAACAACCTAGTTTATTTCCTTCAATTTTTTCAAATTCAGCATGGTCTTCTCCCCTCCCCTTCATCCAACATCCACACCATATAAATCTGATTTTTAAAAAAAAAAGGGTATCTGCACCACTCGTCGCGCCGTCGCAACACTGTTCGTCGTGTCGCCGCAACACCATCAGTCGTCCCATCGCACCGCCGCCTTATTTAATCTTTTTTTCAGCAGATCATCTAGTGGGGTTAGAAATTATTTTAAGATTTTAGTTGGGATCAATGTATAGATCCTCCGTGACGGCGCTATGGTGGCCGATCGGGTGAGTCATCCGTTGATCCCATTTATTTTTTTCGTATTTATTTTCTTGTTGTTTAGTTGTTTCTGGTCGTTGTTTATTTGTTTTTGGTTTAGTTTTTGTTTATTTCCAATTGGCGGTTTCTCCAACTTATATGTGTTTTATGCGGCCTGCTTCCTTTTTTGGTACCTGTTTTTCCTCTTGTGGGACCTGTGGATATTTTGGGACTTGAATGTGTGTGAAGAACATGACGCTCGTTGATTCCTTATCTTTATATTTCTATCTTTAATTTTCTTGATTTGTTGATACCTTAGTGTGGGGTGTCTCGATTCGAGAAATTGAGATCTATGCTTCTTTTGCGGACAAAGTTTTCGCTTGTTTCTCTACTTTCTCACGAATGGAGGTGACAACGATGTTGTTTGGATTTGTATCGTTTTGAAGATCTAGAGCTTGAATTTGTCCTATTACATTCTCTGATCTTTGTAACCTGTCAAAAAAAAATTACAAAATAAAAAATGAATATATACCAAAACATACCATTAATTTTTTTTTTTATATATAAAGAAAAAATAGAAAAAAAAATGAAAACTAATAAGGGCAATCCTTACGGTAGTCACATTTTATAAAGTGACTACGCAGTCACTTTGTCGAATCGCGCCATGTGGCGTCGTAATCGTAAAAACGACCTGCTACCTGTCATACAGGTTTCAGTTATTTTTAGCATTATTTAAATTATATTTTGTTATTTACTATATTACCCTTCTTTTTAAATTTTATTTATATTTTACCTGCACCCCCTAATCATATTTTTACTACAATTATCTGCACCCGGTAATTTAATGAATTCACCCCCTAATCATATTTTTACAACAATTATTTGCACCCGCTAATTTAATGAGTTCACCCCCAAATCATTTCTTTTTTACAACAGTTATCTACACCCGCTCATTCTATGAGTTCACCCCCAAATTATTTTTTACCACAATTATCTCCACTCACTCATTTTATGAGTTCACCCCCAAATTATTGTTTTACCACGGTTATCTGCCCTCGCACATTTTATGAGTGCACCCCAGAATATTTTTTAAAAAATAATCACATTTAAAAGACTATATTATCCTTTTATTATTTTACACAAAATATAATAAAATAAACTCTAAAAAATCAATTCACCAACAAATCACCCATATTTAAAAAAAAAAGTGTAAAAATATAATTAATAAAAAACTATTGAAATTAGCCACAAATCTCAATTTTTTTTCTTTTTAATTTTTCTTCCCCCTCCTCTTTTTCTTTTTTCTTCCCATTTTCAATTTTTTTTTTCAAATTTTTTATTTCCTTGTTTTTTTTTCTTTTCCTTTTTAAATTTTCCTATCTTTCTTTTCCATTTTTTGCATGTGTATTTTTTAAATTTTAATACAAAATAATATTATAGGTATAATTTTATTAAAGTCGATCGGCGGTGCACCTAAATTTTAATTTTAATTTGATGAGTAAAGGACCTGCCGAAAATCCATGCATGTCGGCGGGTGATCCAGCCACCACCATGCCCGACCACCCCCTCGACGGCGACGGCGGCGCTTCGGTCTCGGCCGCTGAAGCCCGAGACCCCTCCTCGAATCGCAATCACGATTCTTCACTTTCATAACAATCGACATAATCTTCCATCTCGGCCACGATCCATGGCGGCCGAAATCCTCTCCTCATTTCGACCACCGACGCGACTGCTTCGATCAATCTCCCTTGCGTTCGCGATCCAGGAGCTTCTCTTACATCAACGGTGCTCGCCTGCAACACTTGGATCGACGCTGCCTCTCTCTCGTCGTTCATCTCTGTCCAAATCAAAGCTACATTGCTTCATCCGTCTTCTTCACCCTGCTCCTGCGCAACCTCTTCCTCCGGCTGACGACGGCTCGACGGAGGACTGTGAGTATGTTGTTGATGGATCTCTAACCGGACAACACTTGGAGCCGGTGACCTTGCTGATGAAATCTCAAGCGAAGACTACTGACCTAGGGTGCCCTCCCATTGGGCTAGGGTTTCCTTCAATTGGGCTTGGTAATGTGCACCCTCTATTTTCTTTAGTACACCCCAATCTGCACTCTCTCCACTTTTTTTATGGTATTATTGTTATTGGTATTATTGATACTGGTATTACTAGTTATTGATTGCGGTATTACTATTAATACACTATTGAATTAATATTAATGATTATTGATTATTAATTGTGGTATTACTGGTTATGTGAAATTATTTATTACTGATTATTATTATTTTTATGGTATTACATATTATTGTTTATCGTATTACTGATAATTGTTTTTGGTATTATTGAATATATTTAGATTTGTGGAATTATTTGTTATTGTATGAGATATTACTATTCAATGTTCATGGTATTACTACTTACTGTTCATGGTATTACTGATAATTATTTTTTGCATTATTGAATATAATTAGATGTGTGAAATTATTTGTTATTGTATAAAATTTTACTGATTAATATTAATGGTATTACTGATTAATGTTCGTGGTATTACTAATTATTGTTAATAGTATTACTGATTACTGTTTATGGTATTACTGGTTATTACTTGTTGTATTACCGACTACTACCTCCTTCCTATTGAAAGCTACCCAACTTTCCTTATTCGTTTGTCCCAATGAAAGTTACTCATTCCTTTTTTGCCAAACTATTCTCTCTCACATTTCATTATATCCTTCTCTCTCTCAATCACATCACCTCTCATACATCCACTTATTATATCATATTTTTTAACCTCTGTGTCTGAAGCTCATGAGGAGCTTTCACTGGAACGGAGGGATTATAATAAAATCATACATATAATATTATTTTGTATTAAAACTAAAAAATATACTAATGAAAAAAAGTAGGAAACAAAAAAAACGAAGAAATAAAAAATTTGGAATAAAAATTGAAAATGGGAAGAAAAATTAAAAAGAAAAAAAAATTAAAATTTGTGCCTAATCTCGATAGTTTTTTTTAATTATGTTTTTACGATTTTTTTTCTAAAAATATGAGTGATTTGGTGGTGAATCGACGGTAACTCGGCAATGACTCGGTTGTAGATTGTAAATGTATAAATTAGGGTTGATTTTATTATATTTTGTGTTAATTAATAAAAAAATAATATAGTCTTTTAAATGTAATTATTTTTAAAAAAATATTTTGGGGTGAACTCATAAAATGAGCGGGTGCAGATAATTGTGGTATAAAAATAATTTGGGGGTGAACTCATAAAATGAGCGGGTGCAGATAACTTTGGTAAAAATATAATTTGGGGGTGAACTCATAAAATGAGCGGGTGTAGATAACCGTTGTAAAAAAGAAATGATTTGGGGGTGAACTCATAAAATGAATGGGTGCAGATAACTATTGTAAAAATGATTTAGGTGAACTCATAAAATGAATGGGTGCAGATAACTATGGTGAAAAATGATTTGGGGTGAACTCATAAAATTAGCGGGTGTAGATAATTGTTGTAATAAATTATTTTATTGTATAAGGATAAAAATGTAAATTTACAATAATATATTTTAATTAATTTAATTTAATAGAAAATACAAATTTATGACACATTACGACACATTACGACAATACATATCGTAAAATTTAGAAAAGGTAACAGGTCATCAAATCTAAACCTTTAGATTAGATTTTTAATGGCTTAGATTAACTGACTACGATAGTCATTACGATACGTTACGACACCCTGTCTACATATAGAAGGTTACAAGGGCTTTTCTTACGGTAGTCACATTTTACCAAGTGACTACGCAGTCACTTTGTCGTATCGCGCCATGTGGCGTCGTAACAGTAAAAACGACCGGCTACCTGTCATACAGGTTTCAGTTATTTTTAGCATTATTTAAATTTTATTTTGTTATTTACTATATTACCCTTCTTTTTAAATTTTATTTATATTTTACCTACACCCACTAATTTAATGAGTGCACCCCCTAATCATATTTTTACTACAATTATCTGCACCCACTAATTTAATGAATTCACCCCCTAATCATATTTTTACAACAATTATCTGCACCCGCTCATTTAATGAGTTCACCCCCAAATCATTTATTTTTTACAACAGTTATCTACACCCGCTCATTCTATGAGTTCACCCCCAAAATTATTTTTTACCACAATTATCTGCACTCGCTCATTTTATGAGTTCACCCCACAATTATTGTTTTACCACGGTTATCTGCACTCGCACATTTTATGAGAGCACCCCAAAATATTTTTTAAAAAATACCCTTCTTTTTAAATTTTATTTATATTTTAACTGCACCCACTAATTTAATGAGTGCACCCCCTAATCATATTTTTACTACAATTATCTGCACCCGCTAATTTTATGAATTCACCCCCTGATCATATTTTTAAAACAATTATCTGCACCCGCTCATTTAATGAGTTCACCCCCAAATCATTTCTTTTTTACAACTGTTATCTACACCCGCTCATTCTATGAGTTCACCCCCAAATTATTTTTTACCACAATTATCTGCACTCGCTCATTTTATGAGTTCACCTCCAAATTATTGTTTTACCACGGTTATCTGCACTCGCACTTTTTATGAGTGCACCCCAAAATATATTTTTAAAAAATAATCACATTTAAAAGACTATATTATCCATTTATTATTTTACACAAAATATAATAAAATAAACTCTAAAAAATCAATTCACCACCAAATCACCCATATTTAAAAAAAAAACCGTAAAAATATAATTAATAAAAAACTATCGAAATTAGCCACAAATCTCAATTTTTTTCTTTTTAAATTTTCTTCCCCCTCCTCTTTTTCTTTTTTCTTCCCATTTTCAATTTTTTTTCAAATTTTTTATTTCCTTGTTTTTTTTTCTTTTCCTTTTTAAATTTTACTGTCTTTCTTTTCCATTTTTTGCATGTGTATTTTTAAAATTTTAATACAAAATAATATTATAAGTATAATTTTATTAAAGTCGATCGGCGGTGCACCTAAATTTTAATTTTAATTTGATGAGTAAAGCACCTGCCGGAAATCCATGCATGTCGGCGGGTGACCCAGCCACCACCATGCTCGACCACCCCCTCGACGGCGACGGTGGCGCTTCGGTCTCGGCCGCTGAAGCCCGAGACCCCTCCTCGAATCGCAATCGCGATTCTTCACTTCCATAACAATCGACATAATCTTCCATCTCGACTACGATCCATGGCGGCCGAAATCCTCTCCTCATTTCGACCACCGACGCGACTGCTTCGATCAATCTCCCTTGCGTTTGCGATCCAGGAGCTTCTCCTACATCAACGACGCTAGCGTGCAACACTCGGATCGACGTTGCCTCTCTCTCGTCGTTCATCTCTGTCCAAATCAAAGCTACATTGCTTCATCCGTCTTCTTCACCCTGCTCCTGCGCAGCCTCTTCCTCCGGCTGACAACGGCCCGACGGAGGACTGTGAGTATGTTGCTGATAGATCTCTGACCGGACGACACTCGGAGCCGGTGACCTTGCTGATAAAATCCCAAGCGACGACTACTGACCTAGGGTGCCCTCCCATTGGGCTAGGGTTTCCTTCAATTGGGCTTGGTAATGTGCACTCTCTATTTTCTTTAGTACACTCCGATCTGCACTCTCTCCACTTTTTTTATGGTATTATTGTTATTGGTATTATTGATACTGGTATTACTAGTTATTGATTACGGTATTACTATTAATACACTATTGAATTAATATTAATGATTATTGATTATTAATTGTGGTATTACTGAATATGTGAAATTATTTATTACTGATTATTATTATTTTTATGGTATTACATATTAATCTTTATGGTATTACTGATAATTGTTTTTGGTATTATTGAATATAATTAGATTTGTGGAATTATTTGTTATTGTATGAGATATTACTATTCAATGTTTATGGTATTACTACTTACTGTTCATGGTATTACTGATAATTATTTTTTGTATTATTGAATATAATTAGATGTGTGAAATTATTTGTTATTGTATAAAATTTTACTGATTAATATTAATGTTATTACTAATTATTGTTAATGGTATTACTGATTACTGTTTATGGTATTATTGGTTATTACTTGTTGTATTACCGACTACTCCCTCCTTCCTATTGAAAGCTACCCAACTTTCCTTATTCGTTTGTCCCAATGAAAGTTACTCATTCATTTTTTGTCAAACTATTATCTCTCACATTTCATTATATTATTCTCTCTCTCAATCACATCACCTCTCATACATCCACTTATTATATCATATTTTTTAACCTCTGTGTCTGAAGCTCATGAGGAGCTTTCACTGGGACGGAGGGATTATAATAAAATCATACATATAATATTATTTTGGAATAAAAATTGAAAATGGGAAGAAAAATTAAAAAGAAAAAAATTGAAATTTGTGCCTAATCTCGATAGTTTTTTTTTAATTATGTTTTTACGATTTTTTTTCTAAAAATATGAGTGATTTGGTGGTGAATCGACGGTAACTCGGCAATGACTCGGTTGTAGATTGTAAATGTATAAATTAGGGTTGATTTTATTATATTTTGTGTTAATTAATAAAAAAATAATATAGTCTTTTAAATGTAATTATTTAAAAAAAAATATTTTGGCGGGTGCAGATAATTGTGGTATAAAAATAATTTGGGGTGAACTCATAAAATGAGCAGGTGCAAATAACTTTGGTAAAAATATAATTTGGGGGTGAACTCATAAAATGAGCGGGTGTAGATAACCGTTGTAAAAAAGAAATGATTTGGGGGTGAACTCATAAAATGAATGGGTGCAGATAACTATAGTAAAAAATGATTTGGGTGAACTCATAAAATGAATGGGTGCAGATAACTATGGTGAAAAATGGTTTGGGGTGAACTCATAAAATTAGCGGGTGTAGATAATTGTTGTAATAAATTATTTTATTGTATAAGGATAAAAATGTAAATTTACAATAATATATTTTAATTAATTTAATTTAATAGAAAATACAAATTTACGACACATTACGACAATACATATCGTAAAATTTACAAAATGTAACAGGTCATCAAATCTAAACCTTTAGATTAGATTTTTAATGGCTTAGATTAACTGACTACGGTAGTCATTACGACACGTTACGGCACCCTGACTACATGTAGAAGGTCCCAACTTAGTAAGGATTATTACTACCAAAACAAGAAATTGACAATTAAAACAATAAACAACTACGAATATAATTCAAAGAAGTGCAAGGGTGAGAGAATGTTTCGGGTGTTCCCTACCTAGTGAAATCGAGAAAAATTGTTTTTATTTTGTTAATGCTTCAATTAAGGTTTGCTAAGGGCACCTAAATGTTAGGATGATAACAATTTCCCTTTGGGTAATATAGTCTTAATTTTAAGGTGTTCCCAAATCCGGTAATAAGGTTTTCTTCCTAATCCTCACCAACTACTCAAACAATCATTCAAGTAATTAATGTCCTTTAATGGAGTTCTAGTACGATTAACTCTCTCTCGACGAATTAAAAGTATAACTAACACAATTGCATACCAACAACTCACACCATAAATATACACATGTTCATGTAACTCTCGTCTACGCTAAACATGCACCTAAATATGGATTAACAGAAGTTAACACACAAAGTACCAACAATTCACAATCAAAAGAAACAATAATCCTAAAATCAACAATAACAAAGTTCAACAATTTCAAAACTCAACAATCACATGGTTTAGAATACCCAAAGCATAAACAAAATTAGCACATGATGTTTGAAGAAACACCCATGGCTAAAGCAACACAAAATAATGAAATAAACATGAAACTTGTAATTAAATACCAAAAGAGGGTATGGTTTGAAGTCACCTTGTTGTTTCTTCAAAATACCTAGCTATTACAAAAGAGTGGAGCCTTGTTCTTCAAAAATCTAATCTAAATACTAAACTTGAGCTAATCTATGAATTAAAGGTGCAATAAATGTAAAAACCTAACTAAGATGAACTAGGGTTTATGAGTTTGTAAGAATTGAGGCTAAGAGATTGTTTACAAACTGAGTTGGAAGGTATTTAAGGCTTCCAAAAGTGTGTGAGACGAAATTAGCAATCGGGCCCTTGAAGTTCTTCAAAATTCGCGAAATTTCCCAAAAAAATATAAGTTGACTCGGTCAACCGAGTCGAGTGGACATACAATGGGATTTTGGGATGCAGAACTCAAACGGCCACCAGTGTGGATCCAAACAGCCACCCGTTTGAAGTCACTCGGTCGTCAGTGTGGATCCAAACGATCGCCCGTTTGACTTGAAAATTCTTGAAAGTTTCTGGAAGTCCACCTCACTCGGCCGCCAGTGTGAGACCACTCGGTCGCCCGTTTGACATTTGCTCCTTGGATTTTTTCTTCTATTTTTCTTGCTCGTCCTCCAATCGAACTTCAATTGCCATGCACCAATGCTCGTTTCCCCCCTAAAATTGACTATTTCACCTTGTTTTCTACACTTTGAACACATTTCTTGACAACAAGGTTAGTAGCACAATTTCTATCTATTACGACCAAAATCACATCAAAGTGCTACAATAATATAGTAAAAACGAGCACAAATACGAGCAATCTCACACCCAATCAGGAGGTGATGTTCTTCTCCTTCTTAAGCTTTCATCGATCGGCCAAGCAACGTCAGACTGGATTTTACGGAACCCAGTCCACATTTTGTTGATAGAGATCGCGATACTCTATAAATTTGAGTGTCCTACAAACCTCACGAATGCGAAGCATCTCCCTATTCTCGTTCTCTTGGGAGGGATGTAAATGTCTGTGATCCGACCGAATTGGAGTAGCCACTCGAAAAGGTCCCTTTCCAACCAATCATCAGGAAAATTCGACACAAACACTTTGGAGATACTCCTGGGTCGTTTTCTCTGCAAAAGCTCTCTCGAATATGTAGTAAAATATTATATTACTAGTGCAAAACTCGCGTATTACGCGAGATCAGGAAAAAAACAAAAAACTGTAGGAAGAGAGAGAAAAAGAAAAGAATTTTAAAATTTAATGAGTTAACTGCAGAAAAAACAGTTACACAAAAAAAAAATAGAAAAAAAAATCAGAAATTCTGTAAAATTAGGAAAACAGAAATGGAGAAAAATTGAGATGCCACGTAAGAAAAAATAGATTCAGAATTAGTATATAAGGGTAGATATGTAGTAAAATATTATATTATATTTATTAATTTAATTAAAATATGTAATATTAAAACTACCTATTTAACATTATATTATTTTTATTTAAATTTAATTTGAAAATTATTATTAATAAAATTAATAACAAAAAAAACTTAGATAAAACCACAATTAAGGGTAACATTAGATACGTCGCGCCACTGTTATCACACCGTCATAGCATCGTGAATCCATTAAGACTTTATAACACTCCCCCAACTTGTCTTCCCTCCACATCAATACAATGGACGGCAACGCGCCGAACTCCGACGACTACTCCGCCGCCGCAACCCTAATCCCCTTTCCCCGTCCGCTGCCTCTTTTACGTGTGCCTATTAAAGCCGGTCCACCGGACGATCCGTACCTCCTCGCGTTCAAAAATCAAAATGCTTGGGCCACCGCATACGAGAATTGCAAAGCCCTAATAATTTCTCAATGCGAATCCGGTTCGCGAATCGGGTGCTCCATAGCTGCTTCAAACAAATGCAAACCGCCATGGTGGAAAGCTCTTCTGGGCAATTATTCGAAACAGGACTTTAGTGAAAGAGCAAAGTGCGAGGAGATTGAAATGGAAGCTTGTTTTGCGGTTGCTAAAGACAAGTGCGGCGGCTTTGCGAAGCAAAAGTGTTACCCGGCCTTTAAGAATGCAAGGATTGAAGTTAGTGGAGTGGAGTTGAAAAAAGTGGATTGGAAGGATGCGTTTAGGTTGATCTCTGTGGTGTGTTTTGGGAATGAAAAGAGTTGTGGGGTTAGGTTTTGGGGAATGGATAAAACTTGGGGTGAGTTTAGACAAAAATATGAGGTTACTAATGTTCGAGGGAGAGATTTGTTGGGTTCTGATGAGATGGATATTGAGGAATTCTTGAGAAACAACACTTAGAAACTTGTGTGTATAGATGATACACTTTTGAGTTTTTCTTGGTTCTGTTCTGTTGTGCTTTTTTTTTTTTGAGTTTGGGAGCTGGTGGAGAAGTAGAAATGAGCTGTTTGTGAGAATTGAGGTTTTCTGGATCATTTCCGGCGGGTGAAGTTTGGGATCGCAACTCAAAATGTGAGCTTCGTACTGTCTTTTGTTCTATGATTTAAACTATATGCACTACTGTCATTCATTATGGAAATCATTTTTGACCTTTTGTTGTATATATGTAATGATTCATGATCTTAACTTATCGAATTGTATTTAGGGCTTTGCAAAATTTGATTTGTTTATTGTGACATTGAGATGTTCAGGAAATGGGCATAAGTGGCCTTCTACATAATGTATGGAATGTAGAGAATCTTTAACTCAAATTTAGAAAGGAATATGAAGACCTAAAAGACTTGGAAAAATAAAACTTAAAAAATGACATATGATACTTAAATATAAATGAGAGCATGAGTCTAGGCAAAAAAACGATAGTTAGATATGATTCGTATTGCGAATCGCCATAGTGGGATAATGTCTTTGTTGTTTTTGGTTTACTTTGCAATTGCTATCTTGATATTTTGCAGTTACTATTCTTTTTGCTTTCTTAGCTTTGAGTGCTTTTCTTGATTTATTTGACATAAGTCTGTCTGATTTGGAATTAGGAGTCATGTAGAGGAGTGGAGTCTGCGGTTTTGTTGTGTTTGTCATAGATCGAATCGGAGACAGCTAAACTAATGCATGGGCAGGAAGTCATACACATGTTACATAAAACTTCGAAATTTATGACTAAAGAATAGACTTACCGTAGAGAGATTGAAAATCACAACATTGCAATATCAGAACTTTGAAAAAGTAATTGATGACTCTTGAAATCTCAAAAATGTTAGTTTGACTATAGGAAATAAATTTATGTTGACATTTGAACTTGATAAGGAAAGTTGAGTGATCTAGAGTACACATAAAAAGAATCAGAATAGCTGATCAGTTGTTTAAAAATCAACATCACATTCTATTAATTTGCAGACTGTTTCATCAATACTGTAAGCTCTTGCTTATTAGAATTTGAAGCTGCCTTCTGTTTGATAACCTAAATAATTGTGGAATTTTGCAACCCCTGATGTTATAACTTGAAAAACTAATTCATGACTCTGGAAAACCAGGAGGAAAAGGAAATTTGACAGTGGGAATTAGTATGTTACATTGGAGAAATATGATGTAAAATACGGAGGAAAAAGAGGCTTGCGAATATTGGATTGGCTATTTAAAATCACCTCAGAATACATATCATTACTACTGAGTCTACTGTAAGCTTTTTTAAAAACTTGAAGTTGCCTCCTTCTTTACTCATTCAAATTGGAAATAGGTAAATTGTGAAAATATAGTTTAGAGGTAATGAGAGTTGCTACCATATTTAATATAATCAGAATATTGGATTGGGGGTATAAACCCTGATTTTCAACATCATTATTCACAAAATGTTACATGCACCTAGCTACATATGCATTGCTATTTTATAGTTTGCTATTCCCAGTTGACATCATGGTTAATACTGTAATAGTCACTATTCTGTTTCTCATATAACAATCAACAAATTACAATTTTAATATTTTGTTTTCTAACTAAAACCATGCAGTTCATTGCATAGAAAAACAAGAAGCTGCAATTAGGTTTGTCCTTAGGCTATGAAAGGTGACAGACTTACAATTAGATGGTTGTTAACAAGGTCGTTGTATCACCAGTTCATGCAATGGAGTTTTTTCATGAACAAACCCATCTTTGTTGGAAAATTTCTTCCCTCAGTCCATATACTTAAAACTTTGGGTTAATTTTAGCTAAAAACAAAACTTATATCTCCTCCTGTTATTTATTGAGCTTCCCTTACGAAGCTCTAGATATCATATTTAAGATTCTTGCATTTGATGTAGGTCACTTATGATTAAATTTTATAGTACTTTTCTGGAATTATGGGTAATTGAACTTGTAATAAAACTGAAAAATTTCCTAGTGAGAAATGTGACAAGTCATGAAACACCATAGTTATGCCAGCCATAATTGTCTGTGATTACAAAATATTGACAATCGAGTCTTTTAATCAACTTAACAATGTAATTGTTGTGAAATCTTGGGTGAAGAAAGAATAATAAATTTCCAAATTACTCTGTGGTTTCGTTTTCAAATTTGGATTTTTTGATCAGTTCATTTTCCTTATATATTTCAAGAGGATAGTTTTGTAGTTGAAATAACGTACTTTGTTATTTAGTTAATGCTGAATTCAATTGGTCAATAACCATATATAGGCCAATGGCTCCTTCAACGATAAAACCAGCTCTTTCATATTGCTATTTAGGATTTCATGTTCTAAGGGTAGGGAATGTTACTATATCTCTTTATTTCTTGTGTAGTTCATCTTTTTATTGTTTGAAACTTGAAAGTGCTTATTGTTGTGAGAACTGGGAACATTGCATGACTACTGCTAATGAGTAATAGGGTATGAGCAAAGTATGTTCCCCTGAGGGTTAGATCATAGATGTTATCGAGTGTCAAAACTCAAAATTATGTTAATTTAAACTTCATTTGAACAGATGCAAGATGGGAGAATTAGACTATATGAAATGAAAACTGAACTAAAGAATCAAAAGCAATAAATGAGAAATCAAGAAGTTGAAAGCATAGGATTTTGATTTCACCATTGTCAAAAACACATAATATCCTATCTCCTCAATTTCAAATTATTCTTCTAACTATAGTCGAGAATCCCTCAATTATTTCTTAGCCTCTTCTAAAGTTTAGCTAACCTATTTTCAATTGACAACCCACAATGTTCTATGTGAATTAGTCAATCACTAATTTATGATCCTCTATGAATTTCATGCAGAGATTGCACAAACCATACAAGTGTTCTTAATTCTTATCATGCACACATTCATGGTATTCTTTTTATTTTTGACGGAACATTCATGGTATTCTAGATATGTTATTTACCTCCCATATCCAGAGGACTAATAAATCATTTAGCTGTTAATCAGGTATTATTTAGAAAAATATTGAATATTCTTTAAAAGAAAAACCAATCATCGAATGATAGAAAAATCTACAGAACCGCTTCATTAATAGGCTACATCAACATCATAGCACTAAGAATGACAATTAGAGAGATTGAAAATTGCAACATTGCAATATCAGAACTTTGGAAAACTAATTGATGACTCTTGAAATCTCAAAAATGTTAGTTTGACTATAGGAAATAAGTTTATGTTGACATTTGAACTTGATAAGGAAAGTTGAGCAATCTCTACACATAAAAAGAATCAGAATAGCTGATAAGTTGTTTTAAAAATCAACATCAGATTCTATTAATTTGCAGACTGTTTCATCAATACTGTAAGCTCTTGCTTATTAGAATTTGAAGCTGCCTTCTGTTTGATAACCTAAATAATTGTTGAATTTTGCAACCTCCCGATGTTATAACTTGAAAAACTAATTGATGACTCTGGAAAACCAGGAGAAAAGTCAAACTGACAGTGGGGATTAGTATTTTACTTTGTTATATTGGAGAAATAGACAGATGTAAAATATGGAGGAAAAAGAGGCTTGCGAATATTGGATTGGTTATTTAAAATCACCTCACAACACATATCCTTAATATTGTAAGTTTTTTTTTTTTTTTTTTTTTAAATTGAAGTTGCCTCCTTTTTCTCATTCAAATTGGAAATAGGTAAACTGTGAAAATATAGTTTTGAGGTAATGAGAGTTGCTACCATATTTAATACTATAATGAGAATATTGGACTTGGTGTATAAATCCTGATTTATAACATCATTATTCACAAAATGTTACATGCACCTAGCTACATATGCATTGCTATTTAGTAGACTGCTATTCCCAGTTGACATCATGATTAATACTGTAATAGTCACTATTCTGTTTCTCATATAACAATCAACAAATTACAATTTTTACAATTTAATATTTTGTTTTCTAACTAAAATCATGCAGTTCATTGCATAGAAAAGCATGAAGCTGTAATTAGTTTTGTCCTTAGGCTATGAAAGGTGACAGACTTACAATTAGATGGTTGTTAACAAGGCCGTTGTATCACATAGTTCATGCAATGAAATTTTATTCATGAACAAACCCATTTTTGTTGGAAAATTTCTTCCCTCAGTTCATATACTTAAACTTTGGGTTATTTTTTTTTTAGTATATGTAGGTCACTTATGATTAGGATTTTATAATTTTCTGGAATTATGGGTAATTGAAAGCTGAAATTTTTCCTAATGAGAAATGTGATAAGTCATGAAACACCATAGTTATGCCAGCCATAATTTTCATTGTTGTGAAATCTTGGGTGAAGAAAGAATAATAAATTTCCAAATAATTCCGTGGTTTCGTTTTCAATTTTTATATTTTGATCAGTTCATTTTCCTTATATATTTCAAGAGGATAGTTTTGTAGTTGAGATAATGTACTTTGTTATTTAGTTAATGCTGAATTCAATTGGTCAATAACCATATATAGGCCATTGGCTCCTTCAACGATAAAACCAGTTCATTCATGTTGCTATTTAGGATTTCATGTTCTAAGGGTGGGGAATGTTACTATACTGTATCTCTTTATTTCTTTCCTTCTGTTGTTCATCTTTTTATTGGTTGAAACTTGAAAGTGCTTATTGTTGTGAGAACTGGGAACACAAGTGCTTGTTAGTGTTAATGAGTAATAGGGTATGAGCAAAGTATGTACCCCCGAGGGTTAGATCATAGATGTTATCGAGTGTCAAAACTCAAAATTATGTTAATTAACTTAATTTAAACTTCATTTGAACAGATGTAAGATGGGAGAATTAGACTAAATTAAATGAAAACTGAACTAAAGAATGAAAAGCAAAAAATGAGAAATCAAGGAGTTGAAAGCATAGGATTTTGATTTCACCAGTCAGAAACATGATATCCTATCTCATCAATTTCAAATTATTCTTCTAACTATAGTCGAGAATCCCTCAATTATTTCTTAGACTCTTCTAAAGTCTAGCTAATCTATTTTCAATTGACAACCCACCGTGTTCTATGTGAATTAGTCAATCAATAATTTATGATGCTCTATGAATTTCATGCAGAGATTGCACAAACCATACAAGTGTTCTTATCATGCACACATTCATGGTATTCTAGATATGTAATTTACCTCCCATATCCAGAGGACTAATAAATCATTTAGCTGTTAATCAGGTACTATTATTTAGAAAAATATCGAATATTCTTTAAAAGAAAAACCAATCATCGAATGATAGAAAAATCTACAGAACCACTTCATTAATAGGCTACATCAACATCATAGCACTAAGAATGACAATTAGTTCATTACTGAATTCATGGACAAATCCGGTGAAGAAATGAAAAATAAAAATATTTGAAGATAGAATATCTTTTTTGATCTTCAAGCCATTCCTTTTCTTTCACATTTTCTCATCTCTTTCTCCCTCCTTGCCAGAGAGCCAAAAGTGTTCTGAAAGCACCCTACTTATTTATGCCCTTGTTATAATTTAGCTCAGAACAAGTTTTTTTTCTTTTTTTCCAGTGGCTAGCACTCGACTCTCCTAAATTTTCAGTGCCACATTGTCTTGAGTGCCTGGCCATAACTTGTTGTTAAAACGTAATATTCAAGCTTGTCTTATTATTAATAATCTTACTTCCTTATTAATTGATTTGTAGTCACCTTTTGTACTTAGAACTCTGTCTACGCAAAAGAAATCCTGAGCTAATCATGTTCATACAATGTACATTATATGTTAACGAATTGCAGGGTTTAAGAATGACATCCTGGGACCTTTTATAAGAAGACAAATGAGGTTCTCTGTCCATGGTGTATTATGAGGGTTTCCTCATCCCTTTGTACAGTCACTTCATATATGCTCTGTGCATGGACCTTCAGCATAAAGTCTCGTTTTGGTGGCACAGTGAATTTAAAATTTGTAATGCTGTAGCTGGGCCTTTGTTGTTCCTTTATCGTGCCTGTTGAGAGAGTTATGTGTGTTGCTCGGGTAATATTTCTAGGTCTGACTTTATTTGCTTATTATCCCCAGATGAACCAAAATGTCAAATGCCACATAATCTATTTGAATCACTTGTAGGACCATCAGTTTTGTCACCTTAGGTTGAACTTTTGAAATCTAACAATATAAATGCCTCATCAACTTTGTTTTATTTATCAAAAGTCTAATTCTTGTTTATATTTCATTTTGTCCAATGTCATTTTTTAATCAGAATTCAAAGTCTATCATTTTTTTAATTTTTTTTTTCAATTATTGCTGCCATTAAGATAAGATAAACTGATGGGCTGGTATAATTCCTACACATTGGTAATGCTTATTGGTTCAAGTACTGGAAATGAGTATCTTTGGTCATGATATTACTTGATTTTACGTCCATCTTATTATCTTATTTATAAGTTGACTTGTTTCGGTAGTTCCCTGAGGTAGATGCATAGAAAGGGACCTTCATTTTGATTTCTAATGAACTAAATAAAATGTTAACATGAAGAGGAAGAACAGAAACCAAATGTAACCATTAATTGTTAGGGATAATTACTGAAACTACCCTTGAGGTTTGACTTATTAACAAAAGACCCAATAAAGTTGTAAGTTACACATATCTCCCTTGACATTTGCTTCTATTTTACAAATTGCACCAGTTAAGGTCGGTACTTGTATACAAAAAAAAAAAAACCTCTGGGGAAGTCTTTGGGGTACGTCAAGGGTTATTTGTAGTTTCAAGACATAATAGGACTGTTCTGTAAAAAGGTCAAATCTCAAGGGTAGTACAGTATTTCTTATTTACACCAAATATTATTATCATCCTAGAACTCTTTTGCTTCATTGGCTGTTCATTTGACAATTTCTAAAATAATTGACAGGTGTATTAATTATCTTTATCCTCAGTTCTCCATACAAAAATGTCCATATGGTTAACTCTAGAGGTCTGGCTTGTTGATTGAACTTTCTGGGCCTGCATTTTGAAGTTTTATTCTTTAAGTGCCATTTGGAACAATTAAGTGATTGAATAATTGTGTAAGAGAGGATATTACAATTTTAATGTTGATTGCTTTGCTTGAGCTATGACGGGAATACAACCTTGGATAGTTGGATTAATCTGGGCAAAAATTATTCCGGGGCAGTTGATGAGAAATCTCTTTCAAATTATCAGGATATATAGATTAATGGTGAAACATGGGAGGTGAATTGTTAATTGTTTTTTATATGCTAAATGGAAGTTGTAGAACATGTGGAAAGAAATAATAAGTAAAGTAAAATGGTTGTGAAAGATGGTTTTAAAGAAATTTGATGATGATAAATTCATTAGCCTGATCGTAAAATTAAAAGTTTCAGATTTGTTGGAACACATGTACATTAGATATGACTGAGAAAGTTGACTGGATGAAGGTATCGATCGATATGTCAAGTGATGTTTTTGTATCAACACCCGAGTTTGGAGCAGGTATGAGTATTGATGGTACGCCTACTTCTTTTAGTCGGTTTCTGTCGTGGGATGCTTGGAAATTTGGTGGCATCCCATACTTAGATGTTGAACCATTCTCAGTGCATTCATTATTTTTAGTAATGACAGCATTTTCTTGCTTGAAAACAGGTAAGAATGCCCCCACATTCTACAAGCACTAGCAACCTACCTTTCATGAAATTTACATATGCCTTGCGCGGTACTGTCAGACGACGACGACGACGAATTTGGTATGAGGTAGGTTTAATTTCTAGCAGCTCCATTACTCCATTGACTCAGTTGCTCTCCATTTTCATATAATTGTGTGCATTTTACTTCACTCTTTTTAAGTTATTCCATTCCAATAAAGTGGACAAAGACTAGTATTCTAGTTTTGTTAATGACCATTTCGTAGTGGAAAAAATACACCATGAGTCTTTGTCTTTGCATGTGTTTTCACTTATCCATTTTGAGCAACTAATGACTAGTTAACGTTAGTGGGGTGGTAGTCAGTCTACTGTATATATTACCCCGACATGTGTTATTGATCTAGTAGGGTGGAACATCAAGTAGAATACGTAAAGTGAAACCGAGGAATTAAACTGTACCCTCCCCAGTCCTCAGTAAGTTTGTTTTGGGAATTTTCCACCCTGACCTGTTCTATTTAAAATTCGGATTTCAAAATCTAACCACATTATTTTGTAAAATACATATTTACTCTCTCTTACACGTTGATTTGACATAGATTTCTTCAACAATGATAATAACATGTTCTCCCTTCTTCAAATTTCATTATTCTCATTTCTTTTTTGAAAATAATATTATTCACAGTATATTAATAAACATCTTGATTGTGTGTGAGATATTCTGTTTTGGTATTTCACATTAGAATTTCAAAATTCGACCAACGTTCATACCTAAAAGCCTAAAACTACCTACTCACGTATTTAATTTTACACATTTTCTCCAACATTAATATAATTATAATGGTGTTACTTCACTTCTTTTACACACTTGTTTTGACATATATATTTTTCAATTATTTATAATATAATAGTATTACATCATATAAAATTATATCTAATTCTACTTAAAATTTCAAAATAAACACGTTGAATCAGGTGATTTTGAAATTCACGATTTCAAAATACAAATACCCACCATTTATTATAATTCTCAAAACAAAAATAACCTAAATGACTCGTTTTTTATTTCTTAAGAAAGCGAGAAATGTTCCGAGCAGCGAGTATGATTATGATATGTTAGTTTTGGGACTCTCACGTCCGGACATGGGACGTAATGTCCCCCATCTTGTTCTAGTTCGCAATTTAACATTCAGATTTCACCATTCAAGTATTCAACTATATCTACCCCTGAAGATACATATATATTCTACTATTATAATAATACAACATCACTCACTTTTATCAAACTGATTTGACATAAAGTTACATTATGTAATACAACATCATCCACTCTTGCACAAATAATTTGATATAAAGTTACATTTTACCCTACTCAAAATCTCGAAATAAACACACATAATCACTATTCATAGAGATTTCTCCATCCGAATTTATCTCATCCTACATTATCTCAAAACAAACATTCGATTTGGGGTTTCAAAATTGAAGTTAGAGGTTAGGGCATAACATAAGAAAAGTTAAAAGAGGCAGTTGCAAAAATAGGACTAATGCAATTGAGTCTTTGTCTCCAAGTCTTTGTTGTATGGATATGGCAGCGTGGTGTCGTGTGTCATGTTGTATACTAGGAAATTTCACTGCACTTTCCTTTATCAGTTTCATCAGCATGCCGTACGTATCATTCTTTATTACTTATTTAATTTAATTAACACTCCTCCGTCCCATCAAAAGTATGTTCATACTTTTGGGCATAAGTTTTAAGAAAAAATATAAATATTGTGGAATTATTGTCGGGGTAAAAATAAGTAAATGAGCATATTTTTTGTGAATAGACAAGTAAAAAAAATGAACATACTTTTAATGAACGTAAGTAGTATAGAAAGGTGGAAATTTGTGGACATTGCGGCATTTTACTAATGTCTTTGTTACATCATGTTTACTTTTGTGTTGATCAGGTCTTCGGTCAATCTGAACGGAACGGACATGGATTCTCTTCATTTCTTTCACTGTAATTTTTTGATAAATTTTGAAGAAAAAAAAAAAGACATTTGATTTGATCTCATATTTTCATTTTTCTTCAAATTTTATAAGAAAATTATCAAAAGAAAATGGTGAGGATCCATGTTGACGTGAGAACTCTTAAAAAAAGAAAGTACCTCTTAGTAGTATATGGAGTAACATTTTAGCACAATTTTAAAAATATTTGATTTCTTGAATAATTTTTCAATATATTAAAAGGTACCTCCTTCATATATGATACTCCCTCCGTCCCACAACTGTTTGCACACTTACCTTATTTGTCCGTCCCACAATTGTTTGCACACCCATAAAAGGAAACTCTCTCATAAACTCCACCCTCACAATATTCACATATTTACACAAAATGCCATTACTTTTACTCTCTTTCCAATCACCTTTTTACTTTATCCATATAACTTTACAAAATTACCCCTCAACACTCCACTCATTACACTTTTTTCTTAAAAAGTGTGCCCATCTTGTGGTGCAAACACTTGTGGGACGGAGGGAGTAACTTGTAGTATACAAAGATTGACACATTTTTTAAAAAATGTGATTTAATGGGGGTGTGCGATCAAATAAATTAGAGATAATTTAGGAAATTTAGTGAAGTATGAAGGAAATTTAATGTGGTGAGATGTCTCAAAATGAGTTACAAATTTTAAATAAAATGATATTGTGAGAATATTAATTTTATAGATTATTTTCACATTAGGTATGTGTAAGGAATATTGAGACGTCTCAATAAAAAAATTGTATAAATAATTATAGTATTGATGGCTAAGTGTAAAAATATATAAATAATCAATTGACTATATTATCATAAGTAAACATACTAATGAAAATATATACATCCTAGCTTAGCTTTTAAGGCTGTTGGATTTTTTATTTTTTTTTAATTCTGATAACTTAGATGACAATATCAATATGTCTATGCTATAATCTCAACACAAGAATTTCATAAAAGGATTCTTTTTTAAAAAAAAAAAAAATTAAATCTCAAATCAGGCCTCTATTTTAAAACGTCTCAATTCTTGACTTAATTTTTGTTTCTATTTAAAGTAAGAATTTTTAATTCATTCTCAATTAAATTCATACAAAATGACAAGGAAAAAATTGTGTGTTTCATGTTGATGTCTTGTATGAGTTGAATTTTAAAAAAAATAAAAAAATGAAGAATTTGTCAAGTTTGAGAAAAAAGAAATTGGGTTCCGTATAGAGATGTAACTAAATCTGTGACTCAAATAAAAAAATTGGCCTTATTAATATTTTTTTTGAAGGCTATTAATATTTTTTTTGAGAACTATATTAGTTTATTATTAGAAAATTTTGAATCCAGATTAAGCACTAAATAAATAAATATTCTTCAAACATACACTAAATCTTTTTTTTATTCAAATAAATGGTATAATTAAAACAAAAATTGTGAGAGTTTAATGGGTCGAACAGCTCAAATGGGTTTAAAGCCCTACCCTACTCGAAAAGACTAGTCTACTACAAGCCCAATTGGTCTCATTTTTTAGTATATTTTTTTTTCTTTCTTTATTTACAATTTTTTACTTAATAAATCTTTCAATGCATTTTGTTATGTGGATATGGTTGAAATATGTATTTAATGAAATGGAGTATGAGATAATGTAATAATAAAATATATTCTTTTTGAAAACCGAATATAAAATACTACTCTTTTCGTCCACATAAAGTGTGGTTATTTTTTTAAAATATACTCCATCAAACTTACTTTATTTATCCAATTTCTAAAATAGTAACATTTCTTAAAGCTAGTGTAAAAATTAAAAAATACACTATATATGTTGTAAAATTTTTTTAAAAAGGTTAAGTGATTGCTTTTTTACTTAATTTCAAGGTGGTGTAAAAATTTTTGTAAATTCAAAAAAAAAAATAAAAAAATTGAAGTGTTAGTTGAAGTATCAATTGTGTTTGTTATATCCATTTTACTTATAGACAGATTACTTTGTTTTCAAAACTCTGTTTAATTGGAAACCTATTTTATTACAAGAATTGGTCTTCTTTGTATATATATATTACACACTATCTAATTTATATTTAACCTACTTAATTTAAATCCGTAATTCAATTATATTTATAGATGAACTCATACAATGTTTTTTTTTTTGGCCTAAGATTTAATATACCTTAAAAGAAAAATAATACTATTAAATGGCAAAACACATTATATTTTGTTTATTTGGATTTATAAAGAACATATTAATACATATATTATTATAATTTTTGACTACTTGTAGAGGTTAAGAGGCAGATTACAAAATTTAATTAGAAGCTGAAATAGACGGGAGGTTGCAAATTGGTTGGACGGCCCCTATCTTTTGTTTACCAATTTGCCTACAATTTTTTTAGATTCGTTATTTAGTGCAATGATCGACTAATTCGAGGACCAATCATATTGTCTATTAGCGAAACCTCCGTTTAAAATTAGAGTTAAACTCAGTATGAACTGACTCCATATATATAAATTATGTCAAAGTCTCAAGTGTATTTGAGTAGACTTTGATTGGTCAACTGTTGACTTTTTTTTTTTGATTTTTTTTTTTCGATTTTTTTTTTTTTGATTTTTTTTTTCGACTTTTTTTTTGAAAAAGTGTATGTTAGTATATTGAAAAGTGTATCATTGTTTTTAAATGAAAAGAGTATGTTACTATATTGAAAAGTGCAATATTGTTTTTAATAAAAAATGTACTCCGTATGTTTTTATAACTGAAAAGTGTAAGAAATATTAATGAAAAATATATGTTATTATAATTGAAAAGTGTATGTTATTATAACTGAAAAGTGTATGATATTATAACTGAAAAGTGTATGTTTTATTAATGAAAAATGTTAAGTTATATATTAATGAAAAGTGTATATTATTATAACTGAAAAGTGTATGATATTATAACTGAAAAATGTATGTTAATATAGTTGAAAATATTATTGAAAATTTTAATTTTTTTCGTAAAAAAAAAAAATTAAATCAATAAAAGTCAAAGTTTGACCATTGACCGGTCTCTACAATTGACCAATCAAAGTCTATTCAAGTACACCATGTAATTGAGTACACAAGAGACTCACTCATAAATTACTTGCACTTTGGATGTTTTGAACCTAAGATTTAGAGAGAAGTACATTCTTAAGTCTCAAACCTACACAGCTACACTATACGGCTAATTCTTTGGGGTTACTAGTTTGCCTACAATTACATATATACTCCGTCAGTCTCTGAATTTTCTGCAAAGGTGTGTGACACACAAAATAAGAAAAATAATTTTAGTGATGTAAGGAGTCAAATAAATGACGAGTCTTTTGAGTGATTTAGTAAGATGCAACGAACATTTAGTGAGGTGTGAGTTAAAGTGTCAATTTTGAAAATAAAAAAAAAGGATGTGTGTTGTAGAATTAATTTTTCACCTCTTTACAAGTTCAAACTTTTAGATGAAGCATAATTTTTTCATAGTATCAAAGTAATAAGGCTTATGTTCCCACATCATGAGTTCGATGTATACTGAAATCAACTTTACTCATTTAAATTATTCACTCTCGATAGTTTTTTTTTTTTAGGAGTATTAGTATTGTTAAATTAGGCATTTTGTGACTCCTAAAAAATAGTACGGAGTAGTTGTTTGCAGCTGCGTTTAATAAAGAAGTTTTTCACTTAAAAAAAAAAAAAATTGTAGTTGTTACATGTTATAGTTAGAATAGAAAATATAACAAAAAATTGAAATAGTATAAATTTGTTATTACAGTGTAGGTCGGCACCGATATAACCAGGTAGCATTCCACGTGGTGTAAACGTGTTTTATTATTTGTTTTTTTTTATGGAATTGAATTGAATTTAATTTTACTTGATTATAGTAAATTAATTTATACATCTATTAAGTCGGCAAACTACTAGTTATTTGAAATTTATATGATATAAGTCTCATTTAATTTATAATATGATTTATAAATTTATAAAACTTCTATTTAATTATATATTTTTTTTAGATCCCTATTTAATTATATTTTAAAAATGAATGTAACACAAATATTAAAATGAAATCGTCTCATACAAGAATCACATCGATGGACATCACAATGAGATATAAAATTGAAACTAAATAAGAATAATAGTGTTTGGCGTGGGAAGGAAGTTATTGTTTGGGATGTTATTAGGTACTCCCTCCGTTTCCGTTTTATAATAAGTGTTATTTTTATGAAATTTGTTGGAATTAAGAAAATGTATGTATTGACAAGTATACCCTTAAATAATAATAATTTAAGATTTTAATTACATTAATTCAATTCAAATCTTTCCAAAAATTTAAACCAATCTTTTTCAATTATTTTTAAATTTGTCTCAAATAATTTTTAAATTAGAGGGCATAATGGAAATAAAGAGTGTAAAAATTCTAAAACAACACTTATTTGTGTACAAGAGAAAATGGCTAAAACAACACTTATTTTAGAACGGAGGGAATATTACTTAATAGAGTTGGCCCACGAGTTATTCAAATTCGATTCGAATTTTATTGAGTTGAACTCGAACTCAAAAGTTACTAGAAACGATACTCGATACTCATTTTAGTAGGCTCGTAATGTTTATCGAGTTTGGTACTTTATTAGTTGATAAATTTAATTATATATTCAATTGGATAAAATTTTCAGGTGCAAAGGGCACGAAGAGTTTTCAAAAGTATAGTAGTTAGAACAAACAATATAAACTATATATTTTCACTTGGAAATTTGTTAGATTAATAAAATAAAAAAAGGAATAAATAAAGAAAGAAACGTCTTGTAGTGCACGAAATCAATGCAGCCAAAATACATTAAAATAAGACGTATCAGAAAATTCCAAGTACAAATCCAACTTGAATTTGAGTCTGAGAGAATTAGCTAACGCGTTTGTACATGTTGGCAAGTACTAGCGTTTGTACATGTTGGCAAGTACTAATACTTAATATTAAAAAATTGGTTTTTTTCAAGAATCTTTATTTTGTGAGACAAATCTTTTTTAATCCATATTTCAATTTTTTTTAGATTGGACAATCCATTTTTTATTTGTCAAAATGCGATCAAATTTGTATTTTTGCACAACACTTGAAGTATCACTTTTTACATCGGGTTAAGGAAGATACATTTTGCGGAATGAGATTCGCGAGGCAGTCTCACTCAAAACAAGCTCAAAAAATATTATACTTAAATACTCTTTTTTTTCTTCGGAAATGTAAGTGATTAGTCACTTGAGGATGAAAATATCTCAAAATATCGCGAATATATCGTTCAATCGTAGTGTAAAATTAAAGGAAAATTGAAAAATATTGCGGATATATAGCACGATATCACAAAATATGAAAATATTGCAAATTTATTTAAAATCTTATTTTATATGTATAATTTTTTTTTTAAGTAATGCAAGCGAATATATTCTCAATCATACAATATAATAATCCTTAAAATTTCATGTAAAATTTTTTGTTTTTTTGATTTTTTTTTTTTTTTTTTTGCAATAGCATGCTTCATCTTGTTCAATTCTTTTGTCAACGGTTTCTTGAAAGCTTTTATGACGAAACGTAATGAAGTTAATCTTGGTTAACCATAAATGGCTGCATGATTATAAATAATCAGCATTCACATATAATATGAAATTTCCAGGAAAGTTGTGCATTGAGCCTATATAGTGTATCTATTAGAAGGTTGAAGCCAATCTCATTTGAATGAACTTTTAATTTTCTGCAGTCTTCTTTTGACTTATTTGCAGATTTATACTCCCATTATACACTATTTCTCATTTTCTTGTGTGCAAAAATGTCAAGAATCTACTATGGTGGAGTTCAATCGGTTTTAATGGCTATAACCACCACCCCTCTAACTAAATCTCAAAAAAAATGGAGGCTTGCTTGCATTGTCATACACGTCTCTTTATCCCTCGCGAAACGCGCGAAAAGGCCTCGTTCGTCTCCTCATTCCGTAGTTGAGATTAAGCCCGTTGCACCTCGCCTACTGGAGGGTAGTCGAGGGGCAATGGCTTTAAACCAAACGAAGCTCACGGAAATGGTGAAGAACAAGATGTTGGATGATTTCCATACCTTTGGAGGCATTGAAGGCATAGCCAAGCTTCTCAAAACGAGCACGAAGAGCGGAGTCGAGGGAGACGAGGAGGAATTGGCGAGACGACGTTTGTCGTTTGGCGCGAATACTTATGCGAAATCGAAGCCTAAAGGTTTGGTTTATTTTGTGGTTGATGCTTTTAAAGATACTACTATTATCATTCTCTTGGCTTGTGCTGCTCTGTCTCTTGCCTTCGGGATTCGTGAGCACGGGGCTCGAGACGGGTGGTACGAGGGCGGCAGCATTTTCGTCGCGGTTTTCCTAGTCGTCGTCGTCTCCGCCGCCAGTAACTTTCGTCAGGAAAGGCAGTTTGATAACCTCTCAAAGATTAGTAATAATATAATGATTGATGTTTTGAGGGACGGAAGGCGACAAAAGGTTTCAATTTTCGATATTGTGGCAGGGGATATTGTGATATTGAATATAGGAGATCAAGTCCCCGGGGATGGTGTGTTTGTCGATGGCCACTCGTTCCGAGTGGACGAGTCGAGCATGACAGGGGAGAGTGATCACGTGGACGTAGATTCGTTGAACCCGTTTATTTTGTCCGGGTCGAAAGTTGTCGATGGATATTCGAGAATGGTCGTTACGTCTGTCGGGATGAACACGTCGTGGGGCGAGACGATGAGCTCGATTACTCGTGATTCGGACGAGCAAACGCCCTTGCAAGAACGATTAAATCGACTAACTTCTTCGATTGGGAAAGTTGGGCTCGTCGTGGCGTCTTTCGTCTTGATCGTAATGCTCGTCCGTTACTTCACGGGTAACACGGAGGACGAAAAGGGAGTAAAGGAGTTCAACGGGAACGATCGAAACTTGAATGATGTATTCAACTCGGTGTTGAGAATCGTGTCTACTGCTGTCACCATAGTGGTGGTGGCTATCCCCGAAGGCCTCCCATTGGCCGTCACGCTGACGCTAGCCTTCTCGATGAAACGAATGATGGCCGATCAGGCGATGGTGCGGAAGCTTTCGGCATGTGAGACGATGGGGTCAGCAACAGTCATTTGTACAGACAAAACAGGTACTCTCACTTTTTTGAATTACATTAAATACACATCCATTTTCCCCTCCCCATTTTCCCCTCCCCAGGATTCGAACCCAGGATCTAAGGCCTAGGTAGTGGTGCTCTAACCAGCTATCCCACTTTGTCAGGTACTCTCACTTTGAACCAAATGAAAGTTACCAAATTTTGTGTAGGAAATGAAGAATTTGGACACGAGTTTTCGTCGTCTATCGCGCGAAAACTCGTTCGATTATTCCATCAAGGCGTCGCGTTCAACACGACGGGAAGTGTCTACAAGCCCAAATTGGGGTCCTTAGTCGAGTACTCAGGCAGCCCGACTGAGAAAGCTATTCTCAGTTGGGCTGTCGAGGAGTTGGGGATGGAAATCGAGACGTTGAAGCTCGAATACACCGTTCTTCACGTCGAAACGTTCAATTCGGAGAAGAAACGAAGCGGGGTCTTAATCAAGAACGACGAGGACGACGATCAGCACGTGCATTGGAAGGGGGCAGCAGAGATGGTCCTTGCAATGTGCTCACATTACCACAAAGTAAACGGAGAAATCGAGACTATGACCGAAGAAAAACGAGCTCAATTCGAACGAGTAATCGAAGGCATGGCGGCGAGCAGCCTCCGATGCATTGCATTCGCCTACAAACGAATGAAAAACGACGAATCGAAAACGAATACACTAATTGAACAAGATTTAACATTACTTGGTATAGTTGGTATGAAGGATCCATGTAGAATTGGAGCAAGAAAAGCAATCCAATCATGTAGAGCAGCAGGGGTTGATATTAAGATGATAACTGGAGACAATATCTTCACAGCAAAGGCCATAGCCACTGAATGTGGTATCCTCGAGCAGGATCAACGAGTCGAGGCAGGGGAAGTAATCGAAGGAATCGAGTTTCGTAGCTACAGCGACGAAGAAAGACTGGATAGAGTCGAAAACATTCGTGTGATGGCGAGATCCTCACCAGTAGACAAGCTGCTATTCGTGCAATGTCTAAAACGAAAAGGGCACGTTGTGGCAGTTACTGGAGACGGGACGAACGACGCGCCTGCGTTGAAAGAAGCGGATATAGGCCTTTCGATGGGGATTCAGGGGACAGAAGTAGCGAAAGAGAGCTCGGATATTGTGATTCTAGACGACGACTTCTCGTCTGTCGCCACTGTCGTCCGTTGGGGACGATGTGTCTACAACAACATCCAAAAATTCATACAGTTTCAGCTGACAGTTAATGTGGCAGCGCTCGTGATCAACTTCGTTGCAGCCGTTTCAGCAGGGGACGTTCCCCTGACGACGGTGCAGTTGCTGTGGGTGAATCTGATAATGGACACGTTGGGCGCGTTGGCGCTAGCGACGGAGAGGCCTAGCGACGAGCTCATGCGAAAGCGCCCCGTGGGAAGAGTTGAGCCTTTGATCACAAACATAATGTGGAGAAACTTGTTGCCACAAGCCTTGTATCAGATAATTGTGCTCTTGATCTTGCAATTTCGAGGTAAGTCGATTTTGAACGTTCACGAGGAAGCGAAGAACACGATTATTTTCAATACGTTCGTGCTTTGCCAAGTGTTTAACGAGTTTAACGCGCGGAGTCTGGAGAAGCAGAATGTGTTCAAAGGGGTGCTAAAGAACAGGCTGTTTGTAGGGATTATTGTGGTCACAATTGTTCTGCAAATTGTGATGGTTGAGTTCTTGAAAAACTTTGCTGATACTGTGAATCTAAGCTTGGAGCAATGGGGAATTTGTGTTGCAATTGCAGCTGTTACATGGCCCATTGGGTGGATTATGAAGCTTGTGCCAGTTACAAACAAGCCATTTCTAACATATTTCAAATTAAAAAAAAATCGAGAAATAATATAGTTTTTCGTTAGTCAGACAGGTAAGTTACTTCTATTTCGATTTCAGTCCTTTGGATTTTCACGAGTTCTAAATAGTATTGTAACTTTAATTTTTTGATATTTTAATTCAGCAATCGGTTAGTCGACTGAAATATCAGAGGCTTAAAAGTTATATAAATATTTTGCAATTGTGAAAATATATTAGATTGATTCTTTTGATGTTATGAAGCATAAAAATGTTGTATTTTTTTAGTTTAGTGGTAGTGATAGAAGCTTGTTTGTGGAACAATGTACTGATTTATTTTATTTTATTATGAAAACTATATTTAAATTATTTTGTTATGTTACTATGACTACTATATCACCCATACCTTTGCAATATTTTGTAAGTGTTATTGTTATCTTTATTGTGGAAAAATATGTATTCTTTTTTGTACTAAATGAAATAGAAAGAAATATTTTATATGTAATTTTTTATATTTATGTGCGTTGTTGATTTTATATTTTTGAATTTTGTGTATATATACAACAGTCGGACAAAGCCTCATGCTCCTTCGGTTGTGCCCCCTTCGACATGAGGCATAATTCGGCATATATGATGGTGGGAAGAACTCTTACTACGCCGGTCTGTGTCACGAGGTGACAGTACCTTACCCTTTAGCCGTGGATAATCATGTATTCAACAATCTCACAGTGGTTGCAATACTTTAAAAGTCTCTCATAATTTACTTTCACAATTATAGACTGATCACCACGTTTCAACACCAATCGATCAAAGTGCTAACGGTTGTTTCATGTCCACCTCAATCAAGATTCTAGCATACTGAGTCATCGTTTTTGCCGAGTTGTGACCGCCCACTAGCGGTTGTTTCTGAGCCATTGTTTTCGCCGAGTTGTGACCGTCCGTTTTAACAACCGTACCAACAGTTGATGCCTTTGTTTAATTAGTGAATTCGGGTCGAGATGTATATAAATTATTTAATTTAACACTGTCTTCCAAACAAAATCTTTTATGTGATTTAAATGATTATTGTTATATAAGTCAAAGAGTCAACAAATTATATATTGACCGGTCAAATAGTTCGCAAAGAATAGTTAAAGTCATCAATCATAGTCATCAAGGACGAGGACGAATAGCCAATGAGAGACGAGCAAGTAAAGTCTTCAAAGAATAATCAACAAGTCAATTAAATTCACGTGATAGCAAGAAGAAATGAAGATATCATATCGACGAGCAATGTATTTGTGGTTGCCTAAATAAGAGTGATTAGAGGTAATATGAAAGAAGTTTATAACACAAAGATAAGATGGTCGACAAAGATGAATATGACGAACAATGTCATGTTTGCAAGAAAGAAGCCTTGAGGATCAAAGCTTATGGTTATAATGAGAAGATCCAAGACAAGTTGTTCGCCCAGTGACCAAGCGACGACGAACAACGGCCAGAAGTCAATATAAACGAGCATCAGCGAGCAACTAACCATGGGATTTCATCTTTGGAGCGTTGACAAGTCAAAGGCGGTGTAATCGGAGTGTTCGGCGACGAGCACCGTGTAAGATGGGACATAATACAGTGGATGGTTTCAGAGGCATTTAATGCAAAGTTGTAGCATTAAATGCATGTAATGATCATTAATAGCAGTTGTATATTCATTTATTTACTCGATTAATGATGAGCTGACAGCAATTAATTGGATGCATTGTAATCCTAGTATATAAAGCCATTGTAGGCTGTAATAAAGACACAATCTCATTTTTTTAGAAAATATTACTCCCTCCTTCCCGGGGAAAGCTCCCCATGAGCTCCGGGCACGTAGGTTAAGAAATACTAATATAATAAGTAGATGTTTTAGAGGTGATGTGATTGAGAGAGTGAAGAATATAATAAAACGTGAGATAGAATAGTTACCAAAAAATGAATGATTAGCTTTCATTGAGACAAATGAAAAAGGAAAGTTGAGTAACTTTCACTAGGACGGAGGGAGTACACATTTCAATAGCTTACTCCCAAAGCTTTCTCAAGAACACCAAAACCTACTCTCTTGTTTTATCTTTTTTTTTTTTTTTGACAAGTTTTTGTTTTATCAAGAACACCAAAGATCATCTTATAGACCAGTATAAACCACACATATATAAATTATTATGTTTGTAAACGGTTGCTAGATACAACCCGACAATATTCGATACAACAATTATCATTAAATTTAATAATTTTATGTCTTCCATTACCAATATAATAGTTTTATGTGTTATTATCAAGAAATTAATTGTTAAAATTAATACATTACAAATATACTACTAATAATATAAAGGAAAATTTAATCACCTTAGATGTACTTTAATTGCACTATATATAATGATTTACAAGGAAATATCCTATAAGGAAATAATCTATACAAATATATATTAAAATATAGATAGATACGAAAATTATATACCATATCTTTAATTTCCCTTTTCACATATATTATACCTCTCGTCATCTTGCGTAATCCACAAAAAAAACACTTCATATTATAATAAATTAATAATATTATCAACTAAACTTCTCACTTTTATAAAAAAAAAATTATAATCCTATTATTTCATATTTAACCAGTTCTTTTATAATTTTTCTATCGTTTTAAATAAATATAAATGGATTTCTTTTAGAAAGTATTAAATTTAAAAATAGTTTCAATTCAATTGTTCAAATAACTGATCGAACCGAACCGACTCTCTCAATTTTCGATAATGGTTCGATATTGATACAATTCGATTCGATTTAGACTAACCTTTTGATATGTTCAATTTTATACTAATTCAGTTTGGCTTACTGAACGAATCAATCATTGCACACCTCTATCGATATAGACTTATAGTAGTGCCCTTGACCATGAACGAAAATATTCAAAAATATGTATAATATATTCTTAATATATTCAAAAAATCGTGGTCACCAATATCAATATTAAAAAGAAAAATATTTTTATTTGTAAATATCAATATACAATAACAATATCAACTCTAATATTGATAAATGTTAAAGAAATATCGATAAAATGTCGATAAATTTCAACCAGGCCCGTAAAGAATCCAACCCGAATTTGGAAACGGTTAAAATTAAGGAGGTAAAAAACGCATTCCCCCTGTTCTAATACACCTGCACAAATTTTCATTTATTATCGTTTTCATCCACCACTTCTATTTATTTACACTCTGTATACTCTTGGGCGGAAGTCATCGATTGCGATCTCCGCTGGAGAGATCTCCGATCAGGTAATCTGAAATTTCTGGATTTCGTGATTGTATTACGTTGGTGAATAATTGGAGCGACGAATCTTCTTACTGTTGATTAAACCTCGTTCACTCTCGAGATTGCTTTTTGTGTGGAATTACTGCGATTTTACCAATCTGATAGGTTAACGAGGTCTGATTTGGTGTTGCCCTATCTTATTTGATTATATCCTTTCTGCAAGCTGTGATTGAGTGCTCGTGTTAGTTCGTGCTCGCTGAATCAAAAAATTTCATCACTTTTCGTTCTTTTCTTGATCTTATGGGCATGTTAAAGTCATTCGGGAGTTCTGTTTGTTTCTGTACTAGTGTGGTTTTCTGAGTGTGAATTTTGGTGGATATAGATTCGGTGACCAAAAATTGGAGCTTTAACTGAATTATATGGTATGCAGTTGTATCTAGTTGGTAATTACTGATTTGTAATCATCCTAGGGCAATGCACATCAATTTTGTTAATTAGATATGTGTTTTTCTTCTAGTTCTCGAAACCATAGCATCTATAGTTCCGGAGGCAGCAACCGTACAATATTGTTATTGGGACTTGGGTGATTACAATTTCTCCCAGGCTAATATATATAAGTGCATCGGATTCTTTCTGCAATATTACTTCACATTAGGTGAACTCGATTGTGATGATTTTTTACATTTGTTATTGGTATATTGGTTTTATTTGATTATTATATATCCCCCGAAATTATGTGGTAATGTAACGAGCACTTACATTTCATATCTTCGTATGTGAAAGCAATAACATGCTGTTTTTCTGTACCTTGTGCTTTGTGACTTGCAGAAATAGCCTTTTCTAGGTGATCAAGCTTGACATAAATTCTTCATGGGGACTGAAAATCCCAACCGTCCAAATTATCCATTTAGACCGGCTGCAACACCGTTTGCAGCTCAACAATCTTCTACACCTTTTTTATCATCAGGTCCTGTGGCTGGATCAGAAGCATCTGCCTTTAGGCCTGCACCTCCCTCTAATTTGCCAACACCTCCTTTTTCAGTTGGACCTTTTGTTGGATCGGATCCCCCTGCCTTTAGACCCCCTCCATCAAGTAGATCTAATGAACTGGTGAGGCCACCTCCTCCATCATCCTCATATGGCCCACCCACTCCAGGATTTCAGCGGTTTCCGAACCCTCCAATGGCCTCAAGTGGTCAAGTACCGCCTCCTCGCCCCTCATTTATAGGTCAGCCAGTTGTACCTCCACCTATCAGACCTCCTCCAGGTCCCCCCTCTCTTTCACAGCAACAACCACCTTCAGTACCCATGGGGTCTCCACCTCAAAGCATTAAAACCGGTCAATCCTACACAAATATTCCTTCATCAGTTGATCAAACCTTCTCATCCTCCAGGCCAAGTTCCCAACCTTCTTCACCACCAATGGGGGCATCTTATGCAATGCCGGGGAGTACCTTTCCAGGGTATGCTAACATGCAACCAAATTCTGTTGCTCAAGCTCCACCTATGCCGCCTGCCTCCTTTCCATCACAACAAGGAGGCTATGCTCCAGGTCCACCTATTACACCTGCCTCATTTCCATTACATCAAGGGGGCTATGCTCCACAAAGAGGTTATGCTCCTACTCAACCTATGTTGACACCATCAGGCCTCTACACGAACCAAATGCAGCCGCATGGCCCCGCACCTCCTATTGGTGGTCACCAGGGTTTGGCAGAAGATTTTAGTTCTCTCTCTCTTGGATCTGCACCAGGATCGTTTGATGCAGGAGTTGATACTGCAGCCTTACCTAGGCCATTGGATGGTGATGTGGAACCAAAGTCTTTTGCTGATATGTACCCCATGAATTGTTCTTCTAGATTCGTGCGATTGACTACAAGTGGTGTACCAAATTCTCAATCCTTGGCATCACGGTGGCATTTGCCTTTAGGGGCTGTTGTTTGTCCACTGGCTGAAGCTCCTGTTGGGGTTAGTCTCCATTGAATTTAAGATTTTATTCTTACATTTATCTACATTTTTGCTGTAAGTCGTATCTGCTCTAATTGTCACTTATTTTTCATTTAGGAGGAAGTTCCAGTAGTAAATTTCGCCACGACAGGCATCATTCGATGTAGAAGGTGTCGTACGTATGTGAATCCTTATGTCACCTTCACAGACAATGGTAGAAAGTGGAGATGCAATATATGCTCATTGCTCAATGACGGTAAGTCTTTTTCTAAACTTTAGATGCTATATTAGATCTTGAGTTATACATACTTTGAATTTTTTAAGTTCTCATTAAAGCTTTTGAATGAAGTCTTGTATCATTTTTCTTTACTGCTGGCTACTCATCTGCTTCCAAATTATTTCATGGTTTTAACCGCACCATTATTTTTCTGTCACGAACATTTTAAGTGACTCTTTCTGCATGGGGAAAAAATAAGAAGGAAAAGTTCCTTAATATTTTACGTATTGTAAATAGAAAAGAAAGCAGGGAAAAAAAATAATGATCAAGCCTTTTCCTTTTTACTTTCATGGTTGCTTTTTCCAAAGCTTTCTTTTTATTGTTGCTTTTGCCATGGTTAAATTCTTTCTTTCTATATTGGACTAACATCTATCTCTCTTTTTTGAGGCCTTACGTTCTTGCCACTTTCTATCACAGATTTTTCAAATACAGTTGTTAGAAAAAAGTAGTTCTTATAATCTGATCTCTTGCCCTCTGAATTGCAGCTCTAGAAATATTCAGTTATCTTCCGAAATTCCCAGCAACTGAATGCATCTATGAAATTCTATAATATAAGTTGAAATCATGATCAATTCTTCTTGTTATCTTTGAAATTTTCTCCTATTCCTTTCTTTAATAGTTGTAACAGACATTATAAGACATCCATGGTTTACAGTCACTAGAGGAAACAATCTTTACCTGCATATTGATGCTGCCTAGTTACCCAGCACAACATTGAGAGAGATTTATTTGGTTTTTTTTTAGTTGCAAAAGTGCATGACATTTTATCTTTGCTTCTTATCTGCAGTTCCAAGCGATTATTTTGCCCCCGTGGATGCTACTGGAAGAAGAGTTGATCTAGATCAAAGGCCTGAACTTATTAAGGGCAGTGTTGAGTTTATTGCTCCAGCCGAATACATGGTCCGCCCCCCCATGCCACCATTATATTTTTTCCTCATCGATGTATCAATATCTGCAGTTCAAAGTGGAATGCTTGAGGTAACATTTTTAACTGAATGAAAATTGTACTTGGCAAGATGTTTTTGTATTATGTCGTACTGGTTGATCTTGCTTAAAAGTGTTACTTACTAGTATCCCCAGCATGCAGTTGAAAGGAGACAAGAGTTGGCAGTTTTATACCTATTTTCTGTTATATGCTTATTGTTTTCTCTTATATAGGATTTGCTACTATGTAGGAATTAAATTGCTGTTATATTGTATAAAAGTTAAAAAAACTATTCTTTTTATTATGATTTAAATTCACAATATAGTGTGTATGCTTTACTAAGAAGTCACCCATGGATTTGGTAGAATTTCATGGTTATTTCTCTAATCTAATTTTTAAGTTTTTGTAACAAATTAAAGTGGAAGGGGATCTGAATAGCAGTTCTTTTTAAATTATAGAGATCCATCCATATCTAATACTTCCCGCTCCTAACTGTTCTTTCTTTCAATTTACTTTCTTTATATTTTTCATTTTTATCCCTGAAAATGTTATTTGGTTAATTTTGAAGCAATTTGGTGTCCAGCGCCTAACTGTTCTTTCTATCATTTTTTATTTTTATCCCTGAAAATGTTATTAAAGTTAAATTCTAATGCCAGATTTAGCTTCTATCCAAATGCAAAATGATATTTAATATTCTTATTCCAATTCTTATATTACAAATCAATGCTTGTGAGGAATTCCGTAATGACAAATTTCACTTTTTTTTTGGAACCTTTTTTGTTTTCTATAACTTTTATGTCTTTATCTTGTAATTATTCGGGTATTTGTCATCTTCAGACTGACTGAAATCGAAATTCTCAATTATTTACTTGGAACAATTAGACATGCAATTGTCAAGCTATTCATCATCTTGCGTCCTATGTATTTTCTCAATATTGCTACACTACGTTGTATGATTCAGGTTATGGCACAAACTATCAAGTCTTGCTTGGACAGCTTGCCTGGTTCTACTCGAACACAGATTGGCTTCATAACTTATGATAGCACAATACATTTCTATAACATGAAGGTAACCGATGCTAAAGTGTTGCTTCTACTTTCTTGGCATTTATATCCTGCTTAACATAACTTTGGTGGATTTCTCTTGCATCAGTCATCATTGGTGCAGCCTCAAATGATGGTCGTTTCAGATTTGGATGATATATTTGTCCCATTGCCAGATGACCTACTGGTCAACTTGTCAGAATCTAGAAGTGTAGTTGAGGCATTCCTTGATAGTTTGCCCTCCATGTTCCAAGAGAATGTTAATGTGGAATCCGCATTTGGTCCTGCTCTTAAAGCTGCATTCATGGTTATGGTGTGTTTATATTTTTTATTAGCACTGCCTTATATTTCATTAGAAACTCTGTCCTTGGATTATTAGGGAAAATTTCTGTAATATTGACACATTTACTCTTTATGATCTTTTGATTCCTGCTGATTTGCCGTACTCTTAGAAATTGTTTTCCCTTTACCTTCTATCTGATCAACTTTTGTTTCCACTGTCAGAGTCAACTTGGTGGTAAATTGTTGATCTTCCAGAGTAGTCTACCATCCCTTGGTGTGGGCCGCCTGAGGCTGCGTGGAGATGATAGTCGGGTTTATGGGTCAGACAAGGAACATTCTTTACGAGTACCAGAAGATCCATTTTATAAACAAATGGCTGCTGATTTTACCAAGTATCAGATAGCTGTAAATTTATATGCGTTTAGTGATAAGTACACAGATATAGCATCCTTAGGTAAGTATGTTCTATCATGCTTAATACTTGTTGTTTTAGTTGAAATAATCGTATGATTTTGTTCTTAATGTCTTAGCGCGTCAGTTCTCATTTTCCTAGGATCTTTGCAACATCATCATCACTCATTCCCACTACTTGTGAGGTCGGCTACACGAATGTGTATCCTTAGTAGTACTTGTATGTTAAGAGTATTATATCATCATCATCATCATAATCAAAGCCCATTCTTTCTAATTGTGGGAGTCAAATACACAGATAAATACCCTTGTTAAGAGTCACGACCCAATAGGGTTGGCTGTCATGTGCTTTACACCAACAGTGAACCTTTTTCTTTTTTCATTTGGTACCTGGCTGTTACCTATGTAGCAACTCCCTTTTCTGGCTTGTGTCGACTCGCAACATGCTAAGTTTTTCATATAATAGTATTTATATGCCTAATTAATGGACAATGTTGTGACAAAATAAATGCATATTAGTACTTTTAGGTAAAATTTATTGACTGGCATTCCATTTGTGATGTCATATGAATATATGATTGAATCGGAAGAGTCCTTTATGTGTCTCTGTACATTGTCATCCAATGTGCAATTGACTTAAAGATATCAAGTATCTATAGACTCTAGGTTGAACAATAATAGGGAAGAGAAATCTAAGATTGCAATTTTCTTATGTTAACAATAGAATATGATGTGAACTGGAAAGATATGTGCTTCTCCAATATAGAGAAAATTAGAATGGAGTTAATAAAAATTAAGTGACGTGTAAACAGCAAAAATTATACATGTACTCTCTTGAGGTCCACTCCCTTCTTTTGGGACTTGATGCTCCAAGACAAGGATATAATGTACTCCATAAAAGTTTTATTATGCTTCTTGCTTCAGAACACATCACAACGAAAAAATCATAGGTGATGGAATGCTAAATAGTCAGTTTATTGACAATTCTGACTCCTTGAAAATACCCTGTCTGTCATGCTTGTGCTCCAGAAAAGGAAGGGATGCAATTAAAACCATGAAATATGTCTTGTGATTACGGCTTCAGTAGAATACATAATTCATAAAAGATTTTCAACTGAAAATTGATCCAATTTCTTTACTCAGATTTGGAATTCTGTTTTTTTGTCAATTACATAGGAGCATTGAGATGATAATCAAGAGTTTTATATATGCAGAATTCATGGCTGTGTTAAAATCTTCTCAATTTACTGAAACACCACGCTATTAATTGATGCACATTGGGCCTCTAGTTGTTATGTGAATAATGTGATTATTACATTTAACTAAGTTCTGCCATCTATTAATGCTTCATAGGAACTCTGGCAAAATATACTGGTGGTCAGGTGTATTATTATCCAAGTTTCCATTCCAGTACTCACAAAGATAAGTTAAAACACGAGCTAACAAGAGATCTAAGTAGAGAGACTGCATGGGAAGCGGTCATGCGGATCAGATGTGGAAAAGGTAGATTTTTAAATAGCAGTTAGCAAAGATTAAAAACTTTTTGTTTCCCCTTCTCTCCCTTCAATTTAGAGTATTATTGGATAAGCTACTGATATGACAAGCTTAAAATTTTGTCTGTAGGGGTGCGTTTCACATCTTATCATGGAAACTTTATGCTAAGATCTACAGACTTACTTGCACTTCCTGCTGTTGACTGTGATAAAGCTTATGCGGCACAGCTGACTCTTGAAGAGACACTTTTGACCACACAGACTGTGTACTTTCAAGTTGCATTGTTGTATCCTTGTTTCTTTGTATCTTTTAAGTAAGCATCTTGCATTTGTGCACATATCCTGCAAATCTGTTTTAACTTTTCAGTTGCTTCACCATACACACAAGTAAGGCTACTTCCTTTTCTTTTGAATAGTTGAGTATTATTGTATTACACCCCATCTTTTATTTAAGCTTTCAATAGTCCTTCTATTACTGTTAACTGTCATTGCAACTCTGCATCTTTATGTCGCGCATGACCCTAAACTGGGACAGTAAAGAAATAGAAGCCCTTAACTATTGCTAAGATATACATCATCTTCTGGAGAAAGGCGTATTAGGGTACACACTGCTGCTGCTCCAGTTGTAGCAGATCTGGGAGAAATGTATCGCTTGGCTGACACTGGAGCAATTGTTTCTTTATTCTCCAGGCTAGGTAAGAATGTTCCCTTTGTTTTACCTTTCATAAACCTTCCAAAACTAGAAGGTGATGTTAAGTGGTCTTTAAAATCTAGGGGATTTTGAAATCCTGGTGAATACTAAGGTGTGTGTTTGTTTTGGGAGTTTGAGTAGGGTGGGATTTGATTTAATGTCAAATCAATGTTTAAGAGTGAATGATGTTGTATTATTATATTCTAGTTGGATGTGATTGTAATGATTGAATGATGTGGGTTATGATTTAAATATATTAAAGTGTAAGGAGGGAGACTTCATTGTATTGGAAAGTGTGATAGTAGGTTTATAGGTGCTGTAGTGGTGGTTTTATAACTGGATTTCAAAATCCCAAAGTAGAACCGGAGTTGGATTTCTAAATCCAAAATCTGGTTTCTAAAAAGCATTATGGAATTAAAGAGAAAGAGAAGATAGAAAAATCTTGTGTTTTACTTAATTTGATAATATATTATATATCTAACATGGCAAAAATGAATCTGCAGCAATTGAAAAAACTTTGTCCTCCAAGCTGGAAGACTCTCGAAATGCTGTTCAACTTCGCATTGTCAAAGCACTCAGAGAATACAGAAATCTTTATGCTGTCCAGCATCGCTTGACTGGAAGGATGATTTACCCGGAATCACTAAAATTCTTACCCTTGTATGGCCTAGCACTGTGTAAGTCAACACCTCTCCGTGGTGGGCCTGCTGATGTGCAGCTTGATGAGCGCTGTGCAGCTGCTTACACCATGATGGCTTTGCCAGTTAAAAGTTTGTTGAAACATCTGTATCCTAATTTGCTTCGTGTTGATGATTTTCTTGTAAGAGTAAGCATCTCTTGTTCTAGTTTTTTTTTTTTTTTTTGATGGAGTACATGATTTGGATTCGTGAATTCACCTACCACCATTTCCCAGGCATCTTCTCAGACTGAAGAAATCGATATCAGAAAGAGGCTACCATTGACTGCAGAGAGCTTGGACACCCGGGGTCTCTATATCCTTGATGATGGCCTCCGTTTTGTCATATGGTTTGGCAGATCTATATCACCTGATATAACGAGGAATTTGCTGGGGGAAGATTTTGCCACAGACTACTCAAAGGTGAGTTATATATATTTATAGAATTTGTACATATGGTTGTAAATAAAGATGTCAGTTTGTAATTGCAATTATCTGCCAAAATAATTATTACTCCCTCCGTCCAATTTTATTATGCCCACTTCTCCGGGCACGGGTTTTAATGAATATTGATATGTTTATGTATAAAGTAGATAAGTTGGGGGTATGATGGGATGTTGTGGGGTCCATTTATAGATAAAGTGATTGTTTATGAATAAAGTAAGTGACAATTTGAGTAAATAAGTGATAGTTGAAGGGTGGAGATAAAGTAGTGTGAATAGTAACTTTCCAAATAAGGAATGAGAATAATAAAATTGGACAGCCCAAAAAGGAAAGTGGGAATTATAAAATTGGACGGAGGGAGTATATTTTAGTGGATTGCCTTCTAAGTTATGGTGAAGAAACACATGTATTTATGTTGGTACATGAGCATTTGTGCTTTGTATTGTGTTTTGCAGTTTTGCTCTTTTCTATGTAACATCAGTCATACTTTGTAGACTTAGCTATAGCATGAGTACTTTTATTCAAACTTGGTTTATGCTTCTTCATTACTGTGTTGGCTAGATTTGGCCATTTGTTTAGAGAGTTCCGCATTCCAACCCCTTTTGTGAGTCATGGGTTTTTGCTCATTTGAGCATCTCATATGATAAATTTCTCATATTTATATTTATTTATTGCATCAATTTTAGATATATTGACAGGCTGGAGGTGGTGCCTTAACCTCCAGCCATATGGGGTGATGCTTTTAAAAAAAAAAAACTATCTCATGTTCGTTTTACTTTCATTTGTTCAAAAATTGTACTCCGTACTTTGTTATGCATATATTAGAACATTAGGTGCGTATTCCAGAAACTGGTTGTAGTCTTTTATTTTCAAGCATGGGGTTGTTAGGCACACTCTGTTTTCAGCTTCTACCCTTATTAGTATGTGTCTCGTGACATGCTTTCCTGTTATCCTTGAACCCAGGTTATCCTTTCACAGCGAGACAATGAAATGTCAAGAAAGCTGATGAAGATGCTTAATCAATTTAGGGAGAGTGACCAATCATATTTTCAGCAATGTCATCTCGTGAGGCAGGGTGAACAGCCGAGGGAAGGCTTTTTGCTACTCACCAATCTAGTGGAGGACCAAATAAGTGGTGCAAATGGCTATGCTGACTGGATGTTGTTACTGTTCCGACAAGTCCAACAAAATTCATAATATATGGGTAAATAATCTTATTAATAGTTTTTTTTGGACATATCACTAATTCACTTCCATAAATTGGTTTCTGTTTCAAATTTTTGCTTACAGAATAAAAGTTGAAAATAGAAAATAAATATTTCTTTAGTATGTTGTTGAGATGTGGTAAGGGAATCTTAAATAAGATTGAGTTGGATTGAGGCTTTGGTCATAATAAGGGGATCGATACATGTAAATTGAAAATGCCTTTTAAAATGTCGGAATTAGCTGGCTGATAATAATTGTAATGACAGGAAATCGATGTTATTATGATGGAGTGGGAATTTGAAGCAAAAAGTAGCTTCCCTCGTTGGCCAAGTTTTGAAGTAAATGTTTTTTCCGATGCAAAATTAAGATATAGACGATGATGATGATGAGAGTGGACTATATGTCTATGTGTTCTTTAAATTGCGAACACCAGATGAAACGTTCGAAGTCGTTGGAAGGGAAGTTGGTGATGAGGATGGTGTGTCTTGTGAAGTACCGGAATATTCATTGCATTGCACACTCTTTTAATAACACAAACCCTAAATTGTTATACTATTCATCATTTCTTTTTCTGGTTTTAGACTCGTGTTATTGGGATTATTATAGATTATATTTTTGAAATGGTGATTTATTTTTTATATTGACAGCTATTTTTAGATGTATTTTAGGGATGGATATAAGTGTGTATTCAGATGTAGACGCTTGTTGAGAATTAATGTTGTGAATTGATTTTGTTGAGAATTAATGTTGTGAATTGATTTTGATGTCATTTTTGATCCGGTCCGACCGTGCAAATGATTTTGATGTCATTTTTGGATCGAATTCGTGACCGGTTCGCAATTGAACCGGCCGATCCGATTTTAAAAACACTGTTATATCGTACTTCCTCCTCCGCTCCATAACTATGATTTAATTAGGGTCACATATATAAATTAATTGAGGAAACAATAATTATTTTAAAAAAGTGAATTGATTTAATTGAATTGAGTATTTTATGGAAAGGCAAACGTGAGTACAATTTTTTTTAAGTCTTGCTATCCGATTTAAGGATCGATTAATTTGGGGAATCAATTCCACCGTTCACTTGCGAGAGTCTCATTTAAAAGTTAAAACGTGAGTACAATTGAATTAAGTGAATGAGTTGGTCTCTTGTGCATAGTGTGCACCGTGCACACTAATGCACAAATCAACCCTTATGAATTACCACAAAACATAAATTACCAACAAAATAATCGTTGGTGCAGCGGTTACAGCATTCCAAGATAAGTAAAAGGTCACAAGTTCGAAACCCTTTGGATAGTGCAAACACAATAGACAAAGTATTTTACGGTATAAGATCATATATAGGTGGAACACAAAAACGGTAAAGTATATACTGCCCACTTTCTATATGGATGTCCCATACCAATTTGCACACTCCATAAAAGGAAATATCTTCATAATCCTCACCCTTAAAATATACTCATATTTACCTATATGACATTACTTTTCCACACTCAATCTACTTTTTACTTTACTTTATTCATAAAAGTTTACAAAATTACCCCTCAAAACATCACTCATTACACATTTCTTAATATGTGTGACGTCCCAAGGGTGCAAATTCCTCTGGGACGGAGGGAGTGCTAATTAGAATTTAGAAGAAATATTACTCATTCCGTCGCACAAAAATAACTACTTCCTCCGTCCCAATTAGATAGACTTATTTTTCTTTTAGAGATGTCCCATTTAAATAGGTTTATTTCCATGTAAAGTAATATTTTCTAGTTCATTTACTAATATAACCTTATGCATTAATTACATTAGAAAGTATAACATTCATTAAACAGAGTTATAATAGAAATTTTACTTGTCTAATGTGACTTTCTAATACAATTTCTTAATTTTTATGAAAAGTCAAACAAGTCTATCGTATGGATCTATTATTCACTTATGTCATTCTTGTTATACGGGATTTGAGTACCCTTTGTACTCACAATTAATACTACATTTACCTTTTAAAAATAGCGAATACATATAAAAAAGGATATACAACTTTTTGTTAAATATATATTTATTTAATTAAAGGAAAAATGAGGATATAGGACTTAGTTTGAATTCGTCCTTATCATATCTGATCAATGTTATCTCTACATTTTGGGAGGGTGTTTGCAAACTTTATAAATTGCTTCTAGAATTACTTTTATTTAAAAGTTGTGAGATGAAACTTTGAAAATAAGTAATTTTAGAAGCAAGTTTATAGAGTTTACAAATACCTCCGGAACTTAATTGAAAATTAAATAATAAATTAACTGAGGGTGGCTGATCGACGACTTTAAGGGCTAGTTTGGATTGATGGATGGAAAAACATGGGACAAATTAACTCACCCCTCCCTTAGGACTATTAGTCCTACAAATGCATGATAAATAATACAAAATTAGCGGGTCTTGCATTAATCCCGGGTCACAATCAATCAAACCAAACATTTAATTCGTTTGGAATAAAAAGTCAATCAATCCTAATTCAACTTAATCAAGCAAACCAAACTAGGCCTAAGAGTTACCACGTGATCAACAACAACTTTGATACAAATGCACGCACGTTTCATGGCCAGCCTAGCTTGTTGGATATAAGCCATCTAATTACGGTATGAGATCAAGCGTCAGTTTCAATGTTTCACTTTGTATTTCACCATCTAATTATTAACATGGGGTATGTAAAAAATAATCAACGTATTATAATAGTGAGATCGACACGTGTTACATTCAATAGGTGAAACACAAAAAGTGAAATAAATGACATCGAGAGTACATTGTGTACAATATATATACTACGCGATCACCTGTTTATTAATTACTATTAATTAGAAGAATTAATATATAAATAATAAAATCATGTTTCACCATATTCTTAATTCCATGTATGATATGATATCATCATATGAATTACCTCCCTTTGGAGTATCTCTTAATTGTATTGATTCGAACTTTATTTCATTTGCAACAATATTATTAATAATGCAGCATTTTATATATGTTTCTCATTCATTAAATTAAATTAAATTAAATTAATATACGTATTTAATGTTTTAAGTGCACCTAATTCTCCGTTAAATATATCTAGCCCAATAAAATTAAAATGCCAATAATACTCATGGCTTTTTTACTTGTATCAACAACCTAGCTAGAAAATTAGAGGAAAAATCGCAATTCACAACACATAAAATTTAAAAGGAAAAATGAACAAATTTGGTCCCTAATTTTACAAGTGAGACAATAGAAAATTAAAAAGGAAAACAATTAATTAATTAATTAATTAATTAAGCGGTGACTTTAAGCTGGGTTACAACGTGATCAACAACAGCTAGCTTTGATACAAATGCACGTTGGATATAATATTAATATTATATAACCCATATCTACAGCTAGCACCCAGAGTTAATTACCTGTTTAATTTGAATTAATTATGCCGTACAGTGTCCATATGAAATGTAGTTCTATTTATTTTATATTTTCCGTCCATAAAATGTAGTTTCATTCACTTTAGGAAAATTATCACCCTTCAACCATTACTTAATTACTCAAATTGTCAGATCAACTTTATTCACAAACAATCACTTTATTTACAATGTGTAGAGAAACAACGAATAGAAAAATTATTATTTCATTGAATGATTGTAAAGAGTACATGAATGAAGTATTTATAGATGCAAAACATATGTATCCTAAATCTATAATTAAGGAAAATAAAGGTTAACAAGATATATAAAATATATTATACAAGATATATAATATCTCTTAATATATTTATATATGCCTAATACGCCTCCTCAAGATGGAGTACCATAGAAGAGTCCAATCTTGATCATCAGCATTTGAAGACGAGAACGAGCAAGAGGCTTTGTGAGAGCATCGACTAGTTGGTCTTCGGAAGACACATGTGAGACACGTAACTGAGTTGTTTTGATCAAATCCCGAACGAAGTGATAGTCAATGGCAATGTGTTTCATTTGAAAGTGAAAAACCGGGTTGGAGCAAAGATATGTCGCACCAATATTGTCGCAGTAGATGGCAGGGAGAGTTTTGATGGTAAAACACAGTTCTTGAAAGAGAGATTTTAACCATTGTACCTCAGAGGCCGCTGATGCAATGGCCCGATATTCTGCTTCAGTGGAGGAGCGAGCAACCGACTTTTGTTTCTTGGAAGACCAGGAGATGGGATTTGGTCCAAGAAAGACAATATAGGCACTTGTCGACGTACGATCATCAGTATTTCCGGCCCAATCAGCATCCGTGAAGCAGTGAAGTGAGTTAGATGGGTTGGGGCGGAGGGTAATTCCAACATCTCTAGTTCCATTAAGATATCGAATGAGGCGTTTTACAGTGCCCCAATGAGTTGTGGTGGGAGCATGCATGAATTGAGACAATTTATGCACAGCAAAAGCAATATCAAGTCTAGTAAATTGGAGGTATTGGAGACTTCCAAGAACTTGACGATATTGGGTGATATCAGTAGGCGGTGTTCCATCAGAAATAGATAAACGAGTAGAGGTGGAGAGAGGGGTTTTGACAGGTTTGGAAGTGAGCATATTATATTTGGTGAGTAGGTCAATGATATAATTACGTTGGGAGAGAAAGCAAGTTTTCTTAGTACGGAGCACTTCCACACCTAGGAAATAGGAAAGTGAGCCTAAGTCTTTGACAGAGAACTTTGTACTAAGGTCTGAGGCCACTTTTGTGAGGAACGAGGTGTTGTTTCCTGTAAGGATTAGATCATCAACATACACAAGAAAATATGCAGTTATACCGGATTTGTTGTATACAAAGAGAGACTCATCAGATTTGGTGTGAATGAAACCAATACTCTCCAAGAAGGTTCGAAGAGCAAAATACCAAGTTCGAGGTGCCTGTTTTAGGCCATAAATGGATTTATGTAACTTGCACACATATGTAGGGAAGGTTTTGTCAACAAACCCGGGTGGTTGAGCCATAAATACAGATTCGACTAAGGAACCGTGAAGGAAAGCATTATTCACATCGAACTGACGAAGTGGCCAATCTTTGGTGACTGCAATACTCAGGACTGCTCGAACGGTTGCTGGTTTGACCACAGGACTAAATGTTTCAGAAAAGTCAACCCCAGGGCGTTGGTGAAAGCCTTTGACGACAAGTCGAGCTTTGAACTTGTCTAAGGAACCGTCTGGTTTTCGTTTGATGCGGAAGACCCACTTCGAACCAATAATGTTTGCAGAATCATCAGGTGGTACTAAATCCCAAGTACCATTTTTTAGAAGGGCATTAAATTCAGATGACATGGCCTCCCTCCATCGTTCATCTTTTAATGCCTGAGAGACGCAGCTAGGTTCAGTGTCAGAAGATAGACCATACCTCGGATTTGGTTTGAAGATACTGTTTTGGGCTCGAGTGACCATTCAAGTTTGTTGTTGTATAGGTGGGGATGGCAGTGAGGGAGCATCTGGCGACTCGAGATCAAGGGTTTGTATAGTGGAATTGGGGTTTGGAGTTGATGGGGGTGTACTTAGCGAGTTGGAGGGTGCATTAGGGCTGGGGGTGTATTAAGCGGGATAGGGGGTGCAACAGGCCTGGGCGTTGGGCTGGGGGGTGTATTAAGCGGAACAGGGGGTGCATGTAGGGGGTGTAGTGGTGGTATTGTGTCGGCGTCGGGAGGAGGTATATTTGGGGAAGGGGGTGCATTCTTAAATGTTGGGGGTGGGGCAGGATGAGTAGGTAAGGGAGGGGGTGTAGTAAACAAAGTGGGCGGTGGAAATAGCATAACAGTAGGGTTTTCAGGTGGGCAGGGGGGTGTATTTACCAAAACGGGGGGTGTATTTACTAAATCAGGGGGTGTATCAGGAACAGTTTTTGGAGAGGCTAGGGGAAATATATTTTCAACGAATTGAACATGATGAGAGGTATATATTTTGTTGGTTTTTAAGTTAAGACAAAGATAAGCAGCTTGGGTAGGAGAGTATCCAATGAAGACACAAGGAGTGGATCTAGATTCTAATTTATGGGAAGTGTAGGGGCGGAGCCAAGGATAACATAAGCAACCAAAAACTCTAAGTTTGGCTAGGTTGGGAGTTTGTTTTAGGAGGTATTGATATGAGGACAACATGTTAAGATTGGGTTTTGGTAGACGGTTTATAATATAGGTAGCAGTACAAACAGCATGTGGCCAATACGTAAGGGGCATGGAGGCATGATGTAAAAGGGCTAAGGCAGTAACATGTTTGTGACGACGTTCAGACATGCCATTGTGTTCAGGGGTGTGGGGAGGAGTTGTGAGATGAGATATGCCATGAGTTTGAAGGAGAGAACGAAGAGCAATGAACTCTCCTCCATTGTCAGAATAAAGGGTTTTGATTTTGGTGTTGTAAAAGTTTTCTACTATATTTTTAAAGGAGATAAATGTGGGGAGTACATCGGACTTACGTTTTAGGGGGTAGAGCCATATGTATTTGCTAAAGTGATCAACAAAAATGACATAGTATTTAAAGCCTTCAATTGACAGGACAGGGGACGACCACACATCAGAATAAAGAACCTCATGAGGGGAACTAGATATAATGCTTGAATCGTAAAAAGGAAGTTTATGACTTTTAATACACTTGCAAGAATCACAATAATGTAGTTTTGAGTTCGTGATAGGTAAGCTATACTTGGATAAGGTATGAGAAAGGATTTTGGTGGACGGATGACCTAGACGAGCATGCCAGATGGGTGATGGTTGTTTTTCCGAGATGGAGGTTGTGGGGTTAAGAGATGCTCGAGTCGGCCATACGTAGAGATTATCCACGCGACTCCCCGTGAGGAGAATGGTCCCCGTTTTGCCATCCCGCACCTGAAAATAAGTAGAACCAAAAATAATGTTTACATCATTATCTCGACACAAGGTTGAAACAGAGATAAGGTTTTTGGCCATTTGTGGGACAACAAGGACGTTTGAGAATTTTAGCATATTAACATGAGGAAACGACAAGGAACCAATATGTGAAATTTGCAAACCGTTACCATCACCGATGACGACATCGTTCGAGCCGGAATAGGGAGAGGAAACAGATAAATTATGGGGGTGAGTTGTGATATGATGAGAGGCCCCGGAGTCCAAGATCCAGGGGCGGGAGGGGATCTGTGAAATAGCAGAGTGGGCAGAGGTGGTGTATGTACCAGTAGGGTGGGCATGTATACTGGGTGGGGTGTATGTAATAGTGGAGTGAGTGCGAAGATGTGGGGGGGTGTATTTACCAGAGTTGGGGGTGAATGCGGAGTAGTGGAGGCCCATCTTAGCAACAAATAATTAAGGAAGATTTGGGTAGTTATGAGACAGTAGTGGGTTGATGTGCTGTGATGAGTTGATTCGAGGGAGAAGGTAAATTCTGAGTGTTTGCAACTGCTGTGATGAGTTGATTCAAGGGTGGAAGAAAATTTCGAGGGTTACAGGAGAGAGTAATATCAGTTTAATCAAGAAGGTGGGGGAGTATACGTAACCGGCGCCGCGAAAGCTTTGGATAGGATATAATCTTGATGGTTATATCAAGAAAAGGGGAGGGGAGAGTAACCACCTGAAGGTTTCAGGGGGGGGGGGGAGGTTGCACGGTGAGTAATAACCCAGCAGCAGTGGGAGGGTAAGTAGGGTAGTCGAGGGTGTGATCGACGGTGGATGTCGAGCACAGACTACGGATGAGGGATTCGGATCGTGGCGTTAGCCGTACGACTCGATGATACCATGTAGAGAAACAACGAATAGGAAAATTAATATTTCATTGAATGATTGTAAAGAGTACATGAAGGAAGTATTTATAGATGCAAAACATATCTATCCTAAATCTATAATTAAGGAAAATAAAGGTTCACAAGATATATAAAATATAATATCTCTTAATATATTTATATATGCCTAATACAATGACCCCACAATACTCTTATTTTATCTACTTTTTTTTAAAACATGTGCCTCACTCCAATGGGACTACATTTCATGGACGGAGTAGTATTTAATTACAAGCTGCCTAAAGATCCGATCATTTAGTTGACTACAAGCATATTATTAACTTAATTAATAATTCCTCCTCATTAGCTGGCTAGTGTTAATTCAATTAAGTAAAGTCCGGTGTGCGCCTATAAATATATAACACGTACGTACCATAAATTGCATTGCAGCAATTATTTATTTATCGATCGATCGAAATATATATACATACATGATGAAAATAGGAGGAGGAGGGTTGGTGACGATTTTGAGTTTGACGATGATAATAACAATTGGTTGCAGTTACATACAAGAAGCAGATGCATCAATTAAATATCTATGTTATAACACTAAATCAAACTTGATGCGAACCGAGTGCGGCAGCGACACCTTAGATGACTGCTGTTCTGTTGTTAAAGCCGATGTGGAACTATACGCGACTTCTGTTTCGGAGCCTGTCGAGAACGTGTGCAAGTGTCTCCAATCTTTCTACGACGACGAGGATCAAAACGACTTCTCTCCTGACAGCCTCTTTCATATATGTGATCTCTACCAACTATTTAGCTGCCCAAAGTAATTGCGTACTTACTTCGTCCATCAAAAGTGTGCTCAATTTTTTTTTTTTTCATTTAAATAGTTTACTTTACTAACAAGATTGAATAAGAGCTAGTCTTGGATGGATGAGACAGATCTCCTTTATGTATAATTTACTTTATACATAAAGTTTTACAAAATTACCCTTCAAAATTCTACTCATTATTATACTTTCTTAATTTCCGTGTCCACCTACATATGAAAGTTATTCCGCAATGGAAGAAATATTATATGTATCTCTATTTTTTTTTCTATCTTATGTAGACTTTGTGTTCAATGTTTTAGAAATATTCATGGTAGGGATGGCATTATGGCAATTAGGCAGGTCGATCAGGTAGTTGATTACCCGGACCTACCCCGCGCCCCGCACATGTCTTGAATAATTGTCCCATACGTTCAAGATAGACCCGCCCTCCCCCATTTTTATATTTCATGTTGAATTTTTTGTATTTTTTTTTTCACAGTTGGAAGTAATATTTTTCATGCATATGATCATTGAAACAAACAATAATAATTTAAATCAATATTCAATCTAATTTAATCCAACATCTAAGTCACAATTGAGTAAAAATATGCATCACGTTTAGATTTTTTTAAAATTAATACTCATATTAAATATAAATATTATATATATATATATATATATATATAGGTAAAATGCAAGTTTGGTCCCAAGAGAATTTTTTTAAAACAATTTTGGTCTCACGTTCTTTTTTGGTCCCATTTTTTGCAAAAATGGTCCCAACTGTTAAATACTTAACAGTTTCTGTTAAGTGATATAATGCAAAAATGGTCCCAAAGTAAAATCAGAGGGAAAATTATTTGGGATTAGTTTTTTTGGAGGGAAATGACCTGCAAAAAAATATTCTTAATTAAATATTAGTATATTAGTGTCAACAAAGTTTTTTTTAAGGAAGGAATCAATATTCAGTGCATGCATACAAGCAGCAGGAAGCACAGTAAAAAAGTAGAAAGAAAATGTGCCACCCCATTCCCTTCCTTTTTATTCCAGCAAAAATTAATCTCCTCAAAAGCTTTAATTCTCAACCAGAAGAATTTTTTTATCAGGTTACCAAACCTTGAGAAATCTGGCTTTAACATCACTAAAGCCTTGTAGCAGACTTGAGAATCAGTCTCAATGGATATCCGAGATAGTCCTTGTGCAGCTGCAATTTGGACAGCCAAAGCCTCGACCTCCTCCGCCCTACACATTGGAAGTGCACGCTCTAAGAAACACCAAAAGAACCAGTTCAGCCTCGTTCTGAACCACCCCACCTACACCCACTTCCAAACGAGCAGAAAAGGCCCCATCTGTATTCACTTTCACCATTCCTTAACCAGTCTAGCCTCGTTCCGAGCCACCCCACCTACACCCACTTCCAAACGAGCAGAAAAGGCCCCATTCGTATTCACTTTCACCATTCCTTAACCAGTCTAGCCTCGTTTCGAGCTACCCCACTTCCAAACCCACTTTCACCATTCCTTAACCAGTCTAGCCTTGTTCTCCTCCCTATAAATATTTGCCTCGATCCAAATAAAATAATTTACAAATTACTCATTTCAGAACGAATACTTCATCGAATACCACAAACTAATTTGAACGAAAAGTGTTCATCAAACTAAACTCAATTAATGTCGCCAACACAAAGATAACCAGTGCACACAATTCAGTCAAATATAATAAAAATAAACAGCAATTAACACCTGTTTCAGCCAAATATACCAACAAAACAACTTCGTCAAACATAAAACCAAAATCAATAAGAAATATATTAATATTAAAATAATCGTTGAAGAAAATATTGTTGAAATTTTGAACAACGTGCCTAATGTGTTGCAGAACAAAACCATACAAAAATTAAAATAAATTAATTCTAATTACTGCACTTGTAATAATTAAGTTAAACTCATATACTGAGACTCATATCATTTGATGTATCAGGTTCTCATCCTAATATGAAGTCGAAGCAAAATCTGTGTTAAAAAGAAATATTGGAGCTCAACACAGATTCAAATAAGAATGGATATGTCATTGTCTTGGCCTCAAAATAAATTGTATTCCTTGCAAACCAGAGTTTCTAGAGTAGAGTAACAAACAACTTACCAATTGATTGAATCGTCTCGACCACCCACTCATCCAAAGGTTGCACTGAAGCGTTAGGCCCACAACCACCCAATTTAAGACGTGAATATAACTAGAAACTCTGAGCCCACCCACAGTCACGAAGTGCATGCTTCGAGGTCTCAATATCCAACCCACAAACCGCCCAATTAGATTGATGCAAACTGGGAGAATACCTTTAAGGCACCTCCAAATGAAAACCTATATTTTTGGAATTACTTCCAGATTCCATACCCGAGAGAAGTCTATATTCTGATGCATGGCCTCCCCCTCAGTATCCACCCGCTCCCTATCGATCAATCCAACCAAAAAAATCCCAAATTTCACAAATTACCATGACTTCATTCTCATTAATTCCAACCAAAAAATCACCAAACTTCACATATTTTGTTGAACTTACAAAAAAATCATAAAATACAAAATTGCAAAACTCTCACAGAATCACATTATCACAAAATCACCAGAACACAAATTATTTCATCACGTGACTTTAGAGCATGAAACAAAGAAACTTGTAAAGCACAAAAACAGGGCATGAAACACAAAAACTTGTTCTACACCCTAGATTTTAGAGGAACTTACGATCTTGGGGAGGTTCTCCAACCCTAGTATTGCCTTGTCGCAACTTCTTCAGTGGTGTGTGATTTTGCGTGCGATTTGCTGTGCGATTCCAAGGCGATTTCAGGGTTAGCAATTTTGAGTGTGCTTTCAGAGTTCTTTTGCTTTTGAGTGCGATTTTGGGGTGCGAGATTTCAAGGTTTTTCGATTTTGCATGCGATTTTGGGGATTTTCGATTTGGGGATTTCAGATTTTGGGGTTTTCGATTTTGGAATTTTTGGGGTGCGATTTGGAGTGCAAGTTTAGGGGGGTTCGATTTTGGGGTCTTAGAGTGATGATGGTTTTTCAATTTGCAATTTCTTGCCTGAGATTTGAGCAGTTTTTTGGTATGGAATTTTTTTAGGGTTTCTTTTTAGAGATTCTTGGTGTTGATCGAAATTACATGTGACCTTTTTTGCTCAAAATGGGACCATTTTCGTGAGCACTGTTTCTCTTGGGACCAAATTTGCATTTTTCCCTATATATATCAATGCAATGTGGGTCTAACATGTGACTCAAACTCGATCTGTTTACATGCGGGGCAGGTCTGACATGTCCTGTTTTCAATATGGGACGAATCTGACTTGGCTCTAATCTCTTGGGGCGGGTATGTACGGGGCGGGTCAATACGGTCATCCCTAATTCATGAACTTATTATATATACTGCTATATATTGTTTCATCTCCTTTTTATGGGTCTATTCAATTTACTGGATGAATTTTTTTTTTCAGTGATTAACTGAGCTAATATTTCTTTGCTTGATTTTTTTTTTCTCTTATAATTTTTTTGTTGTGTTCGAGCATGATTTTTTTTTTCTACGAATATAATTTATTTACTTGACAAATAAAGAGTTACCTACAAAATTACATTAGAAGGATATACAGTTTTGTCGTATGCAAAATCTTATAATTATTTGCTTGCTAAAAAATACGTGCATTCATCTCTTTTTCCCTTTTTAATTTATTTTTCTTCAAACATATGGTTATTTTTTAATGATTTTCTATTTTAATGTATAATAATTACTTGAAATATGCTCTTTCTTCATTCAAAAAATTTCTACTTTTAGTATATTATTTACAACAAACTATATTCTTTAAATCATATCGAAAGAATTATTCTAAATGTTAATACCCCTCCATCACAATGAAAGTTATCTAACTTTTAATTTTCTCACATTTAATTATATTTTTCTCTCTCTCTCAATCGCATCACCCCTACTACATCTTTACTTATTCTGTCATATTTTACAGGGACGAAGAGAGTATTTTTTTTTATTAAATTCGGTGTAAAATATTTGTTATATACATTGGAGAAAAACAATATAAAAGGGGTCGAATGTTTATCCTACTTCCATATTAATATTAAAAAAAAAAGATTTAAGTATTAAAAAGGGGGGGGGGGGGGGGGCTGAATCGGTTTGGGCAGACTTTTTCGGTTTTGGGCCGGTTTGATCCGATCCGATCGTGAAAATGATTTTGATGCCATTTTTGGACCGGATTCGTGACCGGTTCGCGATTGAACCGGTCGATCCGATTTTAAAAACACTGTTATATAGTACTTCCTTCTCCGCTCCATAACTATGATTTAATTAGGGTCACATATATAAATTAATTGAGGAAACAATAATTATTTTAAAAAAGTGAATTTATTTAATTGAATTAAGTTATTTTATGGAAAGGTAAACGTGAGTACAATTTTTTTTAAGTCTCACTATCCGATCCTTAATTAATTTGGGGGATCAATCTCACAGTTCACTTACGAGAGTCTCATTTAAAGTCAGAACGTGAGTACAATTGAATTAAGTGAATGAGTTTGTCTCTTGTGCATAGTATGCACCGTGCACACTAATGCACAGATCAACCCTTATGAATTACAAAAAAACATAAATTACCAACAAAATAATCGTTGGTGCAGCGGTTACAACAATCCAAGATAAGCAAAAGGTCACAAGTTCGACGTTTCATGGCCAGCCTTTTGTTGGATATAAGTCATCGTTTCCAAGATAAGTAAAAGGTCACAAAGTTCGAAACCCTGTGAAAGAAGTTGGGTGTTGTTGGATATAAGTCATCGTTTCCAAGATAAGTAAAAGGTCACAAGTTCGAAACCCTGTGAAAGAAGTTGGGTGCTTTGCCAAGTTGTAGTTTTTCAAACCTCTTGATACAAATGCACGTTTCATGGCCAGCCTTTTGTTGGATACAAGTCATCGTTTCCAAGATAAGTAAAAGGTCACAAGTTCGAAACCCTGTGAAAGAAGTTGGGTGTTGTTGGATATAAGTCATCGTTTCCTTTTAGTTCGAAACCCTGTGAAAGAAGTTGGGTGCTTTGCCAAGTTGCACGTTTCATGGCCAGCCTTTTGTTGGATATAAGTCATCGTGTAAAAAATAATCAGAGTCATGTCATCGTGTAAAAAATAATCAGAGTGTTGCATACAATACGGAGAAGATAAGTAAAAGGTCACAAGTTCAAAACCCTATGAAAGAAGTTGGGTGCTTTGTCAAGTTGTAATTTTTCAAACCTCTTGATACAAATGCACGTTTCATGGCCAGCCTTTTGTTGGATATAAGTCATCGTGTAAAAAATAATCAGAGTCATGTCATCGTGTAAAAAATAATCAGAGTGTTGCATACAATACGGAGAAAATAAGTAAAAGGTCACAAGTTCGAAACCCTATGAAAGAAGTTGGGTGCTTTGCCAAGTTGTAGTTTTTCAAACCTCTTGATACAAATGCACGTTTCATGGTCAGCCTTTTGTTGGATATAAGTCATCGTGTAAAAAATAATCAGAGTCAAGTCATCGTGTAAAAAATAATCAGAGTGTTGCATACAGTATGGAGTATATACAACGCGTTCACCTGTACGTTTATGAATTATTAATTGCAAGTTGCTTAGAGATCGGATCATTCAGTTGACTACAAGCATATATATTATTTTTACTTTTTAATTATAATCTAACTTTTTTTTATTAAAATAATTAATTAAATTCAAATAATTCATCAAGATTAATTCGACATTAATTATATTTGGATCAATACTCCAAGTATATATTGTACTAGTGCTCATATTTTTGTTGCAAATTAAAATAGTAAAAAAAGACATTTTAAATATCCTTTAAATATCTCAATATTACATAAATGTCGACACTATTTTATTCCCACTAAAAAAAACATATTTATTAGTTTTAAAAAAGTGTTTACTATTCTCACTTTTATTTCTCATAATCCTAATAAATATATGAGTCATCAAGTAAGAGACGTAGGATTGGAAAAATAAAAGTTGGATGATTAATTATTATGAGTTTAATTAAGGGGGATTTCACATAAAAGGTCATTTCACTTGGTGTTTTTTTAAATAAAGACATGATTCAAAATAGTTTCAGAATAAGGACAAAATGGTACATAAATGTACCATCATGCCCTTAATACATAAATTCGGAATTAATATGGAGAAATTATTTAAATGTTTAAAATTTAAAGCTGACTCTATCAGCTCATTAATTCCGAGAATTACGCAATTAAGAAAAACCTTCCTAAAATTAAATGAGAAGAAAAACAGGTTTGGTACTAAAGTTCTATCAGCTCATTAAAGCCCCCCGAATTACGCAATTAATTAAAACTTCCTAAAATTAAACTCTATCAACAACTCCGGTCAAACTTTGTAAATTTTGTGCAGAATTTTGGGGTTTTTCAATTTGTGAAGAAAGGAAACCGTGAAGTACGGAAGAAGACGAAGTGAGAAGTGAGAAGAACATTTTGCTCCCTAGACCATGGTTGGAAAATTAATATAAAATCTAAATCTGCATAATAAAATGAATAATGCAGAACAATGAAATCTAAAACTGTATAATAAAATGAATAATGCAGAACAATGAAATCTAAAACTGCATAATAAAATGAATAATGCAGAAAAAATAGTACGGTGTCTTCATATTAGAATGTGATTATGCAGAAATACGTATACATATGCAAAATAAGATCTGCATTATCCCTTGACCAAACCAATAACAAATAATCATGAACTACATTTCAGCAACACGCACGTAAATCATCACAATTTCACGAAAACAGAGCAAAATTGAACCTAAATTAAAATCATCTCAAAAAATCCTAAATTCTTTGCAAATTATGTGTGTACGTGTGGAATTAATAATCATACCCTTGGCAAAACTCTTCATCTGACCCTTGGAATTAAAAGTTTCTACTGTATCTCCGGCGGCTTCGCGTCCGTCATCCATAATGAAGAAATCGGTGAAGTTTGAATCCCCTAGGAATATAAAGAAACGATCGCGTGGAAAGTCTCTTGATCATGTGCAGTCGAAAGAACAGATCGAGGAAACAATTATGGAAGAGCAAAGGAGACGAGACCTTATAGCCATGGTCGTCGTTGAAAGAGAGGAACAAGCCTCTAAGCAGCAGAAACTTTCAGAATCATCGGAAATCAGTTTTTGGGCGTGAGGGGTCACCCAAAACTGAAACATAAACTAAAAGAAGAAAAAGATCCCTCGATTTCAAGAGGAAATCGAGGATTGTTGCTTCACCAATCTGAAATCTATGGCCAATCGTTTGTATATGCAGCGGGATTATGTTTGATTCATCATGGATTAACCAAAAAACTTGAAGATTTGAGTTTTCCGGCCAAGAAATCCGTTCTTTAATTATTAAATTAATAAATTAACCAAAAATCTATGGCGACAAATAAGGAAGATGAAGACTTGTTATTTAATTATTAAATTAATAAATTAATTTCCATATTTAAATATAAGGGTATAATGGGTTATTAACATGCGTTTTTGTCCTTTTTTAAAAAGATTATAAAAGTTGTCTTTATTTAAGAAGCTAGGTGTCTAGATGACCTTTTTTATAAATTTTCTCTTTAATTAATAGTATATACTAATTAATTAGGTGATGGATGATGATTCAGCACGTCGAGAGAAGATGTACGTATAGTATATAATTAATGTAGGTAGCTAGTCATGCTTCACCACTACGTTGCGTAGACTATTGATTACTAATTTGAAGAAATACTTCAAAAAAAAAATAGATACTTGTGTGTACTAGTTACAATTCTTTTAAATGAGTGAATGTTATCCATAAATTATGGTAAATAGTACTCCCTTCGTCCACGAAAAGTAGTCCCATTTGACACATATTTTTTGTCCACCAAATGTAGTCTCATGCACTTTATGGAAACTATCACCCTTCAACTATCACTTAATTACTCAATTTGTCATCAACTCTATTCCTAAACAATCACTTTATTCACAATGGACCCCACAATACCCTATAATACCCTTACTTTATCTACTTTATCTACCATTTTCTTAAAACTTGTGCCCCATCCCCATGTCCCTACTTTTCATGGATGGAGGGAGTATTAACTCACATATTGTATAGTATTAATTCAAATATTAAATAGAAATAAGTTACGTGTATGTAACTGATATACAAGAGTGCAACTCTTTCTCTTTTACTTAAGTACTCCATTAAATATTTTATTGACAATTTTAATCCTAATTAAACTAACTTCATAATTATTCTTAAGATCCAACTGATTTGGAACTTACATCAAATTTATGAAATAAAATAGATGTATTAGTTAAAATTGACACCACATTTATTAATTTTTTTTAATTTGTGTATAAAAATAAAAGTAACTATTTTTGTGAGATTGAGGGAGTAATAAAGAATGCTTCACCATATTCTTCGTTAATTCCATGTTGATTGCTAGCTGTATATATATACCTACAGCTATTAATTAATTAAGGATTAGAGCCTATAAATAACAGGTACGTAGCATGGCATTATATATATATATATATAAATTGCAGCAATTTAGATAGATAAATAATTATGCAGGGTGTGAAAATAATTGCGATGATTTTTTGTTTGTTGGTGATAAATAATAATATGCATAGTTTATTTCATTCTCAACCATAATAATAGTTATATATATGTTTCTCATTCATTAAATTAACTCTCATACAACATATCTTTGAAAATATATTCAAAGATAATTTAACATAAATAAAAAATTGCTACCTATAATATACTCCATATTATTTGTCAACAACTAGTCAACAAGTCAAAAGTGTTTTGTGTGCTCGTCAAAGAGAATAAGCGAGCACAAGGAGAGGAAGTTTAATCTTTTAAGAGATAAGTCCTCACACCTAGTTTCAGTTTGGGCGACCAGCGACCATGAACCAAGTGGATGCCCAACTGGTCACATGCCCTCCTCGCCCATGACGAGGACGAGCATAATATAGCGATTTCGTCGGGAACAGCCTCCAAGACGCATTTAATGCGGCTATCCCATCGCCTTTAGTTGATTAGACATCAGGGCGAGTAAGCAGCCAAATACCTATTATATAAGGCCATTTGAACTGAATGTAAACACAAGTTCATTTTTAATACACAAAACTCAATATTCATCATCTTTAATTCATTTGATCTAATGTAAAGCCCACAAGTATTTGTATGTTTGAGAAGCCCACATCATCTTTAATTCTTTTGATCTAACGTAAAACTCCCACGCCCGGCACACCAAAATTTTGATGCCCGACCCGAAAAAATGGATTTTCCGTGGGAAAATTTCAAAATAAGTCCTGTAACTTAGATTGATTCCATTTTAAATCCTTTAAGTTTTCACTTTTTCAAAATACATCCTAAAGTATCAAATTTACATCCTTTTGTCCAATTTACGTCATGTAACTTAGGTTAATTTCATTTTAAATTTTCACTTTTTCAAAATACGTCCTAAGGTGCCCAATAACCAAATTTGCCGGAAGCCCCAATTTTAAACAAAAGTTCGAGCCGCGCATGACAGCTTTTAGAAAAAAATTAATTTTCGATAAAAAAATGATGTAAATTAGACATCTTAGGACGTATTTTGAAAAAAATGAAAAATTAAAGGATTTAAAATGAAATTGTCCTAAGTTACAGGACGTAAATTGGACATCTTAGGACATATTTTGAAAAAGTGAAAACATAAAGGATTTAAAATGGAATCGATCTAAGTTACAGGATGTATTTTGAAATTTTCCCATTTTCCGTGCTCGAATTTGGTCAATTAAGCTAACTGGACATGTAATTGCGAGAGAAAATAAAATTTGGAATCTAACTTTATCAGTCTAATTTTCCACGGAGTTAAATGAGTATTATTTGTTAACCAATCCCTTATATATCTTATACAAATGTTCGTATATATACAGGTTGTACTCAATCGTCAAATTAACAGTGATATATATATATATCTCTGTGGCATTTTTTTAATACAATATTAGAAAGTTTTATTGATTAATGAAAGTTTTTTTTTTTTGAAGCTAAGTGGTCCATATAGTTAGTGAGACAAAATTGAAATAATATTGTCACGCTCACGCTTCCACCATGCGGACAAAGCCAATGTGACTTTCTATGTTAATTTCACCAAATACCTTTATTAATTACTCCATTTATTATCTTTACTCTGTGAAACTATGTCTCTACATACAGTACAAAAGTTCTCATAAACTTAATTCACTTTTATTTAACTTCTTCTTTATTAAATTAACCCCAAACTTACACAGTAGTTGACCTAGTGATGCAGATTTAGAACTTAAAATATGATCATTTCTAGATTTTAAGTTCGAAACTCCTTTTTAATTCTTATGGAAAAAATTTATCAATACACACACCTTTTTAATTCCATCAATTAACAAAAGCTAAAACATCATTTATTTGAAAGTACCATAACGTTATCTCATATGCTATTATTTACTTTTTTTTCACATAGAAAATATTTTTTTTATTCACCTCAATTGATTAATATATTACTCCATCAACAAAAAAATTACTTTACTTATTATAATATTAATAAACTCGTATCAAATCAAAAACATAAACAAATGAAAAGATGGCTATCTATCAAAGTTACAAAACAAACCCATAATCACTATTTATATATCCATATTAATATAATGCAAATCCATAACATGAACACCAAGAATGAGACTACGGTGACCGATATACCCCTACAAATTAGCATTCATCCCTCTTAAAATGTTAAACGATCGTTGCCAAATTGAAATAAAAGTCAAGAAAGAAAAGATATAAAAAAGTATGAGATGAATCTTGTCTATGTGCTCAAAGAGGAAGGAGTGATGCTGTCAGAGCATGACCTAGCCTGAATTAATTTTTCATTTAGATAAAAAAAATTAACCCAAAATAGATCATGCTGGCAGCTTCACTTGTTCCTCATAAACATGTAATCAGTCTATATATATGTGACAAGTGTGTTTGATGTTTTAAAATGAGGAAGAAGAAAGTAGAAAGAAAATTGAAGTTAAAGAGAAGGAATGCATGTTATGTTATTTATAGGAGGAGAAAATAGAAATGATGATGATGAGGAAAGAAGAAGACAAGCTCACATTTCTCAACAGTATATATTTCATGTGAAAGGGATCTCAATACATATTTTACAGCTAATACACATTATAGGCATGCAGCCTATGCCTTACTCATTATATATGTCTACATATATATAGGTATAGGTGGTCAATATATTCCTCAGTATCTTATAATCCTCCTCTCGAGATAATTTGTACGGTTTGATCGACACATTTTTTTTTAAAATGAGATTTATTGGTTGATGATATAAGATGAATGAGGGGTATTTTAAATAATTTGGTGAGTCGTAAAGTAAAATGTATGGAAAAAATAAGTAACAATTTTCAAAATAAAATGATGTTGGAAAAATATTAATTTTGTGGAGTTTTTCCATATTAAAAGTGTGCAAGTAATCTTGGAACGTTCCAATACAAATAATAACCGGACTGGGGGAGTATATGTTTTCATTTGTTTGTTACTCCGTAGTATTTTTTTACTAGATTACTCGAAAGTTATGTTATCATTAAATACTCCCTCCGTCTAATTTTATTATGCACACTTTTCCGGGCACGGGTTTTAATAAATATTGATTAATTTATTCATAAAGTAGATAAGTTGAGGGTATTGTGAGATCCATTTGTAAATAAATGATTGTTTATGAATAAAGTGAATGACAAAGTGGATAAATAAGTGATGGTAAGAGGGTGGAGATAAAGTAGTATAATAGTATTGTTTCAAAAAAGGGTATGAGCATAATAAAATTGGACAACCAAAAAAAAAAAAAAGTGGGAATAATGAAATTGGAACTATGTGTCTGAAGAAATGAGCACAATGAATTTGGACGGATAGAGTGTTAAATAACTCTTACACTCTCTCTATCCCTAGTGAAAAGAAAAAATATGAAAGAATAAGAATATGTATTGGAAGTAATGTGATTGAGAGAAAGAGTAATACTGTATAATGAAATGTGAAAGCAAGTAGTTTACAAAAAAAATAAAAATCAATAACTTTTATTGTAATAGATAAAAATTAAAATTAAGTAACTTTCATTGTGACGAAAGAAAAATTAAAAATTAAAACTTCGGATCACTTTGAGAGAATGGAGGGTAGGGGCGGCAGGTAGGGGCAGGAGTGGAGAGAGGTAAAGGCTGGGGTGGTGTACACTGTTTTCTAATGATGATCAGAATAATAAACAAAAGGAAAGGGTAGGGTTTTTTGTACTACTATTCACTTCAAACTTCTACTATTAATGCAATACTAAAGTCACATATCTGCAAATCACTATTTTGTTGATAATCTTGGAAATGTAGATTCTGCTACAATATATATATATATATATGATCATGCACAGATTAATGTCTTTTGGCCTTTTCCAATATCTTTGTGACTAATTCGTGCTATTTCCGTCTTCTTTTTTTTTACAAATATATTTTTTATTTTTAAATTTCGTTTTATATCTTATTTTTTCTCAGTATCTTTCTCACACTCACATTACTTATACAATATATATTATTTAATCATTTTTTTTAATTTATCAATGAAGTTTGGACACAACGATTAAAAAATATTACTCCCTCCGTTCATGAAATGTAGTCTCATTTGACTCATATTCTTTGTCCATCAAATGTAGTCTCATGCACTTTATAAAAACTATCACCCTTCAACCCATCACTTTTTTTTTTTTTGATGGAAGTTAAATACCCATCCATTTTTTCCCCTCCCCATGACTCGAACCCAGGACCTAAGGCCTAGGTAGTGGTGCTCTAACCACTTGAGCTATCCCACTTTTCAACCCATCACTTAATTACTCAATTTGCCATCAACTTTATTCACAAACAATCACTTTATTCACAATGAACCCTACAATACCCTATAATACCCTTACTTTATCTATTTTATCTACATTTTTTTTAAAACTTGTGCCCCACTCCAATGGAACTACATTTGGTGGATGGAGGGAGTACTATGTATGTTATAATAAGTAAATTTATTAGAGATGATGTGATTGAGAAAGTAAAGAATATAATGAAACGTGAGAAAGAGTAGTTTGTCAAAAGAAAAAAAAAATGTATAGCTTTCATTAGACGAACGAAATTTTTTTGAGTAGTTTTCACTAAGATTGAGGGAGTATTACTGTATTTTTTACCCAAATATAAAAGAAAGGGCAGAACTTTTTTTTTTTTGAGGGGAAAAGGGTAGAATAAATATTGATGTGCAAGTTAGTTAGTAAGAGTAAAAAGTTTAGAGAGGATAGATAAATAAACTTTTTAAAAAAATCTTTTCGTGAAAGCTGAGTTAGTTAATGGTAAAAAAAGTCGATTACAATAGGAGTTGTGAGTGCGAAGTGTTCAGGTCAAGCTGATAGTTAATCTAATGACTGCTTGAGAGTTGATCATTTGAACAACTATCCAAATAAGTTATGTGTAGAAATGTAACAACCCTTACATTATACTCGTGTGATTTAAAAACTTGCATTTTAATTTAAAAAAAAAAACTTAATTAGTTTTATGTAAAGGCAAAACAGTACTTAGCAAATCAAATACTCCGTATGTTATGATTTTTATCAAACAATGCATGACAAATAAAATAAACAAAACAATAGATAATACAATAGATTTATAGTGGTTCGAAAACTCAACTTCATATTCATTTCACAAAATTCTTGATTTAAATGTCAAGAGCCATTCATAAACTTATCACTGTTCGCAAACTTTGTCTCTTGAATTTATAGGAGTTTCAATCATCTTACAAAGATACTAAATAACTTAATCTTACAAGTTGAGAGATTTATTTCTAAGCTCAAGAATATAAAATTTGTAAGCTTAGAAACACCTAGAATTTGGCTTTTCAAAGCAGCTCAAGAATCCCTTGAGAGTTATGTTTCAGATTAGATTCTAACATTTTTTTTATTTAGCAATAAAATATTTTATCACTTTAAACTATATCCTTTAAACATCTCAAAATTACATTATATATAACTACTTTATTATTCACAATATTTTATTATTTATTTTATTATTCAAAAGACTTTCATATCTTCTACTTTATCTCTTTTAATATTACGGAGTAATAAACAACTCGCACATTAAACTACGTGTAAACATTAAATGTCTTGCACTATAGCTCAGTTAATTTTTAAATTTTTTTTTACAAAACTACGTCTCGAAACTCTACTTATCATTATACTTTCTTAATATGTGTCTACATACAAAATAATGTATCGTACTCCCTTTGTCCGTCTATAAACTTCTCATATCATTTTTGACAAATACGGAGTATCTTTTAGGCTGTGTTTGGTTTGGGATTAGCCAATCCGGATTTGGATTGGCCCAATCCCAATCCAATCTCTCTCAATCCATCTCAATCCAAATACAAACCCAAATACTAATCCACCCCTATAATACACCTATACACCTATTTTTATACAATCAAATCACTCTTTTCAACCACTCATTCTCTCTCCTACTTTCTTCTCTCTTATACTTTGATGTGACATAAAAATACATCTACCCCTACTTCTCAATCCTTAACCAAACACAACTTACACACACAATTACTATTCATGGATTACCCAAATCTCAATTCAATCCACCTCAATCCAAATCCAATCCAAATCAATCACAAACCAAACACCACCTTAAATTTTTATTCTTACACTCCACTTCATTATTACTTTTTCTCTGTATCACACGTTCTCTCTCTCTCATTCAATTACATCACTTGTATTATTTAATTATTTTTCTTAATCCATATGTCAAAAAGTTACGAAAACCCACAAACGGACGAGGGGAAATACATTTTTGTCATTTAAAACATTAATTTGGAAGCCAATTATAGAGGTTAGAACATGTAGACCTACTTCGTAGGTATCCAATACCAGAATGGACTTCATGATGCATGTGATCACAAAACACAGCAGAAAGAAGTTCCAAGATAAGGGGATTATTTTTTTTAATATTTTTTTTTAACATACAGACAAGGGGATTTATTTCAAAATAAAATAAAATAAAAATAAAGCATCATTATGAGATAGAAGAAGATAAGGAAATAAGAACAAAAGGAAAAGAAAATTGTCAGGTTGTAATAAAAATAGGTGAGGGGCCTGCACAGAATAGTCAAATGCACACTTTTAAAATTCTGTTATTCAATAGAAACATGGATGTAAATGACAAATCACAAAGGATATTCATCTAAAATAGAATCTCTCATATCCTAGGCTTGTGGCACCATAATGTGAAAGTTTATTCTAGGAATGAATCTCATCTTGGCTTTTCACAAGAAAGAAGATTAAATGCTCGTTTTAGAACTGTTATTCGAGTCGAGTCGAGCCGAATACTTGAAGTTCGACCTCGACTTGAATTCTGACGAGCTAAAAAACGAATTCGACTCGTTAACGAGTCTAATGAACCTATCGAACTAAGCCGAACGAGTCTAATGGAATTAAAGAAAAAAATATTAGATATCGAGCCCAATGAGTCGAGCTCAAGTCGATTCGTTAGTAAATCGAGTATCTAACGAGCTCGAGTCGAGTTGATCTCACAAGAAGCTCGATTCGTTTAACAACACTATCGACACTACAAGAAAACTGACTTTTAGTGACATCATCCTCTCATTATTGCTTCTCTAGCTAAAAGTCTTTAGTGACAGGAATTTAAGAATTAATGACAGAACCTCTCACTAAAAGTCAATTAACGTCACTAAAAACCTTTAGCTAGAAAAGTTATAATAACAGAATTTCTGTCACTAAAAGTTAATTTTCTTGTAGTGCAATTTGTTTGTTTATTTGAATCTTATTGACTCTCTAGTCTCTACCACCATCATGTCATTTAAATGCCTATCAATATACATCACACCCGACCCATGGGCCAATATTAGGGGTGCGGGAGAGATGAAACAAATTCTTATATGCAATTGAATGTGCAATTGAATTTTAAAGTGATTTTGAATATAATTTTAATTGTTCAATTAAATTTTTAACTCATTAAATTAGAATCAAATTAAAATTGTAACTAAAAAAAATACTCCCTCCGTCCCACAATAACTTGCACACTTTCCTTTTCGGGACGTCCCACAATAACTTTTACACCCTTAAAATGGAAAATCTTTTATAAACTTCACCCTCACAATAACCTCAATTTTACACAAATGTCATTACTTTATCTTCACACATACACAAAAGTCAACTAATTTATTTACTTTATACATAAAGTTTTATAAAATTACCCCTCAAAACTTTACTCATTATTATACTTTTTTAATTTTAGTGTCCATCTATCTATGAAGATTAATATGGGACGGAGGAGGGAGTAGAAGAATGGGGGGTAGAAAATGGTAGACATATAGTACAAGTAGGGTGGTCCTGTGGTTACAGATGTAATGAGAAGAAGTCCTTTTTCTTTTTGTTTTTGTTGGTATGCTAAAAAGTAATAATAACATTAACATGCAATTCAAAATCAGAATCAGGACATTAATATTGCAGGCCTGCTCTGCTGCTTCTATCTCTATTTTCAACCTCCCATTTATATTATTAACAACTAATTAATTTGTTGTCATCTGCCAGCTGCCTTACACATACACACAGAGTAGGGAGTCAAACAGACTAGCCCCTATAGTTGCAGCACCATCTCATTTCTCAACACCCTGCACACAGTCACAGACAGACAAAGAAAGATTTGTGAATTGGTTTTTTTGTTAAAACTTGTTAAACAGCCGTCTATAAATTTTTCGTTACTTCATAAAAACTAAGAAAAATGATTAAATATAAATTTTTTGTTACTTCACATAAATTAAGAAAAATAATTAAATAATACATATACTACAAATAATATGATTGAAAGAAGGAGAGAAATAAAGAGAAAAAGTAAAATATAAATTGAAATGTCAGAATAAAAAATTAAAAAATATTTATAAAAAATTGGTATGAGAAGCTTATAGACAAATAAACCAAAATGTCAAAATAGAAAACTTATGGGTAGATCTCCTATGGAATTGAGTCCATATAAAAAATTGAGTTCTTTGTTACACTTTTTAATTATAGTGACTTGCATTTTTTTAAATAATATTTTAAGTTATATTGACGTGCATTTTTTAGTAATGTTATATTGCACATTTTAGTTATATAGACGTGCACTTTTCAATAATATTGTGTTGTAATTTTTAGTTATAATGACTTACACCTTTTATGAAAAACTGTGTTGCACTTTTTAATTATAGCGACTTACACTTTTCATTTCAGTAATATTGTGTTGCATTTTTTAGTTATAATGACTTACACTTTTTAATACTACATTTTTTCAAAAAAAAAAAAAAAGACTTTTGTCAACTCAATTCCTTATAAGGAATCGATTCTATACAAGACCTTGACAAAACTTATAGGCAGACGAAGAGAGTAATAAGATTTACTTTGCATAAATAAGCTAGATATATACTCCCTTCCTTCCCGTCCATCAAAAGTTAGCTCACTTTTTTTTTTATACATATTTTTAAAAAAATTATAAATAATATATTTAGACTAATGAGTAAATAATATATTTGGTACATACTCAATCTTGTTAGTAAAGTAGAAAAAATATTCAAATGTAAACTATTTAAATAGAATAAGCATATTTTTTGTGAACTCAAAAAAAGAAATGAGCACATTTTTTGTGAACTAAATACGTACGTGTGATTGAGATGTGTAAAATGCAAATGGACAACTTTCAAGTAATAGAGAGTAATACATTCAATATCCAATCCAATAATACATTCAAATTCAATATCCAATCGAAAGTATTTACAGCAATATGCACAACCTTACATTATTATGATCTAGTTTGGATGGTAATATACTGTATTATATATCAAGGAACAAATTAAATACCTTGAAATTAAAGCATGTGAATCAATATGATGATAAATCCTCCATTATTTTTTTTACATAAAATACATTTTTTTTGTTTTATTTACTTCAATTGACCATCATATCCTCGTAAAAAAAAAAAAACTTTATTGCATTTAAAATCAACAAACAACTCTCAAATGGTCAATTGAGTCAGGGACGAAAAGAGCCGTATATTATAAAGTGATAATTGCAAACCAACCGTGTGTTAAAACCGTTTCTTGAAAATGCTTGATAATTTACTAAAATCTGCTGTTATACACGATAACACAACTCAATTTTGTCAATTCTCAAATCAAATTATACAAAAACCATGAATGAAGGCTTTCTTACCAATTTAGTGATCAAGAAATGGTCACAAATCACCAGAAATCTCCACAAGAACAAACACCATTTTCAAAATGATGAAATCTGTTGGCATCTCTCACAACTATCTCCCTTTGAAAACACTTCGAAACGAGCTTCGTGAACGTATGGCAATCGCCACACACTCGCAAGTTCTTGGTCACCCTAATCGGCCTACTCCTCGGACTAGTAAGAAGTCCATAAGCCAAAGCAAGCCTTTCACTATGCCCATTAATCATCCTCACTTTTTCTTCCTCCACCACATTATGCAACACATAACTAGTGTCTACTCTATACCCTTCTAACTTCTCACACATCTCACTCAATTTCTCGTATATTTGATCGCACTCTGGGTGCGATCTGTCCCTCGTGATAAACGTATGAATCTTGTTTCCAACTTCAATCCAACTACACCCCGGATCCTTCTTCAACCCCTTATCTCTCATTAACTTCCTAACTTGTTCAACTTCTTCCCATCTTTCAGCTGCAGCGTATAAGTTCGAAACAAGCACGTAATTTCCTGGATTCTCCGGTTCCATTTCTAGAAGCTTCCTTCCAGCTATTTCTCCTATTTCCATGTTTAAATGGGTTCTACATGCACCAACAAGAGCACACCAAACAGCTGATGTAGCCTTTATTTTCATGCTTTTGATAAGGTCGAGTGCCTCGTTCAAACGATTCGCACGACCAAGAAGATCAACAACACAAGCGTAGTGTTCGGGCCATGGCTCCAAATCATACTGGCATTTCATAGAATTGAAAAAACTTTTACCCTCATCAACCAATGCAGAGTGACTACAAGCACATAGAATTGCCAAAAAAGCAATATGATCAGGAACAATATTACAAGCCTCCATCTTTCTAAATAATCTAATAGCATTCGTACCCTGCCCGTGCATTCCATACGCCTTGATCATGCTCGTATATAACACTAAATCTTTATCCTTCACACAATTGAATACTGTAAACGAGTTATCTACAGCCCCACATCTCTCATACATATCGACTAATGAGCTTGAAACAGATTCACCTAAATGGAGGCATCTCCTGATTAAAAAGGCATGAATCTCTTTACCCTTCCTAAGTGCTGAAAAATTAGCAGCAGCTGAGAGCATGCTCAAGATTGCAATAGAATCTAACTCAACCCCTTCTCTAATCATGTGAAAAGAAAGTTCAAGGGCCTCGTGCGCAAGCCCGTTATGTACGTAGCAATCAATCATGCTTGTCCACGACACAACGTTTTTCATTTCAAAGGCATTTCTTGCATAATCAATTTCTCCACACTCTCCATATACATCCACAATAGTGTTCTGCAGGAGGAGATCAGAGAAAACTCTCCTCACTATGTAACCATGGATCTCTTTCGCTATTGAAATGCATTTCAACCCACGACAAGCTAGGAGAACGCTTTCGATCATCATTCTATCGATAACAATATCAATTTCTTCCTTCAGAACTTCCCTCATTGATTGCAAAGCCTGAATGTAGCAAGAGTTTTGAACGTAACCAGCAATGATTGTTGTCCACGAAATGAAGTCTTTACGGGGAATTCTTCGGAAAGCAGAGTTCATAAAGACTGTCTTAGAACACTTAGCATACATGTCTATAATTGTGTTGCCCACTTGAAGATCCAAATCCATCCCATTTTTCAAAGCAAAGGCATGAACTTCCATTCCTTTCAACAAGTTTCTTGATCTTCCACAAGCTGAAAGAACACTAATAACTGAAACTTGGTCAGGTTTCTTCCCATCTCTTGTTATCTCAAGGAAAAAGTCAAGTGCTTTATTGTAAAGACAATTCTGCACATAAGCAGCTAAAATTGAATTCCAAGAAATGCTATCTCTATCACCCATGCTGACAAAAACTCTTTCAGCTTCATCTATCCTGCTGCATTTTGAATACATAACAACTAAAGAATTTAAAACAAATCTCTCATAACAAAGACCATATTTCAAGGCAGCTCCATGAATCTGCATACCAGATGATAGCTCCTGGCAGGCCTGAAGAGCAGCAACAAAAGTGTATGTGCTGGGGGTAATACCAGCATTCTGCATTTCTACAAACACATTCAGTGCATCATTGCTCAAGCCGTTCGAAGAATATGCAGAAATCATTAAATTCCAAAGCACAACGTCTCCTCTTCCGCTCCTATCAAACAACAACTTCATCGCCCCTATATTATTGCATTTGGAATAGAAAGTAACAAGAGAATTCAAAATGATATCATTACAAACAAGCCCACACTTTATCATGTATCCATGAAGCTCTCCTCCGCAACGTAAGTCGTTATCCCCAGAACACGCCTTTAACACGCAACTACAAGTATGTGCATCTATAGGAACATTCAAGAACCGCATATCTGCATACAGTTCAATTGCTTCCCTAGGCTCCCCATTTGAGACATAAGCACCAAGCATCGCATTATAAGTAAAAATACTTCTTTCAGGCATTTCATCAAACAACTCAGCTGCATCCAACAAGGACCCGCATTTCCCATACATGAACACAAGTTTAGTGCCCAAGAACACTAAATCATGCACATGGTTGCGCTTAATTATATGGGTATGAATTTGTTTGCCAAGTGATGGGGAGTTTTGGGTAGCACAATGATCAAGAATTGACGCATAAACTTCATCTAAAGACTTGTTTGGGGTTCCAGAAACTAATTTATCAGTGAATGACAAAATGGGATTTTGTGAAATTTTGAGGGGTGGGAGTTTGGGGTGCCTCTTCAAAGTGGAAGGTGGGGCGATGGGGATTGAAGCAGAGCTAAAATTTACGTGCTGGATTAGTGTAGCCATTACAGACTGGTTTTTTTTTTTTGCATGAGAATGAGAAATGGGAATATAATTATTTTAACAAGAAGATAGATATAATTAGGAAACATCTAATTAAGATTTTATGGTAATTTATTGTGTTTTTAACGAGAAGATGCATACAATGTTATTTTATTAGCATATGCCTACTTTTATTACAACACACATTCCACGATGAATTTTCATCGATAAGAGAATTTTGTGCTGCACAGGACCCTCCTGTACAGAAGGAGATCTGAATCGTAGTATATACTTTTTGGTATGTTACATTTAACACCATTCAATTGTTAATATCAACACTTTAAAAAAAAAAGTACTTACAATGTTAATTTGTTATAATATACATGAATGAGATGTGTTAAGCATCAGTTTGAAGGGAATACGGGTTCAAGTTTGAAATCGTCATCCCTTAGATTTAAATGTCTCAATAGTCGGAATAGTTTTTGTAAACTATGATATACATTTAAAAGAAAAATTATACTCCCATATACACACAACAATCAGATTAGATTTAGAGCAATTGAACACAGAAGGGGGGAAAAACTTTGGCCCCATAGTTCAGCAATATATATATATATATATGCGTGTAATATACGAACCCAGAAAAGGTTCTTGTACATTTCACAACAAAAAAATGGAGCAGTTTATGCCCATAAAAGCACACACTCTATCTCCTCCATTGCCATTGGTAATAAATTTAGCTAACAGGGACTTACTACCATTTCATTTCTTCAAACACATATTCTGTACAAACTCATCTTACACACGGCACCCCTCCCCTCCGTCCACACAAACTGTCCTCCCGATCACCAAAATTACAACATGCCCACCCGAGCCATACTCGTCAGTCAAGCCATGGGACCGAGGAGGAACCAACGCACGATTCTTCTACTGCACTGCACACTCCCAGGCTAAGCTCCTCTCTTCTTAAGCCTCTATCATTCATTATCATCTCAATGATGACCAGGCCAACCAAAGGACGTAATCACTTAGTAACTGAAAACATCGATCCAGCCTCAGCTGTTAATATACACATTTACCCCTGCTGCTTGTTCATGGAAGTTCTCAAGCTCTCATCTGGTAATGTCCATGAAAGCAGGTGCCCCCCTGAATCCCCACTCAGCATATGCTTTAAATCGTTCGATAGGTGAAGGGCTGTCACAGGAAATTTGTGGGACTTCAACACCTTATGCATGATCAACTTGTACTCTGGACATTTACCCCCTAGCCCTAGACCACCTGTAGGACTTCCCATTTGTTTCGACTGAGCAGATTCCTCACTCGAGGAGTGAACCATTTTCCACACTTTGACCGCCCCACTTTGGTGACCTGAGGCATACCAACAGGTGTCTGTCCAATCAGAGAAAACTGAGCCTGTAAGTGAAAGAATGGAATCTGATGGGAGCTGTGATGTGTTGACTACTGCAAGGCAATCACCATTAATGCTCCACACAGCGAGCATAACACCTGCTGCAGTCAAAATATCTCCGGTCAAATCGTTCACGTAGATTGCAGAAACGGGGCAAGGGAACTCAGGAAGCTGCCTAACGAAAACCATTGAGCTAAGATCCCAGAATATTACTGTACAATCATCGGATCCACTCACAATCATCATGTAGGGCTGGCTAACATGAAGGCATGTGATTTTACCAGTATGCCCACAGAGAGCCTTCTCCAGCTGCAAATGTTGAAGAGCACGAGGCCCGTCTTTCCCGATTCTCCATACACAAACCATGCCGTCGTCTGCCCCCGTAACCAACATTTGACCATCATGGCTTGCACCGACACACTGGAGTTGGTTGCCCCCGTGAAGATTTTCATGGGTTGAAAGAAGTCTCTCTTGATCATAACTCAGAAAACGTAAGCTTCGGTCGGGAAATCCCCATGCAACAGTTTTGGTAAATGTTCTTGGTTTTAGTAAGTTATTTGCCCCAGCAATGAGAATCTTGTCACCCAAAGTCACAATTTGAGATATAGAAGATGAGCTCTTGCGTATTTCATGAGGAACAAGCCACAACGAGTGGCGAAGAGGATGGGGTGGAATCTTTCTATCAATTCGTCTCTTGACATGGGACTTCTGGAAAAGTTGTTTTGGTGTTTGTCCAAAGTGATTAATTTGGGCTAGTATTGAAGCTTTCATAGCAGGATCAGTAACAGAGTCGATGTCAACACTGCCCTCGTATGTATAATGGTAAAATACATTTACAGCTTGCTCTGCTGCCTGAAAAACACAACACACATAACACCAGATAATTAGAAAAATGCATGAAAATTTAAACAACATGAGGAAGGCATGTGATAGATTTAAAAAGATGTGTCAAAGTATAATCCATGAAGGGCAACATAACTGCCTTAAAGAAAAACATCCTAGAACATCACGAAGAAGAGAGAATACGGAGAATGGAACAGATGCTACAAGAACAGAATAAACAATCTTTCCACACATCTGAGATCAAGAATGTTGAAGTTTTTCATTCTGTCCAAGGTTATTAAAATGAGACCAAATTATTATGCAGCATAGAGTAAATACACAACTACAAAAAGATGGCAAAGTGATGGTTGAACCATAACTTGAAAAAATATATTCCACTTTACCAAAAATACAATAATTGGACACTAACCTTCCCTCTCTGTTTATATCCAAAAATAAGGTCTATCCAATGATGTAGATGCTCAGAAACATAATCAGACTCCAGAGCTTCCCTATGCTTCTTAATAAATTCCCGAACACTTCCCTTGGCCCATGGTGGCAAGACAACATCACCAACCTGGTACAAGATTATGATCTGTTAGCAAATTAAGATAAAAAAGAAGGTTATACGAAATGGCCCACTTAGGGACCAAAATATTCAAAGAAGTTTCACTAACCTTTTCTCCTGATTGTTTCTCGCCCAAGTCAAGGCCGAACCTATTCTCCAGGAACTCAGGCATATAAAAGAACTCTGGTATTAGTTCCTTAACATCAGACGTGTTACCTTTCCCAGCAGCACTCAACCAGGTATCCTTTATACTGTTGAAAAGACGATCCGCATGGTCAAATTGTCCGCCCTGCAACTTTAGATTCTCGGTACTGAAGGGAGGCAGGCGCAAGAGGTAGAAGAGAACAATCCCAGCACTAGAATAATGAGAACCATAATGGAACTTGGGTACTTCTGGATCATCCCAGCTCTCGTATCTGCATGTGCATGAGAGAGAGAGAGAGGAGAAGATTAGGAAAACTATGTTTGTGTAACAGAGGCATGAATGAGGGGCAGGGGACGGATTTAACTCTACACAAGCAAGGATCATTGAATTGATAAAAAATATAAAAAATCATTGCCAACCTTTTCTTGAACTCCTCTTCTCCTTCTAATGTTTGGCATCCCATTGATTTATCGAGCTTCCGAAATGTTTTTGGATCAGAAAAATTAAGATTCTCACTCTCATAATCTGCCAGCACCCATGGGAACACTGGATACTGAGTAAGGTCACTGTATCCTCGACCTGCCAGTGTATTGAGATGCATGATATACTGAAAATTGCTAATTTCTCCATTTTGCCACCTCTTGGAAAAAGATTTTGCCATAACCTTGAAAAGACGGCTGCCTTCATTGCTTTCCTGTTTTGTTGACCCAGATATCGTGGCATCTAATCTGTAAAATATGTACAGAAAAAATGTGAGGTCAAAATTTGATTTAAGAGCACCATAAAACATAACCTAAGAAAAAAGACACATGCAAATGCTGCACCATAGTTGAGGAGACTTCCAGGGACAATAATCGACACAAATTAGGAAATGGGCGCATATGTGAATTGTTACCTGATGCCATAAGTACTTTCATCTATTTTATTTTATGTAGACATTACCCAAATTAAAAGAAATATGCAAATGAAACAACACCCTTCCCCACCTACACATACTAATGAAATTTAACAAAAGAGAACGTTGTTAGCATCGTAAAGTGGACACCGAGAAATAAGCAATGGAGAAAGAGTCAAGGAGGGTATCTAACAACAATTATTAGGGTTAATCCAGTTCAGCACAGTGTCAGCAAAGATAAACAACAACAGTTATTCCTTTTCATTTTTGGGGGAGCAAGGTTTATTATCATATTAAAGTTAGGGGAGCAAAGGACAAGTAATCCATTGTCTGAATATATAAAACAAAAACAGAACTATAAAACATACTCCCTCCGTCCCGGAATAACTCTCATAGGTAGGTGGACACGTAAATTAAGAAAGTGTAATAATGAGTGGAGTTTTGAGGGGTAATTTTGTAAAACTTTATGTATAAAGTAAAGAATGAGTTGACTTTTGTGTATGTGTGGAGAAAAAGTAATGGCATTTGTGTAAAATTGAGGATATTGTAAGGGTGGAGTTTATAAAGGGTTTTCCGTTTTAAGGGTGTGAAAGTTATTGTGGGACGTCCCGAAAAGAAAGTGTGAAAGTTATCGTGGGACGGAGGGAGTAACTCTAATCCCTAGCTGTCTGGCACGGGGAAACAGTAGATCATTTGAGATCTACAAGGCTCCTCTAAACCTAAGCCTATCCCACACCACTTCTACAGTGTGCTCAACTGCTCATTATGTAAATGGTTTTCAAAATTTAACCACTGCAAGTGAAGCTTGAAAAAAACTTCATATGGCCATTACAACATTCACCACCTTCACCCACCATATTATCCTAATGATTTTTTAAAATTTTCTAATAATGCATCTAGTCAACTAAGAAGAGATGTCCATCATAAGGTGCCTACATCTCAATAACAGTGAGGTCTGCAAATTAGTTCGAGTAATTAATTGAACTGCTGTGATATGAAAAACACACTATTTACAAGAAGCATACAATATATGGACCAATAGTCTGCTAGATCATCATTTCTGGCAAACTCTTTTTTTATAAGAACCTTATACTTTTATTGCATCAATAGGGATGAGAAGTCCCTATCATGATAACATATTCAGTTACAAAGCATAGATCCAGTTACAAAGCAGTAGATACCACAGAAATAAGATTACCCCTAAAAGCACTATGACTTAGAGACCATAAGGCCACTTTATACTTAATTCTATCCCATATCTCATCAATCAATTCATATCTATCCTCAAAAATCCGTCTATTCCTCTCACCCCAAATAAACCACATCACTACTGATACAGCAATCCTCCCTAGTATTTTTCCTTTTTTGCTAATAGAGCCCCCCCAAATTACTAAGAAGTAAGGCCAAAGTCGAGTCTGGAATAACCCAATTAATGCCCACTTCGTTGAACACCAACACATAATACAGAGAACAAATAATAAATAGCCTGTCAAAAAGGAAAGTATGAAGCCAGGAGAAACTTAAAACTTACATGCTGTTTCTAGGTAGATTCATGGCCACCAAATTTTTGAAAACTTCTTCCCTCTCTTTTTTATGGAAAACCAGTAGGTCATTGCAACCATCCATGCTGAAAATCTCGATAGCAACCGGGCGAAGCTGATACTCACGCTTCAGAAGCTCATGGACACTGTCAAGCTTCCACATACGCCAAAGATGAGGCACGTTACCACTGTTGCCCACTCTCTCCTTACCCCAAGCACCACCGTTGTATGCCCAGGCCCTAGCCCCAGCATATGCTTTTGCTGTAGCAGTCCATGATGAAGTTGACTTGGAATGGGAATCCATACTACAAGAAAAATCTTTCTTCACACCCAAAGCCTGATCAATGATGGAGAGTTCATCTTCACTCTCTTTTTCACATATACACCCAGAATCATCAATGTAAAAATTCTCAATGACATAAAGCGACAATTCTCCAATCAGAAATATACCATCATGCTTGTCAAGGCCTACAACCCTTTCACAATTGTACTTATACTTGATCTTTTCAAGATGTTCCAAATAAGGTCTGATCAAGTAATCACCATTATCATTTAGTTCTTTATCTGATTTATCATCTGCCACTCTGACTTCATCAATTCTCGAGGAAGAAGATTGCCTAGGAGATCCTAAATCAGACTTCCCTGGAGCACCAGTGGATTTGGCACCAAATTCAGTAGCTGAATGCAGACTTGCATCGTTTATACTACTCTCTTGATCATCATTCCATCCAACCCCAGCAAAAGCTATATCCCGAACATCATCTGATTCTCTGAAAGATTCATCAAATATGTCAGCAGTGAAAGATTCATCCTTTGGGTTCGCAGTTAAAAGATTGAAATAGGAATCTGATTCAACATCAGAGGCGTGATCATCATCTTCAATTTTCTCATTGTGCAGTTCTCCTTCCCCAAACAAAAATTGTCCATTTAGAACATTTTGGATGGTATCAATCTTTGGTTTGCACCGTTCAAGCTTTTTGCGCATCCTATATGGACCTTCAATGGGGCAAAGTTGCCACTCAAGCTCCTCCTCCTCATTTATAGAATATTTACTGACTGGAAATATTCCTCGGTCATGCACAAGTTGTTGAAGATGAGTTTGCCACTCACTCTCAGCATGAAGCACCCATCCATACTTATCCTGACGAATAACACGTAATTCTGTAGCCATGGCATCACGAACCAATTCAAGTGCAATCCTTCGTTCATTTACCTGCTCCCAATGTCTTTGCTCCAGTTTAGGCGTGTCCTTCGATTTTCTCCCCATTTCTCTCTTACGACGACTATCCATGCCCTTTATCCTCACTCCGGGAAACTTTGCAGAGCCTGCTATATACTGCACCCACATAATGGCAGCACACTGTTCCAATGCCTTATTGATGACAGCTTCAGAACTGTGAAACCATTCAAAAAACCCAGATAAGTTTCCTGTCAAAAGCTTATCAAAACCACCATGTAGAATATTTACTGAAGAGCCTTGGTTTGGTTTAGAAACAAAAAACTCTTCAAGTGCAGCCCTACGATGTACAAGAAGATACTTAAGAATATCGACAGCTGCATTCTGGACACTCTGTCTGTGGTCATGGAGAATGGATATTAAATTTATACAAAGACAGCAATTCAGATCTGTTTCAAAATTACTGGGGCAAAATATTATTCGCCTATGAGCAACCAACAACTGTAAAACCGCAAAAATATCAACCCCTTCCTCCGTTGAAGGGTTAAGAAACAATCTTTTCTTGGGATCATTCAGCAAGCCCAGACGCAAAAGGTCATCTTCGCCTATGGTGAACAAAAATGGTGGAAGGAAACAGTATAGTATCATACGATTCGTATTCTTGAAAAGAGTATGTATGTAAGCATCAAGTTGCTTGCTTCCTCTCCCGATAGAAAGGAGTCCTTTTCCAGTAGGAATTATTTCTTCAATTCGACCATCTTTATTTGCCAATTGCAACATGGATAACAAGAACTCCAGAGTCTTCAATACACCAGCGGGCTGAGGAAAAGCTCCCATATATACGCGATCAACTATCATGCAGGACAGTGCATCTAAGTTTAAAGACCACTTGGCCTTGTCTAACTTCTTATCATCTTCCTCATCATCACGCAAGAGACGTCTTTCGAGAAAGTTCATTAATCTAGTAAGGCATAACCCCTGAAAAACTAAAACAGATTCAGCATCAACATACAAAGGCACAGTTTCCAACACAGCCTCAACAACTGATGAAGCTTTCATCTGCTCAGTGACAAAATCAGATAGAACTTCTGCCACAAAATCGAGAACTGCAGTGGCAGCAGCAGAACATGGACCGCCTCCATAGCCACAATCATCCACTTCCAGAAGAAGCTTCGGACTGATTGCGAACAATATGTTTGAATCAGATTGACTCTGGGTACCAAACTTCAAGTCTGAAACGGTACTGCCATCATTCACAGACCAAAAAGACTCCACTGATGGAGTTGAAATTGACGGGGTTTTCGAATCATTTCGACTGCTACCACCCAACCAAGATGTCAATGCTAAAACTGGAGATGAAGACGGAGTCGGTGACATCATCTTGGAGTTAGATCTCTCAGACAGAACGGGAGATTCAAGCACGGGTGAAGACAAAGAACTCTGTGAATCATTATGATGAGGATGATCAGGTGAGGTTTTTGTATCACGAAAACTGAATTCAGATGTGGCATGGGATTCTGGCTCAACAGCTTCACCATCAAAATTCCTCAAAGGCCGTGTTCCTTCCTTCATCGGTTTGTCCGGTGATGCCACAATGCTAATCTCTGATTTCTCACCTGCCATGTTATTTGAAAAAATAGGCATATCTTCTGAACTAGCACTAACATTGCCCTGGGCAAAGCTCTCTATACTGATAGAGGTCTTTGCTGAAAGCTCATGGTCTTGAGGCAAGCTAGAGAAAGTATTTTGGGAGCTACTGCTATCGTCACCATCATTCAAAATTTTGTCTTCAGTCTTTACAGTGAGTTCTTTAGCCATCCTCACAGCATGTGCAGCCCTGCATTGACATGTGAGCCATTTTAAGCTGATTTAACATGAATGCAGCATGTATAGAACTTAAATAATAGCTAAGAAATGTTAATATCAATTATCTTAGGGGTAGATATGAAATATGTACGAACCTGACACAGGAAAAATAGAGGTCGATACAGCTTTCAAGAAAGTCTGAACGTCTGCAGACAGCAGAAAAGGGAAGACACATTTTCGCAAGATCAACCATAAATCTGAGAACTGAAGTGGCAGCAGCAGGTGCTGATGCTTCTCCACCCATTAAACGAGCAGCGTATGTTTTGTGCATCAGAGCTTCACCTTGGAGCTCCCCGGACATGTCTACATGCCCGTCTACAAGCTCTGCCACAAGGCTAGCACCAACATGAGAAAGATTGCCAGTTTGATGTGCAAGCATTGATTGCATGCATAACCTATCAAATGTTGATTTTGCCATAGCAATAATAGATTCCAGAAGCTCTACAAATTTCAACTCTGTGTAGCCACTGTCACTTGGCATGAGTGCATGAAAATCAAGCATGCGAACTTCCGGTAATCTTGGATATACGGGCTTCCCAAATATCAGACAAAACAAAATGTAATATATATCAGGAGAATCGTAGAAACTCGGAAGCCTTCTTGCCAAACCTTGATAACCTCCACTTGAGCGAAATTTAAGTGCAAATGTAGGAGAAGACGCAAGACACACACCTAAAAGAGTCATGATCCATCTCATGCTGGTAGGGTGAACAGCCTCATCAAGAAAATAAGTAATCAACTTTGATGAAACAATTTTATGCCATTGCTCAAGAATCTCGTCGGATTGAATGGTCACCTGCAGATCAATCAGCATTTCAAGCAGCATATTTCTTACAATAACATGTTTCCCCATTGCTTCTCGTATAATATGATCACGGGATGTCAGATCAGGGGGATCAAATGTCATAATTACAAACCTCACAACAAGCTCCAATTCAGAAGGAACAAAACCATCCTCCAATATGACACCTAGTAAGACAACTAATTTCTCCAAAACTGGCACTTCAACATCACCCCTCTGCAGAGTAACGAGCAGATGCTGTACAAGATTAATTCTGCGAAGAATAGTGAGGTTGTGATTTCTGTACCAATGCATGGAGACAAGATGCTCAAGAAATCCAAGTAACGAAATTTGAATTGGGACTGGAGCAGTCACCCAAATAGTCCAATCCAACAGCACATGCTCAACCATATCAGCATTAGACAGAACAATGCAATTCGATGTCTCTGTCTGCATATCTGCATTTTCCAACTCTGACATATGACTAAATGAATCTTTTGTTGCTGAAAAATCATCCATATCAGCCTGAGATCCAACTGATGAAAATTCATCGCGAAACTTAGATAAATTGAGATCTTCAAAGCTGGTGTCATTAACAGCAGACGGGGGTGACAAATAGTTTTGCACTGTTTCAATTTTTCTTGGTTCTGAGAAAGAAGCCTCACATGCAGCAATTTGGAAGAAGATCTCAAGTGAATGCATGTCGAACAATGACATTCTGCGGTGAAGGAAAAGAGCTAGCAAGTGGTATCCTCGGTACTTCTGCATGTCACGCACATTCTGAGGATTCTGATGAAGTGCACACGCAAGCAAAGTTAATGACATGTGAAGCATGTCCCTAGTTTCAGCAGCTTCAACGAGTGCAAGTACAACAGTCATTCCACCAATGGGGCTTATCGTATCACCAATGACACTTTGCTTACAGACATAAATATCCCCAACAAGGCGACCAAAGCGTGGTATCCCTGCAATAATTCCAGAAAAGATTACAAAAACATTAAGGAAAAACATGAATATATATACACATGTATAGCTAATAAATATAAAGTTACACTCAGCAGATGATTGAACTACATAGATAAAGATAATTATTGATTCACTCACCGCCAATCGGAGAAGCAGCAGCTGAAAGAGGATCGACTAGATTGAGCATGGATAAGGTCCCAGATGCTCGGAATATTTCTGTACTGGTCCCATCAAATGCAAATATTAGTTTCTTACCCAACAAGTGCAATGATAGATTTCCTAATTTAACAGAATCCCAAACAATTCCGCTGTGATCCACTTTAGAGATCCCTTGTTTACCAGCATTCTCAGGTTTTTGCATGTTAGAGGTCAAAGACAAGTCTGTGTCTAAAGAATCTAAAATAGCCATACTGCCTCCTCCACATGCCTGGTTTGGAACAAATTGCAACAGATCGGTGTCCTGGAAAAGACCTCTATACCCTCTTCCAAGAATGTACATAAAGCATATGGAGCCTGGTGAGAGTACCTCTTCGAAAAGGTGGCAAGATCTGAGTTTCCATGACAAATCACTAACTCTGGCACAAGTAACTGGTGTTCCAATAGTCACCTGCAGAGACTTCCCCACGGGAGAGGGGGAGTATCCAAGTTTCCCAGTGTGACTTAGTTTTCCATTAAGATATACATAAGCAACACTAGCTTGAAATAGTCCAGCCAAAGCATTTGGTTTGCTGTGCACAACTGCTAGATGATGCCACCTACCTTCCTCCATTTCTAGCCCGCTAAAAGTCAAGGAGGAAGAGTTGCTTGTTGCAAGGGTTAGAAGTCCATCATCCTGCAGAAGCAGTTCTGCATAGAAAGCATTTCCATTATCTACAGCCCCAACAGAGAATATTCGAAGAACCTGGGCTCCACTTCCCATGCCATGCCTTCTAGAAGATCCTGCTTTGGGGGCTTCGTTCTCCCTTGCAGATGATTTAAGAAGATTTCGAAATTGAAACCAACAAACAAAAGAATAACCAGCAGCAGGAGGCCATGACCTTTCCCCTAACGGAACTTGAATAGAACCATGACCTATCTTGCTCATGTCTAACTCCACAAATGGTGCGAGAGCAACATCCTCCGAGCCCATATCCTCTAAAAGAATCAGCCTCTCCATCATTTCAACAAGACAACGGCCAGAGCTTGCAAGTCTCATTTGAAAAATATATCTAATAAGAATTCGGAGTTCGGGTACCGATAGCCTGTCAAGCAAGAATTTTGTATTCTCAGAACAATACGGTTAAACTTAAGTAATTATGATATACAGCATCCTAACATTAAAAATATGAATAAACATGAATGTGCTTTATGGTCTAATTCCATATAATCATGCAATGTTATATCAAACGCATACTCCATGACTTGATATGATCTTCAAATATCCATGTCAAATAATCAAATTAAGCAAATACTGCCGTAGAGAAATAGAAATCAATTAATGCTCCAAGTAAAAATCGTCATTACCTATAGGCACCAAGAACTTCAACTATCTTCAAAGCATGAGAAACCAATGGAGAAGAACTTGACATTAAGGGGTATATAGTCTCCAAAATTAGCTGCACACAACCTAGCAGCAGTGGAACAAATACTATTACCATGATTACTAAAATCGGTAAAATGAATTGATATTTAATTGAGCGAATTCGCACCTACAGATGTGAGGTTTTCTTTATTGAAGGAGCTTGCGCAAGCAAGCTTTTCAATAAGATTCAGCAATTCTAGTTGAACCTTTGGAGTAAACAGCAGCAGACAGCGAATGAGCACTCTGATAGCCGCAGCATTGTATACGCGTTCCTTGTCAGGGACAAAAGCACCAGATGGTGTAATCAAAAGAAAACTATTTGTTTCATTTTTCACATCATTAGATACTGATGAAGCTTCTGATGTCAAAATTGGTGGAAGAACTATCTCTAGTGCAAGTTCTAGAAACAATTGTATTACTTGGCGTTCACATTCAACACAGATTAACCCAGATTCAGTAAGAAGATCAGAAAAGGTATGTGAAGCAAGAATAATGTGCAGCTTTGTCCGGTTAACAGCATTATCAGAAACTCCTGCTGTCATTACATGCATCATATACATAAACACCTTAGCACATATTGATATAGATGGTTGGTTTTTTTGTTCTCCATCACTCTGAAAAGAATGAAGTGTGGTCAATAAAAGAGAAAACCCAGTTGCTTCACCAAAAACCCTCTGAGCCGATCCATTATTTACAATTATGCGCCATAAGTATCCAAAGGCATCACATTTTGCATCATCTTGGAGTGTGTATTGAGATCCTGAATCGCTTGTTACCATTCCACTCTTCAAAATCTCAACCAAAACGCCCAATTCTTCAGGATGAGTCTGAATTAAATAAATTGAAGGCAATTTAAATACAACACAACTTCAATAAAAGACGTACAACTTAAATATAAAAAAGTTGAATCACAGTATACGACAACGGGTTATGCAAGCACAAATCAGAATTGTCATGGTCTAACATGAAAAAGACATTATCACAAATAAGCATCTCACCACCAACAAACTCTAAGAAGTTCTTTTCAGCGCGCAACAGGCAGCAAAATGTTTCAACAAAAATAAATCATTTGAAAGCTAACTCCTAAACAAAGTCTAAACAAAGCATAAAACAATAATTTATGAAAATGTAAAAGTGGTTTGATATATATGCTGCTCATTACTCAAGAACTTCTACATGATACATAAATTAATAGTGAGTATGGCTGAGTGATACAAGTCGATCTTTCTTATTAAGATAAAACCATGAAGAATCAGATTTAGAACACGCACCAAAATATCATTAGACCGAAAAATACAAGCACATACACAAAGATCCATCTCATTTAAAGTAGTTGTACAGGGACAATAACAACACAACCTTTAAAGCACTATCACCAGAAATGGTGATAAAGGACATTTCAAGATAAATCCAAGCAAGTTATAAATCTAAACTTCATAAATTAACAGGGGGAAGAAAAGATAAACATCGTGTATCTTCCATTACAGAGGAGACAACCTTAAGGTCAATATAAAAGGCAATAAGGTAGTAATGGGAAAAAACAATAAACAAAAAAGTAAGAGAAAATAATGAAACAGTGTATTATTTCTTACCTGTTTTGTATCATCAGTAATCAAACATGTCAACACCCGAAGGGCACCTTGGCGGTGTTTATCAGAGGCCAAAAAAGGAAGTGCAGTTGCCACACCATTAGCAGAACGAAATGCTGCTTGATTAGTTTCTGTTTTCTTTAGTAACGAAACTAAACAATCCCAGGCCACTGAGATCGTCCCCTCTTCTTCAAATAGAGGGAATTTACCAGAACCAGATTCTATGAACTTCGGAGAAGAAAGAATTGCATCCTTGTTATCAATGTGCTTCTTAAAGCCGCTGGGGCTAGTTTTTCTCTCCAATGGTCCATGGTCACCCGTAGGGTGCTCGGCCCCCAACAGAAACTTGTGCTGCTTCAGATCATCTAACAGAACCTCCAGCACACCAACCTCTCTTAGAATTTTCTTGTACTGTTGATCAAATGACAAGAGTTTCTCGAAAAAAGACAGAATTGTATGCTTCAATCCAGAAGTTATTGGTTGCTGCAGTAAGCAGCAAAGTGAAAGCAACTCTTGTTCAGGGATGATATTCACAACAGTAACTGCATATTCAAGAATCTTCAAGATTATCTCTTGTAGAGACAAAGGAAAACCAGCCATATTAAGAATCAAAAGAGGAACAGTTCTCAATTGCTGACATAATTTATAGTTTTCAAGATGACTGGAGAACATCTTAAACATTCTATTCAATACTTCGGCCTGCAGTTCTGTACTTTCTGCTTTGATTAAAATGTCTTGCAACATTTGTACAGCTTCTAAATCTTTGACTTTGTCATCATCCTTCTCCCAAATATCATCAACTACTCGGTCAGATGATGATGTATGGCTCCTTCCATGCCCATTAGGTTTTAAATGGGAACTTTTTGAACCTTTTAGTCCAGATGACGAGGAATCTGAGGGACCAGTCCGGGAAAAACTAATTATGACATCGAGAAGTCTACAAATTGTTGGGGAGAGGCTGTATTGAGAGTTGTTTCCTCCTTCTTCTTTTATGTTTCCCCTCTCCTTCCCTCCAGCCGTATGTATACTGTCTGAAGCAGAATCATCAGAAGGTATGGAATAGAAAGTCTGGCCACCTTTATTATTTGACAGAGTCAATGCAAAGTGAACCAGGTAATGATAGCCATGAGCATTATGAATATCCTCCTGGAGCCTGATACCACCAGACTCTACATGAGAAAAGGGAAGGTCAACATTCTTGTCTTTTCAGCAGTTCTATATATGTCTGTTGTGAAAACCCATGCAGTGCCAAGAATGGTCACATACCAAATTTCTAGCTCAAGAGATTACTATATCAATTGAGTGATAGATGAAAAAAGTGAGAATCCAAGATGGAAAAAAAAATCTCACAGCAAGTCCCTTTAAGTTCAACAGGAGATATCATTCAAACTTACCAGGTCTATATGACAATTCAACACATTCAAGAAGCAAGTCCACAATGCCCATAGTGTATGCTGGATCACCACAATCAGGATTGAAATCCCTAACAGCATTTAGAAGAATTTTAATCTGCCAAAATGAAAAATAAGAAGCAGCATTAAAGTCAAATGGCTGGATTCTCTAATCAAAAGGAAATAAAAAAATAACTAACCCAAGCGACGCAAAAGACAAGGTACGACATTTGAGGATTTTTTTTTAATAAGAAACTTATACTTTTATTGCATAAATAGGTATGAGAAATCCCTAGCCTGATTACAGATTCAATTACATAGCATAATTCCAATTCATAGATACATCAGATATAAGAGTACCCCTAAAAACACTATGACTAAGAGACCATAAAACCACTTTATACTTGATTCTATCCCACATCTCATCAATCGATTCAGATCCATCCTCAAAAATCTGTTTATTCCTCTCACCCCAAATATACCACATCACCACTGATACAGCAATCCTCCCTAATCTTATTATTTACTAATTTTTGTACGACATTTGAAGAATTACTAATCACATTCTTGTTTTTTTTTTTTAATAGGGGTACCAACTCTAGCCAAATCTTACAAAAATTTGGGTGTTAATCTAAAATGTAACAATTGGCAACAGAAATTTGTAGGTCATGTTTCGTTCACAAATTCAGTATCATAAGGATTAAAGAGATTGGAATAATTGCTCGGGCATTCCTATACTTATATGTGTAATTCTTGAGGGACATATCATATTATCATCCCTCTCAACTTTACTTGTTATTAATAAAATTTCTGATAAATATTTACACGTGTAATGAAAGTCCAAGTCAAATTCGATATAAAGTGATTGCTAGTATCAACATATCAACTTATCATGGAGGCCCCGGGATGTAGGCCCCGGGATGTTATAATTCTCATGTTCTAGTACCACCAAGACAGATTAGTTTTTTCACCATAAAAAAAGAGGTATCATGTGCTGGCAATAATTAATTATCCAAAGGAAAATATCTTTAAAAGATATATCAATGACGGCTCACTGTAGTCTATAAATCAGATACATCAGGGATTCAAGATTACGGCATATGCTGATGTGAGGAACACCTCTAAGATTTGACTTATATTTCACGGAACAACGCCAAATTTGCTCCAAAAAAGATCAAGACTCTTGGAAATTATTAATTTACAAATCATCTCTTGATGATTGAAGAGCGGCTCTAACAAAAATTTAAATCAAGGGATAACAAGATATTAAACCTAGAACGCCATTTTTTATTAAATTAACTGATGTCAAACATGTTGTATGATTAATAGCAAGAAACAAAGAATAGGTTTGTGCACACTAAAAGTCTAAAAGTAAGTCAAGTGCATATTTGTATACCAGTTGATGTCTGCGTATGTACTTGGCAGTGCAGCCATTTTCATTAGACAATAGGAGACTAAGGATCTGGAACAACAATAAAACAGAGGGCCATCAGTTCACCAGTTTAAGAAAAATGGGAACATTCTTCCAAGAGTTCAATGTGCAAACAACTAATTGCATTTCAAATACCAAACAAACTTTATTGTTACCTGCATGGCATGCCTATGAAGCTGAATGGCATGCAAAGGAACTAGTCCCTCTTTGAATTGAGTGAACACCACCAGAGAACCATTTGCAACCATTTTAAACAGTATTTCAAGTGAATCATCCTCAATCAGACTTTGAGCAGCTGAAGGGTGGCTAGCCAAAGCTTTCATAATATGTACAACACTGCCCTCAACCTGATAATTTTAACAGTGGTAAGAACTTCTCAAATCACATATCAAGAACACATGTTATTTTTAGGAACAATAATTTCATGACCAAGAATATGCTTCCTCTGTTAGCATAGATTCTTTTCATTATAAAACCACACACAGAATAAAAGGCACTATGTCTTCCTTTCTGAAATTAGGCATTAGAATATACATAAAAAACAGCAATGCAAATCAAGGAGCATCACTATATAATATACACATCAATGTGTTAATAAAACATCTAAACAAAAATTTAACAGCTAAATGTTCAGAAAGCATGGAAGATGCAATTTAACATTCGAAAACCAAACACAAATCAACAAGAACACATAGAATTCTAGTTCCATAAGATTTTAACCATTTTTTTATGTCATAGACATCCAGAAACAAAAATTAATAATCACATTAGAGGTGTAGACTGTCGAGGTCAACAAGTTTTGTAACATTAAAAGGAGAGATGTGAGGAGTATATTAACTTCTGCAGCCTTAATTGACAATTATTTAGACAATAGTTGGAGGAACATATCAAAACATCACACACTTTCCACCTTACGCCTGGGGGAAAAGATGTGTAGATCTTGTTAAACCTAGATCCTGAAGCAGCAACAGGCAAAGCCTGCTCTCACCTGTGCCTCAAAATCAGACACATGACTCAATAATTTTCATAACTATGCTAATCACTGTGCAAAACTGACCTGTGACACACTAGGGAGGACTTCTGTATTTTTCTTCAATAACATTTGAACTAACCTAAAGAATAATCGTTAACACATGATTGGTATCTAGGAATGACTTAGGAATGGAAGGATCATTCCTTAATCCATTCCAAATACTATGATTGGTATATTTTTTAATAGGAATGATGGTCATTCCCAAAAGTTATGGAATGGTGATTCCTTCCATACCAAACGGTTTTATGTATTGCATGTCATGAGGAATTAGCTTTTTTATTATTGTTTTATAAAAATGTCATCACTTTATTTTTCACAATATTATTTTCAACTCCCAACAATTACAATTACAATTACAATTACAATTACAATTACAATAATAATAATAATAATTTCAATAATTATTATTATTAGAAAAATAATGAAATCATCAATAATAATATAAATACTACTATTAAAAATTCTAAAGGTCAATAATATTATTAATAATTTCAAAAATTAATAATAAATTAAGATTTAATATTATTATTATTAAATAAATAAATAATTATGTATCATCAATAATAATAAGTCGATAATCAATAATAGAAATAATAAAATACTACACATATTAATAATATATTAATTAAAAAATTAATAAATAATAATATACAGTAAGAAAATGAAAATATTTATTAATGATAAAAGTAATTCAACAAGCAATAATAATAATTTCCTGTATTAATAATAATATATATTAATAAATAATACGGAGTAATATTTAATAATAACAATTTCAACTATAAATAGTAATAAAAAAACAAATAATTTCAACAACCAACAATAACAATAATTTAAATAATTTTACACAACGCTTACATTTCATTCCTGATTTATACAAATCATAAGAATTGTCATTCCCATGTCATTACTTTCCCAACTTCATTCCATTCATGAAATCCCTAAGTTTTTGTTTTATGTAAATCATTTAGTTTCAGTTTGATGGACTATGTGTAGTTTTAATCAAAAGGAAACCGGAAAAATATAGTGGTGCAGGGCTATATCAACCGCTACCACAGCCACATCTAAGCTTTTGCAGCAAATTGCATAAAACGTAGGAAAGTTGAAACTTGAAAGAAGAATAGAACAAAGTAATATCTGCATTAAAATAAAAGGCACCTCAAGCTGGCGAACAGGTCTGATTTCTGCATTGTTGCTTTCATTGACTGCCAACAAGTCCTCACTTTCATTTGGCTTTTTTAAATGACTGTCCCCACCAGGAGCAAGAAGAGCATTTAGGACATGAATGAGACAGCATAAGATCCCAGAATCAAGGAATGATTGTTTATCAATCGGCTGCAGACACAAATTCATCTAGCGTGAGTAACAAAATGATTAAATTGATAATTAACTAGAATAAAAACAAATATGACCCACTCAGACAGGCAACTGCTACTGAAAATCTTACTCATGGCCATAATTTTGATATCCCTAGATTGCATCAATCCAAAATTAATTATGGTGAATCATCACTTATGATGAAATCTAATTTATGCTTCAAATATTAGAGCATTTCATTCAATAGAGCATCCAAATGATGTGGTATGCATACCTAGTTCATTGAGAAACATTAGGAAAGGTATACTCCACTATTCAATATAATAACCTGATCACCCAAATTGGAAGTCCTACAAACTCCTCTTTGCTAATTCAGAACAATATTCAATGCATCAGATTTCGTTCAAATTCTTGATTCAAAAGAATGATATTTAAGAGATTGAAAGGTAGCATAGAATGAGAAGTTCTGAATATTAAAAGTACTTTCATGCTTTCCTATTGTGTCCGACAAACTCTTCTCAAGACAACTTAGGGAATAGAAACAACCAACTGAACCAAGATTTGATGTAATCATTCAGAGTAGAACATCAACAGTGTACAAAGCCAAGAAACTGTATTGAAGTCTTAAGATAGATTGAGTGCACAAACCCCAGACACCAGGACTTTTACTGCATGTAACAAGTTTGCACCAGGTTTAATGTCATCCTGCAGAAAACTACGAGCATGAGTTTCCATGGTGAAAGATTTCTATTGCTTTAAAATAAAACAGGAATAGATTCTTCAGAAGAGACATCTAAAAACACCTTTGTAGTTTCTGAAAAGAACAACAAAACTTTCTCAGCTTCCAAAGCTCTTGTTTTACTGCTAAGCTTCACCTTTTCTATATCAGTTACAAATGCTCTTCCCACAACAAAAGAAAAAATGTGTGTCTCTACTAACCTGCATAAGTTGCATTTCAGACATCAGATAATAACATTATTCTGACTACACCTAGTTGGAAACTCAAGTAGCAAGAGAAAGATAATTATGCTCAATGTGCTTAAGAGTTCACATTAGTTTTAATCTCATAATGCATCTCTAGAAGTGAAACTGTGAATTGCTGATGAAAATACAAAAATATTTCACAAAGTATAATAATATATACAGATAACCTTTTTAATTTTTTCTTATCAAAAAAAGATAACCATTGTACTCACTCCGTCCCACAATAACTTTCACACTTTCCTTTTCGGAACGACTCACAATTACTTTCACACCCTTAAAATGGAAAACTCTTTATAAACTCCACCCTCACAATATTCCCAATTTTACACAAATGCCATTACTTTTTTCTCCACACATACACAAAAGTCAACTCATTTCTTTACTTTATACATAAAGGTTTACAAAATTACCCCTCAAAACCTCACTCATTATTACACTTTCTTAATATATGTGTTCATATACCTATGAAAATTATTATGGGACGGAGGGAGTAGTATTTTTCAGGAAGTTTGTATGAGAGACAGGTTTGGTTGTTCTATTATGAATGTCTCAGAGGGTATGATTGATTTGGGATTAGAAAACAGAATTTGGGATTTCAAAATCTAAATAATGTTCTATTTGGGGATTTTAGAATCCGGTTTTAAAAAACTCAATACATCCACCCCTACAAACACCTATAAATCCTACAAACATGATTTTTTATTCTCACTCCCCTTTTATTCATCACTTTTCACATTCAACTTCCAATCAAACATAATAATCATTACTCAATCATCTAATACTCACAATTACAATCAAGAATAATATATAAATACAACATCAAACACTTTTACACATCAATTTTACAAAAAGTTAAACTCTGCCCTACTTAAATCTCAAAGCAAACCCTCCATTACTATTTATCATGATTTTGAATCCACTAGATTTTAAAATCCAAATTACAAAATCACTAAAATCCCAAAGGAAAATTTCATCAGCTAAATAAAAGCTACTCGTACAATTAAACCTTTTCAAATTTGGTCTGTGAAGAAACATAATAATTGGCAGTGTAACATAATTAGCATGTATAAAATAAAGAAAACGGGCATCCATTTAAAAGCATTTTGAGACATATAATAACTGAAAAGGAAGTGAAGAAGAGAAATATCCCCCTTACATGGAAATCAATTGGGCAACATTTGTGTGTTGCTTCTCTAATCTACAAAAATATTCTACAGCCCAATTTAAGGCCTTCTCCTTCTCCTGTGACACAGATAACATGGTGATGAGTATATCAATAGCAGTATAACTATTAGCGTCCAGTATTAATACTTCTCAAGTTACAGGAAGAGGTGAAGCAGAAGCAGGATTATTAATCAAAACAAGAATAAGTTTACATCAAGAACATTTTAAGACATACTACAATACCTTTTCAGAACTAGATGAACGAAACTCTTCCCAGTATCTCTTGAAATCCAACTCCAGTTCATGTTTGTCACTGCTTTTAAGGATTTGAAAGGGCAAAACCAAAAAACTTATATTACTGTATTGTACTTGAACAGCCAAATACAATCAAGCAGAATAGGCCAAATTCATGGAAGTTCCAATGCAAATGCTTTAAGAACATTAACATAAATACTATGACGATCGGCAGTATTGTAGACATAAATCCCAGTTTAACAGAAACACAATATGAAGATAAGCCCCCTGGAAGTGATTAATATAATCAATACTCTTCTCAGAATCTCCATCAGATTATATATTACTAACTCTTTCATCCGTTACAATTTTTTTGTCTTCATTCATAAAATTTATGTTTCCTTAAAAAAGGTCTTCCATCTGCAATTCTCTTTATCTTGAACCTCCCAAGATTGTCTAAAGCTCACAAGGATTAGAAGAACCCAAACATTTGTAGAAAATCTCAAAATTCCAGAAATTTAGGCTTTCCATTCCAAACCAATATGACCAAACCCATAAGTATTTTATGCGATGATACATTCCAGCAATTTACCTTATGAATCCCATATCAGCACTCTGTTTACTGTGGATAATGACACTGTTGACACATAATTTACTAATTGCTCTTTCAAGGAACCCAAAGGCTTAAACTAAAGATATTAAAGGCTTCATTAAAATATTGCACATTTGAATCTCAAAAAAGTCGCAATTGCAGTTATATCCTAGTAAATGACATCATTAAAATAGTAAAACTAAAAGCAGGCATATTATGTGACCTTTTTATGGTCAAAACTGAATTTAAACTAGAGAAGAGAACTTGAGAAAAGCAAAGAAAAAGAGGTTTAAGCACAACTGAAAAAATATGGAGAGCTTAATGCATATAACCTCCAAGAATACCAGGTCAAGTTCCAGTAAAGTATTAACAACCAAAGTATTTTTCTTTGTAAGGCATGTCACCACCATCAAACTGAGACTGAACACTTGAAAGCTACCTAAAGGGCTAGTTCAATAAATAACTTCACGCCATTCAGCTCATAATTCTTAACGATTCATTACCTTGTTGTCACTGAAAAATAGAGGTTTATTGAGTATTCAATCCTAACCCAGAAATGAAAAACTCGTGGTATGAGCATTACTTTAACTGTAACACGTGTTCTTCTCTGTGCCACACGTAGTGCAAATAGAAAGTCCAATGCAGAGGCTGGCAATGGCATGTTCAAAACTGCTAACCAAAAACGAGGTTCTCTCTATGAAACTAAGTTCTCAAAAGAAAACAAGCAAAGGCCTCAAGTGCATCGCATGTCCTATAAATCAATCTTAATACCAAAGTCCAATTTGATTAGGGCGCTGAAAAATGCCTATATATGAGTGAAATTGCATAAGCAAGCTGCTATTTGGCCAAAGCATGACATTTCAAATTCACCATCTCCTTCGTTAGACAGATTGTAAAATTTTCAAAACTAACTACTGGAAAAACAAAACCTCCAGCAAAAGAAGCAGCTACAACTTTTACCCCAAAAAAAAGCTGGACTATGTTACACTTAGAACATGTTCCAAATCCTCTACCATGATTTTGAGCAAACATGTTTCTCGAATTTGACGCATGTACAAGTAGAATAAGAACTCAGCAATTATCATCATTTTAAATACACTTATACTCATCAAGTTGTAGAGCAATCATCATCAATAACATAGACCCCCTTAACATTACATAAAGTCTCCGCCACAAACTCTCACGGAAGAAACATGTTAAATGAAAAAATTTATCCCGTACGAGCTAACCATAGTTTGTTCATACCTAACTATCAAAAATGGCCAAACAGTCAATTGGTCATTTTTACACCCCTGGGTGGCAGCAGCAACAAAAAAAAAATGAAAATACAAGCGAGAAAAAAAAAAGAACAGGAAAAAGAAAAACAAAATCAAATTGAGAAGTCTTGGTCAAAATTCTTTATTAAAAACAAAAAATCTACCTTGAAGACGATGACCAAAAATCTTGAACGGACGAGGATAAATTGTTGGCATTGCTGCTACTGCTGCTGCTTTCTTTTTGGGCCGGAGAAGATGGAGTTGACGACGACGATGCGGGAGCCTGCGTTAAACCAACTTTTTCCTTGAAGTCTTTAAGCAATGTTACCCATTTCATCGTTTCTTCCCACTTGATTTCCCAAACATATACTTGCAGAAATCTCAACTAAACGCAACAGATGATAAAAATACACATAATAGCAAGAGCTCCCTCATACGACTTCGGCGATCAGATCCCAAATCGCAACCCTTCTAGATTATGTCTAGAAGGATCTCCAGCTCGTTTCCCAAATTTATATACAGGAACAACGAAAACGAAATTTGAAAACACAAATGTGATGAATTTGACTGGAATTAGGGATTCAGAGCGGCAAGATCTGTAAATACAGACGTGCGTGAATACGTATATTCGATCGAATTCTGCTAATTTTCAAAATTAATCTAATCTATATCTATATTATTATAATATGTGGTAAATCAACAAAAATGTAAGTCAAACAATATAGTAATCGTTGTTTTAGATAATTTGAAACTTGGATTTGCCCTAGAGAATGGGAGTGGAAAGAAATGCAGCGTTTTGTGTAATTGTTTTCGGACGGCCTCTCCGCGCCTTGTTTCTCGCTCTCTCTATATCTTTCTCTTTCTCTTTCTCTCTCTAAAAAATATTATATACACTGTAATTGTATATATACATTTATTTTTTCCTTTTATTTCTTAAACCCTCTTATTACTAAAACTCACGATTTTCCACGTCGGCGTGGGATCCACGCCTCACAGTCTTCCACGTGGCACGCTGAGATCGATGCTCACAACGTGAAGCCCTGTCACTTTTGCTTTTTTTCCTTTGCTTTTTTATTTTAGTTTTAATTTTAATAATATTTCTTTTAATACATTGTCCATTTATTATTTATTAATATTATTTGTTTTATTGTTTTATATAAAATTAAGGGATATAATTTTTTTACAAATTTTCTTAGAATAATTAAAGACGGAGAGAATGAGTAAAATAAAATTAAAAAAGAACGAATAATAATTGCTTCAATTATTCAGAAAGAGAGATTAAAAATTGTTTTAAATGAAAATTTATATTGATTTACATATGGATAATTTAGGAAAAAGTATGGTAAAAATATGTAAAGTAATAAACTTTTTGAAATAATATTTAAAATTAAAAGTGACAATCTCTTTGAAATTGAGTGAATATATATGGTAGGTTATTTGATTGAATTCAAAATTTGTATCAATTTATGAAATTAAAATTTAAAATTTGTATCAATTTTATGTTAAGGATGTATTAGTCCAAATATCGAAAAGAACAATACAAAAAAAAATGTATGTTTTTATGTGAAAAAATTAATAGCATTTGATATAATTTTGAGAAGTTTGAAGCACTGTTTTTCATATTCGGACTAGTCGGTTCAATTGGGAACCGGTCCCAGAATCAGTTTGATACCACTTTAAAAACTATTTTAATGGTTGAACCGAAAAAAATTGTGAAAACCGATATTTCTAAAAAAAAATCTACTATTTTACGTTTTAGTTTGGATTGTTTCGAATTTTTTAACTTTTGTGTTGTTGCTTATAACTTTGTTGTGTTTATTTTAATACGGACCGTATAAATGCATACATTTTTTTTAATGTAACATAGAAAATATTGGGAAAAAATAGATACTCCTTCTAGCGATTGAATCAGCACTCCAATCGATCCAACCAGTTGAACTGTGAATAGGTGTTCAGTTCGATTTGATCGTCAGTTCGATTATGAAAACACGGGTTTTGATTAGATAGCTGAAAAAAAGTGTGTTCAATTTTTGAAAGATTGACTAAAATGAAAAATGGACCATCTAATAAAAGAATGATGATGTAATTAGTGGTTAATTTTATTGGTGATTTAAATTGAATATTTCGAGCGGTTTAATAAATACAGTATTTAATTTTTCTGTTTGGCGTTTGGAGAACTTGTATGATTTTGGATTTTTATTTTATTTTTTTATTATTACTGCTTTTTAGGGTTTCTTGATTTGATCAATTCGGATTAAGCTTTGTTTTCATTCGTGACATGGACTTCTTCTTTTGTTTAAATAGTGGGGTTTCGTTCTTTTTCACCTTTTTAATAGAAAATTCAAATCTTTTGCTAGGAGAAAATTCTTTACGTATTTTCATAATACAAGAAAAATAAAATTACCTACCTTATAAGAAAAAAAGTTTTCTATCATTTTTTTATATATGGTCATAATATTCTTGTTATAAAAAAGCATTTCTACACCAAAATAAATTTATTTTTTAGATTGTTTTTCATTAAGACAAAGTTATAATATTCGTACAATCCCACTTTTATTACATCACTTTTTAATGACACTTTTATTTGGTAATATCACATCTTTTAATTTGTTATATTATCATTTTTGGATAAAAACAATAATTACACTTTATAATAACAATTTTAAATTGATAATATCAGCACTTTTGATTTGTTATTAACATTTCAGTAAAAATATATATACAGTAATTACACTTTTCAATTATACCCAATATTTTTTTTGATTTGTCATATTAACATTTTTCAGTAAGTTGCAAATGCAATTTTCTAGGATGCACCTTCCGTTTATTAACCTCATTTTTATTAAGGTTTATCGAGACCTTAAATTTGTAAAAATATCGATGGATATATCGATAATTATAAAAATTTAATAACAAACCTTTAATACGTAAAATTAATCAAACAATTTGAATACATTTTACATTCGTGATAAATTTATATAAAATATAGTAATATACAATGTTATTTTATATGATATTTTTTAGGACAAAGTTTTCTCTAGTACAATTGAGAGTCTTTAATTGTGTGCTGATGTACATGTGATTAATAAAGTGTGAGGAGATACAATTCTTAAAGGGGCAAAGACCATTGTGCCCTTAAATTTCCTTCTCTCTCTCCAATCTAATCAACCTGCAAATCACACTACTCCTTTAACTTCCATTTTATCTCTCTCATTTAATTCCTCTCCCTTCTCTCTCTCTCATTTATTTCCTCTCTCTTCACTCTCAAATTGGAGTGGACGTTCGACACCCCTCTCCATTTTCCGGCGGCCTCCAACGACGCCGGCGACACGGGTGGTGGGTTCCCGGCCTCCATCTTCCTCGGCCCGCTCCCGGCTTCGACTACTAAGGTTTGTTCGAAACCCTCCTCCCTCCACGCCGCTGTTGCTACTCTCTCACCACCGCCTCCGTTTGAAGGCCGCCGCCGCCCCTCTGTTTGAAGAAGAAAGATGTTCGTGCATCCTCCTCCTCCGATTTTTTCCTCTGATTTTTTTCATTTTAAGTTAGTTTTTGAATTTTCTGTATTCTTTTAATTTTCTGGTTCTTATTCCTCTGATTTGTTGGGTCCTTTAAATTTTCAGATTTTTTTATGTTGAGAGGTCAGATCCTTGATTTTTTATGTTTTTCCTTATTATATTTCTTTATGAGTTTATAATGTGAAATTTGAAAAAAAATTTGAAGCAAAAGACATGTCTTTTTGGTGTGGAAGTTTGAGATCTTTGAATTTTTTATGGTGTTAAGAGGGTTTTTTATGGCCTGAAAGCGGCCCTTCACAACGACGCCGGAGATCCACATCTCGCCCTGTTGCCGACAATTTCCCAGGCGGCGGCCGCCGCCCAGTATATTAGGCTAGTCATTGGGCCTGGTAATGGGCATGGACTAGTGTTTCCCAATTTTTCAATCACTACCCCACAACTTTCATCAATACACCCCCTCAATTACCATTTGGATATACATGTATTTTTTATCTGCATTAATTCAAATTTTACTTGAATTTTTTTTATTCATTTTTTTCCAAAATTTTTTTTTATTAAATTTTAACTTTGACTTTGACTTGTCAAATCATATTTTATTAAATTTTATTAATTCAATTTCTTTATTAAGATTTTAATTAATTGTAATTATATATATTGAACTTTTCTATCAACTTAACTCAAACTTTTTTTTTAAATTTTATTAATTTAATCTTCTTTATTAAGATTTTATATTCAGATTTTAATTAATAGTAATTATATATATATATTGTACAGCGATAAGTATATTGAACACTTACATCAATAAGTATATTGAACATTTACATAATTATTGTACATCGATAAGTATATTGAATATTTACATAATTGTTGTACATCGATAAGTATATTGAACATTTTGTGTTCAAATTAGATTTATTCAATTTTTTTATTTATATTTTGACTCCAAATTTTTATTTTAAAATTATTATTTAGATTTTTTAAAATTTTTAATTCACACAATTTTTTTAAATCAGAATTTACTTGATTATTCAGAATTATTTTTCAAAAATTACGTCAAATTTTAAATTCAAAATTCAAAATTTTTAATTTTTAATTATATATTAATTAATTAGTAGTATAATATACTTTTCTATCAACTTTTCTTCAAATTTTTTTATTAAACTTTATTAATTCAATTTTCTTTTAACTGAATATCGACATACATATTAAATATTGAAGTTTTAATAAAAATTTTGGATTTCTTGAAGGAAGGAAGTTAGGGAAACAGAAGGACTGAGAGGAATCTTTAGAGTAAAATTTTGGATTTCTTGAAGTGCTTCTAATCATCAAGTATTTTAGACCTTTTATTTCCCTTCTAATCACCTTAAAAGTTTTAATAAAAATTTCTTGTTTCTTATCACCAAAAAAAAATCATAACTACAACATTTATTTAGCCACTTTACATTAACTTTGTAGTCTAAAGAATAGTTGGAGCATGAATTTTGAAACACATGGGAACAAAATGAGGAAAAATATAAGGTACCAAAACTTCACATATTAAATGCTGCAAAAACTAGTGTAGCTTCAACTTCACATATTAAATGCTGCAAAACTACATGGGCGTATTTCTTTGGGAACAAAATGAGGAAAAATATAAGAGAGGTGTGCAAAATGATAGCTCATTGGTTGATTTACATTTAACCACTTTCCCAAGATACTCATTGGGAAGGGTGTGCAAAATGTAATTCTTGGCCAAGCTGTCTAGATTGTTCTGCCTCATTTCCTCAGTAGTTAAATCTAACCTGGGCTTTGGCACGAGAACACCAATGGCTTTTGAAGGCTCCAGAGTTGCAGTGTTGGGTATCATGGTAGTAATAGACCCTTCCTTGATCACAGACATCATTAGATCATGGGTTGAACTAAAGATGGCCTCCATCCTCAGTTTCCAGTAATCGTAATCTGCAACCTTGAACTTTGGAAGTTTATTGATGTTAGTTTCTTCCATGATAGAGTAGACAGTTAAGATTAGTAGTATGACAGATAGGTCAAGAAAGACAAGTAAGATCAAGAAACAAGTATCAGTAATGAGAGACAATTAGACTTTCCCCAAAGTCTACAAGGTTATCAAGAAACAGCAGTCCAAAGAACCACTGCTCTGATACCACTTGTTGGTCCCAAAAGTTGAGTTAAGATTGAGTAAGCTAAGAAAAAGTCTAGAGGGGAGGGGTGAATAGACTTTTCAAATTCTATCAAAATATCAGAGTTTTTAGTGCGGAAATGTGTTCTGTACAGTACTGTTCTTAAAATCAGCTCAGTACTTCACAGTTAGCTTTTATACTCAACTTTTCTTTAAATCTTTTCTTTAGAAAACTTACTGTTCTTATTCAACAAATATATCAACAGTTAATCAAAACATAAAGCAGTAAAGAACACAAGATTTTTATAGTGGTTCGACAAATGTCTACATCCACTCTCACAACTCCAGTTGCGATGTTTTATTACTCTTCTTCACTTGAGTACTTGTAGCTTAGAGTCCCAAGATTAAGACTTTGATCTTGTCGATTACACCACCAGGTATATCTTCGATCTACTAGTAATTTCACAAGTAACTAGCACACTTGTTTACACAATACAAACTTAAAACGAAAAGTAAAACTTCTCTTTGTAGTAGCCTTTGATTCTTCTCTTCAGATCTGTGGCTTCTCTTCAGTTCTTCGATCTTCAACTCTGTGAGTGCTTGAATACTTGAATGCTTCTTGATTTCTCTTGAATAGTAATTGTATCAGTAGTGTCAGTAGTGTCAGTAGTCTTTTCAAGTAGAAGATCACACGGTATTTATAAGATCTAGTATGACAGTTAGCAGTTTGTGAACTAACTCTCAACTAACTCATAACCGTTTCTTGTTGTAACTTCCTTCTGTTTTGTAACCAACTTATCTTATCTTTCCAAGTCAGCATATCTTCATATAAATCTTCAGTTACGTTTCAAATAAGTCATCCAAACTTATTCTTCAAATAAACCAACTCAGCACAGTAAACTACTCTTCTTAGTTTTACTGCTCTTGGTCAGTCAGCACAGTTCTTCAAAACTGTTCAGCTTCCTTCAAAAACTTCACTTGATTTCTTCAATCTCTGAAATAGTCTTCTTAGTCATCTCTTAGTCTTCTTTAGTCTTCAATCTAATCTACTGTTCTAACTATTACAATGCTGAAATACAATAGAATACAACTTTACAAATATAAAACCTATCTATACATCAACTGAACTACATACAGATGAGTATAACTAAGTCCTATACTATAAGCTGTCTATACAATACTTCCATCAGCTTAGTTCTTAAACAGTTCATATATCAGATTAGTAATATACTAATATCAGTAAACTTAATCCATATATCTCACATAAAACAACATATAATCATATATACCATTAACTCTAAATTTACTTTTGGCCATCAAAACATATAATCATCAATTAGAACATTGTTTATAGGATTCATATCCCAACATTGGTTATCTTCTGAAGGAATGAGACCTTATTTTAAAGTTCGATTCAAGCCTAGATATTCCTAGTAACCTTGTGAAAGTCTAATGGAGCTGATCATTCAATTGATGGAAACTTGGAATTAAACTTAGAGCATGCCACACAATAATTAAGGAAGCAAGTAAAACAAGTGATAATCACATCACATATATAACCCCTCAGGAACCCCCTCTTTCTTCTTGAACATCACCTTGTCTTTAGCCTTCTTGAAATCTGGATGCGTCACCGGTGCATCGTAGATAAATATGTAAGTGAAAATATAAATACTCATCAAATAAAACCCAAAAAAGGCTGGAAGATTAATTCGTGTGGAATCAATAGTTGAGTTTTTCTTTAGAACATCAAAATAATTCATGGCAACATGCAGATAACTTAGTCACAAACTAATTTATGAGAGGGTATTCGGGGACACAACAATGGGGGAAACCGTAAGAAATTGTGCATATGAGAAGAATATTAGGCAATCAACCATGACAAGATTTTAGTATACAAGAGGAAGAACTAAGAAATGAAACATGAATGATCGCCAGCTTGACAAACCAAGATTTACAAAGATGAAAAGTCAACTCTATAAACATTGTAAAAGCTAATCTATCCTCATACTTCACATTACTATCTGAGGAGAAGTCATAACTAGCAGCCAACAAAGTATTGAAGCAGTTAAAAATTCAAACTTTTTCTGTTAAGTAAACAAAGCATTGTCAATGACAACAAATAGACACGAAACACCCCATGCTAATTGATTTGATGACATTAACTTTGTAAAAGTCAACTCTATAAACATTGTAAAAGATTTACAAAGATGAAAAGTCAACTCTATAAACATTGTAAGAGCTAATCTATCCTCATACTTCACATTACTATCTGAGGAGAAGTCATAACTAGCAGCCAACAAAGCACTGAAGCAGTTAAAAATTCAAACTTTTTTTGTTAAGTAAACAAAGCATTGTCAATGACAACAAACAGACACGAGACACCCCATGCTAATTGATTTGAGGACATTAACTTTTGACATATGAAATGTATATACAAATATACACGAATACACACCTTTGCAAGTAAAGTTTTTCCAGTTCCAGGCTCCCCATAGAGTATAACACCCTTGGGAGGTTTAATACCCTTGGAAGCAGATCAGAGGATCTGGAAAAATGTCGAAAGGGTTTACAAATTTTATTCAAAAACTAAAAAAACAAAATTTGATTCACAAACTAAAGAAATAAATCAAGAAAACACTCCAAAAAAAAAACCACAAATCTGATTCAAAAATTACAGAAACAAAACAACAATCAGTACACACCTTTGCAAGTAAAGTTTTTCCAGTTCCAGGCTCCCCATAGAGTATAACACCCTTGGGAGGTTTAATACCCTTGCAGAGGATCTGGAAAAATGTAGAAAGGGTTTACAAATTTTATTCAAAAACTAAAGAAACAAAATTTGATTCACAAACTAAAGAAATAAATCAAGAAAACACTCCCAAAAAAAACCACAAATCTGATTAAAAAACTACAGAAACAAAACAACAATCAGATCCCAAAACGCCATTGATGAGAGGGTTTACAGATTTCTTCATCCACCCAAGAACGTGGTCGAAATACCTGTTTTACACATCGATATAAACAATTTTCGTCATCGATATACAAATCCACCCAGGAACAGGTATTTCATCATCGATATACACATCCACCCAGGAACACAATTTTACCTAAGAATAAACAAAAAGAAGAGTAACTAAAACAAAAGGCCCAAATCAGAAGCTGAATTTTAACAATATTTTCTAAAGTAAATAAAGTAGATGGATTTTCAGAGAGAGGCACCAAAATAAAAATTTACCGAGTCAACTCAGTGTGTCAACACCACCCACAAAACCCTAGATCTACGCCGCCACCACGCGATCGTAGAAGACAAGCCCCTTAACTGAGCATTCAGGCTCTGCAACGGCGTGGAGGAGGGTTTCGAACAAACGTTACGAATTCACATCGCTATGGTCGCCGCTGTTAGAAGACGAAGTCGGGAGCGGGCCGAGGAAGATGGAGACCGTGAACCCACCACCCGTGTCGCCGTCGTCGTTGGAGGGCCGCCGGAAATGAAGAGGCGTGTTGATAGACCACTCCAATTTCTGGAGGGGAGAAGAGAGAGAAGAGAGAAGAGAGATGAAATTAATGAGTGAGGGAAGAGAGAGAAGACACATGAAATATTAATGTTTGTAAAAAGAAAAATCAAGGGTAGAAGAGACCTTTTATCTTGGATTTTGTATTGACAAGTGGAATAATTTTTAAAAAAAATGCGGATGTATCAGCACACACTTAGGGGACAGATTTTGTACTTTGGGGTTAATAATCTCAATTTTTTAATATTCTCTATATTTATGGATATTTTCATCCATGCTTTTCAGATGTCTTTCTTGTGTGAAAGCTCGTGTTTTCTACTATATATTTAAATGGATAACTCGATTTACAACAAGAGAACATATCAAACCAAGAGTGCTAACCTAATCACAAGTTTCAAGTTCCCTTTTCTAATGATGTTGGCAATATACAATTCATTTTAATAAATTCTTACGCAATTCGTTGTTATGAAATGTGAGAAGCAACCAAAATTAAACTTATTTATCTGTATTTGTCTTTTTCACTAAATTACTAATTATTTATCCGACTTACATGAGATAATCTTACTAGAAAATGATTATAATTTTTTATTTTAATTTTTTTGGGTGGGGTATAATTGGATTGAGTCAATTTAAAACACCTGCAATTTTTTATTTAATTTTATTGCCAATTGACGATGTAGAAGGTTAGGTGTGAATTAGTCTTTTTCTAAGCAAAAAACAGTCTAGAAGATTAATTGTCAACTTTAATTTTTTTTGTGGGTTTCATTCACACTTCTTTGTTATGATTATTGAATAGCCAAGTGATATATTTCAAGTCTCTTTCAAGAATTCAAAATTAGTGCACAATTATATTACGATCTCGCCACTTAATAAATTCCATGAATTTTTTTAGTACGTTTGAATATATTATATTTAAACTACTATAGTGAATTATTCTTAATTTATAGCAGTATTATCCGCATGATGTTGTATTATATACTCTTCTAAATTACATTTCTTCCTCTTAAAAAAATACTTAATTATATGCATGTTGTTTTAATGTGTATAATATTGTTAGATAAAATGGTATTTCACTAATATATATATACTCCATTCGTTTATGTGAAAGTTCTCTAACTTTCTTTTTTCGTATATCATAATTAAAGTTATTTATTTCTTTTTTGGTAAATTATTCTCTTGCAATCACATTACATCTAATATATTATTCTATCTTATTTATGAATCTTCGTATTCAAAACTGATGAGTAATTTTCATCAAGACGGAGAGAGTATGAATTATGAATGTTTGTCATTTCAGCTCAAGCATATTACTCTTAGTCAGATAATGTTTCTTTTGAAATTTAGTTGTGCGGGAAAATCATGACTTTAAAATTTCAAAAAATTATATAAAATGGAGATCATAAAGTTTTAAGTTCGTGTAACTATGTGAGTCCCAAAATAAACATATATTGGACGCTATATATTTAAAATTGATATGTATATTATTGATTTTCGAATTGGCCGTAACTTGCACATATAAAATTTTGAATGTAATCAAGACTTCATCAATTTTCTTTTTAAAATCTTCATGAAACTTGCAAATTCGCATGACTCTTGATATTAATTTCAAATCAATATTAATTATTATTGTCCGTGTCGCTTATGTGTAATATAATCGGGTTTTTTTTTTTTTTTTAGTTTTCTTTGTATTTAAGCCTAAACTTCAGGGGATGTTTCTTTTGGGCTTTGGGTGGTTTTAAAAACCAGATTTTTGAAATCCTGGTTTTTGAAATCCCGATGAATAGTAATATGGGTGTTTCTTTTGGGTTTTGGAATAGTGAAGGATTTAACTTTATGTCAAATCAAGTTGTAAGATTGAATGAGTTTGTATTATTATATTATTGTTTGGTGAGATTATAATGATTAGTTGATTAAATGTATTATATTATTGTATTATTATATTATTATAGTATTATTATATTATTGTTGAAAAAGAATATAATGATTGGAGTAATATTATATAGATATAACTTTATGTCAAATCAATATGTTTGATAAGGGTGGTTTTGAGTGGATTTTGAAAACCGGTTTTTAAATCCCGAAGTAAAACGGGTTTTGGATCTTGAAATCCAAAACCTGGTTTTTAAAACCAAAAAGAAACATCCCCTAAGCCTTAAAAGAGATTTTTCCAACCTTACCTCAAAAGTTAAAAAATTGTGAGAAAAAATTCGTTTAGTTTGAACCATCTTCAAACACACATATCGATCTTGAAATATTGAGAGATGGGCAGTTTGAAAAGTTTCGAATAGTTTGAGTTGAACTCATTCAAAAGTTGGATTTGTAATAAGGGGTTTTCAGATGTTAATACCACAAATGGAGGTGTGCCCATTAAAGTGTTCTTTGACGTTTTAAATCAAACATTTCTGAAAAAAAAAAATTTAATATCACAATTAAATCGGTGAAAAGTTGGATCATCAAATTACTGAAGTATAAATCTTTGTGTATTTTATTGGTTTGATTATTAATTATCGTATTCATAGTTTTCACAGTATAAAAACTCATTCATCTTTATTGTCACTCACATATTCATTTTGTGTCTCGATATTCAATTCAATGATCGACTAATTTGAATAATCAATTTCACTATTTATTTATGGGACCGTTTAAAATCAGAATTTTGTGCTTTGTTTGAACTATGGCAGCATGATTGTTCTTTAAAAAAAAAAAAACATTTAAAATGAGAATAAATTTGAGTGTGATGGAATTGAGAATTCAATATATACGTGTGATGGCAAGCACCGATAGAATGTCTATTACGCTTTCTAGTCCAATTCAATACTAAATGCTAGTAATAATTATATATAGCTTTCAAAAAAATATAACCATAATACTTGAAAATGATGGAAAATAAAATAAAACATTCATTATTTCAAAGTAAAGAGTTACTACACGTAAAAATGAGGAGAAAAAATAAAACAACACATTCATTATTTCAAAGTAAGGAGTTACTTAAACATTCATTATTTCAGAGTAAAGATATAAGTAAAAATGAGGAGTGAATAGAAGGATAATTTTTTGTTCTATTCTAAATGTGATGATTGATAATATACTATGTCCATTTTTTTTATATATATACAGATTTGTATCAATGTAATGAGAAATTAGAAAATTATTCAAATTGAAATAGGAGTGAATAGAAAGATCGTTTTAACACTTTAATATAGATGATACATTTATAAAAATAAACCTTATATATATAGTCTTGAATAAGATGATCTTACAGTGAAACAAAGTATAATTTGAACATGTCGTTTTAAAACTTTAATATAGATAATGTTAATTTTGTACTAATTTAGATACAGACAAATTTCAGATGTTAAAAGATTTTGTATGCATTTGCTCACAAAGATGCAGTTTCTGAAGGGTGTTGAAGCTTAAAAAAAAAAAAAAAATACCTAATTTTGGATACCTAAGTATTTCTCCGGCGGCTGGAGGCCAATTGGAAGATGATAGCGTATAAAATTTTATAACAGAGCGAGCCCGTAATTTGGTGGGGATGAAGAGTGAGCGAACAGTGATGAATTCGCTGGAATTGGGAATATGAACCTTAATTCATCATTTAATTAATTAGGTTAGTTTTATTTATTTTTTAATTTGTTTATTTAGTTTTTTAAATAATGTATTTTGTATTAAAAAGGGTAAGGGTAGGATAATAATTTTATTTGTTTATTTAGATTTTTTAATTTTTAAAAAGGGTAATATAGTAAATAATAAAATACAATTTAAAAAATGATATAAATAACTTAAACCTGTGTATAACAGGTAGCAGGTCGTTACGACGTTTACAACGCCACGTGGCGCGATTCGATAAAGTGACTATGTAGTCACTTTGTAAAATTTGACTACCGTAAGAATTACTCTGAATCTAGAAAAAGATGTAGATCTGTAGAAAAGAGACGTAGATTTGTAGATCCATCATCAAACGCCTCCCAAATCTGCCCCATTCAGATTCATTGTTGCCGTCCTTCTGGTTTTATTTTCAGTGATATTTACTCTTTTTATGTAGGTTTTTCTAGGGTTTAGTTGGGTTCAATGGATATGTTATCCTGACGGAGCCACGGTGACCGTTTGAGAGAGTGTTCCATTGATATTTTTTTTCTTGTTGTGCTTTGCTTTTGTTGGCTTTTGCGCGACCTTTGTGAAGCTTCATGTTACTTTGTGGACTCTTTTCTCCTTCTGTGAATTTTTTTTAGTGGGCTTATGATCGGTAGGATTTTGGTATTTAGTGAATTTTTGTCTATTGCTTTTTGATAGGAGAGCACCTTAGTATGAGGATGTCTCGTATTAAAATTGGAGATTCAAACGTAATTGTGAGAAAAAAATACATTCATTTTTCTCTTCTCACGATTAAAGGGAACAACGACACTATAAGAATCCAATTTAGTTTGAAGATCATGAGTGTGAGCTTAAAATTGCGTGATATGATATCAGGTAATGTGTTTATTATTTTTTTTTTGTCTCTCACTATATTCTAAAACCTACTCATAAAACCAGTGGATTATATAGGCTTAATTAAAAAAATTTAAAATGCCAAGAAAAGCAGGTGGTGGCCCTACGCGGTTTAGATTGTATATAGTAATTTGATTGACTAATTAATTAAAACTTCAAACATGGGATGGCGCGAATCACGCAATGAAAAAAGCAATGATTAATTTCTTAATAAGTGGGTTAAATTAATGAGGGATTTTTTATTTTTTTGTTAAGGGGGTGTTTCTTTTTTGTTTTAAAAATCAGGTACCCGTTTTACTTAGGGATTTAAAAATCGGTTTTCAAAATCCACTCAAAACCACCCCTATCAAACATATTGATTTGACATAAAGTTATATCTATATAATATTACTTCAATCATTATATTATTTTTCAACAATAATATAATAATACTATAATAATATAATAATACAATAATATAATACATTTAATCATTACACACTTAACTAATCCTTACAATCTCATCAAACAATAATATAATAATACAAACTCATTCAATCTTACAACTTGATTTGACATAAAGTTAAATCCTTCACTATTCCAAAACCCAAAAGAAACACCCATATTACTATTCATCGGGATTTCAAAAACCAGGATTTCAAAAATCTGGTTTTTAAAACCACCCAAAGTCCAAAAGAAACACCCCTAAGTGATCAATTTCACCTCACTTTTTTCTTTCAAACAAATTTGGCACATTTTTTTCTATCAAAGTTATAAGCGTGCTTTCAATTTGGGTATAAACCAACGTCTCTTCAAAATTCTGTCAAAACGCGTTCTATGTTGGACAATTGAAATTAAATTATTACTAGTTTTTTTTTTTTTTTTTTTTAATACTAGTACTTGATAGAGGATTATTACTGATTAAACTTTTTTACTAAATGAGTCGAACTACGAGCATTCGGCCATTTAAAATCACACTCGATAATCTAACAGATATAAAGTGGAATTTAAAATCATTGTAACATTTTGTCAAATTGGAGAGAGAAGCTATTTCGTACAAAGAGTTGAATTAGTGAGAGAAGTTGCTATGGTAACTCTAATTCTACGGGCCGCAACAGGCTAAATGAGCTTAGACTTATTCAGTTCACTCTTGACGATTTAACAAAAGTCGGGATCAAAACCCAACCCTAACGAATCACATGCTACGACAATTTTATTTATTTGAATTTCAAATTTTCATCTTCCAATGCATAGTTATGAACTTAAAAATAAATTTAACTTTTCCATGTTTATAATCGATAAAAAAATTCATAACTGAGGTGTAAAATTGTGAACAAGATGAATTTAAATAACATAAGACTGTTAGGTTAATAAATAATAACTACAATCAAAATTCATTATCATCTAAATGGTAGATTTAACCTAGGGTGATGGGTTTATAATCCTAAAATTTTGGGGGGGAAATATTAAAATATGTAATAAATTATTTGCTCCATGGACATATTGCCACATTTAGGAGTGTTCAAAAAACAAAATCGGACCGGAAAAAAGACCGGAACCGGATTGATCGGTTAGTTTTCGGTCCGGTCTCCGGTCCGGCAAATTTTGGATTTCGGTCTTTCGGTCTGGACCGAAATTTTTATTTTTATTTAAATTTTTTTTTTTTTACTAACTAACTCTCATTTATTTTTCAAAATCAAGTAATTGGTGAGAATGTGTTGAAATCTATTACGTTTTTTGCAAATATATAATTTAACAAACATATTTAATTTATTGTTAGGGTCAAAAGATCATTAATAATAATGTAAAACAAATTCACATTGGCGTAGATTGATTTCAAATTAAGAGCAAACACTTTAATTTTCATAAACAAATTCATCAATCTTATTCTTACTTCCATAAACTTGAAAAAATATTAAATTTTTTTTAAAAAAAAAAAAATCCTGTCCAAATCCGGACCGGACCAGAATTTATCGGTCCGGACTGGACCGGATTAATTACGGTCCGATCTCCGGTCCGCCCTTTAGCATCAATTTCGGTCCCGGTCCAAACTGGTCCCGGTTTGGTTTTGGACTGATGCACACCCATAGCCACATTGAGCTTGTATGTTTAAATAGTTGGTGTCAAGCCTTATGAATTAGGACTATGACATTAAAAAATCTACAATGAAAAATAAAAATAACTTTTTCTTCTTCTTTAACAATCTTCAAATTACGAACTTAACAAAACCCGTAGGAGTTCACCAGAGGAAGAAATGACAAATTTTGATGTTATGGTGATGGGTGAGTGTGTAACATCACATGTAAGAACATTGATAATTTTAACTGTATGCATTAAAATTGAATTATTTTTTCTGATTAATTGAAAGTGTCAGTTCACTAGGGACACGGTTCCTTTAAAATTCAGTTGGAAGCGATCTTGTCCCAAGATTTGTGGACATGACATGTTTTTTTTAGAGTCGAAACATCACACGCCGAATCCAGGTTGGTATAAGATTAACACAAACGACAGTGCTTCTTTTTTTCCGAGTAATCTTCATGTAGGGACGATCTTTAGGACTTTTAGAGGATTCTTTGTGGCTGCAATTGCCACTAGGGTGGGTTGGGGCCTTCCCCTTGAAGCTGAGCTGACTGCTGCTCTTATGGTCATCAAGGCCATCAAGTATGCTCATGATCAGGACTGACATTTCCTCTAGATTGAATTGGACTCGGTCCTCACAATTGACACTTTTAAGAGTTTCAGGCCTTCCATTCCTTGTCATCTACAAGGTCTTTGGAGCCAGATCCACCCTCTTACGCAGGACATGAACATCAGATACTCACATGTCTTCGTAGAGGCTAACCAAGCGGCGAACGCTATAGCCCAAACCGGCCTTGACGGTGGTCTAGAGGGGTTACCCCCATACTTTTTACTCTCATTCATATACAATGATTTGTACTTTTTTTTTAATAGACATTAACCTTTAAAGAAGCGTACCTTTTTTTTGACCCGAGTTTTGTTTAAGGAGGGTTTTCCTAGACAAAATTTTATTGGCGTTCCGGCCTCTAGCTCGACATGTGAGCTTATGGCCCTAGGCATATTTTCTTTTATATTATCCACCTTTTATTGTCACATGATGATCTCAATATGTTGTATAAATCCACTTTATTCAACAATGTGTCGTAAGAAAATGCACCTAAACTTAATTTCACGATGAACGATACACTATATACGAAGGGGGGTATTACCTAGTAGATGAGAGTATGAGACGGTATCACACGAGTTTTTTAATTAAAAAATTGAGTGTTTGATGATGTTATTGAGAAAGTGTAGGAGAAGGGAAAGCGTAACACGTTTTTTAGCTACTTCATAAACACGCTTTAGAAGTAGAACCTCATAAACCCATCATATTTCCTCTCCAGTCTCCAATCAAGCGCTGGAGACAGTGAAAATGGAAGCATCTCCGCAAATTCGCCGGTACAATGAAATCCCGTCGCCGGAAGAATTCGCTTCTCAGATTGAACGGAAAAATGTCCCCGCTGTAATTACTTCATCCTTTTCACACGTAGTCCGCGTTCGATTTCGAGCGCGCGCACACACTGTGAATACATAACTTTTTTTTTTTTTTTTAACAATTCGTAATTGTTTTTTTCGAATGAAAGGTGTTCATTGGATGTGTGAAGGACTGGAAAGCATTTTCTAAATGGAACGTCTCGAATGGCGGCCTCGACTACTTGCAGGTAAGTTGCATGTGCTATAGTGGTTTAAAGAACTTCAAGTTGAAATATAAGATGAAATACTTATAATTGTCTTCCTGATTGAAAAGAAGTAAGCATACATTTGTGAAATATAGAATAGTGTGAACTACCGATGCCAATAATGACTCAATTTTGGAATATATGAAAATGAATCACAAGGGCTCTAGATATTAAAACTGTGACTTCCGTATCTGCAAATACTTGGATTGATGGAAGATTGGAAGAACGATAGTTTTTTTTTTAAAGAAAAAGATGAAATGGTGGAAGTTTACCGAATCTTGATATCTAGAACGACAGTCCTATTTGTTCAAGTGTAGTGTCCTTCACGTGGAACAATGTTATTGCTGAGGTGTTAAAAGGAATGGTTCATGGAACAAGCACAAGAAAACTGTATCTTTATATTTCCAAGTAGCTCACTACATAGGTTCACTTTCTCTTTAATCTCAAATGTTGTTTAAGATCTCCACTTTGCAATAGGTCTGGGATCAATTTCACGATTATGTGTTATTGAAATTTAGATGTAGTTCTGGGATCAATTTTCTGATTCGGTGTTTTAGTAGTTTAGATCTTTCGTTAATAGGTTATAGGGTGTATTTTATATATTTTTTTATAAGAAACAAATGTGTTATTAATTAGCGAGAAGGTAAGGATGAGAGACCCCTTCCCCTAAATACAAGCATTTAGAAGACTTAACTAAGTTCGCCATTAATATCATAACATGAATGTATTAGCCTTGGGGAGTGTACAATATACAATGTGAACATGAAAGCTTTTCGAGATCAGTTATATAATTAAACTTTACATGTAATATTTGGATAAGGTTAAGCTGGCTGTGTTATTGTTGATTTGCTTGTATCCTAAACATTATCAATTCTTATGTTTTACCTGAGACATCAGCTTTACTCTTTTTTACCATGACAAATAGGATTTAGTGGGCTCCTCGGTTGTGGAAGCCATGCTATCCAGATCTGCACCTGTATTTTATGGAGATATTAGAAGTCATGAAAGGGTAAATTTTTCTTCTATATTTACAGTAAAAAGATAACATGAAACTAGAAAAGCTGATTCTCATTATTGAAAGTTGTTCTGATTTTCTCAGGTTCCTTTGCCATTTTCTACCTTTATTGGATACTGCAAAGATCTTTTACAACATGACGACGCTGATGGAGACTCCATTTCTCAATCAAGAAAGCATGAGAGTTTTGGACTTACTGCTCAGCATGGTGACAATGTCATGGGAGGAGAATCCCCGCATCAAATCTATCTAGCACAGGTTGTGAGTCATTGCCCAACAGGTCTCGCTATAGCCCAAATACATGCTTACACATGAATGGTTAGGCTAAGGTGGGAGGTAGGGTCCATTTCCAACCCAAACCCGATCCTAAACAGGATTATATATAAAACATATGTAAATATAAAATCACACACAAATTAAACTTGGGAATTAGAAACTCATGCCATTTGAGAGACTAGAAATTAATTAAGTGAATGAAATGAAGATTGGACTTTCTGTGGATAGTGTCATGAAGAATACAATGGGGTTGCTGACCTTTGTGTTACACATTTTAGTATTTCTACGTGCTTGTTGGGCAGTGTTTGCATGTTTGGCAAGAAGTGAGAAAGAATCATCAAGTGTGTGCTTTAAGCAATTAATGTGTCATGTCTGGATTCAACCTAATCATGTACTGCAAAATGGCTGCTTAATAGTTAATAATAAATAATTTCATCTTAGAAGTACCAAGGACTCTGTGTTTGAGTGTTGGGATAGGATTAAGTTTAGTTGGCCTTACTCAAAAGTATAAAGACTTTAGGCATCTACATGTTTAAGATTCTGTCAGGGATTGGGGGCACAACTCTTTGATATTTTTCATTCAGGTTGTAGTAGGTTTTGAGTGGATGCCTTGTCCAATTTGTAAATATCTATTTATCGCTATATTATTTAATACTCCCTCCGTCCCGCCCTAAACTTGCTTTTTGCACATTGATTAAAGAATATAGTATTAACTATTATGATGAAACCTCACTCGAGGTATTCTAGAATTCCTGAATGAATGCACGGAAAATTTATAGCGATCAGCAAAGGTGCTGTAAATTCAATAATACTTTTCAACGTGTCTACAATCCATTCTACTTCTGATCTAAATACTGCTACTAACAACTAGGAAGATAAATCCGAAATAAATTAAGAACAATCTAATATCAATTTAAGATATGGCTCTAATTATTCCCAGGTCTTATGCTATGACTCCCCCTTGATTGTGTTTTTCCCTTCTCTGATATTTCTTGTCGATTGCCGATTGGTTTTGGTAAGTCTCCATCATATTATATGTGTAGTGCGTTGTTGAGGTAGAGAGAGATAGGAAAAAGAAAAGGTAGAGAGAGTCAGAGAAATAGGAAAGAGAAAAGGTAGAGAGAGATAGTGTGTGTTGCCAAAAAAATAAATAGGAAGCTTTGCTTGGGACCCCCGTTTTGGCAAGATGGGACGCTCAGCAAGGGTCGGAGGGAGTAATACATTTTTTCTGTTTCTTATCAAAAAATAATTTCATTGATATTCGATAACAATCTGCATGTGTATGTAAATAAATTATATAGTTTCAGTATGACAGTATCTGAGTTTGCTTATCTGGTTTTGCTGTTTCACAATGCTGTAATCTCTATCTTTAGATTCAGCAAAAGGAGACACTGGTTTGGAAGTTGATGAAATGGGATATCAGGAAGCATGATTTTGTAATATTTCTTTAGTTGGGTTAGAAGTGGAGTCTTAGTCTATATCTGTATTCTTTCAAGATTCGAACAAAATTCACAAATAGAATTGATTCATAGATTTGTACCCTGTCTGGAGCTCATGTTTGAAAGAAATATTCTCTCACATAGAGTCGACAATTGAAGTGGGTTAATTTAATTCACAAATAAGAAAATGACAAGAAATACAAGCAAATTAGTTTACTTATATATCTTCTTATAATTGAAATTTGTTTTCTCATTTATTTATTTAACAAAGCTGGATTTGACTTGTATTCCCAATGATACAGTCCTAGTTCTTCCTGTGTCGATTGATTTAGATTTTTAACCACAACATGAACACCGGCGATGACTTGTGAACTAAGAAAGGAGTGCCCACTTTATTAAATTAGTTTAATAGACATCGGAATTGTGAAGTGAAAACTGTAACTAGAGAGTAGACAGGTCATATGGCAATACGTGGTTGGAAGTTGGAACCCAATTGAAGTTTGGCATCCTGCTAGTAGAAGATTGCCTTTTCATGTCTAAAACCTGCAGTTTTCATTATTTGTATGATATGTTTGTAATGTTCTTATTGGACACTCTTGATGGATGTAAGTATTTCTTGTTTGTGAAGTCAAATTTGTGACAAGCATTACATGTTTCGGCTACGAATCCTGTATTTATGTCTGTCCCACATTAAAACACATTGTCACATTTTATGCCCTAGTTCAATTAGGCACATGAAAATTACTAGCATTCCTTCAGTTTCAAACAAAAGTTTAAGTCTAGTACTAAGTTAGTGCTTGAGTTTGGCTTAAGCATGAAGAAGTGACTGAGTTAAGTTTGATTTGTTATAGTTAATACGATCCAAGTGTGGTCAAAGTGAATCAAGCTCAATTTGAATCACCTTAAGGCCTGTCTCATAAGTCTAATTGACAGTCCTAGAATCAGAGTTTTTTTTTTCCCCCTTCTTTCCACTCCTTAAATTAGATAACCATTTTGGTTTAGTTTCAGTCATTCTCACTTTGTCTCAATATATATTCCCCCTTTGGTTTTTATTTTAATTTTTTGGCTTGACAGTGTTTCACACTTTACATGATTCAGGTACCCATTGTAAATGCTGAAAATAAGGAAATGGGTCAGTTGGAATGCCTAAGAGATGAGATTAAGACGGTATGCGTGTCACGTTTCTGAATTTCTCTGCTCACTACTTCGTCCAGTTCTGACGTGCATACGTCTCATGTTTAACCTTGATGAAATTCTGATACTAAATATATTTATTTATTTTGAACAGCCTGCATTTCTGGAGGGCAAATTACTGGCTTCTATCAATTTGTGGATGAATAGTACCAGGACTAGATCAAGTACTCACTATGATCCACACCACAATCTTTTATGCATAATTTCAGGATGTAAACAAGGTATGGAAATCTAGGCATGAATTTAGTGGTTTACGCCATTAAACATGTTAAAAACAAAGTTGACGGTGGTGGTAATAACTAATAATACACCTTCTGAGCTATCACAGAGTTAAATATTGAGAATTTTTGCATTATTGAGCTTCTGTTGATAATATTATTGTCATGTCTGTGAGAATTGGTGGGGGACTGAAGATTTTCCTTTGTACCCATCTATGTGTCCCTTTTGACATATGGCCAGTTTCTATTTTTCTGCCAACCACAGTGAAGTTTCTGTTCACTGATTTCAACAGTGAAGTATAATTTTTTATAGGTCCATGATGTCAAATTGTTTCTGATAGATGATTTCTTTTAAATACTGGTAAAGTAAAGCTCACTGAGGTACAATACAATCTATTCCTCATTTCTTCCTGTGGCTTGAGTCTGAATGTGCAATTTAGGGGTAATCTTATTTCTGAGGTGTGTAGGAATTGGATCTATGCCTTGTAATTGAATATGTAATCATAATAGGGACTTCTCATCCCTATTCATGCAATAAAAGTATAAGTTTCTTATCAAAAAAAAAGTTGCAATTTTCTTTTCAATTTTTTTATTGGTTAGGGTTTGAAATTGGGTGTTGAGGAAACTTGGTTATGATTTCTTGGTGAAGGTTGTATGCCCGTACTCTATTCTTTCTATAATATTATGTATATCATAAAAACTACTACTACTATTTACCCCACTGCAGCTGGGTAAAGGTAGTGAACAAATATATTGTCTTCCCTCAATTTACAGGAATGTTATCACACATATACTTTCACCATTCATTAATATATCTTCTAACTCTCTTATATATTTGAATATGACATGTTGGGATCAAACAATGTGTTTCACCAGTTGTTTTATGGCCTCCTTCTGCATGCCCACTTTTATATCCATTACCCGTGTATGGAGAAGCCTCAAACCACAGGTTACTGTTTACTTAAGAAACTTCATCATCTGTTTCAGAACAGAGTGACCACCTCTTTGCAATTTTTCTCTACTCATCAATTGGAGATGGATTTTTGATGGTCATTCACATTTTTCACTTTTCCAGTGCCATTCATTTAGAAAACATGGATTTTAGTCTCTATCCGAGGGCAAGATCAATTGACAAGTACTCCCAGAAGGTTACTCTTCATGCAGGAGATTCAGTGTTCATTCCTGAAGGATGGTAATGCTAATTTGGGTTTTTTTATTTGGTCACTGAAGTCTTGGATTGTTTAACAAACATAATCTTTTCACTTTTTTTTCTTTAAAAAAAAAAAAACTCTTCTTGAAACTTAAGCTTGTTGGCTGCCAGTCCAGTTACTGTGGACATCATCAAGGTCTCAATAAGAATGATGACTTTGGGCTTAACGTGGATATTGATGTTTGGTTGTATATTCTAAATTTGGGATGTATTGTAACAAGAGGTCATGTCTACCCAAAAAAAGGACAAGAAAATTTATTGAGTACAATGAGACTGAATATGTTTTTATGTAGGTTTGCCTGCATAAGTTTGGGGAAAGGAAATTTGAAATTTGTTATGGGACCTTATTTATGGTTTTGTTGATACTGTGACACCTCCCTCTCAAAGTTTGACCCCTTTCTGTACTTAAATTTCTGCATAAAGGATCTTTCAAGATCCATACATGGGCTGACCCTGCTATTAGTGAAGATAATGAATTACACCAATGCATTCACATGATTTTTCTGTCTCATATATATTATTATGTTGTTATTCACTTGTCTATTTTCTTGTTGATGATACGCATAAGATATTAGATATTATAGTAATTTACTTTAATTAATAAAGTGGCCCATGGGCCTTAGTAATCTAGGGTTTAGTCTTTATATATTGTCTTTGTCCCTCTAGTAAGATTATCTTAGAGATCATTATTTACGGCTTAGGCTTGGGACTCGGCCGTTAGGCTTGGGACGGGATCTTTCCCGTAGGAATCGTCCATTAGGCTTGGACGGGATAATTCCCGGTGTTATCTTGTTTTCTTATAATATATTCAATCTTATTTCCTTTACTTTCGGTGAGGTGTTATCCATTCTCTTAACTCTAACAGTTGAATTCGCCATTCCTAATTAACTTAACATATGAAATGGAACAACTGATACTGTAGTTGATTTGTAGTGGAAAAGTTTTGATTTCTTTGCAATTAATATGTTAAAAGTGCTAGAACTGAATTTTCTTTATATTGCATACCGTGTATACACATGGGTGAGTTCATTAGCTGTCAGACGAAACATTGTTGGTAATCATTTATGACATTTGATTGACTAGTTGTTTGTATTATATGCTCAAATTCTCTCTCTAATTCCTAATCCAGGTTTCACCAAGTGGACAGTGAAGATTTAACTATAGCTGTCAATTTCTGGTGGCGGTCGGAAATGATCTCTGGCATGGTAGAGCACATGGATGCATACTATCTACGAAGGATAATGAAGAGGTATCTTTTATTCCTTATATTTCAAGGTTTTACTTTAATTTATACCGGAGCACACTTAACTTTTCTCTTCATCTCATGCTTGTTTGGCATTTGATCTGATTTGAAGGTTGATTGACAAAGAAATGGTACGCAAACTTTTATCTTGATCTGCTTCTTGTGAAGTTTGCTTGGGTCTAATTTACTTCATTGTTGATTTCCAGTAGAAGACTATCTTGTATGAATGCTGTCTTTTCCATATGCTTGTGAATTTAGGTGTTATCTTTACGTATGTCAAATTATTCGGTTCCTGTTTGATGGTCGATCAAATATATTTTGATGGACAAATTATTTATGTTGTTTTAATGATGCTCTGTTGAATTTAATGAATGTTGACGGCATTCATGTGAGAGGTTCAAAAGATATGATACTTGATGGTGGCATAATGCTGAAATTTTAATTTAACAATGTCTGTCTCCTGATCCTGTGAACTAGTTGAGCTTGTATTTTGCCCCTTCTTTACGTATTTTTATTCTATTGCATGTCTGCATTTTGTTGTTTTTTTTATTTTTTATTTTAAATAGATTCAAGTTGAGATCATGTCTCACTTTAAAAAAGAAAAGAAGCCTTCAAGATCCGAATAATGATAATAATCTGTTTCTTGAATTGATAGCACTAGTGTTAATCAATTCCCTGGTTAACATGTATCTAATTTAGTATATCCCACATATAAATCTTTCTTTCCTCTAGATCTTGAAAGATGAATTTGGTTTGATGATCACTTTGACATTAGAAGATCAACACCATAGTTATTGTCACGTGGAATTAAATGCTTACTCAGAGTTTCTACTAAAGAAATCTGAACGTGATAATCACGATTTTAGATATCAAATCTCAATTTCACTTCCTTGATTATTTGCAATCCATCACAATTTTATGTTTAACTAGAACTGTTTTGCTTATTGATCATTCTTTGAACCTCTGGTGCACTCGGAAGGTTTTCCATAAGACACCTTAACTTGTCATGTGATCAGGACAGGATCGAATGCTTCCTATGGCTTCAACTGCTGTGGTCAGTGCAAGTGGCCAGTCTAGTAATGGGAATGCAGGTCACAATTGAAGTCCTTTTAGCCTCTTTTTTGTTCTTTTCAAGGTGATGGAAAAAACTTGCCTATTCATTAAGGTTACTTGCTTTGTGAACACAATGTGATGATTTCAGTTAACGAAGATCTGGATCTGAACCATCAGAAGGCAGGCGGGAAAGGAAAGCTGGAGCAAGAGTTTCCATTGCATGAATTGGAACCAAGCGCACTTAGCTCTCTTCATGAACTTGTTTCTTTAGTCCATCACCGTATCAACCAGAACCAACCATCAGAGAACATCCCAGTCGATCAGCCTGTAAATGGAGACGAAGACGAAGTGAGGAAAATTGTTAAATCACATTTATTTAACTTGGAAGAAGATCCAATTGCTAATATTGTTTGGAACCTAGAAGTACGTATGTTTCAAAGAGTCTTTCTCACTATGGCGGTAAGTTTGTGCTCCCTTTCGAATTTCACATTCCCTCTTCTTTTACAGATTTGTCTAACAACTGAAATTGAAAGAAAATGCACATGGTTAGATACTTAGATGTGCTTTATTCTATTATATGTGCTTGCTTCTCTTTTCTCTGTTGGCAGCTTGTTTTATTTGAAATAGATATGCATTTGTTTTCTAGTCTGAAAATGCTTAATGGTATACACTTTAAGTAAAATGTTTGTTGATGATTTATAGGGTTTCCATTGGAAATGGAATTTGTTTAAAGGTGGAACTAAATTAGAGTTAAGTAAAATCTATCTTCCATCAGGTAAAGGACATAATCTCCCTGAAATACATTCTTTATGCTGATGATTTCCAAAATCTGATACTAGATAACTCCAACTTAGTGGATGTGATGTATGCAATAATAGCTTTAGAAATAACGGCGAATATTATTTCGTCATTGGTTGGACTTTCCTTATTTGTACTATGTACAAATGTGTGCAATCTATTATTAGTTATTACTCAGTCAACTAAGTGCTTCAGCTCAGGAATGTTGGACGGAACATTGGACAAAATTGCAGGAGTTTGCTATTTTGTTTTCTTCTATTCTGTATTTATTATCTCACTTTTTGGCCCAGAACCATTTTGTTTGCTTGCTCAACTCCTGCTGTATTTATCGGACAATAATGTTGTCTATAAGCTGCTATGTGTGGGTTGCTCCTCCTTTCTTTTTTTCTTTGCGTCTCCTATCCACCTGTGATCATTCTTTTTGTGATCAATACTGTATTTCTCTATCACTTTTCGACCCCAGACTTATTTACTTGTTCAACTCTTGCTGTATAATTGCCCTGTTATTTGTAAGCTGACACATCATATATTTTCTCTTCATAAATGGCTGTGTATCAAAACCTGATATGATCAGTCTCTTTTGCAGATTATTACTGTATTTTTCGACGATTTTTATTTGTTACCATCTTTCACAACTACCAATCCTGCATATTTCAGCACAACTTCCCAAGGACATTGGAGGCTTTGGTATTGCATGCTCTTTCCCCTGTTGGAGTTGAAGTCCTTACTAGGAAATTTGAGCAGATGGATCAAATGATTGGGCCAGATGATAGGTGCATGCTAATTTTCTTTTATGGTGGTTCTTGTGCTTCTTGAAGAATAGGATATCTAATTGAGGCATAATTGATTAATATTTTGATGATTTCAGGAGTCAGTTTTACCAGAAATTTTATAGCGTGTTTGATGACCAGACCTCTGTTATGGATGCTCTTTTGAACGGAAAAGAGTCATTTGCATCCCAGGTATCTTATTGTCCGTTTCAGTACTCCCCTATCATCTCTATAGGGGATGAAGAAATTTCTGAAGTTTGTTTTCAGTTTATGATGCTTAAATCAGGCAGTGACTGAATTAGTATATGCCTCGTACACTCAAAAGCCATTGTCTTTTGGTTTTCTAACTTTTCCAATTTAACCGCTCACACTACATTTATTTCTAACTGTTAAGTGTAGCTGTGCGGTTTCACGATGTCTTGTTACTAAATCTTTAACTACTTAGGTGGCTCTCACAGACAAATATTAGATGACATGTTGAATGTATAGTGTCTATGATATTTTGATTAATTTTCCTCAGAAGGCTGTTAACATTTTTCTAAGTCATTGATTCAAGGAAGAAACAGTGATTTGCTGCCATCAATTTTTTTGCATTAAATCAATGAAGGTGATCCCATAGGTGGTCCCTCTTCTATTTTATGCTGATGGAATCTGGAATGCCTCTATGAAAGATAAAGTTTTGTGATTTAATTTGTCTTATATGCATGGTTCATGTGCCTTACATTAAAGATTTATTCTTATTTACTTGTAACGTTAGACACGCAAGTTTACTATGATCAAGTGTCTTATTCAGATACCTTATCTTGAATTCTTCTTTTCCCCCCTACTGCCTTTTTCTTTTTGTGCATATGCTGATGCATGTATTTGTTTGCCCATTCAAAATTATTAATGTTTGATGAACCGTTGTTTTTTATGTTAATTTTGCACTTGAAGATCTTTGGGATGAGTATTTAACTGGATATAAAACTTGTTTATTATTTTAAAGGAAATTTATTCAGAGTTGCGTTTATGCCAATGGCAGCAAGAAAACATTGTCTTATAGGGTCCTTTTGTTGACAGGCATTCAACAATGTGCTGGCTCAATATTTGGGAATTAATCTTGATGGATCAAAACCATAGCTGGAATAGGAAGCACCGAGTTATAATATGTGAACGATGTTGATTATCAGTTAATCTTGGCTTGCAAATCATGCCAAATTGAAATTGATGATTTTCATTCTTGGTTTCAGATTATACCTGTGAGTCCTTTTTGCAACTTATATTACTATGATTTATGTATATTATTTAGGTGTCACTCTTTGTTTTACTTGAAATTCACCTGAAATGTAAGTAATTTACAGTTATTTATGCATCATTCTCTGTGCGAAAGATTATATAGAAATGTATTTTACTGAAGCTAAATATGTATAGTTGAACAATTTGCTTGCCCTATGTAAAAAGTAATTCGACTGAATATTCTTGCCTAAGTTGTGAGATCTCCATTAAAGCCATTATGATGCAATTGTAATCAAAGATATTCTATAAAGATTAAACATATGATGGGGATTGTAAAAAGATAAAGAGAGTTTAAAGGTTAGGAATAATTAGGCCAATGTCTTATTGTCTTGGCTCTGTGGTAACAGACAGGTGACTTTAATTTGAAAGTTGTGCTGTTTGTTTGCATTTCAATTCTCTTAACTGCTATATATTATGCTTGTTAATTTGATTCGTTACGGAGTCGACACCCAAAATGCAGTGTGGGCTAGAGGTAGTACTGTTTTGCCTGGGGATTTTCTGTAGAAGGTGAAAAGAGATAAAAAGTATAGGAAAGAAGGTTTGGTAATTGTTTTCTTTGGGAAGAAAGGAGAAAAGGAATAAAAGGTAAGCCTGTGGCTGTGGAGATGAGATTCCCTGATGAAACATGACATATGCAATTAGTCTTCTCTTTAAGAGAGAGAGAGAGAGAGAGAGAGGGGGGGATGATTGTGATGGAATAGAATAGAAGCTTTTGGGTTGTCTGGTTGTGGTGAATAGCAAGATGGGAAAGTTGTGAAGGGATGCAAATGGCATGTAATTGTACTCTAAGACCTGCTGCTGCTACATTACTTTCTAAAAGCTTTGGATATACCAAAGTATCTCTGCCTCATGTGATGCTACTGCATATACCTCTTAAAGCTAAAGCCAGTTTATTCATATCCACCACTTTACTTGTATCCTTATCTTTTCTCAACTCTTGGGTTTTGAATATTCCACCAAAAAGCTATTCTCCCTATGAATATCTATAGGACTGTTTATTGACCATTTAATAATTATATTAATGATGATAGTTTGTTTGATTCGTAGCTCCCTTTCCAGACAGTGTCAATTAAGGTGGTAAACGAGTCGAGTGGAGTAGTGTTGAGCTCGAAACTCGACTTGATTCGATTGAGCTTAAAATTTTAAAGATCGAACTCGACTCGATTACCTATATAATTTTTAAAATTAATTGTAAAACATATATTTTTTAAAAATAAACTCAAGCTTGACTCGGTTACTTGTACATTTGTATAAATTATATATTAATGGTTACTTGTACGTGTATAAATTATATATTAATGGTAAAATAGTAAATATTGTTCAAGCTCGATTAGGCTCATGAGCCTTTCGAGCTGAGTATTTATGAGTTCCAACTCAGTAGTTACTCAAGTAGCTCGAAACGTGACTCGATTAACTTCGAGTCGATTTTAATCTTTTTTTGAGTCGAGCACGCGTAGTTTTTACGCTGGTTCGACTCATTTACACTCCTAGTGTCGATTGCACCAATATGCATTTAGGGCTAGTGTCCCTTTGGGGACATCCTATTATATTGGAACGATACAAAGAAGATTAATGTGATCTCTGCACAAGGATGACACACATAAATTAAGAAATGGTATGAAACCATACTAATACAAACCGAATTGAATTTTACATTTCACTTATGTATTTTGATTAGGGCTGACTTCTGGTCACACCTAGTTCTAGCTTGTTTCACATTCGATCGAATTTAAATTCTCTTTTCTTAGAGATACAAAAGTTGATCCATTATGACCCTAAACCCTCGTCAGATTTAAGGATTGTAAACAATAATAAATTTAATGATTGTGTAAAATTGAACCATATTCAAGAGTTATCAAAATACACCGAATTATCTTGTACATAAGAGAATATGATTCCCTAAGGCGGTGGGAGAGGTAGCAATTGAAATACTAATTTCGTCCAAACTTTGTGTACACGATTCATTTTCACGGGTTTTAAGTATAAAATAAACGAGTTGGAGGAAATTGTGTATGAATAAAGTGAATAATAAATTGAATAAATAAGCGTTATTTTCATTTTAAGACATTTATTAAATTTGAACAGACAAAAAATGAATACTTACGTATAAAGTTTAGAGGACACAATTTCTTTTGAAGGAGCAATAGGGATATATGTGTGCACAAAAATTGAGGAGTGTAAAAACTAAAAAGAAAAAAAGAGCTAGGACCGGGATAGCAATTGGTAATCCCAATTAAAAAACTTTTATTAGGTAGAATGATCTTTTTGGTGGGCGTTGACATTTGTGTTCTTTAATTAGTGTAATATCTTTTTGGGGTTCTTTGTTAGTACCACTCACTAGCTAATTGTTGGACCACCACTAACCCTAAATCAAAGCCCCATGCACGGAAACACATAACATACATGGAGCATCAATGTCTTTTACGTTCACGCTTACACTCCCTCTAACCCCGCTTTTAAGATAAAGCCTACCACGCTTTTAATCTCCCCCTCTTGTCACATTTCTCTTTTATTAGTATCTTACAATCGAGATGTTTATCAATTGGAGTACTACATAATTTGGATGGTACGTGTAAGACTTGATTTTCTTAATTCACTCTAACATTCTTCCACCCTTTGTGGAGGAGGAGGTCTATTGAGTGAACAATTTAAAAATTGAACTCAGAACGTGTCATGAAAGAATTCAGTCTCATCTAAAAGTTTGAACTTTAGAGAGGTGTAGAATCAATCAGTTTATATTAATTTCCTAATACTCCATTTCTCCTTGGTGAAAGCTATTCGAGAGCTTTGAGCACGGAGGTTAAGAAATATGATATAATAAGTAGATGTATTATAGATGATATGATTGAGAGAGAGAGAAAATATATAATTAAATGTGAGAGATGTAGTTTGCTAAAAATGAAATGGATAGTTTTCATTAGAACAGACGAAAAAAAGTTGTATAGCTTTCATTGGAACGGAGGAAGTAGTATTTTATCAGATTGAGATGTGGTACAAATCAATTCAATTAACTTTTCATATATATTTCATTATATATGTGTTTTACTTCTTGAATTCTTAACACGTGTAACATATATAAAAATCATAAGTAGTTGAATATTTTTTTAACATTACACATGTCAAGTTATATATCCAGATAGTGGAACTAACATGTTGTATATATATATTTTTTTTGAGGAGATGTTTATATATATATTGTCATTATCATTGAAGAGAAATGATTAGATTCTCGATACAAATTATTGATGCTATGAATCAGCAACAATGCATAATTTCATGGTTGTAAGGAATCTTTTTGGTAGGGATGGATAATGGATAGAGTCTCCATCTGCAGACGTGTTAGGAGGACCAAAATGGAGTATATATATTTATATTATGAGAATTCAAATTCAAATTAAACCTAAATTTAAAATTTCATCTCGTAATTTAATATATATGAATCTTTGCAGTTTTTATAATTATAAAATGTGACCGTATATATATTGTTTTCTTTTTGTGCGTGATTAAAGTGCAAACTCTAACCATGTGCTGAAAGGTGACCGTTTGTATTAATATTAGAATTGCAAAATATATATTAGAAATTTCATAAAGTATAATGTTTGATATATGTATAAAAACTTTTACAAATAAATAAAATAACTCCTTGCAAGAAATTTACAAAGTAAAAGTATACTTGTTGTACCTCATGAAGTAATCCACAATATTTCAAATATAATATTAAGCCTCAAAGAATATATTGTACATTTGTACTTATATATAATGATGAAATTCTGATTTGCTCGTTAGCTATAATTGCACTAAAGGTAATCTCTTGTCACATTTTGCTTTAGTGTAAGAAGTATCTACTTCATCATGGCTTCATGTAATGATATCACCTGTACTAATTTTGATGTTTCACTTTGTATTATTACGGTACTGACACGTGATAAAGATGACACGCGATAAAGATTCAAAAAATTGAATATGTGATGAAATAAAAAAAATGACACAAAGAAATCGAACTGAATTAGCACGAACGTGAATACCTTATTAAAATAAATCCACCATTCTCATAAAATAAATCAAACTGCAGTCTTGCAAATTAAACTCAATTAATTAACACAAAATGATCATACAAACAACTCTTCATTCTTTCCCCTTAATTTCCCCTTTTCCTTGTAATTAAACTTTAATTAAAAAAACCTTAAATTGTCCCTCTTCCCATATCTTCAACAATTGCTCCAGCCAGAGCATGTCTCAGTAAACCCAAATCCATGGTGCTTAAACACCGAGTTCCGATCCCGATCGTACGCCGCCGGAAACTTCACTCCTCCGGTGAACGACATCATCATCCCACCGCCATTGCTGCTGCCCTCACTGCCGGTCAGGCCAAGAAAGTCCCGGGTCATTCCATCACGACTATTCTTCTGCCACGTGTGCATGTCCAAGTGGCCGACCATGGTGGACCCCACGTGACCTTCCACCGTTCCCATAGTGGCCGCCTTCTGGAGGAGGGCGGTGGCCGAGAGCGGCGGAAGGGTGGTGTTGACGTGGAGGTTGCCAAAAGGTGGGGTCATGAGGGCCCCACCTTGATAGAGGGGTGAAGATGATGAAATGGGAATATTGTGGAGGGTTTCATGTTTCATGTTTTCTCCAGTAGGGTTAGGGTTTTGGGACATGTGTGGGGTCCACGGGTTGCGGAAGTGAGCGGTGGAGAAGGGGAGGAGAGCCGGGAGGTTTTCGGGGGCGCCGGGGTTAGGGTTTGTAGGTAAGAGTGAGTTTGTGGCTGCCGATAGCCTTGCACTTTCTTCAGCTAGTGCATCACAAAAAGCCCTATGGGTGATGAAGCTGTCCTTCCTGTATACAGAATATAAACACGTGTAAAGTGAAAAAATAATCAATGTTCAATAATAATTTTGAAAAATGACGTAGATAAATGAAATTGATATTTAATTTGAATCAAAGAAACAGTCAAAATGGAATATTAATTTATTCAATGTCATGATGATGGATACATATTCATGCATGGACTTTCAGCTTAATGTAATAATGCAAGCACGGAATAATTAAAGCTGCAATTTTTTAGAACTTTCAATTTTATGTTTAATTACATGTTGAAATTGTATTCTATCATACATTTCTTTAGATTATTAAATTAAAAAAAATGTGAAAATCAACTATATAATGAACAAGTCATATATATATAACGGAATATTAATTTATTCAATGTCATCATGATGATACAACATGCATGGTTTTCAGCTTTTAAATTCAATTATGTAATAATGCAATTCTTGAAAAACTTTTGTTTAATTACATGTGTGACATATATGAATATAAAATTGGCCCAATAATATATAAACTTTGAATTTTGGAAAATGTGCTAAAAGGCACATAAAGATGTTTAATAATTAATTAAACTTTTCAAAACAAAGTGTGGAAAATGTTGTGAATTTTTCTAAGCTTGTGAGCCCCAATTAAAGTGTGTGTCAGTGTGTGAGAGAGAAATAAAGATTTTGCATGCATAGAATTGAAATGACGAAAGTTTTTTGGAAAATAGAGGTCATGCACGAATTACCACACACACAGACACGTACGGGTGTGTGAGTGCATGTGCAAACTCATAAAAAAATTCTACAGCTAGTGTAAGAAAGAACCATAGCCTTTTTCTGCAAAGATTTTCAGTTTTGATGATTATAACATGAGAAATTATATGTTTAGTGTCAGTAATAAATAGTACTACAAGCAAAAGTATTCAAGCTTCCATAACTTTCTTTTAGAAGTTCATCATTTTTCACAAGACCCTTTCTTTCAACTACTTGCATTTAACCAAAGTTCAAATGCAAATGCAGACGAGACCAGTCTATACAGAGCTTTTGCTTTCATTTTAATTGACATTTAGTGACAGATATTCTGTCATTAGTAACTTCTCTAACTAAAAGTCTGTATGTATGACATAATTTGTCACTAACAAATAATTTATGTCATTAAAGACTTATTAAGAAGCTATAATGACATAATTGAAGTGACATAGTTCAATTCACTGATTGAAGCGACGTCGTTCAGTTCAATTCTGCTCAATTACACCAATTGCGTCGTCTCAACGCTACCAACAAACACATATTATTCCACACCAATTAACACAAAAACAAATCAAAACATAGAATTAAAAATTATGTACCTTGAGAAAAGGGTTCCACAATCACATCTATACTCCCTAGTTCCACAAGTTTTTGAATGAGCTTTCCAATCCGATTGAACTGCATAAATCTTCTCGCATTTCTCACACTTCCACTTCTTCTCCCCGTGCTTCCGGCAGTAGTGTTTCTTGATTCCGGTCAAGTCCCCCAACGCGCGCGAGGGGTGGTGGTGGAGGCACGTGGGCTCCGGGCAGACGTAAGCCCTCTTCCGGTTATCCTTACTGCTCCTTTGTTTGAGCTTCCATGGAAGATTATGCCCTCTCCTATGAAGTTGTAGGTTTTGGTCTCTCTGGAAACCCCGATTGCAGATCTCGCAAACGAATCTGTTCGTCGCCATTAGGGTTTTCGGAGACAGAGCTATCACTTCTGCCTCGGGATCTGCACATAAGAAACTCACCATCTGATTCCATATCAAAACTGTACGTTTATAAAACAAAGAATGGCTATGTTTATATATATATATATATGTACCTGGATTTCCCGGGAGATTTCTCTTTTTCTTGGTTTTGATTGGTGGGAGGGAATGAGATGGAATCATTGAATCTAGGGTTCCAAATTCTTGAACCCTAGAGTTGCTACCTTCATCACAAAACATTTTTTTATTTTTGTTGAATTAAGAAAATAGAGACAAAAGCTCACTACAAAATTCGCTCCAAATCGCGAGGGATTTAGTGAGGGAAAAACGCTCTCTGGGTAACAAACCCTAATTAAAGCCCTCTAGGTGTAAGAAAACCAGCTCGATCACTCTCAAGAACCTAACATTAATTTAATGAGAAGAATTATAAGCTCAAGAATGTTTTTTTGTTAATTTGATAATGGGTATCAATGTAGAACAAGAAGTGAATAAAGGAACAAATATTTATAGTAGTGTTGAAGAAACCCTATGATAAGATGGGCAATTCAAGTAGCTGAAAAAGAATATTAAACAAATCTCAGATAATAAACGGCACGAAAAACCAGAAAAGGCAAGAATTTTGCAAAGTAAAGTGAGGGTTGAGAGAGAGAGAGAGAAAGAGGAGAGAGAGGATGAAGCTAGCAAAGATGGGGAAAAGAATCCTCCCAAGTACAAGTACTAGCTAGTGTTGTAATGAATATTCTTCTTTAACTATATTGCTGCTTAATAACTTTAATACGTATATAGACCCATATTAAAAAAACATAATAATGAGTAGGGTTTTAAGTGGTAATTTTGTAAATTTTTATGTATAAATTATATATAAAGTAAAAAAATGAGTTGATTTGTGTGTAAATGTGGACCCAAAAAATAATGTAAAAGTGTGGATATTAAGAGAGTAGTTTATAAAAGATCTTCATTTTTAGAGTGTGAAAGTTATAATCGTGAGACATTCTAAAAAGAAAAGTGTAAAAATTACTCCCACGGTCCACCAAAGTATGCTCACTTTTTTTTATTATATTTATCTGTCCAGTAAAAGTATGTTTATTTCTTTTTATAGAAACAATTACTTTATTTATTTTTTCTTAAAACTGGCCATAATTTATGAGCATATTTCGAGTATATATATATTATGCAATATAGGGAGTATTATATATCCCCTATATTACTAATAGCGAGTTTAGAATGCTTACGTGTCGTCTTTATATTGGTTTTGTTTACGTGTCGTTCTTATATTAATTTGGCTGATGTGTCGTTATCTCAAAGAGTTACATATTTCGGTAAATATGATTTTATTGGTTGATTTTTATATGTGTCATAATTATTGTGTGATTTTTTTTCATATATCAAGATTGTATTGAGTTCATAAAATATAGAAAGTTTGACTATCACAATATTAATTATAATTAAATAAATAATTATATTAATATTACTAATTGCTTAAAAAAATGAGATACATACATTTTATTTAAAAAAACACTACTTATTTTATTTTCTTCTTCTTAATGTAATTGTCAACATTCCGCGTAATACGTGGGTGTTCATCTAGTATTTATATAATTTGTAGTTTTGTCAAGTTTGAGAGATATATAGCACTGACATAGCCACTTCCTGTCTTTTCTTTGGCTCCTGCTATAAAACACCCAAATCCTAAAAAGGTATATATATGAATTGATGATATATATTCATCATGTATTAAAAAGGATATATGGATCGATTGTTATTACAAGAAAATTCCACTTTGAAATCTATAAGATTTTTTAGTTACAATTTTGGTCTTGTAATTATAAAGTGGTCCTAATCAATCAAACAAAAATGATCATCTCCATTAAAAAAAATGGATGGAAACGGATTATGCACTTTATTATATATGACTATGTATAAACTTTGTCTAAATGGTTCAAACTGTCATTTTTTCAATTTAACTGTAAACCGAACCACCGGTTCAACGCTGATGTATTTTTTTTTTAATATTTTTAAAAGTTCAAATGATATTTTTGAGATTGAAGATGAGATGTTTTGGGAGCCGAAACCTATTATTAGGCAGTTCAATTTCGATTTATATATTTTTTAAATCGAAACTGCTGTTTGATCACAACTTTTAAAATGACCATATTTATGAATATATATGGGATTAGAAGTGAAATTTCCCCCAAATTTTTTTTGGTGAAGAGATTAAAAATTAAGATATACTATATAATTAATTAATAGATATATGCATGGTAGAAAAGCTAAAAGCTTAAAGGTCCTAAAGGCAAAGTGGAAGAGAGTTCACTTTTGTGTAGCCCCACGACTCTATATGATTATTGAATTATCAGATTGACTATTTAATTACAGTTTTGATTTATATGTCAATGGGAGACAAAAAGCACATTAATTTTTCTCATTTTGTTTAAAATTAGATGATCATATATGTACGTAATAATTATTCTTACTAGCTCTGAAGAAAGTTGTAATTATTCTGTTTTCCATTCTTAAAAGCATGTTACATGATTTGTCACCAAGGTTTTCTACTTTAATTCTAATTTTATAAGCTTTATTTATCTATAATTGATCCCTTTCATTGAGATGTATTAAAAAGAGTACTGTTTTTTTGTCATATATATATATATATATATATATATATATTTGGGTTTCAAATTTTTAATGCTCTTTTTTTTAATACATATTACTTAGTTTATGTATAAAGCAATTAACGGTTCAATTTTGCTGTTTCAATTTTCGTGTTTCACAGATATTCCACTCTACTGAATTTTTAACACATGTCGCCCCCAATATTATAGGACGTTGATTATTTTTTAATATGACACATGTCAATCATTCATATAGTGGAATAAAATGTAGAACACAAAAATTGAAAAAGATGACCTCATTCGATAAATTGGGGATATGATTGGGTATTGTGGGGTTCACTTATGAATAAAGTGATTGTTTATGAATAACAATAAAGTGAATGAGAATGTGGGTAAATAGGTGATGATGGGAGGGTAAAAATAAAGTAGTATGAATAATATTATTTTCAAAAAATGATTGAGCCTAATGAAATTGAACAAAAAAAAGAAAAAAGAAAGAGCATAATAAAATTTGATGGAGAAATTATTATATATTTATTTGTTTTAATTTCTAGATATTTTCTTATTATTACAATTTTAAAGTTATAAATAAGAATTTAGGATTTTTTTAAATTTTTGTAAAAAGAATTTAGGAATCATATGGTTTTTCTTGTAAGTTTTGGAAAAAATAAAAGTCGCATAAAGTACAAATTTGCATAGACGTTCCACTATTTTTCGTACTTCAAAATTTACTCAAAAATAATTCACGTGGCACATGTTTTATTTAACACTCACTTCACAAGTACTCCGTATAAACGAATAACAATAAATTAATAAGTAATCAAGTTAAACCAATAAATAAGTAAAATAACACAAAAATATATGAATTTTAAGAATATATTTGCACGATTTTCCTCCATATATGTCCTACGTATATTAATTTCATCCTCTATTCATTGAAACCATGAAATTCTTGATAATAATTTTATAAGGTTCAAAAATATTATCATTATGCATGGAGACTGAAAGTATGTGTGCACAATAAAGGACATTAACTTAATTAATTGGTGAAATTAAAATGATCCTATAACTTCCCTTTTCTTCTTTATGTATTCTTTTATCGACTTAATTAAATCCTAAATGCACACTTATAAGTAGATTAATCAAAAATGGTACTTGATTTGATTAAACAATGGGAATCCTATGTTTATTTATAGGATATTTTTACGTTAATCATTCGTGTTTCCATTTGATTCGAGATTAATCTTCTTTTTAATAATCTACTTCCTTTTGATGAGATAAGATTAGCAGTCTACTTCAAATTATCCAACTTTAATTTTGAAACACTCTTGACAATGAAACACAGTAATTAATACTATTATAGTTAATCAAAAATTAAAGTACTGATTAAACTCTACCTAATGGGAAACTTTCTTTTTTTTGAAGGGGTCGATTTGATTAATCGTCAGGACTTTAGTCAATTCTTGATTGATTGTGTAAGTGAAAAAAATGTACGAGATAAAAATTAATTTAATTAGTCTCATAACTCTCCATTTTTTTTAAAATGGTCCCATAAAAGTCAATTTAGTCCCATTTTTTTTTAACTTGTTCTGTTTTGATCTTTAAAGGTTAACTGTACCAATTTAGTTCCATTTTTTCACAAAATTTATTCTATTTTGATTCCACAAAAGTTAATGTAATTATTAAAAATAGACTAAATTGGTACATTTAATTTGTTTGGGACCAAAACAGAACAAAAAAAAAAGAAAAATAGAACTACATCGGTATATTTAACCTAAATTTGGGTTCATTTTAGAAAATGTCGAAAGTTATGACTAACACAAATGAGTAACATAAATTTGGTTTGGAAAAAAAATTGTACTCCTTTTCATGCTTTTCTTTTTTGAACGTAGACTTCATAAAAATAGAAAATCTTCCACAAACTCGTCTCACAAACACAAAATGTCATTACTTTTGACCCCTTACATAAATTTACATATTTTATTTTATACATAATGTGTTTACACAATTATCTCTCAAAATTCTATTCTGATTCTTTATTTTTTTAAGTTTATTATAAAACGGGTGAGTAATTATTTTGGATGACGTTGAGGGGGAGAGAAGAGAATATTTGAAGGAATAAGCAAAAGGAGGGCCATGCTTTTGTTCACGGGTTTTCTATTCCCAGATTCTTTTATTCTTTTGAACCTAAAACATTTTGTTATTTTTTAGTATTTTTTAATATTTAAATTGATGTAGAATGCATAGTAAAATTAATTAAATATATATGGTAAAAAATGATATCCTTAAAATTAAATTAAAAGATATATAAATCATGCTATCGCTATTCTACTTGTATAATATGTATGGGAATATATATAGATATTAAAAGTTATTAACATAATTTCTAGGATAATTTGCAATTTTATTGTTTTAATAAATATAAACTACAGTATAATGTATAAAACTAAATGCAATAAATAAAAAGAAAATGAATTGAATTATTAACGAAATTTAATTGGAGCGTCTTGTTTGGTTTCTTGGGCTTCACTAATTAATGTGATAGTGGGCTACTAGTATTTTTGGGCTTTCATTTAGTTTTTTGGGCTTTCATTTAGTGTTTTGGGCTTCGGCCCGTCTGAATTTCATTGGGCTTTTACGTATGGTCTAATAAGAGAAGAAATACGCATACGCTATAACAATTTTTTTTCTTTCATTTTTTCAGTAATAAATTAATAATAATAATATAATTCTTATCAGTAAAAAAGATGATGTGGGCCAGCCCGCAGCTCAGACCGACCTTAGTGCATTTTGAGTCTGACAGTTCTCTAATAGGTTTATCAATTTAATTATATTTAAAAAGTATTTAAATATGATTTAAATAATTAAATCAATTTTCTGTATCATATATACTAGTATTTTCACTTGTTCTATGGCATGATTGTCACCAATTATTTTATATATTATTATATTATAATATTATTTTGTATTGTTAGTAGTATTTAAAATTTATGATGAAACCTTGTTATATCACTTATATTCATAATAATAATAATAATAACAATAACAATAATAACCAATCTTTCATTATAATTTTTTTTAAATAATAGTATATTATTTTGTATTAAAATAATACTATTTTTAAAACTCATTATATTAAAATATCATATATCTATAACATATACTCCATCCACTTATTGAACCATAGCAATATCATATATTTCTCTTATTTCCTTATATTATGTGAACAAATTCTCACACCCTTTCATGGTGCCTAAACCTAATTCCAATCACGATCATACGCCGGAAACCTCAGTCCTCCGTTGAACGGCATCGTCCTCCCGCCGCCACTGCTGCCGCCCTCTCCGGTCAGGCCAAAAACCGTCCCCCGGGCTAGCTCATCTCTCCTCTTCAGCCACATGCGCATGTCCCGGGGGTCGATCCTGGAGGACCCCATGTGACCTTCGATCGCTCTCATTGTGGCTGAGAGCGACCGAAAAGGTGGGGTCACGAGGAGCCCACCTTGGTAGAGGGATGAAGATGAGAAGGGAGTGTGTAGGGTTTCATAGTGCATGTTTTCATTAGGGTTAGGGTTTAGTGGGATCCACGGGTCGCGGAAGTGGCGGTTGGGGGCGGAGAAGGGGAGGAGAGGCGGTGGTGCCCGGAGGTTTTGGGTGGTCGTGAAATGGAAGGGTAATTGGGCGTCGTCGACGGCGGTGGTGGGGGTGTAGCTAGGGTTTGTGGCAAATGAGAACCCTGCACTTTCTTCAGCTAGTGCATCACAAATTGTACTTTGGGGGATAAGTGTGTCATTCCTGCATGTATAGTGCATAATTCATAAATTAAAAAATGATTAATATTAATAATTAGAAAAAGAAATAAATGTAAAAATCAACTATATGACAAATATTTAATTTGGAAAGGTAACAATGATACATCATGCATGTACTTCAGCTTAATTTCATAATGTAATAATGCATGCACAAATTAAAGCTGATTTTTTAAAAAAACTTTCAATTCCATTTGTTACATGATTAATAAAAAAAAAAAAAATATACACCTTTTCATTAATTAAAGCGACATCGTTTCATTATTCAACTATGCTCATTAATAATCGAAGCGACATCGTTTAACTAAATTATGTTCATTAACTAAAGCGACATCGTTTTAATTTCATTCAATTATACTCATCAATTGAAACGACGTCGTTCAACTCAATTTTGTTCATTAACTGAAACGACGTCGTTCAACTCAATTGTACTCAGTAATCAAAGCGACGTCGTTCAACTCATGAATTGCCAAAATTAAATTGCTAGGGTTAATTTCTAGCCGATTGCGGCGCTACGAATCAAACTCACAAAAACAAAAAATCAATAATTGGAAGAAATTAAAAGAGAAAAAAAACCTGGTGGCACAGATTTTGGAGTGGACTTTCAAGTCAGAGTCGACAGCATAAACCTTGTCACAAGTGTTACACTTGAGCCTCTTCTCCCCGTGCTTCCGGCAATAGTGTTTCTTGATTCCGGTCAAGTCCCCCAACGCGCGCGACGGGTGGTGGTGGAGGCACGAGGGCTCCGGACAGACGTAGACCTTCTTCCCGCTGTCCTTGTCGACGTTCCTTCGTTTCAGCTTCCACGACAGGTTATGCCCCCGTCTGTGAAGCTGCAGATTCTGGTCTCTCTGGAAACCCCGATTGCAGACTTCACAGACGAATCTGTTAGTCGCCAACAGGGTTCGCGGAGACAGAGCTATCACTTCTGCCTCCGGATCTGCACATGTACAAGTATTTTATGCATCTGACTTCATATCAAAATCGTACATCTATGTAACAATAAAAAAATTAATTAATTAATTAATACCTGGAGTTCCCGGAAGATTTCTCCTTTTCTTGATTGGTGGAAGCATTGAATTTGAATCTAGGGTTTCAATTTCAAATTCTTGAACCCTAGAGCTGCTACCTTCACCAGAAAACATTTTTTTTTTTTTTTTGTTGGTGAAAGAAGAAAATGAATTGAGGCTATTTATAGAACTTGTAAAAACCCTAATTCAACTACTCCCACCAGGTGTAAGAAAACCAGCTCACTCTTAACTGTGAATTGATGATACAAATTATAATTAAGCCTCTGTAATGTTTTTTTTCTTTTCAACTTATGATATAATTAAATTAATACACCCCTAGCTATATACAAGCTTATAAGTTATAAACAAGATTTTTTTTTTTGATGGCTGTTCATGCTTGATATATAAGTGTGTGTTGTTAATTGGTTTTTGCAATGTAAAAAGTTGGTCTTCTTGGGTATCATTCCTTCTTCATTCGTTTTTTTTAATTTTTGAAAGGCAAAAGAGAAATAATAAAAAAGAGAGCACAGTACATGATAAGTCCAATTTAGCAAAATTTAGCAGCAATTTTACTATTTTTGACAAATAGTTTTTAAATTTATATTCATTTATTGCACTTTTATTTACATATAATTAATGTCATTAAATTTTGTCTTTATCTTTTACTTCTCTTATATGTTTTTCAATCACATAACTTGTACTATACATATTATTTAATCACTTACTTTAATCTTTGTGCTCAAAAGTAGGGAGAAGTTTATAAATCGACAAAGGGAGTAATATATGTTTTTTAATTTTTATTTTTAGTAATTTGTATAGTTTGGTTTCTTAGGTGGTGTTTGGTTAGATATGGTGATGGATTGAATTGAGATTGAAAAAAGTAGATTAATTGGGTAATTCATTAATAGTAATTGTGTTTGAATAGAGATTGAGAAATATTTTGTCCAAATTCAAATTGACTAATCCCAAACCACCAAATTCAGCCAAATTCTTATATCAAGCCCAATCCAATTGTACACTCCAGTCCAGCACATTTAATTATTATTTAAAAAAAAAAAACAAAAATGGTAAGAGGAATCGAACAATGTATCACATTGAAACATAGGGTTCACTCTTACCATCTAGGCCGCTGCCATACTCATTAAATACATACTCATTAAATAATTGATATTATTATCTATATATACATTAAAATTGTACACTCCAGTCCAGCCCATATACATATAGGTTAATTAATAAGGGGATTTCACATAAAAGGTCTTTTCACCTAGTGTTTTTTTAAATAAAGACCTGATTTGAAATAGTTTCAAATTAAGGACAAAATGGAACATAAATGTACCATCATGCCCTTAATATCTAATTTCGGAATTAATATGGAGAAAATCATTAAATGTTTGAAATTTTAAACCGTGTCTATCAGCTCATTAAATCCCCCGAATTACGCAATTAATTAAAACTTCCTAAAATTAAACTCTCTCAACAACTCCGGTCAGACGTCGTTAATTTTGTGCAGAGTTTTGGGGTTTTTACATTTGTGAAGAAAGGAAAACGTGAAGTACTGAAGAAGACGAAGTGAGAAGTGAGAAGGCCATTGTGCAGATTCAGTCTAGCTGGAAGGTTTATGAAGGAGCTAAAAGCGTAAATCGATCGTACTAACTGGTTGTGAGTTATAATATTTTCATTATATTTTGTGTCTATTCTGCATCTTTCTTTTTTTTAATTTTGTTGGATGGAGATCTGATGAAAGTTTTGTTAACTCACAGAAAAAATGGAATCTTGTATGACACACTCTGTTTTTTGACAAAAAGAATGGAGGGTTTTGTAAATTGATAGATTAGGCCTAAAGCATAATAATCATACATTCTATTTTTTTTAATAAACCCTGTAATCGTAACATGCATTTACGAAACATCAAAGTTGTGAACTTTTTGTGTTAACTGGGGTAGAATATTCTCCAGAACTTGGGTTTTGATGGACATCTTTATTTTATATGCATAACAAATAATTTATTTTACAAAATTGTGAAAATTTATAAAATAAACCCTATATGTTTATGTTTCGACTTGAGGTGTATGTTTATTCAATTTATGCTCTGTTTTCCAACTTTTTGACATAAGAAAAAGATATTTTTGAGCTTATAACTTACAATTGTTTCGAATATGCAGATATGGGCAGAGATAAACAAAAGGGAATACAAATACGGGATGTGGATGAAAGACGAAAAAGAAAAAGGGAAGAAAAGAAGTCCCCAAAGGTTGAGATCATGAAAACCAGAGGTAAAAGATGTGAATATAGGTTCTGTATGTCTACTATGTGCATTATAATGAGGTTATTAGATAGATATTTGTTCAATGACATGTTTTTTTAGTATAATATGAAAATCCAATATAGTGTTGTATCCTTGTTTGCAGCTTCAAGTAGCAAAAAGACATATAAGAAGGATAAACACGGGAAACGTAAAGGTTACAAAATCTAATTTTAAAGTTTGTAATTGTCTGCAATTGCATTCACTTATTAGTTATTCTACATATTCATAATATAGGTGAACATATTGTAAAGGGTGTTATTACACCTTCAGATTCGGGTAAGTCATCACTTTTATATATTATGGGGTCAAAGTTGTGTAAAGAATTTCATATATGACTCAAAAAGGAAAACATAAAGTATTTATTTGATTTTTATTTAGATTTTGAAAGCGATGAAGAAAGCAAGAAAAGGAAGGTTCAGATTTGTTCTTTCAGATTCTGAGTGTAAGTTATTTGGTATTTTTAATAAGTAAATGTAAAACTTTTACATATTATTTAATTGAAATATATGCAGATGTGGAATGCGGAGATGATGAGGAAAGTGAAGATGATGTGAAAAGCGAAGATGATGTGAAAAGCGAAGATGATGTGAAAATGAAGCATAAGTCTACGAATCAGTTAATAAATCAAATAGATTGAACATACATTTTTTCAGTAATTTATGATATATTGTTTTTAAGTCATGTATCAAACTCATTGGTCTTAAATGCAGAATAAATTTTTTCCTTATAATAAAGAATTATATTATATCTATTTAATTCATTCTATAAGAAAGATAAAAAAATTGTATTATATAATATTATGGATAATTGTATATAATGTCAATATAAACATTGAAAGACAAATTTTAAATTATGCAATTCTACTCCATGAATTGGCAAAATAAAAAAGTAACATCTTAGTGTTCAATTGACGTTACATTAAATTTATAATTAAAATTTCATTAATACTAAATTAAACTCGTTGTGCAATTATAATTTTAAAATATATTGCATTTTTTGTAAAAATGTTATAATACAGTGAAGTTAAAATAAAAACCTAACTAATACTTATGACTCATTATATTTCACACATTCTCCACTAACAAAAACATTTACACCTCAACTTTCCCACTACTTGTAACTGTTGTTTAATAAATAACCAAATACTACTCCACTACCCCAACATAAACGGTTGAGTTGTTTATTGCACTATAAAATATACTAATATATATACTTGAATTGCATTACCAAGAAGTACACTGCACTAAACAAAAATTATATTCATCATTTCGTTTATTGTACATAAACAAAAAAAGATGAGTTCTTCAAGAATATTAGATATCATTCCAGATGATATAGCTTTTGAAATTTTGGTGAGAGTTCCAAGAAAGAGACTTAAGCTTCTCAAAATTGTGTCAAGAGCATGGAATGAATTGATTTCTTCTCGTTCGTTTGTTAAAGAACATCTAAGGAATATGAAGTCTGGAATCTGCTATTCACTTATTCATAAGAAAAGAATTGCATACCCGTCTGTATGCTACTTGTTTGAGCCTAATGATATTATATCATTTCAACGAGTATACAATGCAATTTATGAGCATTACGAGATAATTGGTAGCTACAATGGGTTAGTACTATTATGTGATATTCACGATACTTATTCATTGGCAAACCTTATTACAAAAGAGAGATTGATAATTCCTAATGCACCTACAAAACTTCCTCCTCCATTTTCTGATGCATGGTTATTTTTTGGATTGGGTTACGATGAGGAAAATGATGATTATATAATTATACGATTTACTCGTTTTTTAATTCGTGGGGGTTTTCAAACAGAGGTTAAGTTGTTTTCTAGGAATGTAAACATTTGGTATAATGTTGATTGCTTTCCCTTAAAAAACCCACCATCATCTAATGCACATTTCGTAGGTGGTATTTTTCATTGGCATTTTATTAAGGGGGAGGGTATTTATGCAATTGGAACATTTGATTTGAAGGAAAAGAGTTATGGTTGGATAGATTTACTGGATTTTGAGTGTGAAACTTGTTCTTTAAGAATTGATGCTTTAGATGACAACAATCTAGTTGTTTATGGGAGTCGTCTTGAAAATAGACATGATGGGATTAGGATATATTGTTTTGAGATGCATATACTATCTTACTCTAATTCAGGATCAAAGTGGAACAAGTTTACGATTTCACAAGAAGGGATGATGTCGTCAAATTATGAAGTTGTACCGATACAATTCTTGAACAACAGCAAAACTAAATTGATGTTCAGAATCGATCCAAGAGGAACATTTTCGTCGTATGATTTTGTGAAGAATGAAATCTTCCATTTAGAAGATGTTGATAGGGTTTATCGAATTCAACATACGTATAAGTATGTTGAAAGTCTTGTTTCTCCATTTAAAAGTTAGGATGTATAAACATAAATTCCTGAATTTTTTACAATAATGGTTTAAATATTTATGATCATGTGTAGCTGAATATGGCAGTGTAAACAACTTAACTTTCAATTGTTAACATATTCACATTTGCATAATAATATTTGGTTGTGCAGAACTAATTATAATGTTCTGCATAAATGTTATTTTTTTCAATCATATGCAGAAAAAGAGGAGCTTTCCTGCACAATACAGACTAATATGAAATATTTAAGAATGTTCATTCTGCATAATTGTGAATATGGTAGTGTAAGTAACTTTAATTTACCATGAAAAAATAACCAAATAAACATAACATATTATTCTTATGCATAGATTAATATTATTGTTCTGCACACATAATTATATGCAGAAGGAAAGTTTTAAATTCTGAATAAATTTCTAATTGTGCAATCTTGCTATTTGAAATTATTGCAGATTATTTTTGAAATTGGAATACTCTTAAACATTAATGAAAATTTAAATAAAATTTCTAAACATTGACACGTATAATTGATAGAATAAGTTTTTTTTCAAATAATTTTTTTGTTTTTGTTTTTAATTAATCCGAGAAAATAGTGATACAATACTAGCATTTTTTTGCATGTTGAATGGTCTGCTTTTATTCCAATGCAGAATCAATAAAATTTCTGCACAGTTAATAATAATATGTAATATGGCAAATATACATTCTGCATAATGGTGCGTTTGAAATATGAATGATTGAATGCATAGAATACTCTTTTAGTTTCTGCATATTGTTGATTTGTTTTGCATAATACAACTTTGCATGCAGACAACATATGCTTTTAGACATATTATATTTCTGTTTTGACTTTAAGATCAAAAGAAATGATTCAGTATTTACATATATTTGTGGAATTATATTTGACAACAGAAATTCAGTAAATAAATGACATAATAAAATTCTGTAAAGGTAAACAATTAAACTTAACACCAGAAATTCAGTAAATAAATGAAAACAACCAAGTCGAAATTATTGAAATAAGAAATATTACTCAATACGTGATGTCTAAATACAGTAAAGAAAAAAAAAGCAGTAATAAACCTAAAAATAATTCTAATGAGAAGTATTGGTCTTGTCTGTTCCAAACACAGTTGCACACGTTAAAGAATCGTGTCTGCCTTTTTTGCCACAAGTCTTACAAGTACTCGGTTTTGTCTTCCGAAATTCTCCATATGAAGTTATCCTCTTTTGTTTCGGTCTTCCTGGTGGGTTATGCAGAATAAGAGGTAGAATCGTAATTGATCATACGATTCGTCATAGCTGCCAAAAATCTCATCCCATGCAGCTTCAATTCCGCGCCAAATTTTAGAATATGTAACATCAAATCCATAATTCAGCTTGATGTATATCATCACTTCCTTTACAGTGATAGTAGGATTGCCCCTAACACTTTGCAAGAGGATTTCCTTTAAAAGTTTCACACCAAACCTATTCTTTTTTCCAAGTAGAAGGTTACCCACACATTTGTGTATGAGATTGGCTTTGGACAACACAAATCCAGTATTCATGGGCAATTGTTTGGCTTTTATGAACCAATCACAACTAGTTGCAGCTTTCTCAGAACACACGACATGTATTTATCTAGGGGAATTCTTCAAAAATACATACTTGAAATTAAGTTTAGTTGAATACTTTATCAATTCAATTCTAAACTCAGGTGCACCACCAACAAAAAGTTCACCAATCTTCATGATTTTTCCCCAATGATTAGACAAGTAGGTCTTAGTTTTATCAATCGGACTTATATCAAACTTTGGTACGCTACCCACTCCCATAAATTCACTAGACACAATATTTTAGTTTTGATTTACAGATACTCTTTGGGATGCATAGTAATTAACAATAAGATTCTCTCTTGTAGAATTACTTTTTACATCTCCAGAAATCTGCAGGACACTAGATGGAACATTACACCCACTGTCGTTACAGTCTATTGCCCTATTTTCCAAATTTTCAGAATTCTGGTGCGCAACAATGGGAACAGATGAATTTTCAAAATCTAAATAGACATTAACTAGTTTTTCTGAAGAAAACTGGCAAAACTCAATTAATCCACCCAAATCATCGTCCAATGCCAAACAACAATTATTAATACTACCAACTGAATACGACATTGATATACTATTGAAAAAAAACGTAGGCCACATACCGATGATTTGATTCACAACATCTGCATACAGTGAAGATCGACTAACACAAATCAACTTAGTCTTCCCATTGAATTCGATTTTCAGAATTACCACACAATCCATCGATTCAAATTCTGCAGCTAAAATTAGAAAAAATGCAGAATACGATAAACAAACGACAAGGACGATGAATTCTGAATTAGGGCTGTTTTTGCGAAATTAGGATTGCTTTAATTGAAAATTTCTATCAATCGTGCAGATTGCAAACGAATTAAGGAAGGTGAGATTCTTATTTCCATATGAGTGATATTAAACAGAATGCCTCTATGTGATTGCGAAATATATGGAATGTATGACTTGTTCCATTATTAAATAAATTAATAAGTTAATCTTCAAATTTAAATGTAAGGGCATAAATGGTTATTAACATATGTTTTTATCCTTTTTTAAAAAGATTATAATAGTTGTCCTTTATTAAGAAGCTAGGTGTATAAATGACCTTTTTTATAAAAATTCTCAATTATTAATAATTATTTTAAATAAAACGATGGTAAAAGGAATCGAACGCATCACATGGAACACATAGGGTTCACTCTTACCATCTAGGCCGCTGCCATACTCGTCAAATAATTGATATTATTATCTATATATACATTGAAATTATTAAAATTAAATGTAAATTGTATAAGATACACTTTTACCTTATATAAACATACACGTTTTAGTAATATTGTGTTGAACTTTTAAACTATATAATCATGCACTTTTATATTATATTAACAAAAACTTTAATATCTCCATCACAGAATAAGAAATATACATAAAAAAATACATATAAAATGCCACAAAATAGAACATCAATCTAGCAAAAACATAAAGTCACCTAGACAATATCATCAATTCACATCGAGTAAAGAATATAATAACAAATTATGTTTTACAGCAAGACTTCTTTTTGGCATTTATCTTCCGTGCAACTACACCTTTCTTCCTTTGCTGCGACTTACTAGCTAACAACTCAGGTTTATTTTCATAGAATGATCGGACTTTCGCAATGAGGTATGGTCTGCATTGATTTAAATTTGAGAGCATAATAGTTGCACAAAATTCAGCCCTCAACACCCGTCTTATTTTTTTATACAATAAAAAAGAAAAAACACAAAAACAATTATTTTTAATGAAAATTGTATGTTACTATGTTGAAAAGTGCAACATTATTTTTAATGAAAAATGTATGTTATTATAACTGAAAAGTGTATGATATTATAATTGAAAAGTGTATGATATATTAATGGAGAAAATTTCATTTTACGTCCTATAAGTTAGGGTGAATCCATTTTATATCCTTTAAGTATTCACTTTATCAATTTATGTCATTTATAGTCCAATTTACATCATTTGTGGTCCAATTTACGTCCTTTTACCGAAAAAATTGAAATTTTCGCCGGAAAGTGTGTTTTTAATTGGGGCTTCCGGCGAGTATTATGACATGGTGCCACATGTATAAAATCTTCCAACAAAGCATTAAAAAAAATTAAAAAATGCCAACAATGAAATCAAAAACTGAGAATTAAAAAATGTAGGAATGTGAATTAAAATTAACAAAATAAAAATGTAGGAATGTGAATTAAAATTAACAAAATAAAAATGTAGGAATGTGAATAGAACGAAGAACATATAGCACAAAAAATCGCCAGAACAGAATCGCAAAATCGCTCACTCAATTTATGCAAACCCAAGAAGAATTATCAGCTCGAACGTGAAAAATTAGGGTTCTGTGTTATTTTAAAGCTTTTATAAACATGATAGTTTATGGGTTAAAGATTATGCTTATTGGTTTGAGTGGGTAAAAGATTATGTGTTTATGGGTTCAAAACTTTGATTGAAGAAATAAAAAAATCACGTTTTTACAGTTTAGTTTTTTTTTTTTTTTTTTTAGTTAATTTTTTGTATTTTGATTATGCTTATGCTTATGGTTTTTAACCTGCATTGAGTGTATGAATGTATGGATTTGTCGTCTCATCCAGGTACATTGTATTAATTATTAAGAAATTCGATCAAGAAAATGTGATTTGTTTGGCAAAGTTTAGGAGATGTAGCATTGCCTGGTGGAAAGATGAACGAAGGCGACATTGACGACTCTGCAACAGCTCTGAGAGAAGCAATGGAGGATATCGAGTTGGATCCACCTCTTTTTCGGGTCGTTGCAAACCTAGAGTCATTCATTTCATCGGTATACATTTGTGTATGTAAATATTTTCAAGTTAAATGAATTAATTCTCTATTTAAAAAACTGTGTGTTTAATCTCATTAAAAATTATAAAATGTGTAGAATAAAAATAAAAAATTCTACAATTCAAAAAATCGAAAATGTTTAACTTAAAATTAAGAAATTCAAAAATCTCAATAAAAATTCTAAAAATCGATTTAATTTTTTAAAAACCTGTAGATTAAATATTAAAAATTCTAAAAACCCAATAAAAATAATAAAAATTATTAATATTTCATTAAAAAACAGATTTGATTCGAACTCATCCACCATTAAAGTTTTTCTCGAACTCCTAAATTTTTTTGTATTCCACGTCTTGATTGATTGTAGAACCGTGTCAAATTCATTTTAATGAGGTTTTTAGAATTGTATAATTTTTAATTTTATTTTAAACATTTTTAAAATTTTAATTTATAGATTTTTTATATTTAGAATTTTAATTTATGAGATTTTTAGAAATTTTTAGAATTATAGATTTTTTAATTTTTTTTAGAATTTTTTATTTTTATTTTACACAATTTATAAATTTTAATGATATTTTTAGTTTTTAATGAGATTTTTATCTTTTTTCATAATTTTTTAATTATTAATTTCTAATTTTCAAATTTAAAGGACGTAAATTGGACTATTTGACCAGAATTTCAATTTTCCGGCGAAAAGGACATAAATTGGACCTAAAAAGACATAAATTGGACACCCAAGGACGTAAATTGAAAAAGTGAAAACTTAAAGGATATAAACTGGATTAGGCCTAAGTTACAGGACGTAAAGTGAAATTTTCTCTTCATTATGTGCCTCCTCTTCCACGTTTATTCCAAAATCAATGTTTGGGTCATGCACCCATTAAGTCTTCTACCATAGAGTGGTACGAACTAGGTCCCGCTGGGTCAACTTCGTTTGAAGTTGACGCAAATTCATTAGTGTTTTGAAATGGACGTGGACACCAACTCTCTTCCCCGTGATAAATCCAATTATAATAATTCAGTGTAAAACCATTTCGATATAAATGAGATTTCACTTCATTAGGATCTCTATAAGTCTTATTTCCCGGAGCCACTAGTGTCTGCTCAATGGGAGAACTATCGAACTAAAGTAAAGGGACATCTAGCTTTCGAACAAGGACACCTAATTTTTCCTTTCCAAATCGAATTTGGATTACTAGTGGCAGCTTCAATAAATCAATTTACTCCACTAATAAATCTGGGGTTCATAATCCCATTCACCAATCTTGGACTATGTAAAATACAATAGATTTTAAAACGTATATATGATTTTAATTGATTAAAGATGTAAAATACAATAGAAACAAACTGCAAATACAAATTTCCACTAAATAGTACCTTGTATCAATAGATTCAGAGCCTGTATTGCAATTCTCACAGTTTCAGTCTCGTTTATTGTCGTTGAGCTTAACCATTTTAAAACATTGTTTGCATGCATGGTAATATCAGATGCTTCCTGACTCAATAGCATGGCAAGTAGCTAACACAACGTAGGAGTCCTTGAACAAATTTTAAAAAAATTACATTAATTGTTTGTAAAAAATTGAAGAAGGATAAATTTTTACTTTAAAATTTAATATAAATATTTTAAATAACAAAAATTTAAATACCTTTCTGATATCATAAATGTTAGCAAGATATGTTATATCATCATTTTCGGTGAACTCATCGTATACGGAATAACGACTGGACTCAGTCTCTTTGGAGAAATATATAGGAGCTGAAATTTCGATTTTTTCTTGATTCGAAGCTAGAATAAAATAAATTAAATATAAAAAAGATATTAAAATAAATAGTGTAGATTTAATTAGAAATTTTAATAAATATTACCTCTTTCTAAATTCATTCATCTCAGGACTATCAATATTGATTGATAGTCGACTCACATACATTGAATTTGAGATAAATTTCTCTAAAAAAAGATTTGAAATATAATGTTAATATTTTATATAAAATTAGTATAAAATGTCTAATTTACACAAAACTTAAAAGAAATTATATAAAAGAAAATTTACCTCAATATCGTGTTTGGACTTTAGCATAATCCAAAATGAAAACCATGAGCTCATTTGGGTTGTTTTTGTTGTACTCCAACAAATTTTCGTAGAATATCTTTCCCAAAGAGTTAGAGACATTCTAGTACGACTGTAATAGAGAAAAATATATGTTATATCAATAATATTTAAAATCTAATGTTTATTTTATTAATAAAATTGATAAAAGACTTTATTACCCTTCATCTTCAACATGTACGATGACCTTGGTAACATCTCTTCCATGGATAACAATTGATTCAACCTCATGTATTTGAACAACAAATTGTACTAGTATTTACAAATTATTATAAAAAAAATAAATTGACAACATACATAATATAAAAAAAGGTTATAGATTTCACCTATCAAATATTTTGCCTGTGAACAATTTTATCTCGATCTTCAAAAGATTTGAAAGAATAAAGTGAACTAAAAAAATTCAAAATCTGAACAACGCTGAACTTCAGTGTTGTTTTGGAATTGAAGTTTGTAAAGATGATTTGTTGACCAGAAACTTTCGGAATTCAGACCAACTCCAAAATTTTGTATAATATAACTCATTCCTTCTCGAATAGTATTCTCAAATTTTCAGATTAGAAATTTTCGAACTGTTGCCTGATTTTTGTCCCCTGTTCAATAACATTAACATTAAAATAAATCTATATAAATATTATTACAATAACATTAAACAAAAGTTTTATCATTTTTTTAATGAAGATTTGCAAAAAAATACCTCTTCATCTATCAAAATAAGCTCGTAATAAAACTTTTGTTTGCTTGAATTTTTGCTCATAAAGATATATAATTAATTTTAATTTATAGATATAAAAAACAATAATAAAATAATAAATTAGAGAATCAATATCTCCAGAATTATTATGTTTTTTTTTTTTTTGAATTACATTAAATACCCATCCATTTTCCCCTCCCCATGACTCGAACCCAGGATCAAAGGCCTAGGTAGTGGTGCTCTAACCACTTGAGCTATCCCACTTTGTCCCAGAATTATTATGTATTAATCAACTAAGTTAGTACAGAGTAATATTTGGAGCACAATGACAAATATATAGTGAAAATAATATTAGATATAAAATTGAATTAAATAATATAATATTATACTTAGATTTCCCGTATTTAAAATAAGTAAAAAGATAAAATTGTTAGTAGGAGTAGTTTTTAAGATAATTAATATTTAAAGGGAAATTATGAAAAAATAAAGCTAATAATAATTTAATATTTAAAAAATAAAAGTTTGCAAAAATCATGGGATATTATTTAATATATACGAAATTAATGTATCTCATATCTTAATAAATAAATATATTTTCTATCCATTCGATCATGTGTCTATATATATCCCATATCTTAATAAATATATTTTCCATCCATTCGATCACGTGTCTATATATAGACCATGGTATTGTAAGTGATTTTGAACATTCTCAAGTGTAGTTGAAATTGAAGAAGATTAAAGATGGAATGATATGGAGTCACGTGGCCCCATCTACGAACAAGTACGAGACGGAAAGTTGTTGCATCTGCATTGAGAAATTTGGGGAAGAGAAAAAAGAAGAAGAAGAAGAAAAAGAGGTAAATTTGGAAAAGAGAAAAGAAGAAGAAGAAAATGAGGTATTTGCAATGCCTTCGTGTGAGCATGTTTTCCACAGCGGTTGCATCGGACAATGGCTCGTAACAAACCATAACTGTCCTGTTTGTCGCACCCAACTCCCGCCTCCTATCATTTATCGTTAATTACCTTTTCTTTTAATTAGTTTTGCACAAAAAGTGTGTCTAGTTTTTTTTTATGTTTTACCGTATAAATTTACTTTTGATATATCATCATCTTATATTAATTCATCCTTGATATTATTTTTTAATATGACACATGTCTCAGTCATTCATACAATGAAATAAGTCGTGGAACACTAAAATTGAAATAAGTAATTTCATTCCTCACAACCTCACAGTATTCAATTCCTGAAAATATTTATATGCTTCAATTTCAACTATATCAAAATCACTTACAATACCACATGTATATATAGACAAGATCGATAAACAACACGGGGATAAACAATGAGTTATTCTCACCAAGTATTTATATTCATTCCACCAGATGATTAATACACTTTTGATCATATATTTTATAAATAACCCAATGTGTTTGAGAAGTCTGATTAGGATAATCTACGATAACCTTATCTTTGCAATACTAAAAACATAAATAAACCCCAAATCAGAACTAAGACTCATTAATAATTAATCATAGTTTTCTAAAATCCGCAAATAATTAGTAAAGAAACTAAAAAAAAACCTCAAAATTATACGGATTACATCATTGAATGTAATGAAGTATATGCGATACTATACTATATTGATTCTTATTTATCGCGTAGCTTGATTCTTTTTTTTGGGAAAAAAAACACACTTTGCAACAAAATTCATCAATTAACTAAAATTAATAGGCAACTTTCTATAAATCGATTAATACAAACATTTAACACTACATGCACATATGAATCGGTTAACATATATGTATAATTCAATTTTTCAGGTATATATGCCATACCCTTTTGATATTTGTTTGTAAATATAAAATTGTGACAATTTTGAAAAAGAGATCGAGAGCAATCAAATTGAACAGAAGGATTCAACATTCGTTGTTAATAAGGAATCCAAACATGTATATATGATTTCAGAGTTTGGATGATTTCTATGGTTTACTGAAAACTCATGGATTTTCTTGTTTACATCAATCCAGCTACATCCACGATCCTTCTTACCTCCCAACTCTCTCACCTTCACCTTCTGCCCCCACTTTCCCGATCTCGAATACACGTTCGACATTATAACACACGCAGACGACGACTTTGGATCCAAACTGAAAATCTTTCCAGCCACCCGCTCAGCTAATTCCGTCTCCATCCAAAACCAACTAGCATGGAGCAACGTGATCAGAATAACGTTATCTGCTTCAATTGGCATCGTCTCAATAAGTTTCTCGGCTTCATGTAGACGCCCCGATCGCCCAAGGAGATCTACCACGCATGTGAAATGCTCTAGTTTTGGAGTTACACCATATTGCTCCTTCATAGAATGGAAAATCCTCATTCCTTCGTCTACTAAACCGTCTCTTGCACAAGCAGATAGAACAGCCACGAAAGTTGCTGCATTTGGAATTATCCCTCTTTCTAGCATTTGATTAAACGACGACAATGCATCAGAGCCAAGCCCGTGGTTTGCTAGCCCGTGAATAATTGCAGTCCAAGCTGCCACGTTGGGAGAATATATGCAACGAAATGCCACCCTTGCATCGGTGATGCTTCCACATTTTGAGTACATGTCAACGAGGGCTGTTCCAGCACAGACATTGGATGAAAACGGAGTTTTTGCCAGATGGGCGTGGAGTAGTTGTCCCTGTTGAAGAGATCCAAAACACGTACACGCATACAACAAGAGAGAAAAGGTCGATGGTGTTTTACTTATCGATGATCTACACATGTCAATATAGAGTTTTAATGCGTCTTCATGGTGTTCGTTTTGGATATATCCAGAGATCATCGAGTTCCAACTGATGGGACTTCCTTCTACTTTTGCCTTTTCGAATAGCTCTAAAGCTTTGTTGATGTAACCATTCCTGGCATACGCAACGATCATCGTATTCAAAGAACTCAAGATTTCGACTGGCATTTGCTTCAACAACCTTTCGGAGTCCTCCACTCGACCACACTCCGCATAGCCTTTCATCATTAGATTGTAAGAAACAGGATTTTTATCAGCCATATTGCAGAAAATCAACTCTGCTTCTTTGATCTTACCCACCTTCAAAAGCCCTCTAATCAACTCATTTGAATCCGTCAGCGATCGACTCAACATGTTATCGTAGAAACTCTTGGCATCGTCTAATAATTCACAACTACAATACAAACAAATCAATGCACCACCAACAGAGCATTCGTCTTCAAACCCGAGTTTTATTACAAGCCCATGGATCATCCTTCCGTTCGACAGATCCCCCATTCTACCACACCCTCTCACTACGCAATCCAAAGTGAATTCATTCGGAGCAGCCTCGCAATTCTCCCTCATCATCTTGAACACCTCCAATGCCTTCTTCCACCCATTCTCACTCTTCACATAACCCGAAATTAACGTCCAGTCCACCACACCGCGCCTAGGCATTCTATCAAACACTTTCCGAGCTTCACTCATTAAGCTGCACTCAACATTACACACTAACATCAAACTCCATAACAACTCATTCTCGTGGTGTAACTCATCAAACACCCTCCGACCATCTCCAATTTGACAACAACAAGCATACAAGTACAACAACCCGCTTCCCACAAACTTAAACCTTTGATGTCCGGATTTCAAAACCAGCCCATGAACCTGCTTCCCGCCTCTCAACGAATGCTCACGCCCACAAATACTTAATGCGATTGAAAATGTGGTTTCGTTGAAGGCGACATTGGAACGATGCATGAGTGAAAACAAACATAAAGCGTCGGAATTCATATTCTGTTTGGAGTAACCCGTGATCAGAGCATTCCACGACACGACTGTTCGTTCGGGCATTGTGTCGAACACCTGGCGAGCACGCCGTAGCTCCCCGGTTTTGCAGTGGGATGTTATGGCTTTGTTGGCGGAAATGACGTCAAAATTTGTAGGAGAAATGGGATTCTGTTTCCAGGCTCCGAAATATGAAGATGGCTCCACCACCACCATTTTCACTGATTTTCTGAGGTCAGAGAAATATTCCGGACGCAGTTTTGACATGGACAGTTTTCTCTTTCTTTCTAAATTCAAGGAATGGCAGCGGGAATTTCTTAATCTTAAGACAACCACTTCGATCGATTATCTATTTTCATCATAACAACTTCAACAGAGACGATGAACAACTGACAAGAGAGAATGAGGAGGCGGCAATGGCTTTTATTTTATGGGAGTGTATTTATTAAGAAAGTTTTTGAAGAGAAATGGGTAGTTTAGGCAATGTGAGGGAAGTGCATCTATGAATAGTCTTTATCAGGGTGAGGGTCTCTAACTAGGGGTGTAAATGAGCTGAACAGTGCTGAGCTCGAAACTCGACTCGACTCGATCGAATCTAAAATTTTAAAGATAGAACTCGACTCGATAAATTTGAGCTCGGCTCGACTCAATTATCTATATAATTTTCAAAATGAATAATAAAACACGTTTTTTTCTAAAGTAACTCGAGAGTAAACTCAAGAGTATTTCGGGTTCTCAAGCAATGTAAATGAGTAAACTCAAGTGTGTTGGTGTGTAGGACTGTAATTGTATCAATGTAATCGATAAAATGAGAATAATAAGACTTTCCAAATCGTACCTTGGGGAAAATGTTATATTTTCCCCTTTTTCCTCAACTGCATAGCCCTGAACTCTGTCCAAGACCTATCATCCCCTTCCATGCCTTCAACCCTAAATTTACGAAGTCAGTTCCGTCTCTCTAGCTCCAACTTCTCTCCGGATTCGGAGCTTACTCCTCTTAATCGAGCCTCAGTCCACATAGCCCTGATGATATGGGCCGAGGGTTAGGCCCATCTCTCCATTTATTTCTCAAGGGCCTAGGTCACATCTTCTCGTTATTATCGAGTTGGGCCACTTCATGAACCTGTTCTCATTACAATTGATCATCTCGTAAAATGAATATAAATACTTGGTGAGGATAACCCATCGTTTATCCACGTATCGTCACCTCATAGGACAACATATTTTGGCTGCATAAATTTATTTGATAATTTAGATTAAATGTAGATAATACTTTAAAATCTAAAAAGTTTAGATATCATATTAATCTAGTCTAATCAGTCATTGTTACCAAACATGATATTAATGTTGAATTTATCTTTAAATTTGTCTTTAATTTGAATAATGGGACTTGTTATTGAGTCACTCTTATATACACTCAATCGCATAGTATTTTTTAAACAATACATCATTTCAAGGAAATTTACATGACACACATTTTAAAAAAAATGTGTAATGAGTGATGTTTTGAAGGTAGATTTATAAATTTTTATAAATAAAGTAAATAAAAAGGTAGATTGAATGTGAAAAAGTAATGATATATGTGTAAATATGTGGGGTCTCTCCCAATTGCCCATACATTCACCAGGACCCAACTTCTTGCAGGAATCTCGTACCCGTTGATCTCGCAACGCTCTCGGCTTTCTCGGGACAGGGACATCGGCCCTGGTGGGTGCAATCGGAGAGTCTCTTTGACGACTAGTTTAAAGTAGTTTAGTTCGTTGAAGTAGCTTTCGTCCACGACACAATTCTTGCCATCGAAAACTTTTCTCACCTCATCTTGTGCCCTTTTCAAGACTCTAGGATTCTTTCGCATTTCAGAGATTGCCCAATCAACAGCTGTGGTTGATGATTCAACTGCAGCACCATCCTGTTCTTACATAATAAAAATTATTAAATCAAATCATATTGTAATGTCTAAGCCACAAAATGCAAATATACTTCCCCTGCCCCTTTATAAATTTCATAATAGACATCAATATTAAAAAAAAGTGTAGTAATGAGTAAATTTTTGAAGGTTAATTCTGTAAACCTTTACGTATAAAGCAAGGTTGTAGAAGTCGGAAATCGATAGTCGAGCGGATTTGCACCACCTAGCGTCTAGGTCGCCTAATATATTTTTTTTTTATATAAATACAGTTTTCACCCCTTAATCGATAGACTTTTGCAAAAAAAAAAAAAAAGGTAAATCATGGCAAGCCATGAGTATTATTTAGATCTTTTTTTTTTTTTTGGGAACGACAATTTTTTTTTTATTATTGGGGTATCAAGAATAACCCAAAAAATTTAGATCTTTTTCTCTTGAAAAAATGTGCACGATTGTCTAAATCGAACTTCTAAAAAAAAAAGGGCACCTAGGCGGCTGCCTAGCCTACCTAGGCCGATTTTTTCACCAAAAGTGCCTAGAAAGGCAAATCAAATCGATCAGGGGCCGCCTAGGCCGATTTTTTAAACATAGGAATATTTTTTTTTAAAAATGAGTTGATTTGTGTGTATGTGTGGAAAAAAAAGTAATGATAACACCAAAATGAGTTGATTTGTGTTTATGTGTGTATCTGTCGGGTGACGCATAACACCAGAGTCATCAAAAGCGCATGAGGCATGACATGTCATATCCTTCGCAGTGGCCTTGGACACAGAGACGGACGCAGGTAATGCCCAGGGGGGCCCGTGGGCCCCGGCCACCAATTTTGTAAATTTTCTGAGGGTATTTTCGTAATTTCACACATATATTTAAATAATATTAATATTATATATATATATATTAATTATATATGGTAGTATCGATTATATATGATGGCCCAGTACTTGGAAAGTGGTTGCATAGTCGGCTACTAATATTCGCAATTTCGCCTCATCCTGCAAAGTAATTAAATAAGTAATTCAATTAAAAAATAGAGTGTCTCCTCCTTTTTATTCAACGCACAGAGCTTTCAAGACAGAGATCAAGAAAAATATGTCTCATTAATTTTAGATATTGAAGGTAAAATTTGTTTATTATTAATTTAACTTTTTTATCTTTCTTTATTATTTTGGTTGGTCCACCACAATTATTTTTATTCTATTCTTTTGTCTTCTTATTGAATTTAGGGTTTTTCAGATTTTAGGATTTCTCAAAACTGTCTCCACTTAAATTTTTTGATATGAAATAAATTCTTTATATTTAAAGTTCAAGAATATGTATGCATCTTGTTAAAATTTCATTTTTTATTTTTTTTATTGTTATTATTTGGCCCCCCGACTTGAAAATCCTGGGTTCGTCACTGCTTGGACATGTACAATCTTGCAAACGAGAAATTATCGAAAAGTAGAACATCTCCTTAACCGAGCATTTCTTTTTCAACCGACCATCTGCATCAACCATACTCGGCTTATACCGTGATCGACCACAAATCTTACAAAAATCTAGTTCACTGTCTGCACCCCAAAATAACATGCAATTCTGTGCACAACAATCAATCTGTTCTACCGGAAGACCCATCTCACTCATCAAATGTTTGGTGTCGTTAAATTTCTTGGGAACCTTATTTTCGAGAGGACAAATCTCACGAATCAACTCAACGACCTGATTGTATCCCCTTTCAAACAATCTGTTTTCCGTTTTAATGTTCAACAATCTGAAATTGAATGACAACTGCGAATGAGATTCGCAACTAGGATACAAGTGTTGGTCCGCTGCACGAAGCATGCCGTAAAATTGTGTCGCATTCTCGTTAGGGGGTTCTTCATTATGGAGAAAAAATCATTTTACATCCTGTAACTTAGGCCTAATCCAATTAATATCCTTTAAGTTTTCACTTTTTTGATTTACGTCCTTTTTGGTCCAATTTACGTCCTTTAAGTTTGAAAATTAAAATTTAATAAATAAAATTTCTAAAAATATCATTAAAATTTTAAAATTTAGCAGCTGTATCCCTTCCCTTTTGAAGTTTGCCCATCATCCATTGTTTAAGCCATTCAAGCATGGTAATGATGGGTTTGTCCCTAGCATCTAAAATGCAAGCATTGAAACTCTCACACACATTGTTTAAAAGCATATCACACTTTGAACTCTCACTGAAATGAGACTTTGACCATTCACTAGGTGGTTTGTTGTTAAACCAATCAGCCGCTGCAGGATCCATCTCCCTCATTTCTGTCATTGCTTGGTTAAATCTCCCAAGTGTAGTGGCCCTAGCAGCCTTCCACAGAGTATTCTTATAGGCTAAACCCCTGAATCCTGCCTTCTGAAAATTGTTGTGTAAGTGCCTAACACAAAATCTGTGTGCAGCCCCAGGGAAAACAAGGTTAAATGCATGAATCAACCCTTTCTGCTTATCACTCATGAAGGTGTATTCAGTTGGCCTACAAATGTTCAAGTCAGCTTTTAACATTATCAAAAACCAACGCCATGTATCTTTGTTCTCAGCAGAAACAATAGCATATGCAATAGGGTATATTGCATTGCTTGGATCTACACCTACTGCAGACAACAATACTCCACCATGTGTGCCCTTCAACCAACATCCATCAACCCCTATGAATGGTCTACACCCACTATTAAACCCCTTTTTCACTGCCCCAAAGCACACATACATACCCCTAAATCTACCCTCTTCATCATTGTCTAAAACAATGGTCGAATTGAAGTTTGAGTTTCTCAATTCTTGGGCATAATCCCACAACTTGGAGTATTGTTCATCAGGACTGCCCTGTATAAGTTGAAGAGCTTTGTTCTTTGCCCTATAAGCTTGCTGCTTAGAGACATTAACATTCAATTTTTTAATTACAAGTCTTCTCCAGCCATTTACCTTTCTTTGGGGTTCATTCTGAAAGTCAGGAACATATTTCTCACTTAACCATGTGCTTTTTACATTTTTTACTTCAAAATTGGGTGCACACTTGTGACTAGACTTGTATTTTCTAATCTGAAATGTTTCCTGATTTTGCATCTTTAAAAGGTTTATGCCCCAATCACAACCATCACTCCTACATTTAGCATAAATCATAATCTTATCATTCTTTGGAAAGTGTAGTGACCTTCTAGTCTGTATAGCATGAGATTGAACAACTTTTCTAAATTCATCTTTAGTCCCAAACACCATTCCTACCTCAGAACTAGGATTAAAAGTCACATCAGGGTTAAACACTGGGAATTTCTCTTGGCCCTCATCATCAGAAATTCTAGTTTCATCAAACTCATCTCCATCACAAACAACATCTGAGTCACCACTATCTTCATCTGTTGAATCATCATCATGGACCCCCTCTCGACCCCCATCTTCAATGACATTATCATCTACATTTGTATTATAAAGATCATCATCATTAGTGCTCTTAGGCTCAAACTCATAATCAGAATCAACCAAATCAGACATTTCCAACCTAGCATTACTACACTCACCTTTATCACTGTAATTAGAAATTTCTAAATAAAAAAGCACCTCATCCATACCTTGTTTTTGCACACATTCTTCCCTATCATCAAACTCCAACCATTCATTCCTAACATCTTCCTCTTTTGTCCTATCCTTTATTTTTTTTTCCCCATCATTTCTACTATTCTCAACTTGCAGCCCTTCACTACCCACAATTTCGACATACACATCAACCTTGCCATTTTTTTCAGCCTTAAAAGCTTCCTCCCCAAAAGCAAAGTCATCCCACAACAACTTAAACTCATTTTCAACTATTGCATAATATTTCTTTTCACCCAAAATACCTACACTCTCGTACCATGTATTTAAATTAGAAATAATGGTATCTTTAGCTATGGAAACATAATCATAAACTACCATATCACCCCCAATGTATGCAGCAGTAGATTTTGCAAATGACCCGCCATAATGCAACTCTACAGTGATATAACCCGAATTCAAAGCTGCAAAATTAAATTAACAATAAATAAATGCTACATGCCAAAACAATGGAAATAAATACAATAAATAACTAGAATCCACAACTATCAACAACTCATATTATAAGATACGTAAAAATGAAAATGGTGGACCACAATACGACACACCCACAAGAGAACAACACAAATCATTTGAAAAATATTTTTTTTCACAAGCCCTATGAAGTTCATAACAATATCTAAAAACTAAACAAATCAAACCCTTCTCACATGTATGTATAAAAAAATTAAAAACATACGATATAGAGACGGTGAAGAGTTATCACAGCCCTTCTCTCGAAGGGTAAAGCTCTTCTGCACGTTCATGCCTCCAAAACTCATGAGCACGGTTTCACGATTGCGATTTGGGGCGAGTATGGGGCAAATTTGGGGCGACATCTTCATCTGCGATTGCGATTGTGATTTGTGACTTGTTTGATTTCTATTCTCTCTCGTGGGATCACGATTTTGGGGGGATTTGAGGGGGATTTCGTAGGGGAGATTCTGTGTGATTTGTTCAAGATCCCGCGATTTGTTTTGATTTTTTGATTTTGTGAGTTGTTCTACGCAGTAGGCTCACGATTTGAGGGGGATCCTGTAATCTGCTATCTATTTGAGGTTCAATCTGTTATTTTAATTATTTTATTTTGTTAATTTTAATTCACATTTCTACATTTTTTTAATTCTGGGCTAAGGGGTTTAGTTTACTATTTTATATTAATTCGAGTAATATTTTTTTTAATTTCATTGTTGCCATTTTTTAATTTTGTTTTAATGCTTTGTTGGCAGATTTTATACATGTAGCAGAACATGTGGCGTCATGTCATGATACTCACCGGAAGCCCCAATTAGAAACACACTTTTCGGCAAAAAATTCAATTTTCCGATAAAAGGACGTAAATTGGACTACAAAGGATGTAAATTGGACTAAAAAGGACATAAATTGATAAAGTGAATACTTAAAGGATATAAAATGGATTCACCCTAACTTACATGACGTAAAATGAATTTTTCTCTATATTAATGAAAAGTGTAAGTTATATATTAATGAAAAGTGTATGTTATTATAACTGTAAAATGTATGATCTATTAATGAAAAGTGTCTCTGTGTTGCACTTTTATGACAATTAATGATACACCTTTTAGTTATTAATTGTTGCACTTTTATAATCTAGATAAACTGTTTCTAATTTTTTTTAAATTGTTATTAATTTCACACATTTTATTATTTAATCTTGCACTTTTATAACTATTAATGATAATTCAAGGGGCAACCACTAGACTGTATCAGCTATTAAGTAAATATGCGTGCAATATCTTACTTATGCACATGTTTGACCCAATTTGCAATTGGACTCAAGTACATCGTGTAGGAGTGCACAAAAAAAAAATTGGAACCGAAAAAAAGTCCGGAATCGGTCCGGACCGGTAGTTTCCGGTCCGGTCTCCGGTCCCTTAAATTTTGGATTCCGGTTTTCCGGTCCGGACCGGAATTTTTTTTAATTTTTTTACTAATACACTCCCACTTATTTTTCAAAACCAAGTAATTGGTGAGGATGTGAGGTAAAATTGTTGAAATCTATTACATTTTTTCAAATATATAATTTAACGAACATATTTAATTTATTTTTAGGGTCAAAAGATAATTAATAATAATATAAATAAAATTCACATTGACGTAGATTGATTTAAAATAAAGAGCAACACTTTGATTTTCATACACAAATTCATCAACCTTATTCTTGATTCCATAAACTTGAAAAACAAAACTTAAAAAAAAAAAAAAAATCCGGTACAAATCGGTCCAAACTCGGACCAGACCGAAAAATTCCGGTTCGGTCCGGTCTGGACCGGATTGAAAGAATTTCGTCTCATCTAAAAGTCCGAACTTGTAGAGAGGTGGGGAATTAATTCTTGTATATTAATTCCTAACCCTCCCCCTCACTCGTGGGCCGGATTAACACCTCTTACCCTTTTTGGGGAGAAGGTCCATCGAGTGGACAATTTAACTCGTGGGCTGGATTAACACCTCTTACCCTTTTTGGGGAGAAGGCCCATCGAGTGGACAATTTAAATGGGTGGAGTGCTTTCAACAGGAATCGAACCCAGGTCGTTTGCCTGGTTTGCTCTGATACCATGAAAGAATTTTGTCTCATCTAAAAGTCCTGAACTTGTAGAGAGGTGGAGAATTAATTCTTGTATATTAATTCCTAACACGGATTAATTAGGGTCCGGTCTCCGATCCATACATTAGGACAGATTCCGATTCCGGTCCAATTTTGGATCGATGTACACCCCTAACACCGTGTATTTGAGTACACAGCAGCCCTACCCATTATTGTTAGTGTATAGTGGACCAGTTAGGTTTAGGGCCGCAAAATCGTTGGGGGCTTTGGAAGGTTTTGGCGTGTCTTTTGGGCAGCGGTCCGTTTGGATTTGATTGGGCTTTTATTGTATGGCCTTTTTTTGTTTTACCTTGGGCTGGTTGTGGCCCTTCCCACCTTTTCATTTTTCTTTTTAATAATAATATTAATTCAGTAATTCATATGCAGGAGAATCTTACGATCACATATATTTGGTAAGTATGTATGAAATATAATTACTAGATTAAATTCACAAACAATTTTTTTATTATAATAAACTTGATTATTGTTTTTTCAATTCCTCTCGAATCGAAAATCTAATAATAAAAAATGTATTGATATGCTAAACACCTTTAAAAAAGTTAAGTCTATGCAAACGTTGTTTAAGTCTAGCTACATGATAGTGAATAATTAATTAGCTTCTATCATTAGATCGAAATTAATCTGTGTGCTTTCCCATTCCCATTGTACTCCAATCTAAGCTGATTTGAAGCATAATTAAGTCAAATCCAATCATGAATACTCCCCGAAGTGATTTAGTTAGATTTACCGTGTAAAGCAGCTTTAATGAGATGTAAGTAAAATGTAGATAAAAAAAAAGTAACAATTTTAAAAAATAAAATAATATTAAAAGGGTATTAAATTTTTAGGTATTTCTATATTAAGAATATACCAGTAATATAAAATTAATTTATGTTGTTTTGTTCCCATAAAAATTTACCTACTATCACTATGACTTGCACGTGTCCAATCCGTTGGAATTTTTTTACTAGGGTCGATTGAGGATATGACACGTTTCATCCCAGACCTCAAGACAAGAATTTATATAGAGATTACTCTAAGTAGGTGAGGGAGAGGCCAAACTACTCGATAGGGGTCGACGGCTCGATCTATTAAAGTTCAGTTTGGCTCGACTCGTTTAATAAACAAGTAGAACTCAAACTTTTTGTGAAACCTATTTAATTAAATAGGTTGGTCTCAAATTTTTTTATAGATCTTTTAAGTTCACATCGGTCTATTTAACTTTATTTATATATAAATATATAATATATGTGATAATTAAAGTAAGGAAGTTTAGTGATCCTAACTACTCCTACTTTTATTTTTTCATTTTGGGATTTAATGAGTTGATTTTATGATTTGACGATAATAAAGTGTTGTAGGATTTTTTTTTAAAAATACACTAATAGAACTAAAAAGGTCTTTAAAAGACTTTCGGACCTGTTTATTAAAAAGGCCAGACCCAAGCCTTTAAAAAAAATCTAATGATAGACCATAGGCCAGGCTTGGACTTAAAAATTATGCCAAACTTTTTTTTGTAAAGTCTACCTCGCCCCGACTCATTCCCACCCCCTAACTCTAAGTCTAAGGTATGTTATCGCTTGAAGTGGTATGTTATATCTATTGTCTTGTTTTAGTTTGAAATTTAAAATTTAAATTTCATCATTAATCTATATCTATTTTTAAGAATATCTAAAAATGAAAAAATATGTAGAGAAGTAAAAAGAGAAAAGATAAAGAGAGATAAAAATGAGAAAAAGGCCTAGAGAAATAAAAAAAAAGTAGAGATAAATTGAAAGATAAAAGATAAAGAGAGATATAAATAAAAAAAGGTCTAGAGAGATAGTAATGAAAAAAAGTAGAAAAAGAAATAGCAAGTGTTGATAAAAAAAGGTAACTTTGAATGAAATAACTAAAATAATAAAATGAGAAACTTTCGAAAGGACGAAAAAAAGTATAAATTATTGTGAACAAATTATTATTATTCAAACATAATTAAGTTATTTTTATTCAAACATTTTTTAAGTCTACAATATTGTCAAAGAAGTTTACAATCACTAGATTTTTTTAGGAAGGTTTGTAAGATTATATCAAAATAAAATGCAATTTCATGCTTAAGATTTTGATCTTCAAATTAATGCGGATTATTACGGTATCGCTGTCCTCTTCAATCGTGAAAAGAGAAAAAAAAAAGAGTGTTCTCTTTGTCTTAATAAAAGTTCAGGTCTCCAACCTTTAATCGAGACAATCCCACACTGAAGTGTTCTCATGTCAAGAATAAAAAATAATATAAATAGATAAAGTTTCACTTCCACCAAGTAACAGCTTACAAGGACTCACGAGTATTTCAAAAGAGCCCCACTACCAAGTAAGAGTCCCACAACCACAATGAAGTCCCATAATGAAAAAAAGTCGCAAAAAGCGCAACGAAAATATTAAACAATAACTAAAAAACTATATTAGGAAAATACAATAAAACTACCTAGAAAAATAGTTAATGGGATTGAACGGTCATCGTGGCTCCGTTAGAAATAATTTATACGTTGATCCCTAACAACATACGAAGAGTCACTGTTCCAAAGATCTGTCATCGCTTCGACGCATATTGTGTTTTAATAACGGTATTGATAGAAAGCTGTTGGTGAGAGGAACAAAAAAAAAAAAAACCCTCAATCATTAGATTCAAATTTGTGTGCTTTTCCATTCCCATTGTACAACCGTAAATACCTGGATTACTTATTATTTTTTGGCTGTTTTTCATTAAATTATTCATTTTTTAAAATAAAAATAACTTTATTACTTAAATACTAATTAAATTTATTATTTACTTTATTACATTAAAATTCGTGTTTATATAGATGAGTACTCAAATAAAATATGAAAGAAGTATATGTCAGTAATAAGAATTTATTTTGTTCTAGTAAAAGTTATAAATTTTTTTTTTATTCGTTCCAATGAAAATTACTCAATTTCTCTTTTAGTAAACTATTATTTTCACATTTAATATTATTTTTTTTCTTTTAATCACATTATCTCTAATATATATTTATTATATCATATTTTTTAACCTGTTATGAGGGAATATTTGTTTCCATAAAAAAATTACCTACTCTCACTATGACTTGCACGTGTCCAATCGGTTGGTATTTTTTTTATTTTGGTCGGTTGAGGATATGAATTTAGCTTTATAGACATTACTTTAGGAGATGTTTGTGAATCATTATTCATACATGTGCTTATCTATCATTCGTAGAACTTATTCTTATATTTTGGTTGAAAAATAGTTTTTTACTACTTAAAAAAAGAGATGTTTATGAGATGTGGAGTGTAAAATACTGAAATGTTACGTTTACCGTCTTGTTGTAAATATAGATTTAAAATCTTAATTTTATCTTTTATTTACATTTATCCTTAAAAAATATTTATAAATTCTACTATTAACATCACTCACTTTTATCAAACATTTCTTTTAGAGTTTTCTATCAATTACTTTCTCCGTTTTAGTAAAAACTATTTCTACTAAACTTTCATTTTTCGTCGATCTTTCTAATATCAATGTTCAAAGCTCATGTATAACTTTTATATGTAATTCTCCATTACCCATTATGTTCCTACATTCTCCACATATGCATCTCTCTTTTCTAGAAGATCCTTGGTCGACCAAGTTTACTACCAACCAAATAGACATTCACCTACCTTAGCCTATATATGTGTCGTCTATCACACTATGCTAAAATAATTAACCAAATATCTGACGATATTTGTCACCGACCTATCTCCATCTATGATCTTACCAACAAAAATCAATCATTACATTAATTCTTGGAATCCCAAAAGAAAAAAAAATATAGTCAATGAGGAAAGTTAATAAAAAGAAATGGCAAAATGTATCTCTTTTGCATAATTGAAAGACAACTATTTACAACATTCATTACTACAAAGAAAGAAAGTACAAAGTCTGAAACTACTCCAAAAAAAACAGAATTTCAATGTGAATTAGTAAAACACAAAATAGTACCCAACAAACCTTCTATTCAATCTTTGTACTATGTACCCAAGCCAAGCCTTCCCTTCACAATTGCATGATATGGAGAGAATTCAAAGAGTAAAAATAGCAAGACAGGCAATATACACTCATGTTTTTGCACTGTCTTGATTGATCTTGGGCTCTTTTCCTTTCAAAAGAAAAAACAAAGGACAAATTATTTACACAATTTTTTTCTTTTTTCAAAACAAATATTTACACAACATTGGTTACAAAAGGAGGGAGTACAAAAACTGAAACTACATCAACAACAAACAGAATTTCAATGTGAATTAGTAAAACACAAAATCAGTACCCAAAAAACTTCCCCAACAAACCTTTTATTCAAAATTAATTAGGTATCTGAAAATCAAATTTCTACTTAGGACTTGAACCTAAGAACCCCAACCTGTGTGCCAACACATTCACATTTTCCCCTCCATCTTCTCCCAATCCCACTTCATCAAACCCCTCATTCAACAACTCCTCCCAGAACCCATCGTCGAGCTCCTTATCATTACCCTCGTCTACTTCAAAATCATCCTGTTTCGCCCTCCCAATTCGCTGCATTTCCAACGCCAACGCCTCAAGTTCCGACACCCCAAACTCCATCGGCTCCACTTTAACCCTACTCGACTCCCCACCCTTGATCTGCCTCCTTCGTTTATTACTCAATGCCTCCTCGAGCTCTTTCCTCTTCTCCTTCTGCTGAACTAACTGATGAATAAACTCGGGATTCTGCATTGCTCTAGCTAAGAAACTCATCATCTGCTGCTGCTTCCTCTCCGTTCCTTGCAACCTCATCTCCATTTGCTGCAGATAAGCTCTCGTATTCGACTGCTGCTGCCTTAACTTAACTAATTCCATGAACAACACTTGTTTATCTCTTCTCAAACTCTCGATTTCTCCATCCAACCCGAATCGCCCCAATTCGACACAAGGCACGACAGCTCGTGGAGACGGAAGGGATTGAGCAACAGAACCACCAGTCGTCTTTCGTCTCCGAATGTTGCGAAGGAGATGCTTATGATCCTTGAGAAACGCCTCATTTGCAAACTCCCATCTATCCGGATCGATCTTTCTAAAGCCCTGCATCAAATAAGTCCATTTTTGGAGTGAAATTTGATTTGGGACCCTAAAAATACCTCTGGAGATGGGGTTTTTTTGATTCATCTTCATCATCTTGTATATCTTCATGTTGAATCTTGAACCTTTACGAAGATAAAGGACTAACATTACATTCGATTTTTATGCACAATTGTGAGTTGGGTTTTTTTTTTCTTTTTTTCTTCTGCAGATTGTAAGTTTTGTTGGGGGGCAATTCCAGAAATCAAGAACCAAAATTGAATTCAAGTTTTGCCCTAATTTCACAAAATCATTCCAAGATTCGATTTTTATCAAACAAAATCCAATTCTGCAGAAATTAAAACACAAAATGCAAGAAAATCAATGAAATTAACACTTACATAAGTATTGAGCTGCCTGACAAAGCTTGAGAAATTATTGTGTTTAAAATATTTGGGAAGAAGAGAGGTGGAAAAGGCATGAGGATCCCAAACAACAAAGCTTTGACCCCCTCTGCTCCAAGAAACAATATGGTCAACGCTCAAATCATCCACCATTTCAAAAGTCTTGGTCAGAAACGGCGGCGGCCCCATGTCGTGGAGGCCCTCCACCGGCCGCGGCGGCGCTGAGTCACCGGACATTGAAAACTCTTCCTTAACTCCATACATTCCCTCCATAGTTATCAAATGGGTTTACAAGGACCTATCTGAAAATAGGTGAATTGAAATTCAACAAAAAAGGGGGAATTTTGAATTCTTGCAGGGGGCATGAATTCGGAGGGTTTCTAATTTTAGAATTTCGGCGGAAAAGGTTTCCGGATTGGGAAAGTGGGATTTGCCCGTTTGGAGAGACAAGTGAGAAAGGGGGATAAGAGGTTTCTATATGTGGAAGATAAGGGAGGAAGATATTTATTTGGGGAGGGAAAGTTCTAGAAATCATGGAAGCTATCGGGTGAAACTTCTATTGTATTTTTTTAATATATTATAGTGCAACTTGGATGTGTATGAGTGGCTTGGAAAGTTCTCGAAAGGATTTGTTGAAGTTTCTATTGTATTTTTTGATATATTTTATAATGCAACTTGTGGGTGTGAAAGTTCTGGAAAGGATTGGTTGAAGCTTCTATGTGGAGTAATATTTTATAGTGCAAGTTGGGTTGGAAAGTTCTGGAAAGGGTGGGGGGTGGATGCAAAGGTGTGGGCATTAAATGGATTAGATTATTGAATGCACGAGTTATGATTGGTGGATTGGGATGGACCACTATTGTTGGGCGACATCAATGGAATTTTTGAATCTCACTATTACGAGTTATTGAGAAGGTTATCCATAAAGTTTGGAGGCTCGATTCACAGTGAGAACTCCCGAATGATTCGGGAGTTCTAACAAAATAGTGTACTAAGGTATTGACATTATGAGAAATATATAGAACAAAGATGATCTTCCCATTTCGAACCAGATTGTAGAATGTCGTAGTACCAATGTTGTTGTGTGATTTTTGCAGCTTGTCAGTTACTCTTTTAGCATTGGTTTCCTTGGTAACTCACTCAAAACCAAGTCTATTTGCCCACTCCAAGGCTTTGAGAACTCCTCACGCATCACCCTCCTCGACGCTGAGGATTCCCGTCGTGGTGAGGGATCTGGCCGCCACTAGAACTCCCACGTCATCGCGGATCACTATCTCCACACCAGTGACCATCACCTCGTAGCCAAATGTTTATATACATCACTTGCACGCATTTTTAATTAATATTCTCTTCGTAGAGTTGTTATTTGTAGTGGATTGTTGATATAAAAGAAATATGATAGAGAAAAAAAAATAGAGAGATAGGAATAATAAAAAGTAGAGATAGATAAAAATAAAATAAAAGGTATAAAGAAATAACGTGTTATAAAAAATGAAATGAATAACTTTAGTTGGGATGTCCAAAATGAAAAATGGACAACTTTTAAAGAGATGAAGGAGTATATTTTATAGTATATAATATATTTCACTTGTTCTTAATAAACTAATTTTAGACTCTAATGTTTATAATAAGATATGAAATACTTGTCAAAATATATATATAGGAGTATTTATTTATTCGATTAGGACATATGATTTGGTGTTGTGAATAAGATATGAAATACTTGTCAAAATATATATATACTTTTAATGAAATACTTTTAAAGAGATGAGGGAGTATATTTTATAGTATATATATATAATTTTTGGTGTCGGGAATTGTAATTTTTTCTTTTTGATTTTTTTATTGTTTCACGAAGATGGTTAAGGATATCCTACATATCACAGTGCTTAGGGGACGTGACAGGCTTTGGGAGGGCTCACTTTCTGAGGAACTCTCTTCCTGCATGACATATGATTTGCTCAAATCACCCCTACCCAAACTTGACTATAAGAAAACTGGGTTTTAGTGACATGAAATTGAGAATTAATGACACGACATATCACTAAAAGTCAATTCCTGTCATTAAAAGTTTTTCGTTAGAGAAGCTATAATGACAGGATTTCTGTCACTAAAAGTCAATTTTCTTGTAGTGGGGCACCTTCATACCCATATGTCGTTCCACTGCGATTTGGAGAGCGGTTTGGGGCAAGCTGCCCACGTCGGATTGACTCTCGTCTTTTGAGATTCAGGGTACGTCGATTTGTGTGCTGTGTTGCGGGAATTCTAAGTCGCTTGACCATTTGCTTGCCTATTGCCCGTTCACATTGGAGATACTGCGCAACTTGACTTACATGTTTGGGGTCAGGATTCACATTAGAGTCAGCTACTTAGACATCTTTCTTCAGGCCACTAGAGTTCGGTTGGGTCCGCAATCTTTGGAGTTGTGGAGGGCTGGCTTCGTCATAGCTATTTGGGTCGTTTGGACTATGCGGAACATGGCGATATTCGATGGGGTTTCGCCCTCTGTTAGGAGATGTATGGCTCAGATCATTTCAGGCATTATGGAGGCCAAGAACATAGCTAGAGAATATACGGACGACACAGTCAAGGATCTTCTGATTGCCAGAGCTCTTGGTGTTTCAAGCAGATACAAGCCGACGAGACAGGGTTCATCTGTGATTTGGTTCCCGCCTAATTCGAGTTGGTACAAAGTTAACACGAACGACATTGCTTCTTCTTCCCCGAGTAGTCTGCATGCGGGGGCAGTTTTTAGGACCTTCAGGGGATTCTTCGTGGCTGCGGTTACCACTAGGGTGGGTTGGGGCCTCCCTCTTGAGGCTGAGTTGGTTGCTGGTCATGCACATGATCAGGGTTGACATTTCCTTTGGATTGAGTCGGATTCGGTACTCACAATTGACACTTTTACGAGTTCCAATCCTTCCATTTCTTGGTGTCTGCAAGGTCTTTGGAGCCAGATCCACCCTCTTACGCAGGACATGCACATCCGTACTCGCACGTCTTCAGAGAGGCCAATCAGGCGGCTGATGTTGTGGCCAAGACTGACCTTGACTGTGTCTGGAGGGGTTACCCCCGGTTACCCCCCAAATTTTTCACTCTCCTTTATACACAATGATTTGTATTCTGTTTTCTATAGACATTGATCTTTAGAAAGGAGGGTTTTCCCAAATAAGGTTTTAATGTCGCTCCGTCCTCTGACTTGGCATATGAGCTTATCGGCCTAGGTTTTCTTTTATTTTATATGATCTACCATTTATTATCTATTGTCTCACCCGAACTTAGAGACTAAATTTTCCTTTCAAATTTTTAGGGTTATGAATTGTGATTTTTCCATTCTGATTTTCTATGTTGGGATTTTCTCCTTTTATTTTTCTATTGTTTAATCCGTAAAATTAGGGACTAAATTTGTCTCTTTTTCCATTTTGGTTTTATGTGGTGTGAATTGTAATTTTTTTTTCTCTTTCTATTTTTTTCATTAGATATTAGGCAAAACATGTTCTCTCTATATAGAGTTATCAACAAACAATGTTCTTTTAAATATAGAGTTTAATTTTTAAATATAGATTAAATTAAACTCTGATCTAGCTCTTGATACAAGTAAAAATATATTATTTGATCCACACATTTTTTGTCACTCACATTTGGACTACATAATTAACCAATCGAGAATTACACTTAAAACAACATTGGAGAGAAGTCAAATGCACGATAAATGAGAGACAATATAAAATGTTCCAATTAAATAAAAGGTTTTTGACTCCTATCTGAAAATAGGTGAACTGAAATTGATTTTTTTTTTTTTTGAAAAATCCTTGTAGGGAGCATGAATTACTAATTTTAGAATTTCGGCTGAAAAGGTTTCCGGATTGGGAAAGTGGTTTTTGCCGTTTGGAGAGACAAGTGAGAAAGGGGGATAAGAGGTTTCTATATGTGGAAGATAAGGGAGGAAGATATTTATTTGGGGAGGGAAAGTTCTAGAAATCTTGGAAGCTATCGGATGAAACTTCTATTGTATTTTTTTTAATATATTATAGTGCAACTTGGGTGTGTATGAGTGGCTTGGAAAGTTCTCGAAAGGATTTGTTGAAGTTTCTATTGTATTTTTTGTAATATTTTATAATGCAACTTGGGTGTGAAAGTTCTAGAAAAGATTGGTTGAAGCTTCTATGTGGAATAATATTTTATAGTGCAAGTTGGGGTGGAAAGTTCTGGAAAGGGTGGGAGGTGGATGCAAAGTTAATTGGATTAGATTATTGAATGCACGAGTTATGATTGGTGGATTGGGACATCAATGATAACACCAATTTGTAACATCAATGACAATTTAGAATCTCACTTATTATTATGTGAAATCAAATTATGTATTTTTAATCATTTATTTATGATTGATAATTGTATTCGGGACGTCCAAAAATTTGCGTCACGAAGCAGATGATTTATTATATGATCAATATATTGTTATTATAAGGTCAAAATACTGATTACAAGATGTAAAAAATATCTTGAAAAATTCGTAAAAAAAATTAAGTGTTCAGAATATGTTTGGACTTGTAGTAGTACACGTTTTGTGCTGTAGCGACAATATTTTGATCATATAATGAAATGTGAGAGAATAATATAATGAAATGTGAGAGAGAATAGTTATTAAAAAAAAAAAGGAATGCGAAGCTTTCATTGGAACTGACGAAAAAGGAAAGTTGAGTAACTTTTATTGTGACGGAGAGAGTAGAAAAATAAAAAGTAGAGATAGATAAAAAAAATAAAAGATAGAGAGAAATAGCGTGTTTTAAAAAATGAAATGAGTAACTTTCGTTGTTACGTTAAAAATGAGTAAATGAACAATTTTCGGAAAGACAAGCGAGTATATTTTATATGTAATGCTATATTTCACCTAAATGTGATCTTAACAGTGTAAGTTTAGACTCTAATGTCTATAATAAGAAATGAAATACTTGTCTTTATTATTATTATTTTTTTTTTGACGGGATGAAATACTTGTCAATATATATATTCGATCAACATACACTTAAAAGATACTCCTTTTCCCCGTCAAAAAAAAAAAAAAAAAAAGATACTCCTTTTCTTGTGATAAAACTAGTGTCACTTTCCCCCTGTTTTTTTGTAGATAAAACTAGATACAAAACCCTGTAGAAATTGAAATTCCCAGAATTTTCAAATCGAACAGTTGATGTGCTCAATTTCCATCACCGCTACCGGATTCCTCGGCGGAGCTAGCGACGCTCCTGCCCTGCGGAGAGAGAAGACGCCTATGATCCTCAATTCAATTGGTACTTCCTCTCTCTGATTCACCTCTATTCGGTTCCTGAAATTCACATTTGAATTGTTGAGCTGTTGCCTGGTCGTTAATCACACGGTTGTACTTCCAATTGATTTCGTGATTTTTGCGCTTGATTAATATAAAGAAGTTTTGATTATTTTAAGTGTTGGATTTTGCTTTCATTGATTTAGTTCTGACTACTGGAGTTGGTTCATTTTGGGCAGGAAATAGTTAGATGCGAAGGTACCTTTAGGTTAATTTCAATCTGAAATGTAATTGAGTTTGGGAATTGGATATTTTTTTTATTCTGTTATTAGAGGATTTAAGCAGGTAGATTGGGCGAAGCTTTTATTTATTGTGGATGGCATGGCTGGGGAATTCTTGTCTGTTGATAGAATATACAGCACAAATTAGTGTTTTTACTGGATTGAGGAACTTCTGCTTTTACATTGAAAATTAGCACTTACCTTTTGAGATCTTACTTTTATATATGCTTGTAGTGCCCTGATTTGAGTTGAATGATTTTAGATGTGCAAATAACAAGAAAATGTATGTTTAGGTGCAATAACATGGACAGATAACTACATTCTTGGCTGTTTTTCAGCAAGTTTCGTTTTTGGCAGTGAATAATGGTATCCCTGTGTGAATGCATGTATTTGAATTTGGAAGAGCAAATGGAATAGCACCCCGTGCTAGGTGAGGTTATTTTACTGTCTAGTGGAGCTTTTGAACGAAAACCAGCCAAAGACCAGTCTCGTATATATATAATGATATTGAACCCGATGGTGAGTTTCTTATGGAACCCATCACCTGCATAAATCATTTGTACACTTTAGCATGTACAAATATTTTATGCAGGTGGCACCATCTGGTTTCATATCAAAACCGTATATATATACACATATATTAGTATCGCAACATGTGTGTGTGTCTATGAAAAATTGTTGTGTATAAGGCACTTTACAGAATATTCGGTGGATTTGTTGCAGATGTAGTTCCTAGGCTCAACATCTAGAAAAGAGGCATGGTATGCTTTTTGACCAAGGAACTTATCAGAAACTCTATAGCTATTGCCATCAGTTCATATTTCACCTGAGCAGGTGACATTCTTTTCTACACATTTTACCTTGTTGTTTCCTTTTTTAATTGAGCTCATGTGATCAACATCCTATCACATGTAATTCTTATAACTTGGGCATATTAGTAGATAGAAATACTTGAACGAGCGAGCACCTGGAGTTAAGTCTATGGAGAGAGGTTGGAAAGTGAGGAAACACCCAACCCACACTCCACAATTTTTGGGCTTGATTCCTACTGGAGTACTAGTATGGCCTACAATAGCTAGCAAGAGCAAAAGAAATTCTTCACAAAAGTATTAATGGATTGGGTTTATATACATGTCAAGACAAAACAATTGAAAATACACCAGCTATCAGACCAATAAAATATCAATAAACAACAAAACTCTTTAATGAATATACCTATGTGCCCCAACCAATCACTCTAATCTGCTTTATACCTTTGAATGCATTGGACAACAACTTGAACAAAATCCTTTTACTTTCTCATTCCGTTTAATTTTGAAATATAAGGGGAAGGAGCGGTGAGATTTTTGTGACCAAGTAGGAAAAAATGAAAATTAAGAAACCATAATTTTCGTGATGATAAAACTGCAATCACTGATGAGTCTGAGCAGTCTGAGTGAACTTGGGATAGATCTCTAACCTACTTGAAGGCCATCATTACCGTGTTGATCCTCTTGTATCATTTTTGCTGAGTTCAGACCGATACTATCTGGAATTAGTTAGATTCCAATCGAAGCAGCCTTTTTTTGAATGCTCGATCAAATAGCAGAAATGACTCTTTAGTTTAAGCACTTGAAGATTGGGCAATGAACCAACAAAGCTCATATATATCTTTCCAATGGAGTTGCCCATTCAATTGCTTCAAATTTTGTTTTAAAAAATCGTAAATTATGGGCATTGCAGAATAAACTTAATAAAAAATTATGGTTAACAAACAATACTCAAACAATACCGATAAATTTCATGAATTGTGATTTTTCCCGTGTCGTTAAATGTCATTTTTCCTCATTTGTTTTTTGTGTTGTGAACTGTGATTTTTTCCTTTTTGATTTTTTGTGTTTCACCCGTATAATTTGGGACGAAATTTGTCAATTTTTTACTTTCTGATTTTTTGTGTTGTGAATTGTGATTTTGTCCTTTTGATTTTTTTTTTTTTGCCTTTGCCCGTAAAACTAGGGACTAAATTTGTCCCTTTTTCCTTTCTGGTTTTGTGTTGTGAATTGTTGTTTTTTCTGGACTAAATTAGGAATGGGTTTACAAATTACAAGGACCTATATGAAAATAGGTGAATTGAAATTCAAGAAGATTTAGAATCCTTGCAGGGAGCATGAATTCGGAGGGTTTCTAATTTTAGAATTTCGGCTGAAAAGGTTTCCGGATTGGGAAAGTGGTTTTTGCCGTTTGGAGAGACAAGTGATAAAGGGGGATAACAGGTTTTCTATATGTGGAAGATATTTATTTGGGGAGGGAAAGTTCTAGAAATCTAGGAAGCTATCGGATGAAACTTCTATTGTATTTTTTTAATATATTATAGTGCAACTTGGGTGTGGATGAGTGGCTTGGAAAGTTCTGGAAAGGGTTTGTTGAAGATTCTATTGTATTTTTTGTAATATTTTATAGTGCAACTTGGGGGAGGAAAGTTCTGGAAAGGATTGGTTGAAGCTTCTATGTGGAGTAATATTTTATAGTGCAACTTGGGTGTGAAAGTTCTAGAAAGGATTGGTTGAAGCTTCTATGTGGAGTAATATTTTATAATGCAACTTGGGTGTGAAAGTTCTAGAAAGGATTGGTTGAAGCTTCTATGTGGAGTAATATTTATAGTGCAAGTTGGGGTGGAAAGTTCTGGAAAGGGTGGGAGGTGGATGCAAAGTTAATTGGATTAGATTATTGAATGCACGAGTTATGATTGGTGGATTGGGATGGACCACTATTGTTATTGTTGGGTGACATCAATGATAACACCAATTTCTAACATCAATAATAATTTAGAATCTCCAAAAGTAGAGATGGATAAAAAAAATAAAAGGTATAGACAAATAGTGTATTACTAAAAATGAAATGATAACTTTAGTTGGGATGTCCAAAATGAAAAAATGGACAACTTTCGAATAGATGAGGGAGTATATTTTATAGTATATAATTTATTTCAGTATTTCACTTGTTCTTAATAAAATAATTTTAGACTCTAATGTTTATAATAAGATAAGAAATACTTGTCAATATATATATATATTCGATTAGGACAAAGTTTTAAAAGATAAAGGTAGATTTTGTAATATAATAATGACATAACTTTAGAAAAGTTTCCTACATGTACTTTAGATTAATTTTAAAGAATAAAAGTCATTCAATTTTAAATTGCAAGTGGAGGGTAAAATAGCAATGAAAATTTAGTGACAAAACTAAATTTTATATCTAGAATTAATATTTTAATAGCGAATAAAAAATTGCACCAATTGAGTACATACAAGTGTGATTCTTAAACAAATTCGTAGCTATTTTCTAAGGTTTTATTTTAACAACCATGCACTTTAAAAAATATTTTCTCGTGACAATAAAACTAGTGTCACACTGTCACTTTCACCCTGTTTTTTCAGAATATTTTGTAGATACAAAACCCCCTGTAGAAATTGAAGTCCCCAAAATTTTCAAATCGAACAGTTGATGTGCTCCATTCCCATCACTGCTACCGGATTCCTCGGCGGAGAGAGAAGACGCCTCTGATCTTCAATTCAACTGGTACTTCCTCTCTCTGATTCACCTCTATTCGGTTCCTGAAATTCCCATTTGAATTGTTGAGCTGTTGCCTGGTCGTTAATCACACGGTTGTACTTCCAATTGATTCGTGATTTTTGTGCTTGTTAATATAAAGAGGTTCTGATAGATCTTGCTGAGCATTTTGGATTTCTCTTTCATTGATTTAATTCTGACTACTGGAGTTGGTTCATTTTCGTATTCTTGTGTTTGATTCATGGGGCAGGAAATAGTTATAGATGCAATGGACGATGGTACTTTAGGTTAATTTCAATATGAAATGTAATTGATTTTGGAAATAGTTTTTTTATTTTTAAATTCTGTTATTAGATGATTTAAGCAGGTAGATTGGGCGAAGTTTTTGGTTTATTGTGGATGGCATGGCTGGGGAATTCTTGTCTGTTGATAAAGAATACTGCATAAATTAGAGTTTTCACTGTGTACTGAGCAATATGCACTTACCTTTTAAGATCTTACTTTTATATATGCTTGTAGTGCCCTGATTTGAGTCTAATGATTTTAGATGTGCAAATAAGAAGAAATGTATGGTTATTGTTTAGGTGCAATAACATGGACAGATAACTCCATTCTTGGCTGTTTTTCAGCAAGTTTTGTTTTTGGCAGTGAATAATGGTATCCCTGTGCGGATGCATGGATTTGAATTTGGAAGAGAAAATGGAATGGCACCCCTTGCTAGGTGAGGTTCTTTTACTGCGCTTTTGAACGAAAACCAGCCAAAGATCAGTCTCATATATTTTAGCATGTATAATGCTATTGAACCCGATGGTGAGTTTATTATGGAACCCATCACCTGCAAATCTCTTGTACAATTTAGCATGTACAAATATTTTATGCAGGTGGTGGATTCCATAAGCGACCCGCCATTTGGTTTCATATCAAAACCGTATATATATACACATATATTAGTATCTCAACATGTGTGATTGTCTATGAAAAATTGTTGTGTGGATTTGTTGCAGATGTAGTTCCTAGGCTCATCATCTAGAAAAGAGGCATGGTATGCTTTTTGACCAAGGAACTTACCAGAAACTCTATAGCTATTGCCATCAGTTCATATTTCACCTCAGCAGGTGACATTCTTTTCTACACATTTTACCTTGTTTTTTTCCTTTTTAATGTATACATTTAATTGAGTTCATGTGGTCAATATTCTATTACATGCAATTCTTATAACTTGGGCATATTAGTAGATAGAAATACTTGAAGTTAAGTCTATGGAGAGAGATTGGAAAGTGAGGAAAATCCCAACCCACACTCCACAATTTTTATGGCTTGATTCATATTGGAGTATGGCCTACAATAGCTAGCAAGAGCAAAAGAAAAATTTCATAAAACTATTAATGGAGTGGGTTTATATAAATGTCAAAAACCAAAAACATCAATAAAGAACAAAATTCTCAAGAGTTTAATGAATATACATATGAGCCCCGACCGCACTCTAGATTTTTTATCCCCACCCGTAGAATTAGGGACTAAAATTTCCCTTTTTTCTTAAAGTTTTTTTGTGTTGTGAATTGGTGTTTTTCCTCTCTGATTTTATGTGTTGTGGATTGTGATGTTTCCTTTCTGATTTTCTATTGTCAAAACTCGTAAAATTAGGGACTGAGTTTGTCTCTTTTTCCTTTCTAGTTTTATGTGTTCTGAATAGTGATTTTTCTTTATGATTTTTTGTGTTGTGAATTGTAAATTTGTAATTTTCTTATCATTAGATATTAGGACAATAAAATGTATGATATATAAAAGAAAAAGAAAATAAAAAAAGAAAACCTGAAACCATAAGCTTGCAGATCAAGTCCGGGGCTAGAATGCTGCCAAAACCTTGTTTGGGAAAACTCTACTTTGGGACAAGATTAAACTCTAATCTAGTTTGTTCATATAATTAAAAACTTGAGTATTATTTTGTGGCTCATTAATTTTATTGGACTAGATAATTAACGGAAAATTATGTGCACTTAAAAGTTAAAACATTAACATTTGAGACAAGACTAATTATTTAGTATAATAATGAATGAGAAAGAATATAATATTATTGTTGCAAATGAAAAAAAAGCTTGAACACTAGAATGAGATACAAGAGATACTCCAATTAAATTAAGGTACGTAATTCATATGATGCATACATACATACGAATTAAGAAAAAAAACACACACAACGGAATTATTATATTTGAATTGAAATTAGCTAGAAGCTGCAGGGATACATTGGATGAGCTAGTTCTTCTTCTTCTTCAGTCTCTACAGATATATATATATATATAGAAGACATGAGATTAGTTAGTTAGCTGTAAATTAAATACTTACCGTCACACAAAGATAGCCACATTTAACTTTACACAATGATTGAGAAAAATCAATATAAATGTGGTCAAATTTAATCAATATGCTTATTTTACGTACCCTTAATATTCCATAAATCTGGTGTAAAATTCAAAGCAATTGGATATTCTTATTTACTCTTAATAAGTAATTATGGAGTAAGTTTAATTAGGAGTAAGAATGTGAATAAAACATTTAATACCTAGAGTAAAATAGAAAATGTGGCATTCGAAAAAGGAAAACGTGACTATTTTTGTGGGACGAGCGTGCAGTAAGTATATATCGATCTTACGTTGTGCAGCCAAGTAATTTGTGGAGATGACATTTATGATAGAAGGTGTGAGAGAGGAGATCCTCAACAGATTGGATACACCTGCACAACTCAATGTGACTCCTCCCATGAATATCCGTGAGTCGAACCACGTCGACTTTAATAGTATTACAGCACTGTAAGAAACCTAGATAATTAGTAACGCCGCAGTTGGACCGCTTCACGATTGTGTTAACGCCATCACATAGAGGAGAATATTGAGCAGCTTCTATATAAGAAGCACTAATTATAATTGCCACCATCACCACCCACCCTGCACCTATTTTCACACCCACCTGCACCATAATTATTTGATAAATTGCAATTGTACATCATGGTACGTACGTCTTATTTATAAGAATGAATGATTTTATTAGTTGTATTTCTTCTAATTAATATATAGTCCACGCAACTAGTTAGTTAGTGGTGAAGGATGATCATTTAATGTCCTCCAATGACCCCATTTATATTATAAAGTTTGTCTAATTTTTTTGAACAGTAAAAGGTATTTTATATCACGATTACTCAATGATGCAAAGGAACAGGTCGTAAAATCATGCTGAAACTGATGAGTTTGGAATCAATAATTTTTGGCCTCCTAACCAGGTCCATAGGCTTATTTTTATGCTCTCCAGAGTCTTCTTAGGGTCTTGACGTTCTTCCTTAAATCTCTTAGAATTTCGATTTTTTCATAATTCCCAAATGATGCATGTCTATAAGCTAGACATAAACCTTCTCCTCACCTTGCCAGAGCCAAGCGCCTCACTATGTTGTAGGGAGTGGATGCTTATATCAGAGTGAGGAACCATGCTGATCTTAAGCCATCTGTAACATTCCTGCCAAATTGTTGTTGCATAATTACACTCCACGATCAAGTGCCCGTTGCTCTCCGGTTCGCTTTCGCAAAGTGAGCAACTCGCCTCTTCTTCTACAATCTGAATTCCTCTCTTTCTTAAATTATCTGTCATTGCAAGCCTCCTTTTTAATGCCTTCCACCCGATCATTTTCACCCTCCATGGTGTGTAATTTTTCCATAGCTTTTTAAATTTAGATTTTTCTTCTGTTGCTTCAACCCCGACTTCCTTATCCTCGAACAATTTTGAATACGATGTGCTAGTGGAATACGAACCGGTCGGCGCTAGCGCCCAGCTCCATGAATCCTCAGTGCCCTGCGAAAGTTTGTACCTGTCTAATAAAACAAGCAACTCGGTTAGATAAACAGTCTTACTATCGCTCAGAGCCCTCTCCCACGACCACTCCCATTGCCACCCATCTCTCCCCCATGATCCCATGTTGCTAACTGCTGCATCTTTCTGCTCAATTCGTTTTAAATCTTGTTTCAAAAAGTTTGTCACTTTTATCATTTTTACCATGAAATTTACTTAACTAACCCTATATAATTTCTACAATATCTCTCTTTTATTGGAAATATATTAATGTATCACTTTATTTTCTCTCTTTCTTTCCTATGTAAGTTGGCATTCTCTTCATTTCATAAAGAAAATTTGGAAAGATAAACATTATGTTCCTTAATTTTATACTCCCTCCGTCCCACAAAGATAGTCACATATTCCTTTTTTGGATGTCCCAAATTATAGCCACATTTCCTCTTTTACTTTAGTATTAAATGCTTTATTGTCAATTTTACCCCTAATTTATAAGAGTAATTAATGCTTAGCAGATTTTGGAGTATTAGATTTTAAGGGCAAAATGGGCACATTATCTCAATTTGACTGCATTTATTGATTTTTCTTAATCTGTGTGCAAAGTCAAATGTGGTTATCTTTGTAGGACGGAGGGAGTATAAAATAACAAATGCGACAAACTTTATGAAACGGAGGGAGTATATATACTCCCTCCGTCCCAATCCTTTGTTTTTTGTGTTTTGATTAAGGAATATGATAAATAATAGATGTAGTACATGCAATGTGATGACGAGAGAGAAAATAATAGATGAGTGTAAAATGAAGTATGATAAAATAATAGATAAAATATAAGTAATGTGATTGGGAGAGAGAAAATAATATGCTAAAAATGTAATGAGTATTTATTATGTGACTTCATAAAAGAAAATGAGAAACTCATAGGGAGCATACTGAGTATTAATTAATTGGGTTGGTCTGCTATGGACTTGAGTGCATGTTGTGCACCCTAGTCCATGTTACACTTTTCAGTTTTACTGACTTACACTTTTTGGTAAATGGTGTTGCACTTTTCAATTATTAAACTGTATAATACTCCCTCCGTCCCGGTATAAGTTTCCCCTTTCTTTTGGTTGTTTTGATTAAGAAATATAATTAAATAATAGATACTCCCTCCGTTTTTTTTATAAGATGTTTTAGACTTTTTTTCTTGTGCATAAATATAAGATGTTTTAGATTTTTTACAATGTTTATTCCAATTATGCCCTTCCTTAACTTTGGAAAGAATTAAAATTTAATGTGTATTATGGAATGAAATTAATGTAATTAAAAACTTTCTTTATTATTTAAGGGTATATTTGTCAAAACATACCCTTTCTTAATTCTAATAAATTTCTCTAAAACATCTTATATAAAAAAACGGAGGGAGTATAGTACAAGTGATGTGATGGTGAGAGAGAAAATAATAGATGAGTGTGAGATGAAGTATGATAAAATAATAGATAAAGTGTAAGTGATGTGATTGGGAGAGAGAAAATCATATGTCAAAAATGGAAAAAAATGAAATGGGAAACTTATTGTGAGACATCCATAAAAGGAAAGTGGGAAACTTATAGGGGGACGGAGGGAGTAATATTTTTAGTCATAGTGACTAACACTTTTTAGTAATATTGTATTGTACTTTTCAGTTTAATAACATACACTTTTCTTTAGACTAGAGTGCACAACATGCACTCGAATGCATACTAGACTTTAACTAATTAATTATGTTATAACAAAAATAACTGTAGTAGTACTAGCGTTGTCCGAGAGTCCCTCATGCCACCGACGAAGTGTGGGACAGCACTAGTATGATACTGAGAGTATTGATCGTAATGATAATTTGATGTTTTAAGTCGAATTTATTTCAATAAATAAATAAATCAAATCAAGTTAGATTATAATTACAAAATAAAAATAACATGCTTGTAGTTAACTGAATGATCAGATCTCTCTCTAGGCAGCTTGTAATTAATTATTAATTACATGGTGCAGCTTAACATCACGTACGTTATTCAAATCAAACAGGTGCAGATATATATCTGTGTGTGAAGCGACGGACCCATGTAGGACCCAGATGGCAATTATCATTGTTCTTCATTGAAATATTCTCTGACATTTAGAATAACAGCTTGATGGGCCTAGTATTAAGGTATCCCACATCGGATAGAGGGATGGTCTTGGGTGGGCTTATAAGCCTGGACAATCCTCTCACTTAACACCTTGGTTTTAAGTGTAGAGTTAGACCTTGTCACATGGTATCAGAGCCAACTCTCTACTTCGATGTGTTCGATGTGTGGATCCAAGCGGACTCATGTGCAGACATGGGCTTGATTTTCCATTTATAGAGTTCCTATTTTTTTTCTTTTCAAATTTTATTTACTTATCATATTATAAATATAAAAGAAATTATAATTATAAGTGAATTTAAATATATTAACAATTGTTCAATTGGATTTTTAACCCATTAAATTATAACTAAGTTAAAATTGTGACTCAATTGCACAATTGAGTGTGATTCTTTATTTAATTATTACTCCCTTCAATTTTATTATTCTCATTCCCCTTTTAAAAATAATATTATTATTCACACTATTTTTTAGCATTTTATCTTCACTCTTAAATCATCATTTATTGAGTTTAATCACTAGGAAAGACAATCCTATAGACCAATATCCAAATAAAGGAAACAAACTAAAACAATACAATTAAGGTCAAATTAACTTGTTAATACCCAATTATGCCCCTTGATCTTATAAAACAATATTAATTAATTAATATAATTAAATTTGAAATTGATATTATTCAAATTCAAATTAAATTACATTCCCATAGCTTCCGAAAATTACTCAACATTTACTAAAATACCAAAACTACCAAAATTTCCTAAATAGCATTTCCTAAACTACATTCCCCTAGCTTTCGTATGCCCATTGACACAATTCCAAAAATAAGAATTTAATTTGCAGAACAATCGCAGTTTATTCGGTCTTTTGAATTCTGCAATTCATCGTTCAAGAATTAGAGATTCTGCAATTCATCATTCAAGAATTAGGGATTCTGCAATTCAACGTTCAAGAATTAGGGATTCTGCCCTTCAATGTATATTGGCGCATCAAACGTCGTCGACGATCTGCCTCCCTACAAACGTCGTCGACGAAGACGATCGAAACTCCCCCAAACGGAAGACGAAGCGTCATCGTAGATGGCAGATCTGCTTAGCCGCCGTCGTCCACGATCGAACCCCATCTCCTTCGCGGAGACGTGACAACACAGACGCGGCGCACCTGGTTTGATTTTTTAGATATTTTTTCCTTTTATGTGGCTGAAATTCGAAGCGTATAATGCATCTGGATACACAAAATCAAAACCATGTGATAATAGAGTTTGCCTCTATTAGTTTGTTTAATCTGATCCTGATTTTCTACGGTGAAAAACAGAGTATACTATTGAAATCTCCATACAATTATCTTCATACAATAATTTTCTCTACTAATTTTGGTGTCATGATATGTGAGTATTTGTATTGTCAAAGTGTTACTAATCATGGTCTTGCAATCATAATTCTACGTTCTGAGTGGATGTAGATTGAAAAGTACTAACTTTGTATACATATATAGTCTGAGTCTGGGGTGGGTTGTTCTCAATTATGTATACATATGACCAAACTTCGAAACATGACTGAATTTTTTGCCGACTTTTGAAAATGGAAAAGGCTCAACTGTTGTGGATGAGAAATTAATCTGTGGTTATGTTTATTGATTGATTGCTTCTTGTTTTGGAATTTTAATGTGGTTAGATGAAACTGGGAAGCAGGTTAGAAGCGCCGTAAGGTTTTAGAATTTCAGCAATTGCGTTCAAGGTACAGTACTCTCTTTCCGGTTGGATTCCTTTGTTGTAAATTGCATTTTTATGGCGTATTCTGGAAATAGGAGATTGATTATAATTGTATGATAACAATTGGGGAAATCAAAATGCCTCAATTTCAATATAATGACTGAATTTGCTGTCTCTTACTTCTACACAGTTGTTTGTTGCTTCTTTGATATAGTTGCTTATAAAAATACCACAAATGCCAACACGTAACATAAGCCAAATGTTTTAAAATTACTAACTTGTTAGTGTTTATTTGATATTATTGAGATTTACGATTTTACATCTGTTCAGTTGAAAAAAAGATCAAAGGAGCTGACTACCTGTAAAATTAAGTGTTATGGATGCCTTATTGACAAGTCCTGATGTCTAACAGTTTGATTTTCTTTATGTAGTTTCAAACTACTGCACCTAAGAGTTGTTTTATGCGGCCGATTGGAGGTATCCTTGCCCCCAAGAGAAAGCCTCATAGCTTCTGGTAATCCCTTTGTTGATATGGACAATCTCAGTAGATAGCTTTTTGACATTATAGAGGAGGAACCTGGTCAACCTCTTAAGGCTGTTTTCAACAAAATTTCATCGGTGACAATTGCAGCTGCAAACTTGGGACAAGTTTATCGAGCCACTCTCCGATCATCTAAAGAAGATGTTGCAATTAATTATGGTTTCAAGTTCTATGTTCAATTGATTTTCCTTTCTCTACTTTAATTTTAAAGCTTTTGTAGCTCTTGCATATATTCTTTATATTTTTTGAATCTTATGGAATAATACATTGACTATATGCAACATAATATTTGAATATCTTATTGACTATATGCACTGTTTTTTTACATATATGCTTATATATTTGCATATTTTATATAGATGATATATATTGTTAAATATATATATATATATATATATATATATATATATATATTATCTAAAATATAATTACACAACAATTGAATATATAGTTTATTTATTTAAAAATAAAATTTATAGATTTTATAATATAAATAAAGTGAAGTAATATTATATTATTAAATTGACCCGTTCAAACCCAAAGAATCATATCTATATTAATTTTTTAAAATAAAATTAATATTTTAGAACATTTTATTACAAATATATTGTTCTATTGCATATTGTCACGTATTTTAAGTTATATGCAACATATTTTTGCATATGTCAACAAGAATATGTAACAATTTATTGCATATATGTTTTTAAATCTGCATATAAAGGAATGATATATAACCAACCACCATCTATTTTTTACCGAACATATTAGTAATAAGTTGTCACCAAATCATTATCCACATAATCAATTAATATAATTTAAAATAAATAATTAAAATTTATTAATATATTTTAAAACAAAATACAAATCTTAAACTTTCAAATACATTATTCTAATATCTTATCTCTAATTTTACTTCCATAAAAAGCGGAAGGGCGGCAAACATCTCCCAAACTTAAAACATCACAAAAATTATATATATATATATATATATATATATATATATATATATATATATATATATATATTGGCAATTGACTTTCTCCAAATATATACATTATAAAATTTAATTAGAATACTTATTTGATATAACTATGGAGAATTTTCATTTATATGCACAAGAACAGAATTAACAACTAATTAGATAAAGTTCTGGAAATGAATTTTGAATTCAAAATGCAATTCCTCAACCCCGTGATTCATGTGCAGGTTAGAGTTGTCAATTAAATTTTCAAATATGGAAATAAATTTTATCTGCACAAGAACAGAATTAACCACTAATTAGATAAACTTCTGAAAATAAATTTTGAATTTAAAATGTAATTCCTCTCCACCGTGATTCATGGGATTCATGTGCAGAGTTGTCAATTAAATTTTCAAATATGGAAAGATGATCACGATTAGCGATTTTCTATACAAATTTAGTTTTAATAATATTTAACTAATTAACTAAAACAGATTTTTAAGAATTTAATGAAGGGAAGGGCAGTTTAGTATATTTATCAACCATTTTGACCTTATTTGAATTAAAAAAAAAACTTGTCTTTCTATGTTTTTTCTATGTGTGAAATGGCCTTATGAGAAACTGCCCCTCATTTATTTACTCAAATTGTTTTTTTTTTTTTTTTTTGAGGATTACATAGGATCAAAAAGACCAACATGAAATCTTCCTATGAAATCAACAAAATCCCTCCATTTCAGTCGCGAGAAATGGTAGAGTGAGCCCCTTCCTGGGCCAACTTGTGTGCTCTTATATTCCTGCTTCTAGGTATATATTTGAATTTGCACACTACAAATTCATTTGTCTTCAGTCGAATCCTAGTCGCAATATCCGTCTCAAATCCCTTTTCCTTTTCCTGATGACAGCACATTTGAATTGCCTGTTGTGCATCCGATTTCACAACCAGGCTAGTCCAGTTAAGCTTTCTGGCCTCACTTAGTGCCTCCTCAATTGCCAATAATTCAATGCTTAGTACATTTTTTTGCGGAGTCATCTTTTTGGAAAAGGATTTAACAAAGTCTCCACTTTCATTGTACCCAATTCCTCCAATTCCATATTTTCTATTTTCAGCATTGAAAGCTCCATCAACCTCGAAGCACCCACATTTCTCATAATTGGACTGACTGTCATCCTCGCTCTCTTCCCAAATTCTATTATCTCTCTTTTTGCTATTCCGAGCCACTCTTCTGAATGTTTCCAAATATGCTAGAGCTGTGTCTCCAATTGAGCTTTGACAATTACGTCTACCTTTGCTTACCTCATGAACAGCCTTACATCTATCTTTCCAAACTCCCCATGCGACCATAATTAGTTCTTCCAGCTGCTCTATATGTTCCTCCTCTCGCACCAATTCAAGGAAACACGCCAACTGCAAGTGTTGTCCTCTCAAAATAAGATCCCACCAACCCAGCCTACTCAAATTGTTATTATCTTTATTCATAAACATTCACTTTATTAGATCTCATCATACTCAATCATACCTCCAACATGTCTATTTTATCCTAAATTAATCAATATTTATTAAAATTCGTGTTTGAAAAAATTGACATAATGAATTTGGATAAAAGGGGTATATTTTTCTTATAAAACCTTTTGTGTGAGCCAAATATAATTTAAGTATTTTTTGTACTCCATTGTCTATTAATCTACTAATTTTTACTCATATTTTCTTTTTTTGAACTATTAGCTCGATAGATTTTGGCATTTTCACAGTGTTTTATCATAACGTGTCTTATATTTTTGAGAAGTGCAAAACCCCGACCATACTTCACTGGACCAAAAAGAGAAGTGCACCATTGGGTTCGTCTCGAAAAACGTAGTGGAATAGCAAAAAGAATCGAGTCGATCGGACACCCGAAGCGAAAGATATGCACAAAACAAGAAAGGGTCGAAGAGAGGAACGGCCGAGCACGCGAATCGAGTAAGGCGTGCTCGATACCGAAAAATTGAAGTCGAGCAGGAGCACGGTCGAGCTCATGCCTCGGCCGAGCTATCCTCCAAGCCAAAAATCATGCCACGCCCGAGACTAGTGCACGAGGAAGTGATGCTCGATACTGAAAAAACTGAGGTCGATCAAGGCACGGCCGAGCTGCCCACACGCCTCAACCCCGCGAGCACGGCCGAGCCCCCTCCAAGCCTATTTCTCGCACGCCACGGCCGAGTCGCCTGCTCGGCCGAGCTCCCGAGCTGCCCACATGCTACATTGCACGGCCGAGCTCCGTGCACGACCGTGCCATCCTATTTTCGGTGCCATTCATGCATTTTGACCATTTTTTAGGGACTTACTTGCAACTCTTGCACCCAAACCCTATCCCAACACTATATAAGCCCCCATTCTTGAAATCAATTGTACCTTCCCCCAATTCTAAAAATTTCTCACATACAAACACATATTTGGAGGTGTTGTGGCAACAATTTCTTCAATTCTCCATCAATTCAAGCAAAGAAGACACCAATAGCTTTGAAATTTCATTCCACACCATATATTAGACTAAGCTTTCTATTTCTCTCTCTTTTTATTTAGTTATTTCATTTGGTTTTGTTAATTTGATTATGTTGTTGATTGACTAGAACACTTTTGGTTCTAAGGCTTTGTAAATATTTGGATTGAAGTTTATGAACTAACACTACAAGAAATTGGGGGAATAGCGACGAAAATTTTGCGATAAATCTAAATTTCATCGCTAAAATCATTTTTTAGCAACGAAATATAAATTTTCGCTGCTAAATTGTTAGATTTAATATTTGCAACAAAATATATATATTTCATCGCTATATTAGCAACAAATTGTTTCATTTTGTTGTTAATAATCAAAACAACAATGAAAATTATATTTCGTCGCTAATATTTTGCGATGAAATAGAAATTTTCGTGGCCAATTTCTAGAAATTATATTTTACAACAAAATTTATATATTTCATCGCTATATTAGCAACAACTTGCTTCATTTTGTTGTTAATAATCAGAAAAACTATGAAAATTATATTTCGTTGCTAATACTTTGTGATGAAATAAAAAATTTCGTGACTAATTTTTTTAAATTAATTTTTGCAACAAAATTTATATATTTCATCGCTATATTAGCAGCAAATTGCTTCATTTTGTTGTTGTTTTTTTTTTTTTTTTTTTTTTTTTTTGATGGAAGTTAAATACCCATCCCTTTTTTCCCCTCCCCATGACTCGAACCCAGGACGTAAGGCCTAGGTAGTGGTGCTCTAACCACTTGAGCTATCTCACTTTGTCGCTTCATTTTGTTGTTAATAATCAGAACAAAAATGAAAATTATATTTCGTTGCTAATATTTTGCGATGAAATAGAAATTTTTGTGGCTATTTTCTTGAAATTAATTTTTGCAACAAAATTTATATATTTCATCACTTTATTAGCAACAAACTGCATCATTTTGTTGTTAATAATCAGAGCAACAATGACAATTATATTTTCTTGCTAATATTTTGCGATGAAATTGAAAATTTTGTGGCTAATTTCTTGAAATTAATTTTTGCAACAAAATTTATATATTTCATTGCTATATTAGCAACAAATTGCTTCATTTTGTTGTTAATAATCAGAACAACAATGAAAATTATATTTCGTCACTAATATTTTACGATGAAATAGAAATTTTTGTGGCTAATTTATTGAAATTAATTTTTGCGATGAACTGCATTTTGTTGTTAATAATCAGAACAACAATGAAAATTATATTTTATCGATAATATTTTACGATGAAATATAATTTTTTGTGGCTAATTTATTGAAATTACTTTTTGCGATGAAATAAAAATATATCATTGCTAAACTAGCAACAAATTCTTTTATTTTGTTGTTAATAATTAGGACAACAATGAAAATTATATTTAGTCGCTATTATTTTGCGATGAAATATATTTTTGTGGCTAATTTCTCTGAATTAATATTTGCAACAAAATTAAAATATTTTATCGCTACACTTTTATCAAATTATTTTATTTTGTTGTTAATAATAAGAACAACAATGATAATTATATTTTGTGGCTAATATTAAATCAACTATGCTTGTTAAATCAAGAAAATCGATTTATATAATTAAATGTTTAATAATTCTCCAAATTTTATGTCTTATAAATCAGTATGAATGTTTATAAAAATATTTATAAATATTATGATGCAAATGAAGATGAACATAATTAAAGATGGGAGAATGAAGATTGGCTGTAATATTTATTATTTTTTTAAAATTGTTAAAGTAACATTGATTTTTTACAATTGGAATTGTTTTAAAAATTACAATATATATACACATGTATATATACATATATAGTTGTTACAAGTTAAAAATTAATCAATTAATAAATGTGAAATAAATTATTAAATGAGTAAAAATAACTAAATTAGTAACAATTGAATACATATATAATTAATATTAAAAACTGAACCAAAGAGCTGTCTGCCCGAATGGTAGGCGCCCAGCTATGGGCGCCCATCCACCCGGGATCAATTCCCACTAAGACCAAATAAAATGGGGAAGGGGGTATGTGAGTGCGGGTTGGGTTGGGTTGGGGTCGGTTGGGGCGGGGCGGGTGTGGGTTGGGTACGGGTTGGGGCGAGTGTTGGTGCGGGTTGGGGCGGGGGCGGGTCGAGTGTTGGTGCGGGTTGGGGCGGGTCGAGTGCAGAAGTGGGTTTAGAGAACGATTGAATTGGTTCGGTTGGGGTGGGTCGGGTGTGGGTTGGGGCGGGTCGGATGTGGGTGCGGGTTGGGTTGGTCGAGTATGGAAGTGGGTTTAGAGAATGATTCGTAAATTGGATATCATAGCCAAATATTAGCAACAAAAATTCTAATATTTTTGTCGCTAATGTAAGTTAGCGATGAAATAATTTTATCGCGGGATTTGTTGCTATACACCCGTCGCTAACGTGTTTACGACAAATGTTTGATTTTCCTCGCAAACATTTTGTGATGAAACTCATATTTTTGTCGCTAACATTTTGCGATGAAACTTATATTTTTGTCGCTAATATTTTGCGATGAAACTCAAATTTTCGTCGCTAATATTTTGCGATGAAACTCAAATTTTCGTCGCTAATATTTTGCGATGAAACTCAAATTTTCATCGCAAACATTTGCGATAAAATTAATTTTTTTTGTCGCAAACACGTTAGCGACGGGCGTATAGCAACAAATCCTGCGACAAAATTATTTCATCGCTAACTCACGTTAGCGACGAAAATATTAGAATTAGCGACAAATTTTTTCGCGGCTAAATTGCAGTTTTCTTGTAGTGTAATTTCTTGCTTTAAATGTTGTTTGTCTCTTATTTGTATGCTTAATTCTTATATGAAAGCATGATATTATTGGCTATGATGATATGTTTAATCTATTGTTAATTGGGGCAGTATCGAGAGATTTATTCCATTAATCGTATGTAAGCATGCAACCCAATATTATTATGATCTCGAGAGAGGATTAGTTATTGAGAGGGAATTGAATGACCTTTGGGGCTAAATTAGGTGGCTTTGGGGATAAATTAGGTGGTGTGATGTTTGTGATTAATTCTTCTTTAGTGGTCAACCTTATAAGAGGACAACCTTAATTGCCATTTGAATGAGTTACGAATCATAAATGGATATCTAAGTATTGCAAATGCCTTGGAACCCATCTTCTCATCTTTGAGTTTACACGTTTACTTCTCGTTTTTTTTGGTTTGCATGATATTTGATCGATTTCTCTATTACTCGTTTAATTGTTTACTTGTGACAACTTGGGTAGATAATTAGGGGTAATTGCTACATTTCAACCTTATCGATCACGTCTATTTAAAATTCAATCAACAAACTCCACTTTTACACTACACCTCTCCGTGGGATCGATCTCGTACTTATCACGCTACAATATACGCCGTATATTTGCGGTTGTGTATTTTGGTGTTGCATAATACGTGAATTACAAACATATATGAATTTTCTAACTTATCATCATACTTTAGGGTTTAGGATTTTGGTATCTAATCAGAATCAATTTTCTTTATATATTCAATCATATCCCAACAATTTTTCCCTTTTTTATGATGCCAAAAACTGCCTACTTCAAAAGATTTATACATGGAATTTCTTTTTCAGTAGATTTAACAACTTAAGGTCCCTGGGTTTTTTATACTTAAAAAATTTCACATAATATTTTCAGATGATAAAAACTAAGAAAGGCTAAGTTCTCTACAATCTGTAAAACTATGTTAGCATAGTATAGAGTATTAATTAGTGGGTAGAGCCTAAGGTTAGGTAATAAGATATTATCTTGAAGCGTCAAAGTGTTGAGTTTTCATTGATAGATCATAAGCACAAACATACAGAGTAGAAATAAATTCCTAACTCTACTAAACGTACAATTGATTGCAAATAAACAATTGGAAGCACGCACACGGATTGAAATTAATTAAGAAGGTGCACGGATACATGGATGAGCTTCTTCTTCTTCAGTCTCTGCAGATCGAAATATATATAGAAGACATGAGATTAGTTAATAAGCAGCTGTAATTAATTAAATTAAGTTTAGAATATTATTCTTGTAATTAAGTAAATAAATAGTACTGTGTTACGTTGGGCAGCCAAATGATGCAAATAATTTGTGGAGACCACATTTGTGATAGAGTGTGTCTGCATTGTTGTGATCCTGATGAAGAGATTGGAGACAAATGCACGCCTCCTTTGGGTCCCCAAAAGAACCCGGGAGTAGAGCTCGAGTCTCGTCAGCGGATTTTATAATTCTACAGCAATTTGAGATACGAATAGCAACGCCGCAGTCGCTCAGGTCCACGATTGATTCAATCGCATCACAGACACTGCGTGCCTCTATATAACAAGCAGCATTTATCGCCATCAAACCAATCACCACCAACCCTGCAATTTTCACACCCATAGTTATGTATATATATTTTGGTCGATTGATTAATTGCAATTGTCGTGGTACGTCTGCAGTGTGTTATAATGAACATGGAATTATAAGAATATGGTGAATCATGATTTTATTATGTATATATTATTCCTACTAATTAATAGTCTACGCAACGTAGTGGTGAAGCATGACTTCAATGAGCTTGTGAGATGTTATCTCAATATTAGGTGTCATGGAATCAGTTGAGTGGATTAGATGAGATTATTGAAAATTTTCAGTTATTTGAGATGGAGTCGCATTAGAGTCAACTAAGTTGGTTTAGATCAACGGAGTTGTCTTATGTTGATATCAGAGGATCGAGTTGGACTAATATGATGTTTTGGACAAGTCTTCTGAAGAAACAATTACACCGCGGTTTCAACTTCTATTGAGTATAACTTTCAAACGGTTGTACCAAATAGCACATGGTTTGTTGCAACAAGTATCTAACGGTGTCAACTAACTAACTAATTGTGCTAATAATTGCTGCAATCAACATGAACAATATATTTTTTTTTATAGTTGTACATTGCAAATATTAGTTTTTCATTATCTTTGAGTTGGGTGAGATCTCGAGTGAAGTGAGAAAATTCCCGTTTCCGAGTGATGAGTGTGTAAAATATTTTTTAAGTCAATCAAAGAAGTGAATCGTCTGGTGAAAGTGGATGTAGATCAAGTTGATCGAACCACTATAAATCTGTGTGTGTTGTTTTTCCGTTGATCTTTATTTGAGCTACTTCTTCTATCTTGTGAGTTATCAAATTTGAGGTTCACAAGGGCTTGACAATTGGCGCCGTCTGTGGAAAGTTAAGGTAACTACAAGATCTAAGATGGAGAGTTCTACCAAGTTAAACATAGAGAAGTTTATAATAGAGAAGTTTACAGGCACCGGTGATTTGGGGTTGTGGAGGGATTGTTCGAGGCATTGGATGATCCCAAAGATTCAGATGATGAATCAAGTGCAGCTGCGGCTGAAAGGAGCAAAGTGCTCAAGAAAGCTCGAAACACTATTCTCTTATGCCTTGGTGATAAGGTATTAAGAGAGGTTGTTAAAGAGAAGACTGTAAGAGAAGTATGAGACAAGCGTGAGAAGCTATAGATGGTTAAAACTCTTGTAAATAGGCTTTACACAAAGCAGAAGTTGTATGCCTTTACAATGGTTGATGAGAAGCCCATTCAGGATCAACTTGATGAGTTCAACAAAATTCTTGATGATCTAGAGAATATAAATATCAAGTTGGATGAGGAAGATAATGCTTTAATTAATCTTGATGAGCGCATTGCACTGGAAGATGTGATTTTGGCTATCACACTGGAAGATGTGATTTTGGTAGAAATGAGGCTATCACACTGGAAGATGTGATTTTGGCTATCAAGTCTAAGTTATTGATGTGATTTTGGCTGTCATGTCTAAAATTACATGTCCATATAGAATCAGACCTATTTGGCCTGACCCGATGGGCCCGATAGGTCTAATGGGATAGGCTGATTTTGGCTCGATGGCCCACGGCCGGCCCGTTTGGCCCGATCAATTTTTTTAAAGGCAAATAAACAATTAAAATTAGTAAAGTACTACATACTTAAATAAAATTTTGTTTTTGATTTTATTTTAACTTTGAAATTTTAACTTATGAATTATTTATAATTTTATTTGAAGTTGTTATATAGTATAATGTTATACTGGTTATTGCAGTTTATAGATACCGAGTATAATTTTTGTTAGAAATATTAAAAAAAAAATTATCTCATTGGGTGGAACGTTTCGTGTACATTAATGCTATGATCATTTATAAATTATGCGTATTTATTAGTTAATAGATAATTTTTGCAAAAAAATTATGTAATGGGCTGGGTTGGCCCGCTAGCCCACTTAGGTTAGACTGGGCTCCAATTTTTATAGGCCAGACCAGTTAATGGGCCGACTTGCCCTTGCCCACGAACATCACTCGACCCGTTGGGTTGGGTTGGGCAGCCCGAATTGCCAGCTCTAACTAAAACAGAACAAATTGTAAAAAAAAAAAAAAAAAAAATTGTACATTTAACTTTTTTGGGACAATTTCAAAAATTGTAAAAAGTTATAAGACTAAAAGGGCACCACTAGGAGTGGAGCCTGCGGTTTAATTTGATTCAACACGGAGGTCCGGACATAGTAAAAAATAAAAAATTGACTGACTTATCCCATGATTTAATGTCGACTATTTCAATGTTAATAACAACGTAAATCACTCTTGACTACTACACTACAAAAAAACGCGTAGATTAACTACAAACTTTTTGCAATGTCCATCAATTCATTGCAAATTGTGATGAATTTGCGAATGATTTGGTCAAATGGTCGTGGTCAACAAGATTAGGGACTGAATGGATGATGTTATCAAACAACTTATAAGGATGCGTTGATATGAAGTTAATTCACATTTAATCTTACGTTTGGCAGTCAAAGAATTTTAGGAGAGCACATTTATGAATCAGGATGTCAGGAGTGATAAAGTACATATATCGAGAGAGACATGAAAAATAGAGTAAATCTGTAATTCTTATTAATAGTGAAGTGTCATCTGCTGTACAAGGCAAGTAATATATATATAGCTAGAGTGGGCCTAACCAACTGTCGGCAAAAAAACAATTGATAAGCAAATAAAAGGATAAGGCAATATATTTGCAGAATCCGTTAATCAAATATAAGTCAATATATTTGCAGAATCTGTTAATCAAATATTGTATAATATTTGATATCTTCCAATACTCCCCCTCAAGTTGGAGTGTGCAAGTCTCGAACAACCAACTTGCTTCGAAGAAACTGAAATCGATCGGTCCCGAGAGCCTTCGTGAAAATATCAGCCACTTGATGCGTTGTGGAAATATCTTTCGGTTGTATATCTCCATTGGCCACTTTCTCACGGACGAAATAACAATCCATCTCCATATGTTTTGTTCGTTCATGAAAAACGGGGTTCACGGCTATGTGACGAGCGGCTTGATTATCACAAAAGAGAGGAGTAGGTCCATCCAAAATGACATCGAAATCCCTCAGTAGCCACCTCAACCATACAATCTCACAAGTGGTTGATGCCATTGCACGATACTCCGCTTCGGCTGAGGACCGAGCCACCACAGACTGCTTCTTGGTGCGCTAAGATACCGGTGCACCACCAAGAGATATGAAATAACTCGTGGATGAACGCCGTGTGAATGGGCAGCCCGCCCAATCAGCGTCGCAATGAGCACGAAGGGTGAAATTACCCGCTGCTGGAAGAAACAAGCCTTGGCCTGGAGCTTGCTTGATGTAGCGCAGAACGCGCTGGGCAGCAGTGAGATGATACGCACGCGGTGCACTGATCAGAAACTGGCTTAGAAGGCTTACGACGTAGACGATGTCCGGCTGTGTCACTGTCAAGTACAATAGTCGGCCAACTAATCGCCGATATTGTGAAGCTTCAACCAACGGGTTGTCGTCATCGACTCCCAACTTCAAATTTTTTCCATCGGAAAAAGGCTCGGCTTACTTCCTTGAAGGCCGCTCTCTTCAAGAATATCTAAAGCATATTTTCGTTGGCTTAAAACGAAGCCCTCTGGGGAACGAGCAACTTCAATGCCAAGGAAATACTTCAAAGCACCAAGATCCTTAATGCTAAATTTATCGTCCAAATATTTCTTCACAAAAGCAATATATGAGGAATCGTTACCGACAAGTAACACATCATCAACATAAATTAGTGTAGCCACATAACTTGTCTCCTATCGAAACGTGAACAGTGAGTGATCAGCGTAGGATTGACGAAATCCAATGGTAACAAGAGCTTGAGTGAATTTCTCGTACCAATTACAAGATGCCTGTAAGACCAAATAGAGACTTTTGGAGCTTGCAAACCCGTGTAACCATCCTTAGAAAACCCTTGTGGGATACGCATGTATACGTTTTCATGTAAGTCCCCGTGGAGGAAGGCGTTATTTACATCCAACTGATGAACCTCCCAATTCCGCTTTGCCGCAATAGACTACATGCATCGAACTGTCACCAATTTTGCAACTGGCGCAAATGTCTCATGGAAATCAACACCTTCAATTTGAGTGAACCCTTTTGCAACGAGTCGAACCTTGTATCTCTCTACTTCCCCATTAGGCTTGTACTTTATTTTGTAAACCCATTTCGATCCTACTACTTTCTTTCCGGGAGGTAGTGAAGTTAGTGTCCAAGTTCCATTAGTTTCTAAGGCACGAATCTCTTTAGCCATTGCATCTCGCCATAAGGGATCTCGTATTACCTGTGAAAAATATTTCGGTTCATCACGTGAGGTGATGGCTGCCAAGAACGTGGTGTGAGCCAAAGAAAATTTATTATACGAGACAAAATTAGATAGTGAATTTGCAGCGAGGTTGGCATGATCTACCAATGGGGGCAGATCGGTAACATAATCAGCGTCCAAGGTTGATTCAGGAACGGTGCCATCTATGGCAGGGGGCGACAATGGCAAAGGCTCCACAACAACAGCTGGCAAGTCGAAGCGTGCCTCGTCCATAGGGGGCATCGTGCGACGTATATGGGGTCGCGGCGGGAGTAAGCCAAGGTTAGGCGGTGTATGGTGCCCTCGAACTTGGGCCTGTGCCACACTGGTCGCATCTGCTAGGGGCATTGCCTCACAGCCTCTAAATGGAAGTAAGTGCACAAGGAAAGTTATATCACGTGTGCTGTAGAATTTGTGGCTATTTAAATCGAAAACCCGGTATGCCTTTTGTCCATTCGGGTATCCAACAAAAATGCATGCGCTCCCTCGTTCATCAAATTTATCCTTGCGTCAGTTCTCATGAGCGTAAACCAAACAACCAAAAACCCTAAGGTGATCATATGTTGGCCGTTTCTTGAACAATATCTCGTACGATGTCTTGTTCTCAATAACTGGAGAGGGTAATCGATTAATTATATAGACAGCCATAAGTACGCACTCTCCCCAAAATTCGACGGACAACCTAGCTTCAAATCTGAGGGCTCGAGCAACTTCCAATATATGTCGATGCTTTCGCTCCACAATCTTGTTTTGTTGCGGTGTATTTGTGCAAGATGTTTCTACCAATATCCCATGTGTTGAATAGTAATCAAGTAATATACTCGACTGAGATTCCACTCCATTGTCCGAGCGAACTCGTTGAACCTGTAGTTGAAACCGTGTTCTAACCATATTGCAGAATTGGATCAATGAATTAATGACGTCAGATTTACGTCGAACAAGATAAATCCAATCTCCCCTACTATAATCATCCACTATCGACAAGAAGTATCTAGCACCAGAAAAAGTATCGCACCTATATGGGCCCCAAATATCACAAATGGATCAATTCAAAACATCGGGAAAATTTAGTTCGGCTAATGGAAAAAGGCAAACGTGTCTATTTTGCTCGAATACAAGAATAACAGAAACTAGTGTTCGTCATATGAGATTTAAAAGAATGTATGTGCTTCAGTTTTCCATCCGACGCATGCCCTAAGTGTCTATGCCACAAATCTAAATCACCAACAGCGGATAGGACATCCCACTCGACTACTCAATGTGATGCGTAATATGCTCGCTTGCTCCCGAATCTATGGTCCAAGATCGTGCGGAGTTATAAATCATACCTGCCATGTTAGCCGATGCAGTCGACGATGGGCCAGCACTCCCTTGGAACTCATTTCGCATAGAATCGGCGAAAGATATCAAATCAGCCGTCAATTTGGAGCTGCACTCGCTGCCTTTTTCGATCGTCTTCTCGTCGTCGGCCATTGACATATTGCAGCGGAAAGAATCGTAGTTATTGTGAGTCAATTACCAGGATAACCGCTCTGATATCATGATAAAGTACATATATCGAGAGAGACATGAAAAACAGAGTAACTCTCAAAACAGAGAAATTCTTATTAATCGTGAAATGTCATCTGCTGTACAAGGCAAGGAATATATATATAGCTAGAGTGGGCCAAAAACAATATATAAGCAAATAAAAGGATAATGCGATAATCAAATATTGAGAAAATTTCATTTTACGTCCTCTAACTTAGGCCTAATCCAATTTATATCTTTTAAGTTTTCACTTTTTCGATTTACGTCCTTTGTTGTCCAATTTACGTCCTTTTTGCTAAAAAAATTTCAAACTCACCGGAATGTGAGGAATAAATTCGGATTTCGGCCAAAGAGTCCAATTTACGTCCTTTAAGTTTGAAAATTAAAATTTAATAAATAATTTTTCTAAAAATATCATTAAAAATTCTAAAAAAATTTAAAATATTTTTAAAAATCCGAAAATATCATTAAAATTAAAACCTATAAAATGTGAAAAATAAAATTCAAAATATCTCATTAAATTTTCTAAAAATCTCATTAAAAATTATAAAATGTGTAAAATAAAAATAAAAAATTTTACAATTCAAAAAATCGAAAATGTTTAATTTAAAATTAAGAAATTCAAAAATCTCATTAAGTTTTAAAAAATGTGTAGATTAAATATTACAAATTCTAATTTAAATTAAGAAATTCAAAAATCTCATTAAGTTTTTAAAAATGTGTAGATTAAATATTACAAATTCTAAAAACCCAATAAGAATAATAAAAATTATTAATATTTCATTAAAAATCAAACTTGATCCAGACTCATCCGCCATTAAAGTTTTTCTTGAACTCCTAAATTTTTTTGTATTCCACACCTTGTTTGATTGTAGAACCGTTTCAAATTCATTTTAATGATGTTTTTAGAATTGTATAATTTTTAATTTTATTTTAAACATTTTTAAAATTTTAATTTATATATATATATATATATTTTAGAATTTTATGTTTTTATGAGATTTTAAAAAAAATATATTTTTAATTTACAAATTTTTTAAAACGTAAATTGGACTATTTGGCAGTAATCCCAATTTTCCGGCCAAAAGGACATAAATTTGACCTAAAAGGATATAAATTGCACACCCTAGGACGTAAATTGAAAAAGTGATTAGACCAGAACGTAAAATGAAATTATCTCAATTATTGTATAATATTTGATATCTTCCAATTAGAGTGATCGTCAAAAGATTGGAGACACGTGCACGTCTCCAGGCGAGCCAGAAAACCCATGAGCCGACTCTCGTCGACTTTAATAATATCACAGCACTCTGAGATATCTAGATCAATAGAAATGCCGCAGTCGATCCGCATCACGAATGATTTAATGCTATACGAATAAGTTGGAGGAAAAAGCATTGTGAATCAGTATGTGTTGGATGTAATGTAGAACCATGCAGTTATGCCGCATCATCTACCACGGTTTGATTTTTTATTTGTCTTTTAGGTGATTTTTTTTTTTAAAAAAAGATTTGTTTGATTTGATATGAATTGCAAAAAAATCTGTGAGTTTTATATCCCTTCTCAATTTAATTGTACTAATATTTCATGTGAAAAGTCAATTTATATGTTATTTGTATTTATAGTATCACATATTTGTTTTTACATTAACATATAATTACCTTCATATTAACACAGATCTGAAACCTGTTAAATAATTACCTTCATAGTAACACAGATCTGAAACTGTTTCTTGTTAGCCTTCTGCTCCATTTTTGTGAGATTCCCTCTTTTACTAAATCTCAAGATACAATATAATCATAGTTATCTGATTATTTAGTTAGATATGAGCAGATATTTTTTCGCTTATATCTTTCATTGAACAAATCATTCATTATCTTGTGATCAGAATAAACCCCGCAATTGTGATTATCTTAATTATAATTAAACAAATGCACGTTTGCTGTCCAGCCTAGCATGTAATTGGATATAATATAAGCAAATGGAGTTAATTACGTGTTTAGTTTGAATTAATTAATTACAAGCTACCTGGCCGGAGATGTGATCATTCAGTTGACTATGCATGTTGATGAATAATTTGGTGTTTTTAATTAACGAAGATCATTACGTGCACTTCATGAAACATAAAATACTTGAGAATTAATCATCACTACAAAATATTTCCCAAAAGGCATCGGCAAATGGCATCGGCAGGCCGGCCGATGCGAAAAGGGGACGGCATTTAATGCCCGATGCAAAATGGCATCGGCAGTGGGCCCCGATGCGAAATGGCATCGGCATTTAATGGCCGATGCAAAATGGCATCGGCAGTGGGCCCCGATGCCATTTGGTAACGGCCCCCCGATGCAAAATGGCATCGGCAGTGGGCCCGATGCCTTCCCCGATGCCCTAATTCAATATAAATTGGCCAAACCCCCCTTTCTTCCAGAACGTAACAGCCGCAACACCCCTCCCCCAAACCTCCATTGTCGAGTTTTACACCTCCCCACTCAAAAATCACCTTCGTTTGCGGATCGAACTCGGTTTTTGGCCATTTGTGTTCTACACTTCGACGGGAGCATTTCTACGGTAATTTTTTTCGTTTTCATTGGTTAAATTTGAAGTTATATATGTATATATAGTTTTAGTATATATATGTATATATATGCATATATGTTGTATGTATATATAAAATTGTTAGAATTGTTAATTTTTATGCATGCATGTGTTAATTGTAAGAATTTATAAATTGTTAATTAATTATGTTGTGTTAGACATGTATTTATATGTACGTATGTTTTAATAATTAAGTTATATGAATTTATTTGTTAATTAGGGTGTTAGAATTATATTTGTGTTATATGTCTATATGAATTTATTTGTTAATTAGGGTGTTAGAATAATTATTAGAATATAATTAGAATTATATTAATTGATTTTAATAGAGTTGGGAAATGAGACGTTGGTTGTTTGTGTGTTGTAGCTAGACGTCGATTGACATGGATTATTCAATTCGTAGTTGGATGTATAGTCCAAGATTAGTGAATGGGATTATGAACCCCGGATTTGTTAGTGGAATAAATGAATTTATTGAATTTGCTACTAGTAATCCGAATTCGATTTGGGAAGGAAAAATTAGGTGTCCTTGTTCGAAAGCTAGATGTCGAAATCAAACTTATAGAGATCCTAATGAAGTGAAATCTCATTTATATCGAAATGGTTTTACACTGAATTATTATAATTGGATTTATCACGGGGAAGAGAGTTGGGGTCCACGTCCATATCAAAACACTAATGAATATGCGTCAACTTCAAACGACGTTGACCCAGCGGGACCTAGTTCGTACCACACTATGGTAGAAGAGTTAATGGGTGGCCCAAACATTGATTTTGGAATCGACGTGGAAGAGGAGGCACTTAATGAAGAACCCCTAACGAGAATGCGGCACAGTTTTACGGCATGCTTCGTGTAGCGGACCAAGACTTGTATCCTGGTTGTGAATCTCATTCGCAGTTGTCATTCAATTCCAGATTGTTGAACATTAAAACGGAAAACAGTTTGTCTGAAAGGGGATACAATCAGGTTGTTGAGTTGATTCGTGAGATTTGTCCTCCCGAAAATAAGGTTCCCAAGAAATTTAACGACACCAAACATTTGATGAGTGGGATGGGTCTTCCGGTAGAAAGGATTGATTGTTGTGCACAGAATTGCATGTTATTTTGGGGTGCAGACAGCGAACTAGATTTTTGTAAGATTTGTGGTCGATCACGGTATAAGCCGAGTAGGGTTGATGTAGATGGTCGGTTGAAAAAGAAACGCCCGGTTAAGGAGATGTTCTACTTTCCGATAATTCCTCGTTTGCAAAGATTGTACATGTCCAAGGCCACTGCGAAGGATATGACATGGCATGCCTCGTGCGCTTCTGATGACTCTGGTGTTATGCGTCACCCGGCAGACTCGCTGGCTTGGAAGCATTTGGACCGTTCGTATCCTGATTTTGCATCTGAAATTAGGAATATGAGGTTGGGCTTGAGCACAGACGGGTTTGCACCGTTTGGAATGACGGGGAAACAATATTCGTCATGGCCAGTTATACTTACTCCGTACAATCTACCCCCGTGGTTATGCATGAAGGATCAATTCATGTTTATTTATTATAAAATACGTGTAATAGGTTGATGCCTTCAAATTTAATTTCGAGGACGATCAGATCGATAATGTACCGGAATATGGAGCTTGGTGCACACGCCTGGGCTTTGGTATCACCCGGCACGGTACAGCGGTGGTGGGATACATTCCAGGTATAGAATAACTTTACATTAACATTTTGTTATTTTGTTATATTAATTCGTTAATTAATTTTTTTTTGCAGACCGAGGTCAGGTGGGACCCTGAAGCCACATCTTCTACAGAGGTGTACCGACTCTTTCTTCAAAGAGCTGCAAGTCGGTACACTAACATGTTATCAAAAATCAAGAAGGCGTGGGTGAGGGATAACAAGAGGCCGAGGTGGGATGTGAATGTTTGGAACGACTTAGTTCGTCACTGGAACAATCCCGAAACAATTAAGAAGAGCGAGCAGGCTCGTAAGAACCGCTTATCCGAGCCTGGAGGTCCGGGTACTGGCCATGGTACTCATAAAGGCGGAGCTCGTGGAGCAGCAGAGGTCGCACGTCGCATTGTAAGTATTTGTGGTCAATTATATATAATTAATTTTAGTTAATTATTTAGTTTATTTATTCGTATATGTCTTCGATTCAAAATACAGGAGGAGAGGATGGGACGCCCTGCATACGACTGGGAGATAGTTGAATATTACCACCGTTACGAAAACGGGACATACACTTGTGACCATATGGGTGATTTACTTGTAAGTGTGTACATATACATATATATATATATATATATATATATATAACAAATATATATTTAATTGTACTTGAAAATGTATTAACCCACTTTTAAATGTGCACGTATAGGACCAGATACAGGACGAGCTCACCAATAATACTACAAGAGATCCGTCAGATGAACCTAGTTCAGAGGATGGTTCCCAGGCCCTACCTATACCCGAGATGTCTCAACTGTACGTGAAGAAGGTCGGCAGGTCTCATGGACGTGTTAGGGGCCTTGGACAAGTAGGCAAGAACAGACGGGTCTCCTCCGGTCCTGGCGAGACGTCAAGTGGTACGGCTTATGGACGATTCTCCCAGGAAGACATGAACAATGCTATTGCTGCAGAACGGAGAGTCAATGAAGATAGAGAGCAGCGCTTACTGGAACAAATGCGGCAGCAGGAGGAGCAATTACTCAAGCATTTTCAGGAGCAGATGGCAATGATGATGGGTGGGGGTCGGATGGGTGGGACGGGTCAGATGGGTGGGGAGCCGAGGCCGTCGGGGGCGTCGCACAACGTTCATGATAGTAGACAGGTTCAGGATCGGGATGATACTGAGGATGATGGTGATGGTGATGAGGAGTGATACATTTTTATATTACTTTGTTACGTGTGATGTTATTATATTACATTGACGTTGAGGATTAATTTTTATTTTAATGTTGTGTGTGATGTTATTTTAATTGACGTGAACATGCTAATTATGATTATAATTAATGTTGTTTGTGATACGATGTTATTTTAATTGAAAATGAACTAGAGAATAATTTTATAATAGATGAAAATATTTTTAATTATATGGATAAGTGAATTCATATTTTTAAATGGATAAGTGAAAATAATTATATATATTTAATGTTGTGAATTGAAAATTAGAATGAATTTACATGATGTGATTGGAATAAATTTAAATGTATAAATGAAAATAATTATATTCAATGTTGTATGTAATTATAATGTTGTGAAATTAAAAATTAGAATGAATTTAAATAGTGTGAATTGATCGTAAATAAATTATTTAATTTGAAAAACATAATTTAGAAATAATTATGATATGCTTTGATAAATAATTTAATAAGCAACAATTAAAGTTAGAATGGATTGAATTAATTAAAGAATTAAAATGTTGTAAATTGAGGATTAGAATAAATTTAAATAGTGTGAATTGATACCGTAAATAAATTATTTAATTTGAAAAACATAATTTAGAAATAATTATGATATGCTTTGATAAATAATTTAATAAGGAACAATTAAAATTACAATGGATTGAATTAATTAAAGAATTAAAAACTCAAATTAAATTGAATATATATTAATTGCATTCACAACATGTCGACTAAAAGCTCCTAGCCTAAACGGCACACAGGGGGCGCTCAAAAGCCTTCGAGACCGTGAGGTCCCGAGTTCGAAGTCCCGAATTCGAACCCCAGAAATCGCGAAAATGGCCAGATTTCCGAAAAATGGGGTGGCCCAGCGGTGGGGGGTGGGTGTTGGTGGCCTATCGACCTGGGTTCGAAACCCAGATTCGGCTTTTTTAAATTTTAATAAAAAGGCATCGGCAAAATGGCATCGACAGTGGCCCCGATGCCATTTAGTAACGGCGGTTGTCCCGATGCGAAATGGCATCGGCTGTCCCCGATGCGAAATGGCATCGGCAGTGGGCCCCGATGCCATTTGGTAACGGCGACCTGCCGATGCCATTTCGCATCGGTTTTCCCCAAATCCGATGCCATTTAAATGGCATCGACCATATTGGCATCGGCACGCTGCCGATGCCTTTGCCGTTGCCTTCATCTTTGGGGACGGCAGATCCGATGCCTTCCCCGATGCCATTTCGTTATTATTTTGTAGTGCATGATCAAATGCACGTCGACTGGTTTAAAACGTATTAATTTAGTTTAATTAATGAAGGCCGGAGAAACATATAAAATGGCATTAATAATATTGTTCCAAATGAAATAAAGTTAAACGATGATGATATGATGCATACATACGAATTAAGAAAAAAAACACACAACAAGCTGCACGGATACATGGATGATCTACTTTTTCTTCACTACAAGAAAAATGACTTTTAGTAACAAAACTCGTGTCATTATAGCTTCTCTAGCTAAAAGTCTTTAGTGACGGTAATTGACTTTTAGTGACAAAATTCTTGTGATTAATTCTTAAATTTGTATCACTCTTAACTAGAGAAGAAGCAATAATGACAAGATACTGTTACTAAAAGTCAATTTTCTTATAGTGCGGATCATAAATGTATCTTACGTTGGGCAGCCAAATAATTTTTTGAGGCCACATTTATTATCCTTAACTGATGGGAGGCACCTGCACAACAGACGGAGATTTATCTGATGATATAACGCGTATCTATTCACAACGTCTTTAAGAATAGCAACGCCGTCGTCGCTGCCGCAGTCATCGGTCTGCATCTCGATTTGTTTAGCAATGACATTACACACACCTTGAGCTTCTATATAAGAAGCAATACTAATTATCATCACCACCATCAAACCAATTTTCACACCCACCTGCTGCATATTAATTATATATGTATGTATATATATTTTTTATCCATATAATAATATTGATTAATAGCAATTGCCGTGCATGGTACGTCTGTCTGCAGTGTACGTGTTATTTATAGGGGCGCAAGCGCGGGCCGGGCTTAATTAATTTACTTAAGAATATATATATATGGTTTATTATTTATTATTAGTATGTCTGTTATTAGCTGTCCTCAAAAAAAAAAAAGTATATATGTCTGTTATTAGCTGTCAAAAAAAAAAAAAAAAAAAAGGTATATAGGTCTGTTATTGGCTAGTTAGTGGTGAAGCATGATCGATCATTTAGTGTCCTCTATTTGGTTTTCAATCAAATTCCGTCTCATCTAAAAGTCTGAACTTATACGGAAGTGTGGAATTACCTTTTGTGGAGGAGTTGCTTTCAGGAGGAATCGAACCCAAAATGTGTGGGTGCATGTGAGCCTTGTGGTTCTAATACCATGAAAGAATTCCGTCTTATCTAAAAGTCTGAACTTATACCTATGTAATTCCTACAATATCTCTCTTTTATTGGAAATATATCCCCTTTATTCTCTCTCTTTCTTTCTAAGTAAGTTGACATTCTCTTTCTTTCATAAGGAAAAAAAAAGAAAAAAAAAAGAAAGAAAGAGAAACCATTAATGAAGGGTAAATGCGTCACAAAAATATGTTCCTTTCATCCACTTTGTCACAAATCTTGTTTATCTCCACCATTTAACCAGATTCTTCGTAATTTTCGACGATTTGATGGGCATTGAATAATATTCCCAAAGATATGAGGAGATATCATTCATGGAAAAAAACAATATAGGACAATCCACCCCTAGTCTTTAAGATTCAAGTTAAATTTTATTAGAGTTTCAATTGAAGACAATGATACTTAATTGTACCAATTTACCCTTATCTTACATTTAATTTCGAATTTTCAAATGATTTAATTTCATTAATATCAAATATGCAAAGTCAAAAGTATTAAATTTGAAAAAGCTGAGAGATTATCCCTCGATTATAGCGCTAATTGCAATTAAAAAAACTTTCCTAAAATTCGAGATCATACTTTCTGTCTGTCCACATTCATATTTTTATATATTCAATAATTTTCTTATTAATCGGAAATATATTTTAATTAATTAAATATTCATATTGTTATTATTTTGCATACCATATCTTTATTAAAATATAAATTATATTATGAAATACTTAATAAAATTAATACATTCAAAAAAAATATTTTACTCGATACACCTTTTAGAGTGTTTAAATAATTTGCTGAACAACTTGTATTAACAAATACTTGTTGAATAAGTCTGTAATATTTTTGCAAGATGAATATATGCATATTTTATTATATGCAACCGAGAAGTGCATATACTTTCAAATATGCATGCATTTTTTTATATATGCAACCAATAATTGCACATACTTTCATATGTGCATGTGTTATTTTAGCTATGGAAATTGTCAAATATAGTCATAAATATATTGGGTAATATCTTTGCATATAAAAAATTGTTGCATATTTTCAGTGACATGCAAAAAATATGTTGCATATTCTCAGTAATTGTTGCATATTCTTAGGACTTCGTTGCATATTATTATATCAGCCTAATGCACATCTCTTTTATGCCTGAAAACAAATTGTGTAAACTCCATCGTATAGAAATGCAACAGGTGCAGTACATTATACACTCGTGAAACAACATTTTCACCACCTTATGCGCTTATTACCGTACTAATATACGTGAAGGCTGCCACCGATGTAGCAACCACAACCCCAGCAGCAGCATGCGGCCACCATAACCCCAGCAGCAGCATGCCACCTGTATAGAGGCTGATATAACTTCTGGTATTTAGCTTCAAGTGCTGCACTCCCCTCAAAAAATTTAGTCTTGGCGGCATCCATGATTTCCTCCATTTGGATGAAGTTCCCAGCCCTCGTGCGGAAATCCGCATAAGAAACTGGGAAAGTAAGATGGATAGATTCCCAGAGCTTGGAACCTATCCTCAGACCGGAAACAGCTGAGATCAGCTTTGTCTCATCGTTAACGGCCTCCCCATCGATCACCAGCCTATCAAAGCGCTCGATGAAGTCCTTGCCCGATTCATTCAGGGACTGACGAACGTTTGCCAAACGTTGCTTTGAGGCTGGGCGAGCAGCAATAGACCCGTAGTAGGTCAGAAAGAATTGTCCCAGCTCAAGGAATGAGGTGATAGATCCGACACTCAAAGTTGTGTACCAACGATGAGCCCGGTCTTCCAAGGTTAGGGAGAATTTTCTACATTGTGTGGCGTCCGTTGCCCCGATTGAGGCCATGTAGTTGGAGTACTTGGACAAGTGTACTCTGGGGTCGGACATTCCGTCATATGCCGCCATGGAGGGCATCTGAATTTTCCTTTGGATGGGGGCGGTAAGGATCGCAACACTTAGTGGAGGTGCGGGCAGAGTGATTGGTGGAGTGGTCCCTTGCTTCGAGGCGACCACCTCTGCTCGCAGAGCATCCATTTCTAGCTTCATTAATTTATGGGTTTCGAGGAACTGGGCGATTTGCCCCTCCTCTGCGGTTTGTGGTCGGGGGACGACGACCTCGTCGCGTCGGCTCCCGTGAGATGCGGCCGGGTGATCACCATGATGTGATCGCCTAGGAGAATGTCTCTCCGAACGGTGGCTGCGATAACTCTTCGCTGGAGCTCGCGAGCCCTGCCCCGGCCCCACTCGATTGAGAGCTGAGACTCTGTCGCCCTGATCTCTCTTGTCAGCGCGATCCCTGTGGTCGGCCCTCCCTGGTCGACCATCCACGTTGAAAGGCACTCGGCGAGGAGCCCTCCCATCTTTATCCTCCATCCGGTTGAAAACCGAATTTCGGTGTCGCGAGTCTCCCGTGTGGCTATTGTGGGAGTGCTCGACAGCTTTATCCTTTCCTCTGTCTTGGGGACGAATAGAGTTGGAGTGATAGGAACGGTCGTCCTCCTCATTCCCCTTGGCTTTGCGAGCTTTGTCGAAGGCCTGATCTTTGGCCTTCTCCAGCTTTTTTTCTCATTCTGCCTCCTCTTCTCCAGGAGGTAGTCAGAGAGGTCTTTCAAATGCTGGGGATCATTCAGAATGTCCCCCATGTTCAAGTTTGCGAAAGGATTTACCGGCCGCGCCGGAGGGGGTTCGTTCCCTCCGGACGGTAAGATTCCGTCATGTGGAGTATGCTGAGACATCGTTTAAAGAGTGTCTCCTGGGGATTATTACAAGTATATGACTGTTCTTAAGCTTTCGACGCTTAAAAACGAAAGATTAGAGTTCTTACGCAGAAGAACGTGCTATTACAACTACTTACTAGCAAAGTAACAACAACTAAAGCTTGAAAACAAGATTACAAAGAGATCAAACTCCAAAATATGTCTCGAATATCGCAAATATTCAAGAACACGAAGAACACTAAAATACGTAAATAAAGCTTTAAACGATGGAACTACCGATTAAAACCTGAAAATGGAGTTTGCAAACCGATCGCTCGATGATCGGTCGAAACTGAGAATGATGAACACGTAAAAGGACCCCTCCTTCTAGCGCCAAATGTTGTACGTGCTTTCGTCGGGTTGACTTGGATGTGGACTATTTGCTAGCACGAGACAAACATGTATTATGATCGGGGTTTATTACGTGTTTAGAGAGTATTTATATGATCTTGATGATCTTATGCGATGAACAGTAAGAACATAAGGTATAGCTTCTTGGAGAAGCTAAAGCTTTAGAAGCTTGGGAGAGTTTATTGCTTTGGGTCGGAGTGATTTGGTGGATTGTGTGAACTTATGTTACAAATGAGCCTTTTAGGCATTATATAGTGGTTTCTGGGGGCTGCCCGCCCTTTACACGTGGCACGCCCTCATTGGACCTGTCTTCTGCCCGAAAAGGTGATTTGATGGCGCATTTAATGCTAAACCGCCTCCGGTGGTCGTCCTCGCCGAGATGCCGAGGAGCTGGGCCATGGTGGTCGCCGGAGGACCTGATTATCTAGGAAGGTGGTCGCCCAGACCTTCGAGGTGTGTGGTCGCCACTCTCCTTGCTGTCTCCCAAGGCTTCAACACTTAGACTTCTCTAGCTAAGATAGACACGTGCTCGCCAACACATTTGGGCGAGCAGCTAGCTAAAACATGTGCTCGCCAACATCTTTGAGCGAGCACTTAAATATATTAAATACATTTATTCTATTACATTTTCTTGGTCTTGTTGACTAGTCCTCGCCACGTAAGCTGGTGACTAGGATTGACTTCTTTGACTAGGTATAACAGTTCCGTCTCCTTTCATGATTGGTGTGCAATACCTATAATAGCATGTTTGTAATTGAATCCCCCTACTGTTATGAGAGTTGAAAAGGATCCCATTGGGAGTAGCCATAAGCTAAGGTCTTCCATTTGATGCAGTCTTATGCCTTACTAATGTCCAGTTTCAGCACTGCATATTCCGGCCTGCTTTTGTTATTACACATTCAAATATTGCGATTAAGATATTGTCCGTAATATGAGGAAGATGGAAAATTTAAAAAATACTTCTCCGAGGGTCTTGAGGAAGTGAACAACTTTTTATAAAAATCCAAGATAATATCCTCAATCTCATTACATATGTCCTTAATATAATTAAATTTCCTCGATCTGTTCCGTAGCTCGGAGATGAAAGTAAGTAGTGTTGCGATCCCCGAAGAGATCTAGGAAATTCTCAATCTTTGCAGCCAATACATCTCCTCTCCAAGTAAGTTGCTTAATTTCCTCGCCGTCCCATGGCCGTTGTTCATCATTAAGTTTGATATGATTAGTTAGGTTCATGCAGTGCTCCAGATTGCAACCAATGTCCAAGCCTTTTCAAAATGGAATCTAGAAATGGTGCAAGCCTTAGGCTACAGACGTATGGCCAGATCCAAATTCATGAAAGGGATCTAAGCACTCAATGTTTTGCGGAAAACGATCGAGCCTTTCGCGAAGCAAATTATTTCCATCCCTCTTGTTAAGCCAAGTAAATTTAAGTCATTTGGCTACCAAATCCTTGAGGACCAAATCATTAACAATGTTTCTGAATTCTGCAATTTGTAAATAAGAATTTTTTGCGCCCCCTAGTTTTCTCAGCCAAAGACAATCACTACAAAACACCTGAAGATTTGCGAAGACAGTGACGGCCGCAAAACCGTCGTCAAATTTGTGATAACAAATGACGGAGTCAACAAAATTTGCGATGAAAATAAAGGTTGTCGCAATTTAACAGACTTTGGGCAGTTTTTCAACTGAAATTGTAGGCATAATAGGGCTAAAAAATCTCCTTGTTATACTGGCAATTAATAAGCATACCTTGTTACCAACCACTTATCCATGATACTGAAGCTGCAGAATGAATTTATATATACCGAAGGCTGAGTCTGCAACATGAATTTACATGTGTTAATGCCAAAATTAAATTAGCAAATTAAATGAATTATTCACAAAATTATACCTATATGCATTCCGATTTTTTTTATTATCAGGATCCAACTCCAAAGCCATTTTAAATGCATCATCCTATAGTTCTTCACAACAACAACGTACAAATATGAAACGTTAACCAAAATTCATCTAAAAAGAATACACGAGTGATTATTATACGTACCTTGAGTAGGTTCCACACACAGCCGACTTTGTAGTGAGACGTGGCCCAATTTGGATCCAGTGCAGCACATAACTCAGCATCATATAAAGCCAATGCACCTTCGAAGCTCCGTTTCGCCCGAAGTATTTCATCATATAGATTTATATGTATAGCCTAAAAAGCTAGCCCTTAGCTTATTATAATGAGACTTTAAAGACTCTGATTAATTATATTACCTCGTTGTACCATTTGACTGCAGTACGGTAATCCTCGTCATCTTAAGCATAGTCGCCTGCCTTATTAACACCCACACGCCTCAAATACCAAAGTACCTTTCTCTACCGGCCAGTAAATGATACTGTTATTCAACATGATAAATGAAAAATTACTAATGCAGAGGAGAGATTGAGGTGTTCAAACCCGTCTTTTTTTTTCTTTAGAATGAACTAGTATTTCACCCGTGCGTATATTTTATAATGGTAAAATTAATTAGGCAATTATATTTTGTCAATTTCATATTGTTTTAGTTTAATTTATCATCATTACCCGAAGTTACTTAAATTTATGACGTCAATGATTCTCTTATCGAGCTTCGTTCATAATTAATACTTCTACAATATATAAATTAATTAAAATGTATAAATTATTAGCATTGTGTAAAACAACACAAATTAAATTCAAAATGTTGTCAAAGCATCAAAGCATAGCCATTAATCAAATTATTGTAATTTAATAAAAAATTAAATAACAAATAAATAACTACATGAATATAGCTTAATCTTTATTATTATTATTATTATTATTTTCAGGCAGATGGTAATCCAACTAAATTAATATAAACATTATAACAATGACAATCAGACTAAACCTAATAAATAGTTTTACAATTACATGAAACACAATATAAAAATAATACAAATTATACTCGAGATTAAATTTAAAAAGTAACATGAGAATTGATTAAAATAGTAGGCTAAAAAAATAAATATTTTGAAAATATAAATACATTGTCTATATGAATGAAATTATTATAAATATAATATAATGAATTTACAATTATAATTTATATGAAAGTATAACTTTTGTTCCTATTTTTCTGGCACTTCGAAAAGGCCGTCATTCACATTAGTTTTATAAATTCAAGGGTTGATTTGATGATGACGCACATGCACCCATTCGTAACAAATCATTTTGAACTTTTTTCACACCAAAGTATTCGTGTTCTTTCAAATTTACCACAAACACAACATGCAACAAAATGCAATATTCCTTTACATTCAAGATTTGCAACAAACTTAGGAGAACCTGAATATTATAAACATGAGATGGATGGACACAACAAAAACATAAACATATACAAATCACAATATCAACGTCATTTACATTTACCTATATGAGTTGAACTATATATTTTCCAGATCATATGTACGCAACCAAATAACCATTCAGTAATCACAATCATAATCAAATACACATGAAATGTAGTTGACAATAAAAAAAATTAAAACCACACATTTTACTCAATCTACAATAATAATATAAAAAATATAGTACACATAATTTGAGACGCTGATGCATACAAATTAGTACTCTATTTAATATGCTTCGAGTAAAAACACATTTATCCTTTTGATATCGGTCTTGCACTTAAGAACAACAAAAGAAAAAAAGGAAAAAAAAAACTTATAATGAATTGTGGTACGCATAAAGGATACACGAATGACATAATTGTATTTTCCTATATTTTGATACATATAACATTTATTCTCACAAAAATAACTTTATTAATTACTCTCTCTTTTCCATAATAATTTTCATAGGTAGATGGACACACATATTAAAAAAGTGTAATAATAAGTGAAATTTTGAGGGGTCATTTTGTAAACTTTTATGTATAAAGTAAATAAATGAGTTGACGTGTGTATATGTGTGGAGAAAAAGTAATGACATTTACGTAAAATTGAGAATATTGTGAAGGTGAAATTTATAAAAGATTTTTCAATTTAAAGGTTTGAATGTTATTGTGAAACGTCCTGAAAAGAAAATTGTGAAAGTTATTGTGGGACGAATGAAATACATAGCAATGTTCAATAAAAAATAAAATTGAAATAAATGAAGTAATGAAATTAATCTTCCCATTTCAGAGCAATAACTAAATCGTAAAATAAAACGGAAGATTCATAATTCATATAGATAAAATAAAATACAATTGTTGGAGTATATTTTACTGCATTTCTTGTGCGTTGGGAAATCCAACCGGTCACCTGTGTGACTGTGTTAAAAAGTCTTAGAAAGAATAAAAAAAAAAAATAGAAGGTAAAAAATGGCGGGAAACAGACTAGCCTCTTTTTATATATATATAGATATCCAACGGTCCATTCACGGTAAGTATAAGTATTCCTAGTCAATGGAAACAATATTGCGACAGCTTCGTGATTTTTCGCCCAAACAGCATGCTCAACAGCTCTCCAACCAAACTGATCAAAATTGGAAAACAGAATTAAGATTCAATTGTATGTAATAGGAGAAATAGAAGACGTCGAAACTACTAACCCATGTACTTTTTAAGCAAAGACTCGATACATTTTGTTTTTGTTATTGCTGCGTGTGCCAAAGGACTTAACTCATGTACTTTGTGATTTGGATCAGCCTCAGCCTAGATGCATTGAAAATTAATTAAGGAGGCGAGTGAGAGTACTATTAATGCATTTAAAAGACGAGTGATCGAGAAAGGACGACTAGTTACATACCTCCAGCAGCAGTTCCGCACATTCAGCTGAGCCAGAGGAGATAGCAAGTGTAAGAGGGGAGGACCAGTTTTTTTTACAAATTGCATTTGGCTGCAAAACAGGTCGAATTCCACAAATAAATACAACATTATTCGGACTTATTTTAAATAAATATTCGCCGAAAATTCTAATTTAACCTTTGCTTGATTACTCATCAGGATCCTCAGACTCTCAACATTTCCAAGTTCCGCCGATAGAATGAGCTTCGATATCAGCACCATTCATCAGCAACAACTCCATTAGCTCCAAGTCTCCTGAAATTAATCAAAAGTAAAGTTTGTTTAGAATGAAATTAATAAGTATGTATAGTATAGAGTCACAACCATGTATAACAGCCCAATGCAATGAAGTGTGTCCCTTGTAAGTACTTTTCGCTACATCAGCACCATTTTCTATTAGGCTCCGTTTGGTTGGGTGGATTTGGGCTTATGGATTTGAAATCCACAGTCCAAATCCATTCTACATGTTTGGATTATGAATGGATTTCAAATACTTAGATTTGTGTCTACACACTTTTAGTTAAAATTGAGAGGGATTTCAAATCCTCACTAAAACCATGTCATTTGAAATTCATCTATTTTTAACTCCTCTCATTTGAAATGCCTCCTCAAACCAAATCCCTCCATCCAAACGCAACCTTAGATACTTTGCCAAAGGTGTATCCCCTGAAGAAAGAAATCTAAAATTATTCAACTATCAGTACAAGAAAATTGATCTTTAATGACAAAAATCCCGTCATGAGAGAGAGACCTTTGAAAGTTTGTACATCAATGTTGACTCCCACTTCGTTAACAAGGAAAGTGCACATGTCAATTAGGCCATATGCAACGACGTAATGCAAGATCGTAACCCCACCCACATCAGTTTCTTCATCACACCTTCGGCGAAACTCTCCATCATCACCGATGTCTACCAATATATCTGCGAAAATTAATAACAAGCTGAAAATTAAATTAATGAAATAATTATTTAATGTGACAAAATAACAAGATATTTAATTATTGAGTTTACTTATCAGATTTTCAATGTTAATTTCCAGAATCGGCAGCCTGAATTAATAAACTACCTGTCAAACAAAACACACGATTCTTTTCATATTTGAATGGATAATAATCATGTAACAAGAAAAATTAAAATAACAAAGAAACTATGTATCTGAACGTTTTCTTGAATACCTTCAACAGAAGAAGAAGATAACGAAGAATAACAAGAACATGGAGAAGGAGAAGCACTATAAGACGAAGGAGGATGAGAAGAAGACGACGAAGGAGGATGAGAAGAAGACGATGAAGGAGGAGAAGCAGCCATGGCGTTGAGTTGTTGAAAATACAAAGAAACTAAGTATATTAGCGGTTATCGTTTGAGTTAATTAGTTAATTACTTTATTAACGAACTTGGTGCAGTTAAATACACATGCACTGATTTTTACACAACGTGTCATGGGCCCACATCAGCAAACTAAATAAATTATAAATACACATTGTTATGGAATTGTATCCACAAAGCAACTCCTCACAAATGATAAATTAAGACAACTAGAAACGCAAAGAATTGAAAAACGAATAAAGAACTCAAAGAAAGAACACGGGATTTACGTGGTTCGATCAAATGATCTACGTCCACGGAGGATAGAAGACTCTCTTCACTAATCTCAAATGAAAGTTACAGATTACAAGTATTCACTAAGCTTGATCTCTCAAAACTCTCAGTTTCAGTAACCTACAACCTATGCACTAGATGGTATATTTATAGATGTACAATGCATTGGATAACCGCCACTAACCAACTAACTAACTAGCAGAAATAACAGAATTAACTAACTCTGGAAATCTAGACTTCAGCAGACTTGGGATAAGATGAGTTGGCTTCAGCAGACTTGTCTCAACAGACTTGGCCCCCAACTCTCCTGAGCTGACTTCAGACAACTTGCCTAGCAGAGTTGTCCAAACTCTTAATTTCAGATTAGTTGACTCCTAATAAGACCACTAAACCTTATCAGTTGAATTACACCTTAACTCAACTTTGCTGAACTCCAAGATCAGAACAATAGCAACTCTTCTGATAGATATTAGATGACATCCAATATTGCATTAATCCTAACATACATAAATAATTTGAATTAAAAGAAATAAACAGGAGGCTCATGAGCGACATCTCACAAGACTAAAGCCTGAGGCAAAGAGTATGTGATGTTGATAACCACATGCTTGTGGAGCCTTTTTCCGAACAAGAAATTCAAAATGCCGTTTGGGGCTGTGAGTCATCCAAAAGTCCAGGGTTGGACGGTTTCACTTTCGCATTCATAAAAGAGTTTTGGCACCTATATATTTAAAGAGGATTTTAGAGATAGAAACCAATTTAGAGTCCCACAACTTTCTACCTTTTTTGAAATAGTCCAAAAAAGTTAAATGTACCAAATTAGTTCCATATTTCTAAATTTATTCTATTTTGGTTCCAAAAAAGTTAAATGTAATTGCAACAAAAATAGGACTAAATTGGCACATTTAACTTTTTTGGGACCAAAACATAACAAATTGTGACTAAATTGGTATATTTAACTTTTTTGGAACCAAAACAAAACAAATTGCAAAAAAGTGGGACTAAATTAGTACATTTAACTTTTTTGGGACCATTTTAGAAAAAGGTTGAAAGTTATGGGACTAAATTGACTTCCATCCCATGATTTTACCAAAACGGCATGCATATTTTGTTCGGGGTTTCAATCCCTCTTTTATCCTCGTTCCTAAAAAAATAAGACGCTACAAATACACATGCACTGACTTTTACCCAACCTGTCACACATTTTGTCCCGTCCATCAAAATTGGGATAAAAAAGAGGCTCATAACTTTACGGGCTAAAAAGATTAGACCAACAACTTAGTTTTTTCGCAATTTCAAACCCAATTATCTTGATAGGCTCAATTTCAGGCAAATTTTACTAGCCCGTAAAGTTGCGATCCTTTTTTTATCCCAATTTTCAGACTAATTTCGCAAACCCTACAACCGCTGCACCTTTACCCCTACCATTCTACTACCGCCACACCTCCACCCCACCATCCTACAACAAACTACATCCTCACGACATTACGTAATCTTATACTAAAATTCCTCAATTTTTAACCTCGACCCACCACTCTTTTTCCAACACATCTTCATAACGTAATCTTAGATTTGGTGTAAGATCACATCCTGAATTTTTTGAGATTTTGGTGTAAATTTTGGAATTATGGCATGTCATGAGGATGAAATTTACAGGAGGATGGTGGGGTATAGGTGCGGCGGCGGCAGACAGTTGGTGAAGTTGCAATGGTTGTAGGGTGTGAGAGTAATTTTTCAGTCTGGGTAATTAAGCTTGAAATTTCGAAAAACAAAAGTTGTGGGTCTAATTTTGTCAGCCTATTGCGGGCCTTTTTTTCTCCCCCAAAGTCCAGACCGAAAAATGGGTCTCACGTGACTTTCACGTGCGAAATTAGCCTGAAATTGGTTTAGTCGAGCTAATTTGGCTTGTACTTGTTAGAAATTGGTTTCAACTTCTATTGAGTATTAATTTCAAACGGTTAGGCCAAATTGCACATGGTTTGTTGCAACGAGTAGCTAACGGTGTCAACTAACTAATTAATTGTGCTAATAACTATTGCAATCAACATGAACAGTATATATTCATTTATAGTTGTACATTGTAAATATTAGTTTTTCATTATCTCTGAGTTGAGTGAGATCTCGAGTGAAGTGGGGAAATTTCCGTTTCGAGTGATGAGTGTGTAAACATTCTTAATTTTAAGTTAATCAAAGAAGTGAATCGTCTGGTGAAAGTGAATGTAGATCAAGTTGATCGAACCACTATACATTTGTGTGTGCTATTTTTTCTGTTGATCTTTATTTGAGATGCTTCTTCTATCTTGTGAGTTATCAAATTTAATTTGAGGTTCATAAGGGCTTGGGTGATTTCATAACTTGTGGATTTCTTGACAATTGGCGCCGTCCGTGGAAAGTTAAGGTAACTACAAGATCTAAGATGGAGAGTTCTACCAAGTTAAACATAGAGAAGTTTACAGACACTGGTGATTTGGGATTGTGGAGGGATTGTTCGAGGCATTGGATGATCCCAGAGATTCAGATGATGAATCAAGTGCAGTTGCGGCTGAAAGGAGCAAAGTGCTCAAGAAAGCTCGAAACACTATTCTCTTATATCTTGGTGATGTAGATAAATATGTCGCTCCCGGAGAAGTCGACGGTGGAAACGGGATAAAATATGATAGTTGTGATTAGGTCAATACACCGAAGAAACAGGATTAATACACCCCCGGGCTTAAGCAAGGAAATTAGAGAGATCAGGGTGATTGGGCCTTTGGCCCATATTTGAAGAGACTAATAGCCCTTGGGCCTGAAAGGATCCGGCCCAAGTAGGGGAAGACTAGTCAATCTTTCCTAGCCAAGTCAAATAAGTGGATCAACCCACGAAGATAGGGGCGGATATGCTGAAGAACCAAGTCTCCAGGGAGAGTGAGACCGATTCTTTAGGGAATTCGAGTCGGATTTATAGGAATGGGCCGAAGATATAGGGAGAACGAGTCTTTCCCTCTCCGAAGAGAGGGGCCAGGTATATAAACAGGTTATTTCCATATTCTTACTTACGTTTTACATAATATACACACTTTCATGAGAACTATACATTGAATTGAGAAGAAACACCACTATATTCGCCGGAATTTCCCTAGATATACAAGGGAATTCCTCTTTGATTTCTCCTAAGATCGAATCTGACTTGAGCGTCGGAGCTTCTACGCCGGAGCCCCCCTCCGGCGTACTTTTGCAGGTCATTTTCGGATTTTCAAGGAGATTTACTTGAAGATTGCCAAGGATAAACGAGTGATTTGGCTCGTGATTAATAGTGCTCGCAAGAGAACGATCGATATCCGAAGGCGTTCTTTTTCGACGCATCAACTGGCGCCGTCTGTGGGAACATTTCAAGCTAAGGTGTGAGAAAAGTTCCGTACTTAAATGGGTGGAGGACATGATCTAACGAAGCAGATGAAGGAGAAAGGAGATTCTACTCCTCCTCCTCTTCCTCCGCCTCCTCCAGGGTTTCCCTTAAATCGAAATTTAGGGAAACGACCCGTGAATCATACACCAGAAGATATTCCCCCTCCAGGCTTTCCCTTAAATCGAAATCTAGGGAAACAACCGGTAGATCATACACCAGAGGATATCCCTCCCGCTCAAGAGGGAGATGTACCAGGTACCTCAGGAGCTTCGGGGAGTGGGATCAATAGGGATAACCCTAACGCCCAACCGGAACTCCTGACTGTCTCTCGGGATCAGTTAGACGAGATGATCGCGCAATCAGTTGAAAGAGTAATTGCTACTCGAGGGCTTCGCCCTCCCGAATCTATTCCACCTACCCATAAGGGCACACGACCAAATCCACCAGAGCATGTCATCGATTCGGTTCCAGTCCCCTCCAGGAACGAGGATCCCCCTCGAAACCCAGAAGAAAAAGTACCTTCCCAGGCCGAGAGGAGCATCCTGGAAAGACCCCCTCGGAGGGATGTGGAGAGGGTCCTTGGGGATACCACCCTGGATACAGGGATGGGAGAAAGCACGGACGACACGTATCAAGGAGCCGTCAGTGATCAGATACAGGCCCTGCGGAAGGAGATGAGGGATATGCAGAGACATATTACTGACAATGTAAGTAAACCCTCTTACACCACTGGATATCAATTCTCATCTAGTATTTTGCAAGATGAACTGCCTTCTAATTTCAAATCTTTAAACTTTGAATATGATGGCACCACGGACCCGTACGAGCATCTGATGAGGTTTGAGAATGCTGCTCTATTACATCGGTATGGAGAGGGCGTTAAGTGCAGAGTATTTCTGACCACCCTATCCAAGGCTGCACAGCAATGGTTCACACAACTGGGACCAAATACTGTCCACTCATGGTCCGAATTCAGCGAATTGTTCCTGCATCAATTTGCCAACGCTAGGAGACAGCCTAGAGCCACCCTTACTTTATTTAACATGCGCTAGGGAGAGAACGAGAGCTTACGGGCTTTCTTAAAAAGATTCAACCAAACGGCTCTAGAAGTACATACAGCCTCCTCAGAGGTCAAAATCAACTGCCTCACCAACGGGTTAAGAGATGGAGATCTATTCACATCCCTAGCCAAGAAGCCAGTTCGGACCTTTGATGAGTTACTGAGGAGAGCAGAAAAATACCTCACCCTGGAAGAGGTAAGTGTAACAACAAATTTCGTGAAATTAATATAATAACACGAATTTGAAATACAATTTTATTTCTTTCGGATTAAACCGAGAAATTTGTGGATTTACAATCTCTAATTTAATTCCTCTGATTCTTCTCTTCGATCTTGACTTTGTCTTGGAAGATTTTGTGGCGTGATCCTCGCTTTGATCTTGATCACGAGTGAACTTGGAGGTTTGTAACGTTTATCCAAGGACTTGACATCTTGTTTTGGATTAAACGCTGATTTGGGGAGCTTTTGGACGAACGTCTTCGGATGCAATGAAGAACGCCTTTGAATCTTCAAGAGTCCGTGAAGAACACCTTTGAATCTTCAAAGAATCCGCGAAGAAAAATTTGAGAAGAACGTCGATGTGAGGGGTTTAACACCTTAATCTCGGATCGAACGTCGTCTTCAGATGATTTGGGTGAAGAACGCCTTTGAAGCTCCTTCGAATGCTCAAGAACGCCTTGAATCTCTGGAGAGAGTTCTAGAGTCTTGAAATGCTTTTGTGTTGTCCTTTCAAATGAATGAAGAGGACCATATTTATAGGGTGGGAGAGGGAAGACTTTCCCTCTTTACCATGCCACGTGGCGCCTTCTTATTGGCCGAGCCGATTTGATTGGCTTGATTGGTTTTAATTTAATTATCTTCCCTGTTTTAAGAGATGCGATTTGATTCCCCCCATATATGGTAAGTCACATTTATTCTTACCAATTACGAGTATTTCGATACTCGTATAATTTGACCGACTTTTATCGTGTATATTAAATATCACTAATTTAACTATTTAATTCGAGAATTAATTTAATTAAATTCTCAAATTTTAAATAGTAAATTAATTTGATTTTAATATATATTTGTCCACGTGTCGCCATTTGATTGGGTGTAAATTTAACGTGCTTACAAATGCCCCCTCGTGCTTTGTTCACAGACGTATTATGTCTTGGAGTTAATGAAGCACGAAATTTGTTGGATTTTAGAAAGTTTTTTCTCTTATCAAGGAGCTTTGACTTGAATGACTCGATTTGAGAGTCTCAAACAGTTTATTCTCTTGTTAAGGAGATTTTTTATTTAAGGGACTTTAGAAAGTTTTCGCTCTTATCAAGGAGCTTTGATTTGGTTGACTCGATTTGAGAGTCTCAGACAGTTTAGTCTTTTGTCAAGGAGAATGACTTGAGGGGCTTTAAATGGTCTCATCCAACACAATTTCTCCTTGTTGGACCAATTGCATGATCTTTTCCTTGAATGTGACACAATCATGAATCGGATGGCCTATCAGTCGATGGTACTTGCAGTACTTTGGGTTATCAGTTTGTCCAGCTTCTTCTGGTCTTTTCATCATAGGCAACTCAATGAGATTTTCATCTAGCAGATCATCAAATATCCCAGAGACGTCGGAGTTTAAAAACGGATATTGTTTTTGTCGCATGTCTTTTAATGTCGACCCGCTTTGCCCCCAATCCCGAGGCATGTCTGTAATGTATTCCTTACTTGAAGGTTTAGCATAAGGCTTACTGCGAAGCTCTTGAACCGGCGGTGATGCGACTCCACTAGAAAACATGCTTAGCTCCATGTCGTGAGCTCTTGTTGCTAACTCTTCAAAAGTATTTGGCCGGATTCCTTGCAGGATGTATCGGAGCCCCATTGCATTCCTTGAATGCACATCTCAATCGCAGAAGATTCAGTCAACCTATCCTTGCAATTCAGGCTTAAGTTTCTCCATCGATTGATATAATCAATCACGGGCTCATCCTTCATTTGACGAGTGTTGGTCAGCTCGATCATGCTAACCGTTCTCCTTGTGCTGTAGAAACGGTTTAGAAATTCTTGCTCCATTTGATCCCAACTATCGATAGAGTTAGCCTCCAAATCGATGTACCAATCGAAAGCGTTTCCTTTCAAGGAGCGGACAAACTGCTTGGCTAAATGATCGCCATAAGTTCCGGCGTTATTGCATGTTTCAACAAAGTGAGCCACATGCTGCCTTGGGTTCCCCTTACCATCGAACTGTTGGAACTTAGGGGGTTAATAGCCTGGTGGCATCCTTAAACCATCAATTCTCTTAGTATATGGTTTAACATAAGTGAAGGATGACTTTGAGCTTTCTTCAAATCTGTCTTTGATTGTTCCCAATATAAGTTCCTTGAGTTGATCAACATCCATCCCTTTCTTATAAGAAGTCTGGAGCTCTCTAGCAGTGATTTCGGTTTCAGCTGCTTGATGTTTGGTTGAGGTCTCTTCATCATCTTGTTCCTCGACTTGCTTTCTATTCGTACGACTAGTATCACCGTTGTCCATTTTATTAATCAAGTGGAAAATCTGAGTATCTTGATCTTGGACATGCTTTGAGAGTCCTTCAAGGGCTTTCATGATGCTAGCCAGTTGCTCTTCAATAGTTGAGGCGTTCGCCATCATGGCTGGAGCAACGCTTGAAGTTGATGAATGGTCCGACGAGGAGCGAGGAGTGGAGTTAGTGGAATTTTCTTCTTCACCTTCGACAACGTAGTATGGAGACTGGTTTGTAGTCGTTCCAGTTGAAGTATTTTCTCCTGAAAAAGCATCTGACAATGATCTTTTTGTCATGCTTCTTGTGATAACATTGACATCGACAGTCTTGGAAGGATTTGTCCTTACAAATAGGATCTTTCGTGGAGACATCTTGATGGCCTTTGAATTTCTTTATGAAGAGAAGAGATGAGAGGCAGAGATGGTCCCACTGGGCGTGCCAAATTTGTAACAACAAATTTCGTGAAATTAATATAATAACACGAATTTGAAATACAATATTATTTCCCTTCGGATTAAACCGATAAATTTTGGGGGTTACAATCTCTATTTAATATTCCTCTCTCTAAATATAATTTGATACCGGGGTCTCAGCGACTTGTTCCGGATTTAGAATTTAACCTACAATTTGGTAGTAGGGAGTTGATGGAGTCGTTTGTGACATATTCCATCAAACTCGATTTAGGGAGTTGATGGAGTCGTTTGTGACTTATTCCATCCGCCTCTACTTAAATTCTATTTTCACTGTCCTATTTATAAGAGATGAACGACTTAGAGAGCAAGAAAGACATATTCAAAAATCCTAAAAATAAGGAAAGAAATAATTTCAAATCTTGGAGATATTATTTTATATTTTTATCCCCAAAACTAGGATTTACAAAATATTTGACACTTTCAAATTTTAATAAAATTCCAGTGTGTACAGTAAGAAAGGCTAAGCGCTCGGAGACCAGAACAATAGTGGGTAATGGAGAACAGAGGAAAGAAATTCAGCTTAGGAGGCCAAGTCCGGAGAGACATCGAAGCTCCAGGAGGCTGGAAAATGTAAGAAGAGAGGAAGTTGCACCCTGGAGCCCCAGGGGAAGGGCGAAGAGATATACCCCTTTGAGGATAGAGCCAGCCGAAGTCCTAGAGGTGGCAGGGGATCATCCGGATATGAAATTCCCCTACTCAAGAAACAGAGGTCCCCAAAATCCTAAGTGAAGCAAATTCTGCAGGTTCCATAACGATTATGGCCACGATACCAACCAATGTTGGCATTTGAAGGACGAGATAGAGAGGATGATTCAGGCAGGCCATCTGAAGGAGTTTATCTTCAGAGACCGACAAGGCCCCAGGGGTCAAAAGAGAAAGGACCCCGAGGGGAAGCATGAAGAGGATAGAAGAGATCAGAGGAAGGGCAATGAGGAGCCACCACCCCCTCTCCAGAAGAGGGGAACTATTCACATGATTATGGGAGGCCCCGCTGATGGGGATTCCTTCAGGCAGAGAAAGCAGAGCGTTCGGTCGCTGAAGAACGAGAGGAATATAGAGCACCATGAAGTAGGGAAGATGACAGAAGGTCCGGACATTCATTTCGGGCCAGAAGACGCAGGGGAACCCAGAGAAATTCATAATGACGCATTAGTCATTACCACGGATATAGCGGGATACGACGTAGCAAGAATGATAAAAAAAAAATTCCAACTATATCGTATCGTTGGAAATTTTGTTGGAATTACATATAAACATATCATTTGATTTAGCGGAACCATTCCAACAGTTTGGTGTCGTTGGAATATTCGTTGGAATTTTTTTTTAAATAATTCCAATGCATTTTCCAATGGTATACTCCAACGGTTTCTATAAGACGTTGGAATCTCTGTTGGATTTTTCCAACAGTTGCTTAAGTCGTTGGAAAAACTGTTGGAATTTTGAAAATTCCAACGGTTTATTTCTCTGTTGGAATTTTTCTATTGGAATTTCACAGTTTTCTTGTAGTGTGTTGTTCTCGTCAACATCAAGTTTGCAAACTCTATCCAAATCTTAGAAGTGCTTCTCAAAATTAAAATTGGTGAAGGGGTAACATTTAAATAAAGGATTGTTCTTATATAGAATCAATTCTTTATAAGGAATTGAGTTCACTTGGTCAACTTAAATCTTAAATATTCAAAATTATTGTGAATAAAAATTTTGACTTGGTTAATTTTTTTTTTATTATTATTATTATTTTTTAATTTTTTTTATTGATAATTTTTTTTCGAAATTGTGTGTTGAAAAGTGTAAGTTAATATTACTAAAAAGTGTAACACAATATTACTAAAAAGTGTAACACATTTTTTTATTAAAAAGTGTAAGTCACTATAATTGAAAAGTGCAACACAACTTTTAATGAAAATTATAAGTCATTATAAATAGAAAATGCAATTTAGTATAACTAGAAAATGCAAGTTAGTATAACTAGAAAGTGCAACACAATATTATTAAAAATTGCATGTCAATATACTTGAAAAGTGCAACACAATATTTTAATGAAAAGTGTAAGTTATTATAACTGAAAAGTGTAACAAAATACGAGTAAAAAGTGTAACATAACATTACTAAAAAGTGTAAGTCACTATAACTGAACATATTGTTGAAAATTGTAAGTCACTACAACTAAAAAGTGCAACAAAATAAGACTAAAAGGTGTAGCATAACATTACTAAAAAGTGTAAGTCAATAAAACTAAAAAAATATTGTTGAAAATAGTAAGTCACTACAACTGAAAAGTGCAACAAAATATGTGTAACATAACATCACTAACAAGTGTATGTCATTATAACTGAAATTATTATTGCAAATATTGTAAAATACTCAAACAAAAAAAAAAAAAAAAACTATTCTCAACCATTTAAGCTACATAAATTATCATACATGTTTTTCGCGTATTTTATTTTTATTATCAATCCTACCAATTTTTTAAAATTTACTCAATTCCTTACGAGGAATTGAGTCTACAAGAGACCTACTCTTAAATAAAAAATGATTGTATCCCCTCCACTTGCAAACTCCCTCCCCATCTCTATTAGATAGTTAATAGATTTTGCCGGGTTAATTTCTCCACTTGTTGAAATTTGTAGTATTTGATTAATGATCTTAAAAAAAATTTTATATAATTTTAATGATTATGATTAAATACAATAATTTTATTTATATTTTATAATATATATAAAGATACAATTTGTTATTATTTGTCTATAAAAACATGTAGAACTCTCTAGAATAGTATATTGCATTAAAGTAATTCATAAAGTGTTAAAATATATTTAGAAAATTATTAAGAGTTTCTCTTAAACATTGGATAACAAACTCTCCACCATTCGGGAAGAAGTTGATTAGTATAAATATGAATGAAAGGTTTGTAAAACATTTATTGTCTTAGTTAAATTCTATTAAATTTCTGACTTTAAAATTAAATATTATAAATTGAGTAATTAGGTTTATTAATTAGCAATAACTAAGTAAAAATATAAAATTTTAGAATAATTTCATAATTAGAATATTTAGAAAATATGATCAGAAGTACCATGAGAAAGTTCGCGGTGAATTGGATTTTAAAAGGATTTCGATTTGAAAGGTTGAGTTTAAGACCATAGGCGCGCAAAAATAGAGTATTCAGTTCACAACTTCGATTTATCGTTGGCGGCGAATTCCGATCTCCCTCTGTTGCATCTATACATGGAGATTTATGGTACACAATATTCTAGTCTGCGTGTGAACAATTGGATTACAAGACGAGGTGAAAGTTTTCATACGGGAAAAAGTATAATTATTTCTTATTTAAAAATTATAATTTTTTGTTTGTCTTTAAAATGTGACAATTTTGTTATTAAGAGGGGAAAACAATATAGGATAAACACCCTAGTCTTTAAGATTCCAAGGTCAAATCTCTTAAATTTTTTAAATTTTAAAAAAATAGGAGATTATCCTTCGATTCTGTCGGTCTACATTTATATTTTTATATATTCAATTATTTTTTTATTAATTGAAAATATACTTTAATTCTATATCATAGTTTGTCAAGTATGCATTGGTTGAGTGCATCCATTCCCCATCTTTTTTGTGAAGCAAAATTCATCTTCCTTCTTTTTTTTTTTTTTTTGCATTTCTCCCGCTCTCTGGTGGATTCTTGAATAAAGTCTGTCAGGGCTTGGGCCTTAATAGCCCTCCTAGGTTCATAATCCACACCATATTCCTGCAATTCAACGTCCCATTTGACCATCCTTCTTAACAAATCTGCCCTCCCTCTTGTTCTCATCTGGTTTTCCCTCCGGATCTCTTCTCTTTTGCCCTCGAGGGCCCTGCCTGTCCCTGAATGTGAATCCTTTAAGATGACCTGCTTGGGTCATCCTTTCTATATCATCCTTCAAATGCCAGCATTGATTGGTATCGTGGTCGTGATCATTGTGGAACCGGCATAACTTATCAGATTTAGGGTTATGGGGACCTCTATTTCTTCCCCTGGGGCCCTGATCGGGATCCTCCCGCAGCATTGCGGTTTCCTGTTCCTCCGGAGTTTCGGGGAGCTTCTGGGCTGGACCTCCTTGCTGTAGATTCTCTCTTCCTCTCTCCACTAGCTGGTTTCACCTCCAGCCTCTTGGCTTGCCTCACCTCTTGGAGGGTGAGATACTTTTCGGCTCTGAAGATTCTCAAGTTCTCTACCCGCTTCAGGTAATCAATCATCCCCTCACCCATTCTAGTTTTCGAACTTATCGTTTTGTTTGTTTAGGGCTATTGGCCTTGATCTCAGGGACCTAAATAGGCTCAATCTTCACTTTCCATTTCCGAGCTTATCCCGAAATCCTCCAGGACTTGGATAGAATCAACCTATAATCTGAAATCTTCTGAACCTACCCAGAGATCCTCCAGGACTTGGATAGAATCAACCTATAATCTGAAATCTTCTGAACCTACCCACACTACAGGAAATCATACTTTATATGACGTTTTTTTTCGTGACGACACAAAATTCGTCACAATTTGTCATTTAAAGGTGACAAAATTAATTTTCGTCACTTAACAGGTAGAATTCGTGACAAAATAAAAATTTGTCACCAATACTAATTTTATTCGTGACAAATTTTTATTTTGTCACTAAAAATAACTTTTGTCGTCACCAATTTGAAAATATCATGACGATAAAAAGAAATTTGTCACAAAAAACTTTGGTGACAACATCCATAATAATTGGTGACGATATTCAAGGTCATGAAAAATATTTTTTTCATGACGATGTTATGTTTTGTCATTAATTAATCAAAATAATTAGTGACATAATTATTTCGTCACAATATTATTCGGGGACGATAGTCATTGTAATCAGTGACAATCATATTCGTCATATAATATTTTATTTTCATGACGATTTTATGTTTCATCACTATTTATTCAGATTAATTAGTAACATTTTCTTTCGTCACCAATACATATATATAGTGACGATTGTTAATTATTTGCAATTTTTCACAAAGATGAGTCATAAATTATATAATGAACTTTTTTGCAACACATGAATTTCGTCATCACTGGTTATACAAATGTGACGAATTTGAATTTTGTCACAAAATATTTCTCTTTATGACAATATTTTTTGTCACTATTAATAAAAAAAAAAATCGATACATACTATTAGCATATTTCATAAAAAAAATTATATATGTTATTTCACTATATTTTTAAGATTTTAAATTTTGATAAAATAAATTGGAGCATAATTATTTAAAACATAGAAATTTGATAATGTCTTGTTTGGAGGACTCTATTGTACCATATAGATTGCAACCTTGAATGCCAAAGAAAATGTTGTTGTACCTTCTTAACCCTCTGCTGCATCTTACGGAGTAATTCTTAACACACCTTTTCTGGGAGATAGAAAGCAATATATTTATCAAATTCGGAATGTCCTTCTCCATCACAATTAAATTAGGATTATTAGCGCCAAATTAAATTAATAGGCGCCAAAAAGAAAATTGCTTCTTCCCCACCCACCCCCAATTCTGAATTCCGCTGCGAAAATTGCTTCTTCTCCACCCACCCCCCAGTTCTGAATCCCGCTGCTCTAAGTCCCAGATTAAGGTGAAGATTGGATTACAAAATCTCTTAATTCCTTCCAATCAATAGCAGGTTGCCGATTAAACCTTTTGAGTTGGACTAGTGTAATTTTTGTCGTTCGATCTGATCTTTTGGCGGTGAGAAATTGACACATGCGTCCGATTTAAGGTAAATCGCTCCACTTTCATTAAATAGATAAAGCATATCTCCATTTCTTCTCACATATTCTCACATAATTCAATTGATTTGATTTTTGGAGAAAAAAAGGACGTTGTTATCAATCTTCGAAAAACTCATCTTTGCGCTGTCGTCTGGTACCGGCCAAGACGCTGCTTCTGCTCTGCTCCTCGGCGGTTGTCGATCAATTGACTCAAGAACTATATCGCCTCGTACGGTACGCATAATATTTAGAATTCTTTAGTATACCGCAATCATGAATTCTTGTGTTACCTAGTGCCTCATGAATTTCTGATTCGAAATATTGGGATGAAAGTTGATCTTCAAAAATAGACCATACGTGTAGAGTGGACAAAAAAGCGTCTAATATTGGTATTTCTGGATGTGTTTGAGATTCTTGATTTGTTGAAATAAAAAAAGTTCCCCTAGTTTTTGAAATCTAATTGAGAGAATTTTGGGAGAATTAGGATAACCTTTTTTTTTTTAAGGAATTCTTATTGCAAACTGAAAACATGGTACAACATATACCCTTCAATGTTCGATACAATACATATTAGTAAAAGGAAATAGAATCGTTGGTTGAGGATTAAACAATCATCATCATCCTAGGATATGCAACCCAATCTTTGTACTCCCCTGTTTTTTGAGAAGCCTTTGCTCATGCCTCAGCTCCATAGGTGTGATTTTAATTCTTCTGTCAATAGTTACACGTTTGCTACTCCATTATTGAATATAATCTTGTTCCTAGTCTTCCACACAAGCCATACTACACACTCCTATATGCTCACTGCAATTCTTCTGCTTTTCTTGCCATTAAGAAGCCTGCTAAACTGCATTAAGTTCGAGTTTGGATTCACCGAAAGGGCCGTAGAGATGCCCATCCATTTGAGGCAGCTCGTCCACAATTGGTAGGCAAACTTGCACTAAATATCGTAGCTCGATGAATAATCGTTCAAGAGTCGGTATAGCACAATTCTCTATCATATATATATTGTCCAAATTACCAGATTCCTAAGGAGTGTACTAATCTCATTGCTGGAACTTAGCAAAGCAAACATAAGTTCAATATTTATATTCACATACATTTGTTTTTCTTTGTTGTTTAGTTCTTGTACTTGAAATATAATGACTAATCATTCGGTGAACTTATAAGTATCTTTCTTCTTGTATCCGGCTCCCTGTGCAAATATAATTTCACAAACACTAGTTTAAGGTGATTTTGTGGCTTTTATGGGTAAAAATACTATGGTGCAGAGAACTATCGGAATTCATGCAAAAAAGAGTTGAAATAAGGATATTCTTAACCTCATTCGAAGTAAACCTGCTGTGAAATGATACATGTTTCTGAGTATTTATGGACTTGGAATTTGTTTGATTTTTTAGTCAATTTTGGAATTCATTGTGCCTTCTTATTGACTTGCCTTCTAAATTGAGTAGTAAGAAAATGGGCGCAAAATACACCTTTAAAATTTTAAAACTTTTTTTATAATTCATTGAGCTAAAACAAGGGTCTTCTTATGGTCGACAAAACTTTTAACAATTACTCTCTCCGCACACTGATCTGACTACGGAAATTAATGCAAGTGGAATTCTGAAAGAAACCATAGCACACATTATAGAAAAACTTGACTGTTCAGTAAGATTCAAAGATAGATAATTAAAGATAGCTAAGCAACAATAATAATTTCATGTTCATAATTTCTCACTTGGCAGATGTAATGAATCAAAGTGTTTTTCAAGTTAATTATTTAGGCTTTAGCAGCAAAAAAATTTGAGAAATACCATCAAGAAGTCAATCTCCATAATTATTAAAGGGTGTTAACAAATTCAAGTGGAGGGGGCAGAATCACTTTTTTTTTAAGCTGCCCCTTCCACAGTTTTAGATTTTGAGAAGCGGTTTTTTGGAACACACCTTTATGGAGCACAGATGTGATGAATATCAGAACTTCATAACACGTAAAATACACCTGCAATGTCAAGTTGATAGAGTGTATATTAAAACTAACCTGTTTATAAGTCATATTTGTAGGAGGGTCATGATAGGGATCCACCAACGCTATGCGATCTCCAAATTTTTCTGTAGAAGTTCTCCAAATAACAGGAACATAGTGTTGCACAATTTATAAAATATATGAAGTTTTAGTATAAGCTTATAAGTAAAGATTAATGTTTGAGTATGAAGTACTAAGCGGCCAACCTGTCTTCTGAGATTTTGTAGCACGCTTTAAGCATCGAATACTTTATACCGCTATCCCTAACAATTTAAATTTTCAAATAATTATTCTAATGGCAAAGCTATATAAGAAGTACTTAATTTCAGAGAGACATAGAAACTTCTATGAAAATCACATGGACTACAATTTTAGGGGAACTCCTGTAATCTAAAATCATATAAACTTTTAGATGAAAAATCAGCTTTGCGTAGCTAAGTTTATTATCAGAACTTCAAAGCCCTAGCACAATTCAATCTTTTGCTGCCACATAGGAAGTTATGTGCGTCTTTTTTTTTTTTAAATCTGAACTCAGGTGAGCTGAAATTTAATAGCAGAAAACGTCCAACCTGGTGCAACAAATTCTTGTGTGTGAGCAGAACATAGCTTTTGTTCACTGTAAGCTTGTTGTCTCCTCAAACATCTTATTTAGCTTGTAAATTTATTTTGAATCAAATTTCAAGGATTGGTTTGGTTTCCCGGCCCATGAGAGGTTTGGTGTTTCGTTCTATAGAACTAGTAGTTTATTTGCTACATATGTTTGTTATTTGTAGATACATCTTGAGTGTTATATGTTTCTCTTGATTTTGCTGTTCAATTTGCTAATTTTATGGTATGCATATTAACTGCTAGAAATGAAACTGCACTAATGAAGACAGCAGCTGGGTGCAATGAGGATTGTAGTAGTGATACGAGCTGCAATGTTTTGAATTTGGATATTGAAAGGAGGAATTTTATGTATTACGTTCACCACTTTCATGATGGTATATGTTTTTGCTTTAGGTTTTTGTTTAGATTCTAGTTTATAATTTAAGGATAGAATTATAAACTTTATATATATTCACCAATGATGTCATTTATTTCTTCAATTTTAATCCTCATTTCAAGGCATGGATATGATATTTTGCAGGTGTGGTTTGAGCCTTGAGGTCTATTGAGTTGTTTGAATTTTGATTCTAATATATAATGTGTGTATGGTGCAGATAGATCAAATTGATTATTTTAGGTGAATTGGCTGAGAAAATCTTAGATATAATAGTTTTTAGTGGCTCTAGTCCTGCTACACTATACGTAGAATTTGAGATTAATTTGGCATGTTGTCTTTGGTGTAGAAATTTAAATACACTTGGAAATCAGTTTCACGCAGAGCGTCTTCATTGTGTCTCCTGGATTTTCTTAGCATTCCGGCTAATTTTTTTGGAAGATGAATTGGAAAATGAAGCGAATTTGATTAGATCTCTCAGTAGTCTTTATTTTAGGATTTTGTATGTTTTCTCGAATGTGTGCTCTGATCTTGTTTATCCATACTGAATCGCCAGATTGATTTATTATCAGAGATAGTAAGGACCAGTATATCACTGAAGGTAGAAAATAATGGTGTAGATGAAGTATCACAGATTTTGTTGCCCTTCCATGAAAATCAAGCAAAAAACCTGGTTTTTCTGTATGTGAAGACTAGTGAAGCAAAAAAACATTTCCTTAATATCACCTTTGGTTGTCCAATGAATGATATTGTCATTGAAAACCTCACTGTCAAGGTTGTCTTACCAGAGGGGTCAAACGTTGTTTGATTGTTCATGATAATCTAGAAACATCTTTGCGTGATCTTTCAAGGACGGACGATGTGCATGCCTGCAAAGCAGCGCGCAAAGCTGCCGACAGTTTGCTTAAGGAGCATCAAAGGAGCTGAAGCCCTTGCTATATCATTCTTGCAATTGTCTTCAGAGGCGCTTCAAATAATACCCTCACATATATAAACTGCAAATTGTCAACTGCATTATACCCTTCAGATGTAAAACTACAACACATTATTGATTTTTTAATTACAAATTCGAGGGAATTACAAAAATTAAATGTTCAAAAAAATTGTCAAGGTAATTAAAGATTCAGTATGACCAACACTTTGCCACTTCATCGTAGACATAGTACATTATATTTATTCAAATCGAAAACCCTCTTCTATTTTGGATTAAAATTCCCATGTAATTTGAAGTAGGTTTTTTTGAGATGATTGAGAGATTGGATCGATTTTTTTTTTTAAGAGAGAGAGAGAGAGAATGGAGCAATTTAAGTCACTTTTTTTTTTTTTTGGCTCCAAACTTCTTTTAAATAACTTTAAATTTAAATCATTTTTATGTAGTGTGGACATTTTTATATCTAGCTTGTAGGAATTTCTATCTAAAATATAAAATCCTCACTCCTTCCAATTTTTTAATTTCCAATTTTCTTTTTGGGTTGTTCAATTTTATTATTCATATTCATTTTTTTAGAAAGTTTACTATTCACACTACTTTATCTTCACCATTCAACCATCACTTATTTTACTCAAATTGTCATTGACTTTATTCATAAACAATCATTTTATCTATAAATGGACCCCACAACATCACATCATACCCCCTCTTTATCTACTTTATACATAAACTAATCAATATTGATTAAAATAATTTACAATTTTTTCATTATTAGGTTATAAAAATGTATATAACCCTGTATGATTAAACGGTTGTTTCCATGATAAAAAAATTATTTTAATATTATTCAGTTTGCATCGCAAAAAAATAGCATCTACTCTGAAATTTTTTTGAGGATGGCTCTTCAACCCGTCCTACATGTCCAAATCATGGGGCAGATGGCACCCGTAATTGACTAGTCAACCTAACACATGCCACCTCATCAGACCGACCCAACCTAATAGACGTCGTATATAAATGTAGGATCAATTTGCAAATAAAACACACCGGATTGCTCATCTTGACAAACTAATTGTCAGCTTATCACTTGAGTATCTGGTACTCGATCATGCAGTTGTCAAATTAAGTCAGCTCGTAACAACCCAATTGACGATGTTTGTCGATTCGTAATGTTCCAAATCATTGACAACTCATGGTGGATCTACCGGCACCTATTAGTCACTTCCAAAACACTTGTCAACTCATGTGATTAGTAACTTCACCTCTCAACATACCCAAGCATTACATGTTAAGCATATTTTGCCTAATTCACTTCCTCTAATTTGAACGACTATGTAACTAGTTAATTCACATCTGTCAACATCGTGTTAATTAGAAAAAAAGAATACCCCATTCGTCCCATTATTATTTGCACACTTTTTTCATTGGGACATCCCAAAATTACTTTCACACTCTTAATATGGAAATACTCAACAAAATTAATACAAACATCATTTTATTTTCAAAATTGTCACTACTTTAATTTTTACATACATTTTACTTTATACCTCACCAAATCCACTTTACACCTCACCAAATCACATAAAATACTCCTCATTTATGTTATATCACCAATCACTAAATCTTATTTTATTAAAAAGTGTGTCGGTCAAATCGTGCAAGTCATCACAGGATAGAGGGAGTAATATTTATCATATTTGATATGTTTTGGATGTATGATATAAGATATAACTATTTGCACTAAAAAAATGAACAATTAAAAATGATGTTTTTTTAAATTAATGAATAATTAGCCATACTTTTAGAAAAGTGGAAAAAAAATTCGTTTGGCGGTCTTTGCAATTGTAAAGGCGGTAAATTATGCCAAAATTAAAATTTGATTACAGGAAACCCTAAATTTCATTAAGGTAATTCACTCCCCTTTCATTAAATATACACATCTCCATTTTTTTCTCACAGATTCAATTGGATTTGATTTTTTTAAAGAATAAAGGGACGGTGTGCACTGCAGTCTGATACCGGCCAAGAAGCCAGTTTCGCTCTGCCTCTTCGGCGATTGGATTGACTCGAGAACTCTACCGCCTCACTAGGTACGCTGGAATTAAAATCAAGAATCAAGATTTTATGATTCTTGATTCTTCGCTCAAGTTTCGCTCTGCCTCTTCGGTGACTGGGTTGATTTGTTGAAATTAAAATTTTATGATTCTTGATTCGTGATTTGTTGAAATTAAAATTTTGGCCTTAGTTTTTAAAAATCCGATTGGAATAGAATCTTGAAGATTTGAGATAACCATATGTGTTGGTTGTAGATTTTTGTTTCGGCTGCAGTGTTCAATTGACATGGAATTTGTTTCATTTTTTAGGCGATTTTGGAATTCATTGTCAAATTTTTAGTTGTTCAGATTTATTGGTTAATGGTTTGATAAAAATTTGATTTCTGTTTTACAATTCTGAATAATCTGTTTTTGGTAGTGTTACTTACCACTATAGGAGTTGTATTTAAATTGAGGGGTTTCCCGTTTCCTACATTCTTGAGATAATTTTTAGTTTTGTGAATCGTTAGTACTACTGGAGAAGGTTTATTTTTATTTTGGTTGGATATACTTTTAGAGCTTATGATATTTTCAAAGTGTGTTGTGTCTTAATTTAGATCTATATAGACAATAAAGTGATTAAAGTATGACATATAATTAATTAATTATGAACAAAGCACTTGTAGATAACCAAGACATGGATTATGATTGAACAAAAAAGAAGATTAAATAATAAGAGCCCATTTTTTTTATGCAGATTCTAATGCCAATAAAATCAGTCAACCTCTCATAATCTTTTAGATGTTAGAACGATTTTGTCCCTTTTATGCCGTCCATTATTACTTTTTTCCCCATTCTTGAAACTGATTACTAATTCAGTAGAATATACATGAAATGAACAAATCACTTGAAATTCAAGAAACGTCATGAAAAAAACCTTTAAAACAAACCTGCGGAAATATATCGAAATAGAGTAGAATAAGAGTTGTGAAAATTGGCAGAAGAGAAAGAAGCCTCAATTTTCCAGACTTCATACTCTCTGCCCCTCCCTCTCTCCACACACTCAGTGTAAAAATTCAGATTTTTTTTTTTTAAATTTGGATCTGTATAGAAAAATGCTTGATGTCATATTTTCTTGAATGTTAGAATGGTTTACAATTTCAATTCCAGTATATATATCTTCTTCAATATGCCAGCCCAAACTTCCCAATTACCATTAATTTTTTCCATAATAATCAATTTTGCTAATAAATCATTTTGTTTTTTTTTTTTTGGATGTGATTACTTTCTTCCAGGTTTTTTAGATGTTTTAGATGGCTCCCGGAGGTCCAAAGAACCTGAAACAAAAGCGTAATTTCATTGCTAGAACAGGTATTAAAGATCTTCTTAACAAAGAAAATGGTGGTATAGGAGGTCAACAAGATACAAGAACTCAGCAATCAAAATGAGTTTTACATATTAAATCACCAAATTTAGCTACTGCAACCTCGCAATTTCCATCTCAAGCCTCTGAAATACTCGAAAATGAATCCTCTCAAATCCCATCTACTCTAGTGAAGATGTTGCTGCAACAACAGGTGAAATTGTTATTTTTTGGTGTTTTTACGTGTTAAACTTTCATAGTTTATATATATGTGAAATTATAAATTGTAACAAAATTTCATTGTTCACATGCAGCTCTTGGTACCAAGAGAAAGAGTCGGGGTAAAACAATTGGAAAGGGAATCTTGAAGTATTTTGATAGTTACAAGAGAAAAATAAAGATTAATGTGGATCCATCAATTGGGAGACCCATAAATGGGGACGAATCTGCAAAGCTAGCTAGCCAGATTGTTGTGATAACCCGAGACATTCTCCCAGTGCCAAAAACATGGAAAGAAGTAGACGAGGCCAATGGATTGGGACCAGGATTTGACCATCTACAGGTATGAGTTAAAAATTAAATTTGTTTAATATATAGTTTTCACCTTCTTGTAATCTAATGTTCATATTTGTATGTGAGTTGTAGATGCACATGGATGTGAATATCGATGTCCCCGGTGTGACACACTGCTTGGTCAATAGGATAAAAATAAGTACTCGACAAAACCCTCTTTCTGTCCTAGACAAGATAATTGGAAAGAACTGTGCGATCATTTCGCATCTGATAATTTCAAGGTAATGATGTGAATAATCATGCAAACAGTATCATAATCAATCATATGATTCATCAATATCCTTAATGTTTTAGTCATAGTAGCATGAAATCTAGACATAAAATATGAAGAAATGTTATTTTCTCTTGTAAATTGTAAGAAAATAATATTATAAATACAACTTAGTTATTCATGAGTATGTCTATTAGTTAAATTAGAAATTTTAGGGCTTTATTTACTCCTAAATTGTCGTATTTAATGTTCTTGCAGCATAAAAGCGAGGTGAATCGAAACAACAGGAAAAAAATGCGATGCAAACATGTATCTGGAAGAAAAGCTTTTACAGTTCGTAGCCGTGAAATTGTGAGTAAATAAACGTTCTTTTTTTTTTGGGGGGGGGGTTGCACATCTCAGTTTTAATGCAATGTTCCTGGATTATTTTTTTTGTTTTTATGAACTAGCTGAAATGTTGTTGGGTATGTATTATGTATATGTTGGTTACCCATGTTGTGCGTATATATATGTTGTAATTTGTAATATTGGAGCCATGTTTTTCTCATTTGATGGTTGTTGCTTATTTATAATTTTTGATGTTATAAAGAAATACTAGTTTTGTGTACATCCAATTAATTATAAATTGGTCATCTTTGTCAAAGTCAACAAATCAAATAAACTATATATGTATTCTTGTTAAATTCAAAAGGGTATGAATTTATGGAATTTGTATTGACACCAACACAAATTGATGTAATTGTCATTATATTTATCTTTGTGTATGAACTTTGACAAGTGAAAAGAGTTTTGATGAGGATAGTTGTGGAGATATGCCATCGTATTTTGATTATATTTATTAGTCCTATTATATTTCAGTTTGTAAATTAGTATACTAATTGTTGTCTATTATGATCAAGTATTGACTTATTTTGTTATGTAGTCTGAACGTGAATTAGCTGGAGAGCCATGTGATCGAATTGACTTGTATGAACGTAGACACAGTTCAGAGAAAAATGGTTGGAAATCTAGTGAGGCAAAAGAAAATTGGGTAAGTCATGTAAACATGTTTAAGATAATATCTAATAAAAAGTTTTCAATCTTATTCCCTTAGTGAATATATGTTGTTAATAATTAAATGGTGCTTTTGTGGCGATATTGAAACATGTTATTTCTCCTTGTTAAAATTACTATGCAAAAGAGTCTTCAATTCTACTTACTTGCTTAAATATTAGAGTTCAATTTTTCTTTGCTCTTGAAGTAATAATATTTATGGGTTTCGCTGATAAAAATTATGAGATTTACTTTTATTACTAAAATTGATGATAATTTACTTCTCTTTGTGCTAAATTGTCAGGAGATGATGAAAAAAAAGCGAGAAGAATATATTGAGCTCGGAATTAAAAAGAGTGCAGACGAGATAGTATTGGAGGTGTTGGGTCATGGAACTGGATATGTAAAAGGTCTTGGTTATGGTCCAAAACCTCCAAGCAGACGCAACACATTGCACGATTCTTATAATCAATTACAAGAGGAACTAAAAGATACGAAAGAAAAGCTGCAAGAGTCTGAAGCTCAGGTGCAAGAACTCAAAACACAGTTGACTGTTTTGAATGCAAATATGGTTGCACAAGATGCAAATTAAAGATGGCTGCTCAAGGTGCAAATATTGAGAAACTAATGGCTTTTTTGAATGATAAAGGGATAGAGTTGTAAACTTTATATATATTTATTTATTCTTTTGGTTCCAAGAAATAATTGAAAAATATTTCTTATTAGTTAAGACTAAATGCTTGAACGATTTTTTATTAATACAATTTTTTTTATGCTTAAATTATTTATTGTTGTAAATGTTTTTTCTTCTTATACAAAATTATTTTATCACGATAATTATAATCATTTCATGAAGAATTTTGTGTTGTAGTATGTATTACTTTTACTATAAAATAATATTGTCACAATATGTTAATTAATAATGACGATATATGTTGTTACTGTAGTTTTAAAAAATTGGGACAATTATCATTTTTGTCATTAAAAAAATATTTTATTATGACAAAAATATTTTTTGTCACCATTCTCACATCTTTTAACGACATTGAGCACTTTGTCACTAAAATCTTATTTTGGGTGACGGAATGCATTGTCGTTATATCTAAATATATAATGACAACCAAAATTTTGTCACTATAGTGTAATTCTTTCATGACGAAAGATTTAAAATATGACAAAAAATATGTTGTCACCGCTACTAAATTTTTTGTGACGGTCACCGTTTTTGTCACTAAATACTGCATTATAATGACAAAAATAATTTGTCACAATTTCCACACTATTTAGTGACAGTAAAAATTGTCACTAAATCAGTCTTTTTAGTGACAAATTTGGTCGTCATTATATATACACACATATAACAACGAACAACATTTTGTCACGAAATAACAACTTTATCGTGACGAGATATACAAAATATGACAAAATAGTTAGTCTAATTGTAACAAAAAATAATGTCACTAAAATTTGATAAGGTTAGTAATAGATGGAAAATCGTCACAAAAAATTAATTTTTAGTGACAAATAATCAAATCGTCGTGAAAATTTTAACCTTTAGTGACGAAATATCGTATTAAACGACGAAATTTTAATGGCAAATGTGACGATTTATATGTCACCATAGATGAATGATATAGTGACGATGACCTTTATCGTCATCATATGATGACTTTTAGTGACGAATCAAGATAACGTCGCATTTTACCTACCGTGACACACATATGGTGACATTCTTTGTGACGAAAAATTTTGTCGCCAAACAACATTCGTGACGAAAAATGGGGTTTTTATGACGATTTTTTTCGTCGCGATTTCTCAAATTTCTTGTAGTGCCAGAGATCCTCCAGGACCTGGATAGACTTAATCTATAATGTGAAATCTTCTGAACCTACCCAGAGATCCTCCAAGACTTGGATAGAATCAACCTATAATCTGAAATCTTCTGAACCTACCCAGAGATCCTCCAGAACCTGGATAGACTTAATCTATAATCTGAAATCTTCTAAACCTACCCAGAGATCCTCCAGAACCTGGATAGACTCGGTCTATAATATGAAATTATATCTAAAATATGGAAACATGTCAATCGTGTGCAATAAAAACAATAATTATGTTAATCTTTGCTTCCAAAATCATAATCATCATCAACGTCTAATCATTAATTCTACCACATAAAGTAATCACAAGACTCAACATGTGAATTGCTTACCCATGTTTCTACGATTTCAAGTAATTCTCAATTCTAAGATCGTTCCTAGAGTATCAATCATGTAAGCTTAGGAGAATCATGCTTAATTCAATGGACAAAATAAGTTTGTGTCATATATGTCAATATCATTAAAATATGCTCATAGCAATATCAAATTACTATAAAAGATCTAATACTTTAGGCTCTATCAAACACCTGTACTAACCTGTAGTACCGATGCACTTATCATATCTCTGCCTCGTACTCCCACGTTTAGATTTTGGACCTCGAGGCCCTAAATAATCTTCCTCATACCTCCAGACACGATCCTGGGATCCCGGACCTCGGGGCCCCGAATACTCCACCTCGTACCTTCAGATCCGATCCTGGGATCCTGGACCTCGGGGAGCTCCATATCTCGGGACGCCAAGTCTACGTTCCTTCTTGTGTTCCGAGGGGGAACACTTCTTTCTGCTCGGGAGGGCACTTTCTCGCCCCCCTCTGCCCGCACTCCTGCATCTTTAGAAAACACTTGGAAGGCCCCTGGTGCCTCTTCCTGGATTCTCGGAGGAGGCATCTCCGCATTCACTGGTATAATTCTCGGGACTCGACCTCCCTGAGCCGCTAAAGCTCTCTCTACAGCCTAACTGATAAGGGCATTCAACTGATCTGGAGAGATCAGGAATGGTTCTGAATGTGGAGTTTCTCCACGTTGGGGACCTGAGGTCCGGATCACTGGGGCCTCCGCGTTCTCCGTTATTTCATCTTCGACTGGTAGGGGGCGATTTTCATTGCCCAGGCCCGAGGTTGGTGTGTCGGTTTGTATCAGTGGCGGATTTGATCCCGAAGGGACATGAACTGGATCCTTCCCTCTATCTCCCTTCGATGTGGAATCAGTTGGCAAAGGGGGATTTTCCCCCGGAAGAGTTTTCTTCCCTGAAATGGGTGTGATTGTGTTATTTCCTCCGCCCATCACTCGAACAGATAGAAATTCGTGAGAAAATCTTTCAAATCGTTCCCACAGACGGCGCCCGTTGATGTGCCAAAATTTGCACGGATGGATTGGATATCTTTGGAGTCAGATATCCAAATTCCCGGACGCGTGTGAATAATCCGGATACGCTACTTCCTTTGAAATGATCCTCCAGAACCTGCAAAAGACACGCCGGAGGGGAGTCCGGCGCGGACACTCCGATGCCTAAGTCAGTATAGGGATCTCAGTATATCGAAGGGACTTCAGAGTCCTCGATTTATCGATCAGGTTCTCAAAGGATATCGAAATATTTATTAAGATGCGTAATAAGTCTTGTAAAAAGTAGAGATTCTAACCTGAAAACGTACCCAAGTTTACCTATTTATAGAAAGCTTCCACCTAAGAGGAAGTTAGGGTTTCCTTCTATTTCGGAGTGCCCTTTGGACTCGGCCCTGCTGAGTTGACAAAGTCCTCAACTCTCTCACTCCCTGAAGAACCGGAACCACTCCCCCTAGTGGACTCCATCCACTGAGATAAAGGAGGAATGAGTCTTCCTTCACCCAATTCTCGGGCCGTTTCGTACGGGACTCTCCTAAGTCCTCGGTCTACCAATTCTTATCAAGATTAGATCTTCCTGATATTTCTCTCCGGGCGGAGCTCCCTCCGGAGGGACCTCCGGAAGAGATTCTTTATTCAGAGAGTATTATTTAATCCCATATCTCCTTTTTTATCTTATCCTCTATACACGTGTCGACTTCTTGTGCCATGACAATTTTAGGCCGCATCAGAGTATTTTCGTAGGACTTGAATGACATGAATATTGAAACTGAAAGAAATACTCTTTACGAGGGCATACCTTGAGGATTTCTATAGATTTTGTCAGGTAAGTCGCCATTATGCATTGTTTGAGGACCCATTTTCTTTTGCTTCTAAAAATTTTAATTAGCTTGATATTGAGATTACATATCTTATTCTTTTGCATTAGTTTTGATTATGAAAATATTTCCTTTGGATTAAACGATTGTTTTTATGAGATTTTTTTTTTTTTTGTTTTGCGGTGAATGTATTTCATCCCTATAGTGGCCAGACAAATGTGATAAATTACTTCCGCCCAACTTTCAAATGTTATTGGAATATACAATCCTTCTGATACGACTTTCCATGATTTATGTTTCCTTTTGTATGCATTGTTGCCCTTGTATTAGTCTATTCCCTTTTTATCTTGCTTGTTTCCTTTCGTGAGTAGCATAGGCCTAATGTATAGGAGAGCCGAATCATACTAGGTTTGTGCATTGGTGTGTTAGTATATATTCTCGTTGTAAATATTGGAAAAGCAATGCAGCAATACACATCTATTTTAACATGGTACCAGAGCCGATTTCTTGGCATCTAAAACCTAGAAATTAGAATCCTACCCGCTGCACAATATTTTTCAGTCCCAAATGGCTACCGATGGTGACAAGAACAAGAGCGGCGATGGTGATCCTGCCAAAGTAGTTATTGATTCAATATCTCCATATTTTTTTCATTCCGGAGATAAACCTGGAGACGTTTTTGTGACGGATCCACTTCGAGATGGCAATTACGGCGATTGGCTCGATGAGATGAGCAATGCCTTATATGCCAAAAATAAAATCGGGTTCGTCAATGGAGAAATCCCGATGCCAAAGGCGGATTCACCCTATTTACCATACTGAAAGCGTGCCAATGCCATGGACAAGGGTTGGCTAAATAGCAGTATGGATGTGGAGGTTCGTCAAAGTGTAAAGTTCAAAACCGCTCGTGAGATTTGGGTGGATCTTGAAGAACGCTTTGGAAAGGAGAGTGCGCCGCGTACGTATGAATTACGTTGTGCACTCAGTCACATCCGTCAAGATGGTTCTTCTGTCTCCGCATATTACAACAAACTTCGCAGGATTTGGGATGAGATGACATCAATTTCCACCATTGCAAACTGCTCCTATGGCGGCTGTTCGTGTAATATGCCCAAACTGCTACGAGAAGAATGTGATCGTGACCGCTTGTACGATTTCTTGATGGGGCTAGATGATGTTTTTGGACCGATCAAGACACAGATTCTCAGCACCAGGCCAGTCCTCTCCCTCGGTGCTGCCTATCATCTCGTCTCTGAAGATGAACAACATCGATAGATCACCGCTGCTCGCAAACCTCAGGTTGAGGCAACAGCGTTTCAGACACAAACCAAGAAAGTATCCGACCCAAGCAAACGTCAATCCAATCGTGAGGGCCGCTATTGCACACATTGTGGCAAAACAAACCATGTCTATGATACATGTTTTGAGCGCATAGGCTACCCTGCGGATTGGGGTCGCAAGAGTGGGAAGGACGGTAAGAATTCTGGTGGAAGTAGAGATGGCCGTGATGGAGAGAACCGTAATTCCAAACCCCGGACAGCTCCAGCACGGGCGAATCATGTTGATGGCGAGCAAAGTCTAGTATCAAATTTAACTCCTGATCAGTTGAACCGCTTGGCACAGTTCTTAAGGACTGAAATTGACACCCATCAAGCTTCCATGATGCCAACAGTAAATATGGCGGGTAAGATGTCTCGTGCAGGGCCTTGGATTATCGATTCTGGCGCAACAGAACACATTACGTGTGATGAAGGAATATTGACTGATGTTATGGCAAATACATCAGAATTACCTGTCAAAATTCCAAATGGTGACACTATACCCGTTAAAAACATTGGAAACACTTGCTTGCCAAATGGTCTTTCTATTAAGAGAGTCCTCAATATTCCTAGTTTTCAATGCAATTTTCTCTCTGTTAGTAGATTGACTAAAGATTTAAATTGTGCCCTCACCTTCTTTGGCGATTTTTGTGTGTTACAGGACTTACCCTCGAAGAAGCTGATTGGCACGGGTAAATACTGTGATGGTCTTTATTATTTGGAACCTTTGAAGGCTGAGGGTGTGGCTTTGTCAGTTAAAGAAGATTATTTTTTGTGGCACAGGAGGCTAGGTCATGCTTCAGATAGCAAGCTGCAACAAGTTAGTTCATTAAAGGGTTTTAGACGAGATAGTCAGTTTTGTGATTCTTGTATACGAGCAAAACAAACCCACTTACCTTTTTCTTCAAGTTCAATAAAAAGCAATTGTTGTTTTGAGTTATTACATTGTGATATTTGGGGGGGTTACAAAACTACATCGTTATCTGGGGCTCACTATTTTCTCTAAATTGTAGACGATTATAGTCGAGGAGTTTGGGTGTTTTTGGTTAAAACAAAATCTGAAGTTGGGCATGCATTAATTAATTTCTGCAACATGGTGAGAAATCAATTTAGTTGCAAGGTCCAACGCATTCGGACCGATAACGGACAAGAGTTTCTGTCAACACTCATGTCAAATTTTTATAGCTCATGGGGTATTCTCCTTGAGACTTCTTGCACCGATACCCCACAACAGAATGGTGTCGTAGAACGCAAGCACAGACACATCCTTGAGGTAGCTCGGGTATTACGATTTGAAGCTGGACTCCCAATTGAATTTTGGGGAGAGTGTGTCCTAACAGCGGTGTATATCATCAACCGCATCCCGTCCTCTACTGTTGCCAACAAAGCTCCACATAAAATATTGCTCAAGCTGTCAAGCAGCTGCCCAATTATGATCATATGCGCACGTTTGGGTGTCTTGTGTATGCGTGTGATAATAAGCGCAAAGATAAGTTCATTGAGAGGGGGAGTCCTACTGTGTTCGTCGAATATCCCATTGGTCAGAAAGGATATCGAGTGTTTGATCTTCGGACGCACAAAATATTCACATCTCGAGACGTCTCATTTTTTGAGGATGTTTTTCCCTTCAAAACTGAGACTGAAAATATGCCATTCCATGAGGCTGTCAAAATGGCACAACGTTTCGTGTTGGGATTGCATCATAACCATACAGACGCATCGTCACATGCCAATCAACACATCAGAAAAATTAGCCAAGGTTCCCAGCAAGAATCTGATCATGCTGATCATCTTTTGCGCCCAGATGGAGTAACAATTAATCTGCCTATCCCAGAAAATGACAGCCCAGCAACGGACATTGTTGTGCCCGAATATGCACCTATTACCTCAGCGATAGCACCACCAACGACTCAAGAGTTGGCCACTCGGGCAAGCCAGCGAATTAAAAGGCGTCCCAAGCACTTGGATGCCTTCGAAACTGATTTGCCACCCTCAGTCGACCATTCACAGCCCGTCGCTGATTTGGCAACCTCAACGGTATATCCTCTCTCTCATTTCATTACATATGACAAATTCTCACCCACTCATAAGGCATTCTTAGCAGCCATCACTTCACGTGATGAGCCGAAACATTTCTCACAGGCAGTTAAGGATCCGTTGTGGAGAGAGGCCATGCAGAAAGAAATTCAGGCATTGGAGGATAATGGCACATGGAAACTGGTTCATCCACCCCCTGGCAAGAAGCTTGTGGACTCGAAATGGGTCTACAAGATCAAGTATAAACCTAACGAGAAAATTGAGCGTTATAAAGCTCGATTAGTGGCAAGAGTTTTTACTCAAATCGAAGGCATTGACTTCCATGAGACTTTCGCTCCCGTGGCGAAGCTCGTTACCGTTCGATGCATGTTGGCAATTGCAGCGAAGAGAAATTGGTGTGTACATCAGTTGGATGTTAATAACGCCTTCTTGCATGGCGATCTTCATGAGGAGGTGTATATGCGAGTTCCATAGGGATTTGCCAAAAACGGAGACATGCGCGTTTGTAAATTGCAGAAGTCGCTTTATGGATTGAGGCAAGCCTCTCGAAATTGGTATCACAAGTTTACTCAAGCCCTTGTGAGCATTGGTTTTCGTCAATCTCAGGCGGATCACTCATTGTTCGTCTTCCGTAAAGGTTCCACTTACGTTTCCGCATTAATTTATGTAGACGATGTCTTGTTGGCCGGAAATAATGTCACACACATCGAGAATGTTAAAAGTTACCTGCATGACAAATTCAACATCAAGGATTTGGGGAATTTAAAATATTTTCTAGGCATCGAGGTGGCCAGATCGCCCGATGGTTTTGTGCTCAGCCAAAGGAAATATGCCCTCGATCGACATCCTTGAAGAGAGCGGCTTTTAGGCCGGTCGCCCAAGCAATTTCCTAATGGAGCAAAATTTAAAATTGACACCCGATGATGAAACTGCACTCATCGATGCCCCCCAATACCGGAGACTTATTGGTCGCCTCCTTTACCTCACGGTTACGAGACCAGACATCGTTTTCTCCGTAAACCATTTGAGTCAGTTTTTGGGCAGACCGCGGCAATCGCACCTCAACGCTGCACATCGAATTTTAAGGTATTTGAAATAGACGCCTAGCCAAGGCTTTTTCTTGCCAGCCAACGACAACTTTACCTTAGAAGGTTACTGCGATGCTGATTGGGGTGGATGTGTTTTTACCCGGAGATCAAATTCAGGTTATTTTGTGTCGTTGGGTGGATCTCCCATTTCTTGGAGGACTAAGAAGCAGTGTGTATTCTCTAAATCTTCTGCTGAGGCAGAGTACCGCGCTATGGCTGTCACAGTGAGTGAGATTTTGTGGCTGCGTTGGCTCTTGAAGGATTTTGGGGTGTATCAATCGGGAGCCACTTCCTTGTTTTGTGATAACCAGGCGGCACGCCACATCGCTGCTAATCCAGTTTTCCATGAACGCACGAAGCACGTGGAAATGGACTGTTATTTCGTTCGCGAACGAGTCGCTAGTGGAGACATTCAGCCGTGCTCTATTTCAACGGATGACCAGGTTGCAGACATTTTCACTAAAGCCCTCGAAGCTGATCGGTTTCAGTTTTTGCGTAGCAAGCTGGGTGTGCGTAACCTCCACACTCCACCTTGAGGGGGATTATTGGAATATACAATCCTTCTGATACGACTTTCCATGATTTATGTTTCCTTCTGTATGCATTGTTTCCCTTGTATTAGTCTATTCCCTTTTTATCTTGCTTGTTTCCTTTCGTGAGCAGCATGGGCCTAATGTATAGGAGAGCCCAATCATACTAGGTTTGTGCATTGGTGTGTTAGTATATATTCTCGTTGTAAATATTGGAGAAGCAATGCAGCAATACACATCTATTTTAACAAATGTGATGTTATTTTCTTAAAATGCTTGAGGGAGAGGCAATGTTCTGATTTTATTTAGTTTACAAGATGTTGTAAATCAATTTTACTAGGCAATTGGAAAAGTGCTCTCTTCTACTTCTTATTGTATTCTTCATTAAAAAAAAAAAAACTCTATGTTATAATGCATGCTTGGTATTAAATAACTTAGAAGACTAGTTATTTTAAACTTAAGGGGATGAAATCTGACCTGCACATCACGTTATTTGATAGATATGTGAAGCGTCCAGACAATTTTGATCAGATCTTGGCCTTGGATAAAAAGTAACTTTGTGCAAGAAGTTTTTTTTTGCTAGAACTGTAACTTTAGATTCTGTATATACATAGGTTTAGTTGTTTAAACATATTTCTGAAGTACTATTACATTCATTCCTTCCACCTTTTTTTGTTACAACAATTATGTTACACATTTTGTTAAAAATACCAATTTCGTTACAAATAAATTATTACATAAAATCATATATTTAGTACTAAAATATTTAATTTGTTACTAATATTTGTAACACTTACCGCTCATTTCATTTCATTTTAGAAATAAATAATTAATAGAAATAATTCATAGGGTCATAACTCCTAATGCATTAATTTTATTTCAAGAAAATAACAATTCTCCAATTAAAAACTCAATCAATGTACATTGTCAACATATCAAGGTAAAAAAGTTCATGTCATCTGATATGACATCATTATGTCATATCACACACATAGTTAATGTATATTATTAGTAAGACGACATAATTTACTTTAATAAACGTATATTTATTGTTGTAAATACATGCAATTTAATTGGAAATTAGATGATAATTAATTATAGAGATGGACGAAGCAGAAGCAGAAGCAGCCGGTGCATATGATATGATTATTTGAGTCTGCAGAGAGAGAGAGAGAGATTAAATGATTATGATTAATTAATTAAAAACATAATAATAATAATTGTAGGTCTTACGCTGTGCAGTTAATTGATGAATTTGATACGTAGTTGAAGGGCGTGTGGATACCACATCTCCGATTGACCAAAATAAATTTTTTACGAAAGACGGGGTTTTTAGCATCAATGCTTTGGAGACACAAGCACAGGCTCTTGTGAGCCGTCAGCCTATGAGAATTCGCAAAGTAATCCCTCCTGGTGTTTCTAGTCACGTCACAGCACGCGTGCGGCTCTAGAACATTAGTCAGGCAATCGCCCACCACTGATTCAGTGACATCACATATAAAGCTGCTTGCATCTACAGCTTCTATTACCACCATCAAAGCAGCAATTGCCACCAACCCAGCTCCAATTTTCACACCCACCTGCATATTAATTAATTGCAATATATTATAGCCTGCTGCAGTGCTATCGTTATTTATACATATATATATATAGATATATAGCCTTTAATTAATTAGACCATTTTTAAAAAGGTAATTGACAATATTGAACATGTAAGAGCATGATCTAATTATTTATATATAACTTCTTCAAATTAATATTCTACGCAACGTGGTGGTGATCACGTAAACAACTTCCATTGATTTTATTTTGGACACCCCCCTAAATAATTCTCCCCTAAAAATATTTTTTTTTCTCCACCTAAACAATTTTTTTACAAAATAATATTCATAATTTTGAACATGGTCCAAGACCTAAATAGTAGCATACTTCTAAGTTCCAACTCTATACCACTACACTAGGCCAACTCCTTTAAGATGAATAATTTGGTGTTTATGTCAATTTTTTTTAAAGACGTCTCAGTATCCGGGAGACCTGTCACGTCTTTCACTCGTCTATAATTCAAACATATATGAAATGAAATTCACTCTTCTATAATTCAAAAAAGAAATGAAATGAAATAGAGCTGGATAATAATAAAAATAACACGGTTGTAGCCAGCTGAATTAATGATCAATTAATCTCTCGGAAGCTGTTCTATAATTCAGTAGTTTAAATGATACTCCATGATCCCGTGATTTTATGATTTTTTTTAAAAAATAATTGCTTTAGAACTATTCTACAGTACTAGTACTAGTATAATACTACCTAGTCAATCTTTGACAAGTCAATCCTAATCACCAGTTGGCGTGGCGACGACTAGTCAACATTATGAAGAAAATGTAATTGTGTGCTCGTCAAAAGATGTTGGCGAGCACATGTAGAGCTAGCTAGATGAAAACAAGTATAAAAGCCTTGGGAGAGAGTACGAAGCATGGCGAGGACGACCACCATCATGAAGATAACCGGACGACCAGGTCCTCCGACGACCACCATCTGCATCTCCTCGTTCCCGGCGAGGACGACCACCAGAGGCGGTTTAGCATTTAATGCAGCGTCCCATCCCCTTTATGTGGTGGGATTTCAGGTCCAATATAGGCCCGCCACGTGTAAAGGCCGGGCAGCCCTAAAAACCTAGTATATAATGCCTAAAAGGCTCATTTGTAAAGACAAGTTAGAATTTTCCTACACACCCCAAGCCTAAAGAAATACACCTCCCAAAGCTCAAAGCTTTTAGCTTCTCTAAGAAGCTACTTCTTGTGTTCTTGATTGTTATTCATTAAGATCATCACAAATCATCCGATTAATCCGTTATTAAGAAGGTCCCTGAGATTGAGGAGGGGGCAGTAGAAGACATTGGGAAAGGCAAAGGCCCAATGGATATCGAAAGCTTAACTGAGGAAGAGCAGATTCAAATAGCTGTCAAGGAGTCTATGATGTCAGCTATGGAAAGTCAGGCAAGAAAGCTTCAAAGGCCAGGTGGTGAGTCTACAGGACTTGAACCTAAGGAGAAGGCTGCTGAAGTAAGGGGGAAGGTGACAAGGTCATCTGAAAGAAAGAGGAAGGAATTGCAAGCCTTCAATGAATTTCCAACAAGCCTGACTTTGCCATCAGAATTTCAATCTGATGAATCTACTCCAGTAAGGCAATCAAAGAGATTGAAGAAAGCAGCCAAGCTGCCTGCCATTGAAGAAGAAGAGGTTGAAGAAGAAGTACAGGACAGGATGCCTGAAGTTGGTGTGCCCAAACTTGCTGATGATCCCTCTAAATTGTTTGAAGAAGGTTTTGGAAAAGATCCAGAAACACAGGAGAAGCTAGCTCTTCAAAGAGCTAAAGAGAGGATGGAGCAGTTGGTTGAGGCCAACAAGGCAAGGGATGAAAGAAGGGCAAACTTCAAAGCCCCAAGAAGGAGAGCTTCATACAGAAGACTCAAACCTCAAATGCTGCAAAGATGGGACACTCAGTACCCTCACCATGATAAGTGGGTTCCAATCTCACTGAATGATGCATGGGAGGAGGCCAAGAGAAGTTTTGTATATGACTTTTATGTCATTGGAAAGTGGCTTGAAGAGAGTGTAGATGAAGTCTTTGTCCAGTTTATGTTTGAGAACCACAGGGACCTCTACCAAAAGCTGTTTGCAGCAGCTGAGATGGCCAGAGTTGAATTCAAGGCCCCTGGTCCAATTCTGTACATGCCTCCTAAGTTCAATGGGAACTTAATTGATTAGGGAAAGATTCTGGAGGAGTTCATCAACATCATGAAGATGGAAAAGATGAAGATAGGCCCTAGAGGCTCCAACAAGGATGTTTGGGAGCTGAAGAAAAGGGTCTGGGCTCAATATGGCATTGCTCCTCAGGATGATGGAACTCTCTGAATGGATAAGTCCATCTCTTCCCTATCTGAATTTTATGTTTGATTATGATGTTGTTATTTTCTTTTCTCTGTATCAGTTATGTTGTCCTTGATTTTCTGATCTGTAATGCTTGATGATATATAAAAGGACCACTGATTTTCTATCAAGAGATAACAACTCATTATCTCAACTAACCTGACATTACATATATACTTGATTTATTGTGCTAACAGTTTCTTTCAGGAAAGTTGACCAGTTCACTCATCCTGATGATAAAATATAGTATAAGTCAAGTTCCCTTTGTAATAGGTTTTGGCATCATCAAAAAGGGGGAAATTGTTGGGAATAAAATGATTTTGATTTAGATACCAAAACCCCTGATTGATGATGCTCAGATTAGTTGAGATAAGCTCAAGTCTAGTTCAGGCAAGTTGTCTCAGTACACTTGAGTATATAGATTGCTTAAGTGAAAAATCTCAGGAATGTTGTGAGATTTTAGAGTTCAGGATAGTTGTCCAAAGCTGAAATGTTAGGCAGCTTGATAAGTGTTAAGTGTCTAGGCCAAAGTTGCTGAACTACTCAAGACAAGCTGACCAAGTGGACAACTGAGCTGAAGAGATCAAGATCATTAAAGCTGTGCTCTTAAATGCAAAAGATCAAGACAGTTGAAGTACAAATGATCAAGAGAATTGAATGACAAAAGCTTACAAAAGACACATTCAATGAAGCATTTATTGCCAATCATGCCTGAACCAAGCATTGAAGACTTAGAGCATTAAAGAGTGAAGCATTGAATGAATGTTGGAACATTCTAAACTGCAGCAGGAATGTTCAGGGAGCTTGTCCCATCTGACCGTTGGTTGTGTGTAGAAGGTGCCACAAATCTACCTAGGACTATGTGCAAATTTGGAAACTGACACAAGTCTTCTCAGCCGCATTTGTCAGAAGTCAACACATTCATTCAAGCAACCATTGAAGAGCCCTTTTACACAGTGGATAAAAGGATGCCAAGCTTCATAGCCGTTTCAATGGTGCTGCAAATAGACATGTTTGAATTGCTATCTCTCCAACGGATAGTTGTTCAAATGTGCCTATATATACAGAAGTGATCAAAGGGATTCAACATCCAACTACAAGCTATCAAACTACTATCAAGCTTTCAAAGGAAACCAAGCTATTCTTAAGAATCCCAAGTTTCCTGAATCACTTCAATTAGCTAAGCCAATCCTTGTAAACATCCAAAGCTTAGCATTGAGATATCCTAAGCCTTTACACTGTTCTTATTGTAAAGTATATCTCTTCTAGTTGGAACCAAACCTCAAACCTTATCTCATTTAGTGAAGAGAGTGTTTGTTGTAGAAGTGAGGAGTTAAGGACTGTTAGAGTGAAACACAGTCTTAACTCAGAGAGATTGAGCACTAGGACTCAGATTATCCTAGGGATCAAAACACTAAGAGAGTGTTGTTGATCAGTGCACCTTGGCACAATAAAACAAGCTAATTCCATTGTGAAGGAATTATCCTGTTCAATCAGGGAAAGTGGATGTAGGAGCTTGAGTCTCTGAACCACTATAAACTTGTGTGCCATTTACTTACGGCATTCTTTATTGCAATTACATTCTAACATATTTTAAAGAAGCAAGACTCAGTAAGTGAGAAAATCTGTTTTGGACAAAGTCCCTGATACCAGTATCTTTTCAGAAATTTAACTTGGAGTATTTCTTAAAGTCAAAGGTCAACCACATTCCGCACTTAGCAACTCTTTTAGATATTTAACCAACTGATCACTCAATAGTAATCAGTGGGACAAGTATCTATCAAAGTTCTCACTCAGGCCTGTTGTGAGACAACCTGCCTGATAAGATCAGTTTTGTCAAAAAGAAAAGAATTTGCATACACAAGTGCATTCCCCCACCCCCCCCATACACTTGTGTTATACTCCACCAAGGACCAACAAATTACAATAATATCCTTATAAATTTAAATAAGTTAAAATATTCAATTATAAAATTATATATTTATATATTCTTATTACTTCTAAATTAAAAACCTTTTAACAAAATTAAAATTATAAATAAAAAAATCAGTTTCACACACATTTTTTTTTCATCGTGAGATGAACATCCAATTTGGGAATTTTTTCCACAAACCCAATATTCTAAATTTCTGACATCCACCTCTCTTCAATCTCTTTTGTCACTCACAAATAACAAATCTAGTGCCCTAATCTTGTCCGGTCGTCCACTGTTCTAAGTAGCACCGGCACCGTCGTCCCCCTCCACCCGCGACTCTCGATTCACAGCACATGCAGTCCACGGCGCCACTGAGTCGCCGCCCTCCAACCACTCTGATGACAAATCCACACGTTACGTTTCTTGTCGTCAGGATCTCTCTTACTTGCAGGTAATATTCTTATTCCGAATAAAATAGGATTCGGCGTTCTGTAATTGTGAATTTTATTGCAAGCACTTTTATTTTATTTTTGGTGCGGCGAACATTTTCTGCCCATGAAATTGATTTCATTAGGGTCCCCGTGGTTCTCAAGAATTGAAATTAGTCCAACATGGTAGATGTTTTTATGTCTAGGACCATTACTATGGAAATTTTACCAAAACTCATATGAAATTAGGAGATGCTTGCATCTTCGAATTAATGCATAACTCTGGTACGGTCCTTAGTTTAACTTTCATCTTCTTCGAACATATGATCTACCACTTGACATGTCTACTGGTAAGGAAATTGCAGGTGTAGAAGACTTCAACTTTAGAGCGAAATTCAAAGAAGAAAAGCATTATATTTTGGAACCAAAAGCCTTGACTATATTTGCAGCGAAGTCAGTAAGAAATAAACTTCTTTTACTCTTGAAACTTCATCCACACTTTTATTTCCACTACACTCTCTGTTTTGCTTAAACATTTTTTTAATTTTAAAGCAATTCTAGTACCATTTGCTCAAGAAATTTGTTTTTTGTTTTGTTTTACAGGACATAGTGCAAAGGTGTCCGAAAGCATATTGTTTTACATACAGATGAATGCTTTATGATTCTCTTTAAAAGTTACCCACGGAAGAAATTGATGCAAATGTAGAGGAATGATGAAGCTCGGCCTAAGTAATGACATTTTTCATAAATGATCTAAAGAAGAAGAGGCTATCATAGCTTGGTAGAAGAGTTAACTCATGATATATTTGGGTTCACCCACTATATGCATTAGTATTTTTTTCTTGGAAGAAATTATGTGGAGATTATGCTGAGTACGTATTTGTATTGAAAAGAAGGAAGTTAGAAATGAGAATGTGTTTAACCATTTCGTTTGAGAATCTGTATGATGTAATTTAAGTTTACGAATATATAGTTTGACAAGACAATGTTGTTTGATTTACTACTATTAATTAATGAGAAGAGTACAGTCTTTAATTATTACAATTATTTTCTAAACTAATATAATTATTATACTATTAAGAAAAAGCAAAAATAAATTGCACACATCTAATTATCTAAATACTGAAATATAAATAATTAAAGCACATGATTCTAGCAGATATGATCACCTAGAGTATCTCTATGCCTCCAAAAATTGATTGATGTTATGTATTGGTAATAGCTCCTTATCATACTTAATCAATACCTATAGCTAGCAATCATGACATAATAATCAATTATTAAATTTATTAACATCAATACTACAAAAAGTAGAGTACAATCAAAACAGAAGCAAGAAAAACCAAATCCATGGATATGAACATGTGCAAGAAAAAGCTCATATACAAAGCTATTAAGTTTCTTTATGCATCACAGATTAGAGATGGGTATAACTAAAGATAAGCACATTATTCATAGACAATAAAGAATTACACCAAGAAACAGTGACAAGAGCATGAAGCATTTGCCCCAATTTTATGTCATGTAATTCAGCTCAAGTGCTTAATACTGCAGTGTACGTGAAGTGATCGGGTTGTACATTGCTTAATCTCATGATGCAAAACAATGATAGAGCTTCTTGATGGAAGCTCGGATGCAAATATCCGCTTATCATTTCGTTCCATGTGATTGTATCTCTGTAAACAAAAATTTATAAGTTTGTTTGATTTGAGACATTACTAAAATAAGTATGTGTTTGAAATTTATGTCAATTTGTGCTTAAATATATAGATGGTGGTCTTCAGTCGACCGAGCAAGTTGGAGCTCAACTCCATAATCACTTAGTGAGCGAACTAAACCACCAGTTTGGCTTACTCGCTCCCTTGTGGCCGAATTAGTGGTAACTTCGAACATTGATGATCCTAGCTCACTCAACATCAATGTGTCACAAGACAAACTGACCACTCGCTTGATTTAGTTCGATGATAACACTTAGTTCGGCTTTTCGTGGACATGATGATGTCTGTGTTCAATTTTTTTTTACTCGTTTGATTTTATCTCGCGACACGTGTAAACTCGGTATAAGACTGGAGGTGCTCACTAATTTAAATAGTGTTGGGCCCAAAGAGGATTAGGTGTCAACATCAAGGTACATGAAAGTACAACAACATTCATGAGGGCAATACATCAACATTAAACGTAGGACGAACTTGCAAGCTCCAAAATAAGAATTGATGCATACTTACTTAAATATAAAATAAACCTCTCAATCATATCACTTATCATATTGTATCTCATATTGGCTACTAATCTATTATTTTATCTCTCAATCACATTACTTATATTATATATATTTTTTAATCAAAACACAAAAATGATGGTTTAATTAATTAAAACATGTACTAAAAGAAAGGAAAAACGTATATTTTTCTTCAATTATTTGACCTTATAATTTATTATTTTTCTTCAAATACTTGAGGCTTAAGTTATGAATTTGTTCGATTTAATTATTCGAGGCTTATAGTATATTTTGCGGCATATGTAAGTTAAATTTTTAAAAACGTGGTTGTACCAAAAAGAATTTCATCAACCCGCTCAAGGGAAAAGGGATTTGAGAGACGCGGGAATATATGGAGGGAACCTAATACCTATTATGATCATAATACCTCTATTTTTAATTCAAAATACCTAAATTTCTAGTTCCTAATTCCACGCTGATAATTACGACCACCAACACGACCACGGCCACTCTCTGCCGGCACCCTGTTGCGAAGCCCGTCCCCCCGAAAAATCATAATTTTCATTCTCATCCGTTAAGCTGATAGTTACGCTGTTTTTGAAGCACTCTGTCGGTGCCTCTTGCTGTTGCGGCCTGCCCCAAAAAAGATTTCAAGAGGCGCAAGTGCTGCCCACTCCTTGAGTCCCAGTCTAAGTCCTCTCTAGAGTCTCCTCCCAGGTATCTAATTCTTCTAATTTCCTCTCTCAGGTATCTAATTCTTCTAATTTTGTGAACTATAGGTTTGTAATTAGAGATTAAATTAACGTTTCTGCTAATTTTTGGAAGTGAAAAACAAATATTCTAATAAAATTCTTTCACAACTCTATTCTTTTCCACTGCTCTTTTTTTTTTTTTTTTTTTGATTTACCCTTTCTTTTCAAGTGGGGTCATGATTTGTGATGGATTTTAGATTCTCTGACCTACCATATGATATCGTTATTTCTCATGTTGAATTAACTGTATGAATGAAACTGAGCTCTTATGCTAGATTTTGATTTGTTTACGATGGGTTGCTCATAACTTGTTTGATAAAATGTCCATGTCGGGGTTTTGGTTTTGCAAGTTTAGAGTATGAAATATAAAAGCCTTTTGCAGGTTATTTATAGTAAAATGGCCAGTAAGATATGGGCAGGTGCATTTGATGAGATTCTCAATGGACAGGTTATTTAAAGTTTCTTGAATCTGTTGTCTTATGACCCTGAAACAAGTTCATGGATGCGTCTCATGCCTACTAGAGGGGCAGATTCGTCGAATTCTCTCAAGTGGGAGGATGCCCTTGAGATGTCGACTGATCTTGTTAACTGTTTGAGCGATGAAAGTGAATTAGCATTCCATGTTTCGAAGCTTGGGGTGATGAAAGAAGGGTTGTATCAGATTCGGGATGTGTTGGTTGATAAGAACATTGGGTATAAGGAGAATTGGTATCAAGAATATTTGGTGCAGAAAAAGCTAAGCAAGACGTTAGGACATTCATCGCGGTGTTTATTCACTCTGTTGCTGCAATATCTTCATGGGAGTGTTGGAGATGTCGAAGTAGAAGTTCGTGGAGGGGTTCATGCATTTGGTGGTGGTAATAAGTCGAAGTCTTGCTTGTATATGGGAAAGATTTTGACGATGGACGAAGAAAAGGTCGTCTGGAGTGGGGTGAAGCAGTTAGATAAGGTGATGGGGCTGTTCAAGTTTGTATGGGAGACTGCAGGGATGAAAGCTGATTTGCATCTGCAAGGCCATTGTATGTTGGAGCTAAAAACAGGTCCTTTAAATATAGAGGGAATGTTTACAAGGTACATGAGATCATCTCTGATTTACCAATTGATTCTGGCTGTGACAAATTGGTTTAAATTGATTTTTGGCTTAAAAAGAGAGTTATTATAATTACTTAAGGGCTAATTTGTTGGGAGATACAAGGATAGATGACTTATACCCTTTATTATTTTGGGTATGCTTCTATTTTAAATAATACCCTTAAGTTCCCTTATATTTTTTTTATTTATTTTTTAGTTTTGGGGGACTTTAGGCAATATATATCAACTATTAAGGATTTTGGGTGGAGGAATTGATGATGTACTAACTTCATTTGTTGTTGTATAAAGTTGAAGAATTAATGATTCTGCATTACATATTTGATGCTCTCTCCCACTCTGCTGATTAATTTGTGTTTAAAATTGAAAAAAATCCAGCATGATCTGAGTCCTAGCTGAAAAATCATGTGAATCCTGTTGAGCTTCTTGGAATTGTCATCGAATAAACCCAGTAATGAAACTAAGGGATAGTTGAGGGAGTGGGTTCATATGAGAAAATAGGCAGATCACTATATTAATTTATTATACTTGCTCTTTGTGTTTTTGTGTTTCTTAATTTTGTGTTTCTAATAGTCTGTTATATGTTCAACATATGTTTGTCTAATTCTCTCTAAAAAGTCATGGTTTAACTGTCCTACTAGTTGAACTCTCATAACATAAGATATTTGTGTTGTTGCTGTATGCTTTAATGAAATACGTGGTATTTTGATAGACCACCAATTGTCAAAGTATATAAAAGGAGGGATAAGAGGAATTAAAAGGGTTACTTTGGGTATTATTCTGTGCGTATTAGTTGTTAATAATTGTGATGTATATATAGGGGAGTTAGTTGTGGAGTTTGGATTATTGAGAATTATACATTTGCAGCATGTGGCAGAGCTAGTCTCTGGGCCCTCTGTGTGATTCTTTCTATCAAATTCTGAATGTTGCTCAGTCGCTCTTTGCTCTTGCATTATCCTGAAGAAATTAAGCAGAAGGCCAGAAGTAACAAGAATTAAGGTAAACTTGTCAGAGATATTTAAAGTTCTTTTCATCTTCTCTTGAAGGTTAAATTTCTCTATTCATTGCTTGTTCATATAAGCATATTGGTAATATTACTGGTAATTACCTAATTGGATTCAATACTTGTTGGGTTTTTCAAAATTTAGATTCGAGTGGATTAGGTTTAGATTCTGTCTAGAATTTCAAATTTAGTTTTTGTGTTTAGAGTCTGAGTGATTTTATTTCTGGCGTCTTTCATTGTTGCTCTCGATTGAGTAGTTTACTTAAATCTGTTTCGAACTGGACAGGTTTTGTAAATTGTTTTAAATTTCCAATGTATTACAAAGCTTCGTTAGTACCATTGCTAACCATTGGTCCTATCAAGATTAAACACAAATTAAATTCTTGGAATTATGTATAGTACATAGAGATTACATGATGTGGAGCGGGCTAATGAAGTTTCTGATTTTTTTATTCTATGTCCTTTTCAGATAAAACCACTTACAAAACCAACAACATAGATAATGAGGATTTGGATTAGAAAACTATATATGAGAATGAACTTTTCCCAAGAGGTAATCCTGTGTGATTCTTTAACTCACATAAAACAAAAATAAAATTTGCAATTTTAAGTTGTGTATATAATTTGACGCGAGCTTCCCATATTTAGTCAATAGTAATGCGTGCGCCATTGCAACAATATGGTCTCTTATCTTCTTGCAAGTGTTTGAATACCAGAACGTTTGGAGTATATAGCGATGAACTAATAGCCACCTCAGTTGAAATCAATTATTAATTGTCATTATACTTATGATAGCATTTTTTAGTTTTTCAAGTGTATTTCATGGATACACGAACATGATATTCTGTTTACTACTATATCTGACATAGTTTAATTAAGGAATTTTGATTCTTAAATTCTGTCTGGATTGATTGTGTTTTGCCCTGTTTCTTTTTCTCTTGATGGATCTTGGTAATTTCTTCGTTGGAGTTATTCTTTTTTTTTTTTTTATATTCCGTTTCTGTTATTTATATTATTAGTTGCTAATTGAATCTTGGTCTGCCGATTTTTTCTTACTTGCAGCAACATATATAGATAATTTTTTTTTAAAGTTTCGGTTTTAGATGCACTTGTTCTAGCAGGTCTCATAACCCTACTGCATATTCAGTCAATTTACAAATTATATAATGCGTCTTTTTTATTTCTTATGTCTTTGTGACCTATGACAGATTTTCATCTATTCTTTGCTATTGATGCAAATACATCTTTTCTTTCACAAGTTGCTGCATCTGGAGAGTTGAGAAAGATTTTTTCACATTGATTAGATGAAAACGAAGGAGGTGGGAATTTTTCTACTGGTGGAGTTGTGCAGCCAAAAATCAATAAAACACCACTAGTTCCAAATAAGTATGTGATGTTTACATGCAATTCTTACGTATTGTGCTGATAGTTTCAAAAGTCTTCTATCTGTAAGTTGTGCTCATCAGTAAATTCCACTTAATTGGTATCATGGTTCTTCATCCTATATCTTGCTTGTGAATCCGTTTTATATATTAGTTTTATAGGACCAATCTTCAACTGAGGTGACATAATGAATATCATTAGTTGAATTTGCTAGAGTTTTCATTTGTACATTACATACTAGATGCTGTTAAATGTATTGTATTGTTGATTTAATGGAGATATGGCAGAAATTAAAAATTGGTTGTCTTTTGAGCATTACGTTTGGCATTTCAGGGCTCAGAAAATCACTTGCTAAAAGCTTTACCAATGAGTGATGCATCACTACATTTGTAGCCTTGGCACACTCTTGAAGTAGCCAAGCTCCTGCTCCCCCTGTGATCGTGAGTTAAAACAACAAAGAAAAGAAAATGTGCAGAAACTAGAATGTGCAATCTTGAATCTTGTTAAACTTTATGTCTTTTTTCTTGCATAGAACATGTCTAATTTTTTTGTGTATTGTTGGCAATATTGTTGCATAAAAAAGATTTCATAAAGATTATTGTAGGCTAGGGGTAAATAAAGATTTCATAATGCTGTCCAACGATTGGAATCATACCCTAATTGGCTATTTCACGGGGCGGTACCCGGGGTTTGGTGCTTTGAAATCTGTTTGTAAGGGATGGGGTGTTTCCCATGTGATTAAAACGCACGAAAGCGGGTGGATCATGTTCAAAATGGAGAGTGAATCTGATGTGAAGAAAGTGTTAGAAGGGGGGCCTTATGCAGTTTGGGGACGCAACCTATTGCTTAAGAGAATGCCCTTTGCCTTCCTCTTCGATGATTATGAACTTTCCCATATTCCTACTTGGGTAAAGCTTAGGAATTTACCCCTTTGTTGCTGGAACAATAGGGCTATTGAAGTGATCACATCCTTCATTGGTAAGCCGTTGTATACGGATGAGATATCGTATTCTAGAGAAAGGGTTTCGTATGCACGGGTTCTCGTTGAGGTTGATGCTGCGTTGCCTCTAGTTCGTGAAGTTACGGTGCAGCTTGAAGATGTTGAATGGCAACAGCGTGTGGAGTTTGAATTTGAGCCGCTGTATTGTACAAAATGCAAGAGTTTAGGGCACAACATGGGGATGTGTGCTGCTGGAAAGTCTAGGACTGACCAGCGAAGACAGAACCGTACGAGTGTTGCTGAGGTTACTAGGGATGTCCTGCAAGATCCTAAGCTGAAGAGTGAGCTGGGAAAAGGGGCGGACAATGGTGTAAAGATTGATTCGAATGATTTTATTCCAGCTAGGAAGCGGAATAAAAGGACCAAACTGGATAAAGGAAATAAATCTGCTTCTACTCAACTTGACATGAAGACTGTTGGGGCTGTTATTTTTAACAGATTTGATGCTCTTCGGGAGGAATCAATGGATGGAGTTGTTGAAGATATGAAGGTAAGTGACGCTGGGAAAGATGAAGGTCTGACTTCAATTTTTTCTGCCATTATTAGAGATGATACTAGAAGAAAGGACTGGGATTCCAAGTTCCGTAATTGTCTGGAAAATTATGGGACTGCCATGAAGTCTGGGCACAAGGTTTCGACTGATATTGCCATGGAGATTGAACATAACAGTTCATTTGTTGCTGGGAAGGAAGTTGCAGTGGACAATGACGAATTAATTGATGTTATTAGATGATTTTTTGGTCATTTTCTGTGCGTTTTGTATGCTGTCCAGTTTTGGTTATGGGCTGTTTTTGAAGTGTTGCTGCCAAGGTTTCGACTGATATTGCCAAGGAGATTGAACTTAACAGTTCTTGTGTTGCTGGGTTAGAAGTCGCAGTGGAGAATGACAAATTAATTGATGATTTTAGTTGATTTTTTGGTCATTTTCTGTGCGTTTTGTGTGTTGTCCAGTTTTGGTTATGGACTGTTTTTTATGTTTTGCTGCTGTTTTTCAGCAGCTTGTGCTTGGTTTTGGCTACTTGTTTTGCCATATTGATTTTGTTTTGAAACTTAGAGTGGTAGTGCCTTGGGCAATGATGTAACTTTAATGTCTTTTTGGACTGTACGGTATTTTTGAATAATATTTACCCTTTATGTTAAAAAAAAAAAAATTCATAAGGATTTGTAGATGTAATATACAAGGAAACTCTTTAATTGTAATGTGCTGTTATTTTAGTTTTTTTTTTCTTTTCTTTTGGGGTTATATGCATAAATTAGATGATGGCCGTAAAAATTGGTACAAAATATTAATGAAATAATCCTTTTTTCTTCTTTCAAATTTCAATTAATTTAGTACCGAGTAAAATAAGTGGCAAATAAGTGTCATTAATAACTGGTTATAAATTTTCACTTAAATTTATTTTCTTATATTAATGAATTAAATTATAAATAGCTCTATACACTTAAATGTTAAGCAAAATATCCTTGAACAATTAAAGCAATACAACTAATAACAAAAGTTAAGTATTACTAATATTTTGTAAACACTTAAAAAATTGAGGTGATACAACAACTAGTATATTATAAAGATAAAAAAATTATTAGAAATAACAATTACTAATGATGGGTTAAATTAAGTTGAAATGAGAGTACTCATTATTTAATTATATCAATTAAGCAAATCTTATTTGTGAGAGAAATTTCATCACTAAATTATGGAAATCATTCCAATAGTATACCACTGTTGAAAATTCCATTGGAAAATTTAATTAAAAAATCCAACGATCTCAATTTGTTGGAAATTTTGCTGGAATTATATATAAAAATATCATTTGATTTAGAGAATCATTCCAACGGGCTAGCATCAATGGAATTATCGTTGGAATAATTAAAGAAAAATCCAACGATAACATGTCGTTGGAATTAGATATAAAAATATAATTTAATTTGGAGAAACCATTCCAACAGTCTAGCTACCAATGGAATTTCCGTTGGAATGATAAAAAAAAAATTCCAACTATATCATATCGTTGGAAATTTTGTTGGAATTACATATAAACATATCATTTGATTTAGCGGAACCATTCCAACAGTTTGGTGTCGTTGGAATATTCGTTGGAATTTTTTTAAAAATAATTCCAATGCATTTTCCAATGGTATACTCCAACGGTTTCTATAAGACGTTGGAATCTCTGTTGGATTTTTCCAACAGTTGCTTAAGTCGTTGGAAAAACTGTTGGAATTTTGAAAATTCCAACGGTTTATTTCTCTGTTGGAATTTTTCTATTGGAATTTCACAGTTTTCTTGTAGTGGCAGCGGCTGATGAGGCAATTGAGAAAAGAAAAGGCATTTAGGCCATTGGGCCCAATTAAACTAGGAGATAAAAAAATGGCCCACACCCAATTAAAAGGGGGGGATCTTCGGCCATTCAGAGGGGGAGAATAGAGGGGGAATACGCAGAACAGGGGCGCAGCACATTGGGGAACCTCCACCCCTTCCACCACACTCAATACACTTCATTTAATTTTATTAGCTAGTTTTTAATGTAGTATTTTATTTTATTGAAGCATTTGAAGATTTGAAGACCATTTGAGGTGATATTTTTTCTTAATTCAATGTTTTATTGTTTATCTTTCTTAAGCTTGTTTTCATTTGTTAATTTAGTTTTTGGCTAGGTTTGTTGGTGTTGGGTGTTTGGATTTATGATGGAATTAGATTTTTAGCTTAATTTTGATTGTTTAATTTAATTGGGTGGTGTATTGATTAAATTAGTGGGAATTTATTGATCAATTGCATGATTTCAATTATTAGGTTTTATGTTGAAGCATGATTAGTGCAACGAGAGTTGGTTAGTCGTGTAGATCGTATAATCGAGGGTTGGGATAAATGTGATTTGAGTATATATTGATTTATCGCAACGAGAGTTGGGTAAATTTCATTAGAACCCCATTAATTTACATTAATTACTTGAATGAGAATTTAGGTAATTAGTGAAGAGACTATAGGAGTTTGTGGTTTCTAGTATTCAGGTGGAAAAGCATGATTAGAGATTAGATTAGATTTATTTAGATAGAGTAGAACCCTCTAATTGTGTGATTACCCGAGTAACAACGACTCTATCCTTCCTCTCGATCTTAGGTGCTTTATTAGATACATTTTTAGTGATTGCTCTTATTATACACCAACCAATGAATTAAACGTCTAAGTTAAACTTTAATCGATTTCCACATAATGAAGAACACCCGAACACTACTTCTTTATTTGATATTTGATCATCATTTTACTTGCTTTTCTTAGTTAATATTTATCTTGTTAATTTTTGCATTTAGTTTTAGTTGCTCCCCCCATGTTTTATCACTATATTTACTTGTCGACGTATAACACTAAGGCTACACAAGCAAACTAGTCCCGTGGTTCGATAATTTAACCGGGCACTTACTTTTACTATGAGGAACCTCTTATACTTGAGAGGTGAGTATTGAAAAATACGTGTCATGTCCCCCTCTCAGGGCATCAGTTTACTTGGCGACGTGGACGGGATCCGCAGACTGCCATTGAAGAACGATTGGACCGGGCTATGGGAAATCAAGCATGGCACGCCCGATTCCCTCAAGCGGAATTATTGAATCTGGTGGCACCAATCTCTGACCATAATCCCTTACTCTTGGATTCTAATCTGATGGCTTATCGTATCAAATATCGAGGCTTCCGTTTTGAAAATAGATGGTTATCCGAACCGGATATTGGTGAAGTGGTTCAAAGATGTTGGTCTGGTTATAGTGACATGGGAATCTCTACGCGCCTCACCGCAACTGGAAATGTTCTTCGAGATTGGGGCAGAAGGGCTGATTCCAAATTTAAAGAAGCCAAGAAGAAACTCACACGGGAGATTGAGGCCTATCAGGGAGACATGAGTAGGGCAGGGAGGGAATATTTTGAGACCCTGTTCCAGGTCAATTCCAATAACCTAGATGTGCAAAGTTTCATTGATCTAGTTCATCCGATGATCACGGCAGAACAAAATAATGATTTACTACAGCCTTTTACGAAAGATGAATTTACTAGAGCAATTAGACAGATGCATGGGGACAAAGCCCCCGGACCAGACAGATTTAATCCATCCTTCTTCCAACATTATTAATTGGACCATATTAGGGGACGACATTTTCACTGAAGGGTCGAATTGGTTGGATAGAATGGAATTCCCACAGGGACTCACTGAAACAACAGTTGTTCTCATTCCAAAGATTGATGAACCCACATCAATGCGAGACCTTCGTCCAATTTCCCTCTACAATGTTGTTTATAAGATTATTGCTAAAGTTCTTTGCAATAGATTAAAAGGAGCTCTTCCCGGCATAGTGGATAAAGCACAATCGGCGTTCGTAACGGGGCGTACAATTCAGGACAACATCCTAATTGCTTTTGAGACGCTTCATGCCATGAAAAAAAGAGCTACATGTACAAAAGGAGATGTGGCATTGAAAATAGACATCAGTAAAGCGTACAATAGGGTGGATTGGGATTTCTTGGAGGCCATCTTGAGAAAATTGGGATTTGCGGACAAATGGGTGAGATGGATGCTCATGTGTGTTCAATTAGTTCGTTATTCGATTCGGGTCAACGGAGATTTGATCTGACCTATTATTCCAGGGAGGGGACTTAGACAGGGTGATTCGTTATCCCCTTACCTATTTATACTCTGTTTAGAGGGGTTGTCACAGGCCCTAAACAAAGCAATCTTGGATGGTTTTTTGCATGGAAATAAAATTTGTTGCCAGGCGCCTGAAGTCACCCACCTTTTGTTTGCAGACGATAGTCTTTTATTTTGTAGAGCTACTGAGGAGGAATGTGGGTTCTTAAGAAATATTCTCAACGAGTATGAGAATTGCTCGGGTCAGGCCATCAATTATGGGAAATCAGGTATCTTCTTTAGTAAGAATGTCTCAGAGGCCAGGAGGAACTCAATTAAAGCAATTCTGGGAGTACAGAACCAAATCAACCCAGCTCGTTATCTAGGCCTCCCCTCATTGATTGGTCGAAAAAAAAAAGAGATCTTTGAGCTAGTATGTAAAAGACAGGTTGTGGGCCAAATTACAGGGGTGGAGAAATAGGAAATTGTCCAAGGCAGGCAAGGAGATTCTTATAAAAGCAGCGACTCAAGCTATTCCGTCGTTTTGTATGACGACCTTCCTGATACCTAAGACGCTTCTTGATGAATTGCAGATGATGATAAATAAATTTTGGTGGAGTAATTCAACAGATTCTACGAGAGGCATTAATTGGATGCGGTGGGAGAAGCTTTGTGTGTCGAAGGAAGAGGGTGGAAGAGGTTTTCGGGACATGCATATGTTCAACATTTCTATGTTAGGAAAAATGGGTTGGCGTCTCCTCACGGATCCATCGGCTCTTGTGTGTCGTGTGTTAAAAGCTCGATATTTCCCGAGAACGGATTTTCTTAATGCATGATTGGGGTGGTCCCCTAGTTTCACTTGGTCGAGCATATTTGCTAGCCAAGACTTAATCCGGGCAGGTGTCAAGTGGAAAGTGGGGTCTGGAAATATGATCAAAATCTGGGATTCACCTTGGGTGAATGGATTAGAGGGTTTTAAGGTTCAATTTGGGTGCATTGAGGGGTTAGAAGATCTTAGAGTGGCTGCTCTGTTTGATGTAGAAAGTAGGGAGTGGGATGTCCCTTTACTGAATGATTTGTTGCCACTGGATGTGGAGCATATAACCAACACGACACTGCCTCCATTGGGAGCGCAAGACATCCTCAGTTGGCAGCCAGCAAGAAGGGGAATATATACAGTAAAATCAGCATACAACAAATTGATGAGTATGAACGGGAAACCGAAACTGAAAACAGATGGTGATTGGAATGCAATATGGAGGCTCCAAGTTCCGCCTAAGGTCCGCGATTTTCTATGGAGAGTTGGAAGGAATTGTATCCCCACCAAAGTAAACCTATATGCTAAAAACGCAGTCCACGATACCAACTGTTTGCTATGTGAGTAGGGCACTGAAGAGTGTTGGCATTTGTTCAACGCATGCAGCTATGCACGTGCTTGCTGGGCCTCAGTTGGATTATTAACGAAAGTGGAAGAATGTGCTGGTAGAACGACCAATTTCGTGGAGCTCATCTTTGAAATGATTCGCAGCCCGATAGCAGAGCTTGCATCATGCTTTGGCATGGTCCTTTGGCAAATTTGGGAGGAGAGAAATTCGAAGCTATGGAACTCGACTTGCAAAATTCCGACCGCGGCAGTTCGATCATGCATCAGCAAGTTTATGGGTTGAATGGAAGGCTTCTAAGAGAAAGCAGACTACTGTGAGTATGGAAAATGGAGAAAAGGGCCCAAGGTGCGACGCCTGGCATGCACCCCCTACTGGTAGATGAAAACTGAATGTAGACGCTGCAACATTCAGAGAAACAAATCAGATGGGTTTAGGCATGGTCTTGAGAGGAGCAAATGGACAGATTGAATTATGCAAAATTGTAATTATTCAGGGATGCTTTGAAAGTGACTTGGGGGAAGCAATGGGGTTTTATGAGGCTCTTCGGTGGATTCAAGTGGAAGGCATTGGCAATTGTATAATTGAAGGAGATGCGAAGTTAGTGGTAGACGCGATTAACTCAACGGATGTTATACACTTCTGTTTTGGTGATTTCATTATAGCTAGCCGATTGTTATTACATCAGTTTGAGAATGTGATAGTAAATTTTGTCAGACGTTGTGCCAATGAAACGACACACACTCTTGCACGAGAATCTCGTCGCTTTGATAATAATTTTATTTGGGTAGACCCACCGAACTTTGTGGTCGGGCTACCGTTGCCTCTGTGCACTTGCAATAATGGAATCTAACCCCATTTGGATTCAAAAAAAAAAAAAAAAGATCATAATATATTTAATACTCTCTCATCTCATTATTATTTGCAGACTTTTCTATTTTAGACGTCTCACTATTATTTGTAAACACAAATAAAAAAATCTTAGTTAAATACAAACACTATTTACACTATATGTCATTAATTTTTCACTCTTAAAAATTAATTCTCATTTATTAACTTCATTGAATAGATTTTTTTGTCCCTCATTTGTATGAGGTGTAAAGTAGATACTCCCTCCGTCCCTACAATCTCATTTCAATTTTCACTAATTAAGAGACCCATAAAACATTAATTTTCATGCATAAAATTTATGAATTTTACAAAAAAGGAATGTGAGACCATATATACGGAGTTGCAACTTGATCGATTGTAACTTTTCTCTTGAAGATTTAGAAATGTTCCTAGACATTTTTACTTCTTGCTCCACTAGTTTATGAGTCACTTTATCCAAAATTTTCACACCCTAACCAAAGAGTCTACATTACAACCAAAATGATAAGTCCTTATTGATTCATTGATTGAACACTCTCATGTGGTGGAGAACTTAGACATTTGACAAGCATATAGTGGTGCACTTGTGCGATTTGATATTGAGATCATACACTTCCTTGATATACACTTTGAGTGATGAGAGATACACTTACTTGTGAGTAAATTATGAATTGAGCACTTAATCTTGCATGAATTTGAGCATAACTTGTGAACTTGCTTGTTGATTTTTCTACTTCTTATCTTGACTAGATTGGTGAAACTTCACAATCACTTATTCTATTTTGGTTGGAGTGAATTTCTTCGCAATCCCCCCACTTGTTCTATTTTCCCGAGCAACACTTTAAGTTGGGGGGGGGGGGGTTGATTAGTTTGAAAATTGCTTGAAATTCATGTGTTTAATTTGCATAATTTGATAGGATTTCATGCATTATTTACACTAATTTTACTCGTTGCACTTAAAATGAGAAAGGTATGTGTTTTGCTATTTTTATAGGAAAAATGAGCATTTTTAGAGCAAATTTATGTCTTGCTTATATTGTGGAGTCAATTGAAGAAATGAGACGAAAATGAAATCGAAAAGTTAATTACTTGGGCTTAGCAATTAATTTTTGCTGTCCATTTAATTAAATTGTTTGAGCCCAAGAATTGAGCCCATCATTGTGGGCCATGATCAGTAGCCCAAGTTAAAGAAATAGAAATGGTATGCAGTAGTTGTTAATTCAATTAATTCATTGGGCCATTTAACATTTGAAAGCAGCGGCAAAGTAATTGGCCCAAGCAAACAGCTGAATGGCCACGGATAAATGCCCCCTATTTATTATGTGTTCACCCTCTAGATGACTTCACCCCCCAAAATATGAGTTCACCCCCATAAAATACCACATATAATCTTTTCCCCTCCCCCAACAATTAATATACAATACAAAATATTTTGAGTTCACCCACAATTAAAAAAAAAACTCTTTTGGAGCGAAATCGTGCAATTTTCGTTGTTATTGGAAATTATTTAGACTTTTAGTTGTTCAATATATGTGTAATGTATTTCGTTTCCGAGTTTTTTTTACAAAAATTGCGTTTTACAAAAACTCAGCACTGGTTCGCCGAGTTTTATGAGATTTTTCGAAAAAAAGTTCCACGTTATGAATCAAAACTCGGCCAACTTTTCCACGTTTTGATTCAAAACTCAACGATCGAGTTTTGATTCATAACGTGGAAAAGTTGGCCGAGTTTTAATTCATAACGTGGAAAAGTTGGCCGAGTTTTGAATCAAAACGTGGAAAAGTTGACCAAGTTTTGATTCATAACGTGGAATTTTTTTTCGAAAATCTCACAAAACTCGGCGAACCAGTGTTGAGTTTTTGTAAAACGCGATTTTTGTAAAAAAAAAACTCGAAAATGAAATACACTACACATATATCTATTACAACTACACAATCATGCAACAATACGGTCAAATAAAACAATAATAACATGAAATATAATCAATTATAAAAAAATAATATATTTTTGGTGGGGGAGAAATGCAAAAACCTGTTTTTTTTTATGGGTGGGTGAACTCAGCACACAGGGGTAATATAGTCTTTTTATGTATTAGTTCAAAATATAAATGGGGGGTGGGGGTGAACACATAATATGTGGGGGTTAATTTATCCGTGGCCCAGCTGAATTCCTATCCACGGCCCACACACCATAAACCTATTTCCATTTGGGTTGGGGTATATACCCCTCCAGCTTTGTTTAATACACTTCCCCTCCATTTTTTTTTTAATTCAATATATATATGAAATACCAATTTTGCTCATTTAACAAAATGCTATAGATACGTACACTCCCCTCAAAACCCTAACCCTAATTTTACACAAAACCCTAACCCTAATTTTACACAAAATCCTAACCCTAATTTGTAGTAGCCGCCACCGACACCATCCCCTCCGGCCGCCTCCTCCGGCACCACCTCCAAAATGTACTCAGAAAAAAAAAAACAGATTTTTTCGACCAACCAGTGTCGATTTTCGACCAACCAATGTCGATCGACACTGGTTGGTCGACCGTAGCACATATGGTCGCCTAAAATTTATCGACCAAAAACATCTTTATCGACAACATTGTATCGATAGAAAATAAAAAAATAATTTTGGACAAAGAATGTCGACCAAAAACATTATGGCCGACAACAATTTATCGACCATAATGTTTTTGGTCGATATTCCTTGTCAAAAATTTAAAAAAAAAAAAAAGAAAGAAAAGAAGCGAACCTTTTCGGGAGAAGGGTTGATACAAAAAAAAAAAAAAAAAAAAAGGGGCAGGGTGGCGGCGGCGCTCGGCGAGGGAGGAGGGCTGGTGCCGCCGCCTGTATATGCACAAAAACGAGGGTTACAGAAATTAAAAAAAAGGGGCACATCGGTGAGGGCGAAGGGACGGAAGCCTTGGCGTAGGCGGCGCGAGTGCAGCGAGGGAGAGAGAGAGGGAGTGCGACGGCCAGGGGAAGTGCGGCGAGCGGCGGCAGACGGGAGGCGGGCGAGCGACTGGGGCGGCGGGAGAAATGGCGGCCATGAATTGAGGAGGAAGAAGATGGACGAAGAAATGGGGAAAAAATGAAGTGGAGAAGAAGAAAATGGAAAAAATGAGGGTTAGGGTTTAGAATGTAGGGGAGTGTATCTATCTTTATATTTTAGTTGAGGGTAAAATTGGTATTTCATAAATATATCGAATTAATAAAAATGAAGGGGGAGTGTATTAAACAAAGCTGGAGGGGTATATACCCCAACCCAAAAAATTTTCTTCAGCCCACTGAGTGATAAGAAATTGGAGGAGGCCCGCTCCATTTGCCCAATTGAGAAACAAAAAGAGGTGGCCACACACAGAAGCGCGAGGGGGCAATTAGGCAGAAGACACGCAGAGAGCATAAAAACTCCATTTTGGGGGAGAAACCCTCTTTTCCTCCAAACACGCCACTCAATAGATTAACTTAACTTGTAACTTGTAATTTCATTTCTTAGATAGATTTAATTTAGTATTTCATTTTATTGTAAGCTTTGAATGATTTGAGTAATTAGTGGATTAATATAGTAATTGCATGACTAACCTATGTCTTGATTTTAATTGTTTCTATTGTTGTGATAGCATTGATTCAATTGTTTAATTCACCCTATTAGCTAGTTTTGTTGGTTGTGTCGATTACAACGATCGTATTGGGTCGCATGATTAAGAGTGTGGGTGTAAGCTTGGATTAATTGATTAGAATTCACATAGTAATTGACTACACCGACCGGGGGTTGATTGCTTAGATCGACAACACTAGACACTAATCGATTAGAGGTCGTCTATTAGATTAGTGAAAGGGAGTCTCATAAGCATTAGTAACCGTGTTGAACGCGTTTATGAGACACTATCTTAGGAGCTTATGGTATTTGGTTAGATCCTATAATTTCTAATCAATGCATGTGTTCACCTATGCCCACTACAAAAAAAAGGGTTTTTAGCATCGGATTATTTTTGATACAAAAGATGAAATATTTGATACTAAAGGGTATTGGTATCAAATTTATTTTCGATACCACTTCCGATACCTATACTCCCGATCCTAAAGACTGCGTATCAGAAAAAAAAGTCTGATACCAAAGGGTAACCCTTTAGTATCAGAAATATATAGTATCGATAAATATTTTCTGATACTAAAGGATTGAACTCTTTAGTATCAGAATTGTATTTAGTATCGGATTATTGTATCAATTTTTTTTGATACAACAATATATTTATAGTATCGTAAACTTTTACCGATACTAAACATATAGTATCAATAAATGTTTTCTGATACTAAAGGAATGAACTCTTTAGTATCAGAATTGTATTTAGTATCGGATTATTGTATCAATTTTTTTTGATACAACAATGTATTTATAGTATCGTAAACTTTTACCGATACTAAACATATAGTATCAATAAATATTTTCTAATACTAAATGATTGAACCCTTTAGTATCGAAATAATATTTAGTGTCGGATAATAGTATCAAATTTTTTTATTACTAAATTGTATTTATAATATCCTAAAATTTTATCCGATACTAAACATATCAATATATCAATTCTGATACTAAAATTAATGGTATAATTACTTTTTTTTTTTTAAATATTATAGATATACTTTATCATAATCTCGCAAAATAGTAAAGGCTACAAAATTGAATTTCAGGGTGATATGGAAAAAATTTATAAATGTTGAATGTAAAAATTTTAAAAACTACAAATATTAAGTTTCCACTATACCAAAATCTATCTGAAACCTATCTTGTCATAAGGACATTATAGAATGCAATAAAGATTAAAAGGTTTTCCTTTACATTCACCATAGAAACCTTTTTGAAGATGTAATTCTCCAACACACTGCTTCTTCACAGTGGCTTCTCATGGTTCCTTTTCGAGCACTTTCTGGCTTCTGCAATGTCTTCTTACTTGCATGATCATGATGCCTGAATGTAAAATGTAGATAAATGACTAATAAACATAAAATAATTTAGGGATAGTAAATAAATGACTAATAAACATAAAATAATTTAGGGATAGTAAATAAATAGAGTAGTTGTTGCCAAAGACTTTGTGTACTAATAGCCTCGCATAATGAATTTCAATGTATTTTAATGTAGATATGATATAAAATTACAAAAGCAATCACTCTTATGCATATGAAAATTTTTAGAGATGATACCATAATGATCTTCCAAAGGGTTTCTTTAGTTAGCTCATCCAAGAACTTTCTCCAATCTTCTAAATCAAAAGGTATCAATTTTGGATCTCTTGCAAGCAAGAGAAGGTAGGATGACAACTTCCTCCCATTTCTAACTTTTGGTTGTCCATGAACATTAACCTGCACTGCACTATCGTCACAGTGTTAGCACACCTAAACTAAAATTAATTTCATAGAACAACAATGGAAAAGAAATGGTGAAACTTTGCATCATGATTACTGTTAATCTTTTCAGACAAGGAGTTCAGATTTATTTTTAATCGAAAAATCTTGCATCCTCTATAGTATATTACCCTTGCACAACCTCTTGCTTTTCGTCATGTTGTCCTATCTCCGGAAGCTACAGATAAGTCAAGGCAGAGAAGCCTGAATTTCCTTCGCTTGGTCCCGTTTCTCTAACTTGATACCCTTACAACGGTTGGCGCAAGTGACGAACAGGACAAGATCGAAAGCAATCAAAGCAGCCGACAAGAAGAAAAATCTGTCCATATGACCTTGGTTCAAATTGGGAGGTATCCAACCTGGTTTTCCATGCTTTGATGTGAACTTCATAACTAGTGTCAAAACTATTGTGCAGAGATAGCTACCTAAAGCCGATGAAGACATTGATAAACCTTGAGCAGATAGAGGATCTGATCTCTTGATGGCTACGAGCATGCTCTCGTTTATCCTACAGGGTTGGGTTCCGATTTTGGTGCCTTGGTTATCACTTAGCCTTAAATGTGCTACATTGGGGATGAGCCAATATATGGTGATAGTCGTATGAGTTCTATTCCAAAGCCATTCAAATGATGATAAACACTGAAAAATCTGAAAACACACCACCACAGTTACATACCAGTAAAGAGAAGTGAAAAACAAAATATGCACACATACAATAGCTTCACTCTTTAGGCTTGTGTATAAGGCTACCACATGACTGCTAGGCAGAGAACTCTCATTCTTGGAGAAATTAGCTGAGTCAAATCAGGGATAAAACTCAATGGACAAAATCACGAAATAGACAATTATTTAGAGATCCACATTTTCATAAAATTTGACTGTAAAATATATATATCGGAGACGAGCGACGAGAAATTAGTTAAATATAAACAATTCAAAAACAAATATTCGACGAAACAGATTACGAAATTAATAGCAAATTAAAAAAAAAAAAAAAAAAAACCTCGAGAGAAAGGCTCATGAAATCATCTGAAGGATTCGATTGCATCTCTTTCACGACTTATCTTCCGCCATCACCGAGATCTAACAAGGAGAATTGAGGTTTTTGCAATATGATCTGGATAGAGGAAAGACAGATACAGAGGGCTGAAACCGAATGAATCACAACAATTTTGAGTCATTGAATTAAACGATTAACAAACCTTTTCCAGAGACCGCGTTGAGGTTTGGAGGCTATGGAACACCAAAGATGATCCATATAGGTGCAGAGAGACTGGATCCGGTTTGTCTATTCGAATTGAACTTGGATTCGCTGAACAGAGCGCCGCGGCTGAGGAGAGAAGCCGCCCAGAGTCGGAACGAGCGGCAGTGAGCCGTGGCGCAGCGTCCGCTGGAACGGACCGCGGCGGCACGTTTGTAGCAGCGGCAAATAATGGAATTGTCGCCGGCGCCGGGGAAGATGACGCCATGGGAGTGGACGTCGAAAGCTTGTGGTGAAACGATCGCGCAAGTACGGCCGTCAAAGAGGTGGCGACGGCGCACAGGTGGTGGCGACGGCGCGCAGGTGGTGGCGACGGCGCGCAGGTGGTGGCCAGAGGCGCGCAGAGTGGCGGCGGCTGAAGAATGTACGGTTACACCCTCACTGTGTGAGAATCGCACACAGTGAGGGTTTTTCGCGTAGTGGACTGGACTAGGCTTTTGATGAGTTTGGGGATTAAGACTTTAATTAATTTAACAAAGTAAGAAGAAATATGAACAATGCGTATTGGTATTAGTATCGGATACCGACACCGATACCAATCATCTTTCCTATAAAAAAATATTTTATCAATTAAAATAACAATAGTATCAAAAAAAAAAATTGATGCAGAAAATAAATAAATGGTATCAATAAATAAACTACTAATACAAATAGTATATTATAAAAAAATTGTTGAATGCTATTAAAATTAATTGTATCTAAAAATAAATGTCGGATACCAATTATAACTAGTATCAAAAAAAAAAAAATTTAATTTAAAAAATAAGTACTATCAATAAATAAATTATTAATAATAAAATAACAATAGTATCAAAAAATTGGAGTTGCTATAAAGTTAATGGTATCATATATCAATCATAAGTTGTATCAAAAATATTTTTTTGATACAAAAAATAAGTATTATCAAACTAAAATAGTAATAGTATTAAAAAAATGTTGGATGCTACTAAAATTAATGGTATCGAAAATTAAATTTTGGATATCAATGATAAGTAGTATCAAAAAAATTATTTGATACAAAAAATAAGTAGTATCAATAAATAAATTATTAATACTAAAATAATAATAGTATCAAAAAAAAGTTTGAATGCTATTAAATTAATTGTATTAGAAATAAAGTTTCTGATATCAATGATAAGTAGTATCAAAAATATTATTTGATACAAAAAATAAGTAGTATCAATAAATAAATTACTAATGTAAAAATAGTAATAGTATCAATAAAGTGATGGATGCTATAAAGTTAATGGTATCGGAAATTAAATTTTCGATACCAATGGTAATTAGTATTAAAAAAAATTATTTGAAGCAAAAAATAAGTAGTATCAATAAATAAATTATTAATACTAAAATAATAATAGTATCAAAAAAATGTTGGATGCTATAAAACTAATGGTATCGGAAATTTAATTTTCGAAACCAATGATAAGTAGTATCAAAAAAATTATTTGATACAAAGAATAAGTTGTATCAATAAATAAATTATTAATACTAAAATAATAATAGTATCAAATAAGTGGCGGATGCTATAAAGTTAATGGTATTAAAAATTTAATTTTCGATACCAATGGTAAATAGTTTCGAAAAAGTATTTGATCCTAAAACTAAATAGTATCAATAAATAAATTTTTGATGCAAAAACAATATTAGTATCACTAAATAATTGATTCTATATATTTAATAGTGTCAAAAAATATATTTTTGATACCAAGGATGAAGGTAGTATCATAAGATTTTTAGTTGATACCAAAGGTTAAGATTTAGTATCAGAAAATGTATTCGATACTAATTTTCTGATACTAAAAACCACTTTTCTTGTAGTGGCCTTTCGAGGGGGTCTACACATATATGTGATAGCCTTTAGCATAATTCAAGACATTAGATTTAATTATTGTGATTAGTTCGTTAATTGATTAGTGATCTCATATAAGGAAGACACCCGAAGCAATTATTCCACTTGCACTTTCATCTCGAAAGTTAGTTTTAGTTGTTTATTTTTCTTATTTGGTATTTATTTTATCCTCCCGTTTAGCTTCTTTAACACCATTTCAACGTATAGTATTGGGGCATCATGCTCTCTCTAGGTCCTTGGACGATAACTATTAGGTCGTATACTTACTCAACTATAACGAACTCATACGCTTGTGGGGATCGTTATTGTTGTACTAAAAAGTGTGCAAAATACGAATCAAGTCAGAGTAACGGGATAGTTTCTAGGTTCAGCCAAATTCATCCCTCGGAGAATCTTCCGGTGAGGTAGAAAGAACCCTTTCACCCTCCATTAATGGTCATCTAGAAGTGTATTGTGGAATATTCCCTAGGACAGATCATGTCATTGTGATTTTCTATTAATGTCTCACCAGTAAAATTAGGGACTAAATTTGTCTGTTTTTCCTTTCTAGTTTGATGTGTTGTGAATTGTAAATATATTTGCAGTAATTTTGTTCTTAATTATCATTAGATATGATCATATTAGGCAAAATATGTCCGCCCTTTAGATACAAAAAAATGTTCTTTTAAATACACATTAAATAAGTAAAAAAACATGAGTATTATTCGATTCACGTACACATTTTTGTGGCTCATTATACTTAAAACAACATTTGAGAAGTCATGCATGAAATGTGAATCTAGGAATGTAAATATTTATGGGTGGAGGTGGATTCTCTGCAGACAGATGACGAAATTATATCTTTGAAGAAGCCCTCGCGGCAGCATTTACGAACGAGGGTATAAAATTGTTGAAAAAGGAAGATTTTGTCAACATGAAGAGAATCGAGACACGAACCCGTAACATTAACATTCAATTGGGATTCAATCCATTTACAGCATAATGGCAACTCTGCCAAATTAGCCTCGCAATCGCTCAAGAATTCTCTAATATCATTACACGGGATGTTGCTTCCACTTCCTTCATCAGCCGCTTCTATATAACAACCACTAATATTCAATATTGCCAGTACCATCAATCCAATTTTCACACCCACCTGCTCCATAATTTATTATATGATCGATTGATTAATTGCAATTGCCACGGTGCTGCAGTGTTATTTATAGGCTTTAAGTTTAGCTAGCAATGAACGTACATGAAAGAATATGGTAAAGGCCTGCAGATTTAATTATATATGTTAATCTCCACCTAATTAATCACCCTTTTTACAAAATAATACACTATCTCCGTCGTGTGATCACGTAATTAATAATTAAACTTTTATTAGTAAACTCATAATATATACAGTACAAACTTTTACTCACTTTTTTTTATACTCCCTTTTTGTGGGTGTGTTTTTTTTTCTTTCTATAATTTCGACCGGTGTCATTTTTTTTTTACAGTTGGATGTATGTTATAATTTTTTTTTTATTTGTATGAATATATTTGGTACGTAATTTAAAAGGGTATGTTTATATCATTTTTTAAATTTAGTGATTTGTGTATTTAACCGTGGATTCATTTATAAAAAAAATGTACGTAGGTGCTAATATTGGATGACTTTTTTTTTTTTTTTTTTTAAGGAGATAATTAATTCAGCTTTGATTAAATGGAGATAATTCATACATACGAAAAGAAAAACACAACAATTTAATTGGAACTAAGTAATTAAGTACACGAAAAAAGCCCTATATATTTATGGTAATTTCTGCCGATACGTCTCATGAATTGAGAATTTTCCCGTGTTGTTAAATGTAATTTTTCCACACTAATTTTCTATTTTGTGAACTGTGTTTTAATTTATTTTTATTTTTTGTGTTTCACCCCAAAAATTATGGACTAAATTTGTCTATTTTTCCTTATTTCTAATTAATTTTCAGTGTTGCTAAATTGTGATTTTTTCCTCACCCGTAAAATTAGCCCCTAAATCCTTTCAGGTTTTCTGTGTTGCGAATTGGTGTTTTTTTCTCTCTTTGATTCTATATATGATTTACGTTATTACAAAAATCTATTTTTTCTAAAGTTAAAGGCCTGGTGAAGTAGAATAATAATGATATTTAACTTGTCTATTAAAAAAAGAAAAACGATTAGGCATTGACAAAATTACTTGTGTGCACATTGCAATCGATCGATGTATTCTTTATAATTTTAATACTTGCACACTCTGGAATAGTCATGTCTGTAAAAAGAAATCTTTTTAGGGGAGAATTATTTAGTAGGGTGTTCAATAAGTTGTTTAGGTGATCACCAATTCACCGCCACGTTGCGTAGAATATTAATTTGAAGAAATAATATATAAATAAATAATTAGATCATGCTTCAGCGTGCATATTCTTCTTCCATGTTCATTGCTAATTAATTATTAAGAGGAAACGGTTAATTAAAGAGATAAGAAGTAATTTAATTCCATTAACTTTCTATTTTTTTTTTAAATGGTCCTAAAAAAAGATAAATGTATCAAGTTAGTCCTATTTTTTCACAATTTATTATGTTTTAATCGCAAAAAAATTAAATGTATTAAATTAGTCCCATTTTTTTCACAATTTGTTCAGTTTAGTATAATGAAGGTTTATTATTGTTGCAAATGAAATAAAGTTTGAATGAGATACGGGCAATTAAATTAAGGAGTCATCATTTAATGTCCTCCCATGACCTACCTACTAGATTTATACTCACCCCGTTTCATAAAGTTTATCCATTTGATTTTAAACAATTTGTCCCTTTTACCACCAATTTTACTAAACTATATATCCCTATGTAATCCCTACTAATTACAATATCTTTCTTTTATTGAAAATATATTAATGTATCCCTTTGTTCATATATATTCATTTTTATTTGATTAAGAAATACTAGTATTATAAGATAATAGATGTAGTAAGAGAGAAAATAATAGACGATCGTATATGAGATGAAGTATATATATGATAACATAATAGATAAGCGTATATAGTAAGGGAGAAAATAATTGAGCTAGAGAGAGAAAATAATATGCTAAAAATAAAATAAAAAATATATTGTGAAACATCCATAAAGATAAGCTTATATATAGTAAGGGAGTAGTAATTAATTATGTTAATCTTCTTCTCCACCTAAACAACTTTTTCCTAATTAAATAAGACGCAACGTCGTGGTGATCACGTAATTATTAAACTCATAATAAATAAAAAGTGGCAGAGAACTATGTATGCATACTTCTAAAGTAATTAAAATAAAATTCCTAAAGCGGTGACACAAATGCACGTTTGCTGTCCAGCCTAGAGATCTTATAGTATAACCCATCTACAGCACCAAGAGTTAATTAAGTGTTTAAATTGAATTAATTAAGCTAATTAATAATTAATTACAAGCTGCCTAGAGATCTGATAATTCAGTTAACTACAAGCTTTTTATATTATAATCTTACTTCATATAGCATAAAATAATTTACAATATCTTAGACTTGATTTAATTTCCTACAATTGTGAGATTTAATTTCCTACAATTGTGGGAATAATGAAATTGGACGGAGGGAGTAATATACAATGGTAAAGTCTAGTATGCACTCGAGTGCATGTTGTGCACCCTAGTCTAAAGAAAAGTGTAAGTTATTAAACTGAAAAGTACAATACAATATTACTAAAAAATGTAAGTCACTATAACTAAAAATATTATTATACAGTTTAATAATTGAAAAATGCAACACCATTTACCAAAGTGTAAGTCAGTAAAACTGAAAATTGCAACATGAACTAGGGTGCACAACATGCACTCGAGTCCATAGCAGACCAACCCATATACAATATCTTGATTGATTTCCTATAATTGTGAGATTGTATATTTCAAATTGAATATTTTCCATTTAATAGAATAACTAAGTCTTGTAAATCATATATAAACACTATTGTACTTTTCAATTGAGATTAATGAAAATCATTATATTCTCTCAATATTTGTACTAGTGCTCCCCCTATATTTGTACTAGTGCTTCCCATACTTTTTAGGTGGCATGTGTAGAGAAACAATAAATAGGAAAATTATAATTTTATTGATTGAATTGAAGAGTTACATATGATGGATATTTATAGATACAAAATCAAATTAACCCCTAATCTATATCTTTTAAATAAGGAATAAACAATTGGAAGCACGCACACGGATTGAAATTAAGAAGGCCCACTGCGGATACATGGATGAGCTACTTCATTCTTCAGTCTCTGCAGATCGAAATATATATAGAAGACATATGAGATTAGTTAATAATTAGCAGCTGTATATATTAAATTAAGTTTATAATATTATTCTTGTAATTAATTAAATTAAGTTTAGAATATTATTCTTGTAATTAAGTAAATAAATAGTATGTTACGTTGGGCAGCCAAATGATGCAAATAATTTGTGGAGACCACATTTGTGATAGAGTGTGTCTGCATTGTTGTGATCCTGATGAAGAGATTGGAGACACATGCACGCCTCCTTTGGGTCCCCAAAAGAACCCGGGAGTAGAGTTGCATGACGTACTATCAGTAGAGTTATCTTATGTTGATAACAAGGGAGTCGGTATTAGATGAGTTGGACTAATTTGATGTTTTGGACAAGTCTTCTGAAGAAACAATTACACTGTGGTTTCAACTTCTATTGAGTATAACTTTCAAACGGTTGTACCAATTAAATTGCACATGGTTTGTTGCAACGAGTATCTAACGGTGTCAACTAACTAACTAATTGTGCTAATAATTGCTGCAATCAACATGAACAATATATATTCATTTATAGTTGTACATTGCAAATATTAGTTTTTCATTATCTTTGAGTTGAGTGAGATCTCGAGTGAAAGTGAGAAAATTCCCGTTTCCGAGTGATGAGTGTGTAAACATTCTTTAAGTCAATCAAAGAAGTGAATCGTCTGGTGAAAGTGGACGTAGATCAAGTTGATCGAACCACTATAAATCTGCGTGTGCTATTTTTCTGTTGATCTTTAATATTTGAGCTACTTCTTCTATGAGTTATCAAATTTGAGGTTCACAAGGGCTTGAGTGTTTTCATAACTTATGGATTTCTTGACAATTGGCACCGTCTGTGGGAAGTTAAGGTAACTACAAGATCCAAGATGAAGAGTTCTACCAAGTTCAACATAGAGAAGTTTATAGGCACTGGTGATTTAGGGTTGTGGAGGGTCAAGATGCATGTTCACTCTTTTGGAACAACAGGGATTGTTCGAGGCATTGGATGATCCAAAAGATTCAGATGATTGAATCAAGTGCAGGTGCGGCTGAAAGGAGCAAAGTGCTCAAGAAAGCTCGAAGCACTATTCTCTTATGCCTTGGTGATAAGATATTAAGAAAGGTTGTTAAAGAGAAGACTGTAAGAGAAGTATGAGACAAGCTTGAGAAGCTGTACATGATTAAAACTCTTGCAAATAGGCTTTACACAAAGCAGAAGTTGTATGCCTTTAGAATGGTTGATGAGAAGAAGCCCATTCATCAGTTTGATAAGTTCAATAAGATTCTTGATGATATAGATATCAAGTTGGATGAGGAAGATAATGCTTTAATTAATCTTGTTGAGAGCATTGCCTAAGTCATTTAAAATCCTTTGGTAGAAATGAGGCTATCACAATTTGCAAATCGAATCAAAACAGACATTTTTGTGGCAAATCGAATCAAAACAGTGTCATTTTCTATCCTCGCAATTTGCAACAATCATCCATTTTGTCACAAATATTGTTGACCTCGGAATTTGCAATGAATTGATGGACATCTCTACGCGTTTTTTGTAGATTAATGGTCAGATGTGATTTACATTATTACAAAAATATAATTTTTCTAAAGTTAAAGGACTCGTGAAGTAAAATAATAATGTAATTTAGACGTTTAATGAAGGCCGGAGAAACATATAAAAATAATATTAATATTGTTGCAAATGAAATAAAGTTAAATCATATATAGTATGATGCATATATAAAAAAATACTAGGAATTAAGAAAAGAAACAACGGAATTATAATAATAATATATATTTGAATTGAAATTAGGTAGAAACAAGACATGCACTGTGGATACATCTGCAGAGAGATAAGATATATGCATATATAGATCGATGTATGGCTCCACCACTCCTTTAATGCGATGATCACATAGAGAACCTAATTTATATTGAGCTTCTGTAGTACTACTAGTACTTATAATTAATAGTATTAATCCCACCAACCCTCCAATTTTCATAATTATATATTTTTATCGATCAATAGACGATTAATTGCAATTGCCGTCTGCTTAAGTGCAGTGTGACGACGTTATTTATAGGCAAGAATATGTTGATCCATCGAAGCATCGATCAATGATTTTATTATTTCTTCTAATTAAGGCAAATAGTCCACGCAACTAGCTAGTTAGTTAGTGGTGAAGCATATAGTATTAATTTAGTGTCCTCCATTTCAATCCAATCACCTACCTACCTACATTAATTTATACTCATAAGGGGATCAACTTCTTAACCTCTCATTTATGGAACTCAGGGTGATCTTTATATAACTGGCCTCCGATGATGCAATATTTCAGTCTTAGGGCTCGGGCCTCTCTAGACAGGGGAGCCCCTGAGTCTTTGTTCAGCTCTGTAAGGATTTCTCTCCAGTCTCCTCCAATCAAGGCCTCAGTAGCCAGTCAATCCGCCACTAATAGGGTTATCTTTCACTGCCCCTCAAATTCAGTAGAGCTAGCCAATTTGGATCACCCATCTGCCTTCATATTCTACTCTCTCGGTATTTGTAGTACAAAAATATAGAATTTGTTTTTCAAGCTCCTTACCCGCTCTAAGTAAGCAATCATTTTTTTCATCTTTAGCAAGGTATTCTCCTGTCACCTGATGTACCACCAATTGTGAATCTGAATACAGAGTAATCTTCTGGACTCCTAACTTTGCTGCCATATCTGCTGGAGCGAAAGCAAATATGTCTACATTCTCTCGGAGAGTGACTATCATCTTCTCTTTAAGCTCTGGGTCCATATAGGTACCAATTCTGGTTGTGAAACCTTCTTTCCCTGCGTAAAGCTCAATATTCATCAGCTCTTCATCTGACTGACTCTACATAGCACTTTCTGGCTTGATATTGATCTCACATATCTCTCCTACTCCCCCCGAGGCGGGAAACTTCATCTTCATGTGAAAGGTGGAGATTACTGCCTGGAAGATGTTCAGGCTCGGCCTTCCCATCACCACATTGTACGAGGATGGGTCATCTACTATTAGAAATTCTATCGCTTGTACTCGTCTACTAGGGGTAGTCCCTAGCCCTACTTGCAATAGTAGTGATCTGATGGGTTGGATTGCTCCCCCTGAAAATCCATAGAGAGTTGTTTTTACTGGTCTGAGTTTTATGTTCGGCTCCATCTTTTTTAAGCATTCCAGAAACATGATGTTTGTTGAGCTTCTGGTATCCACAAAGATCCGTGCTACATCGAAATCCTGCAATGTCCGTAGTAGTGATTAGAGCGTCATTGTGGGTTTCCCTTGGTTCTCCAGCATCTTCTGGTCCAAAATGAATGTCAGTGACCACTGTCATCTTCCCTATCTCTCGGTACTCCCCGTTTCGTTCGATCTTCAATGATCTAACACTTCGTTTCCTTTGCCTAAAGGAATCTCCATCTGTAGGACCTCCCATGATCATGTGGATTGTTCCCTTTTTCTGAGGGGGAGGGGGTTGATCCTCCATATCTTTCCTCTGCTCTAGTTTTCGAACTTATCATTTCACTCATTTAGGGCTACTGGCCCTAAAATACCTCAAAACGCTCAGACTTATCATTTTTCATCACTCTAAAAGAATCGTCTCATGCAATATTAAAAATTCATTATCTTTTCAGACATAAGACTTTATAGCATCGAACAAACAAATCAAATCAACTTTCACTCTAAAAATAAAAAATAAAGTGGATCATGCTCTCTCTCAAATAATCTCTTCAAATGAAAATTACAATGAATATTCAATTCTCCACGTTTCATCATAAATGAGTATTTCTAGTACACGCAAGCTTCAAGGTCCTAAACAAGGACATAACTCAAGACATATCCTTATTTAAAGATAAAAAGGTAAGAAATAGCATTTTTCATTTTTTTTTATCTCAAAGACCTGAATAGACTCAATCTATAATCTGAACTCATATCTAAAGTATAGAAACATGTCAATCAATATCATACACAATTTGAAAATAGCTATGTTAGCCTTCGTTTCTAGAACCATAGTCACCATCAATTCTCTCACATTAAGTAGTCACAGAACTCGACATATGAATTACCTACTCATGTTTCTAAGATTTCAAGTAATTCTCGATTCCAATATCGTTTCTAAAAATATCTACACAAATGAATCATGTAAGCTCAAGGGGACTATGCTTAATTCAACGGAAAAAAGTAGCCTCGAAACATATACGTCAATCTCTTAAAGACATGCTCATGGTAATATCAAATTAATATAAAAGATCTAATATTTTAGGCTATATCAAACACGTGTACTAACCAGTGGTACCAATGTACTCATCGTATCTCAGCTAGCCCTCACGGACCAGGATCCTTAGGTCTCCGTCAGCCCTCGGGGCCTTGAATACTCCATCTCGAACTCCCTGGTCTGGATGCTGGATCTCGGGGCCTTGAATAACCCTCCAGAACCTCCAACGTGTCCAGCACTTTTAGCACGGACCCTTAGGTCCTGACCAATTAGTGTTCATATCTCTGCCAACCCTTGGGGACCAGAATACTCCCTATCTCTACCAGCCCTCGGGGACCAGAATACTCCCTATCTCTGCCAGCCCTCGGGGACCAGAATACTCCCTGTCTCTGCCAGCCCTCGGGGACCAGAATACTCACAGAGTTCTTAAAGGCTTTTGGACTAGGCCTTCTCGAAATTTCTCACAACAAAAAGGTTAAATAACAATTTTTACCAAGATTTGATACCGGCTTTGTCTATATTCTAGTGCTCATTCAATAAAAGGTGTATTCTCATGCGAATCTTTCCACATATACCATACATCTCCTATTTTCGCAACATATCGATTGAAACGATTAATATCCACGCTAAACTAAATAGTTTTACATCCTTCTCCACATTCATCTTTCACTCAACACATATCATGATTCATTTAATAATATCATCTGTAAGGTGATTTAAATTTACTCAATCATAATCAAGTGTTCTACAAATAAATTATTCTTCAAACTCAAACTCATGCATATCAACAAGCTTCATTCAAGCATCATATAAGTATTGTATTTCACACTAGTATAAATTACTAGCAAATAGATTGCATGTTACTCAGTATTTCCTTCACGGATTAATTTCTCACAATTAATTCTAAATCACTCATCAATCACTTCTCTTTCTTCAAGCAATATTACAATTTCGATTCACATAAAAATGCAGAGATACCTCCCTTAAGTTGTCAAGTATGCATCGGTTGAGTGCATCCATTCCCCCATCTTTTTTGTGAAGCGAAAAAATTCATCTTCCTCTTTTTTCGCATTTCTCCCGCTCTAGTGGATTCTTGAATAAAGTCTGTCAGGGCTTGGGCCTTAATAGCCCTCCTAGGTTCATAATCCACATCATATTCCTGCAATTCAACGGCCCATTTGACCATCCTTCCTGATAAATTTGCCCTCCCTCTTGTTCTCATCTGGCTTTCCCTCCGGATCTCTTCTCTTTTGCCCTCGAGGGCCCTGCCTGTCCCTGAATGTGAATTCTTTAAGATGGCCTACTTGGGTCATCCTTTCTATCTCATCCTTCAAATGCCAACATTGATTGGTATCGTGGCCGTAATCATTGTGGAACCGGCGTAACTTATCAGATTTAGGGTTCTGGGGACCTCTATTTCTGGAATAAGGGAATTTCATGTTAGGGTGATCTCCTGCTACCTCTAAGACTTTCGCTAGCTCTATTTTCAGAGGGGTATATTTCTCGAACCTTCCCCTGGGACCCGAGCGTGTTGCTTCTTCTTCCTTTATGTTTCCAGTCCTCCTCGAACTTCTATATCTCTCTAGGCTGGGCCTCCTGGGTATGATTTCTCTCCTTCGCCCTCCATCTCCTCTCATTAGTTTAGTTTCAGAGCGTTTTGCTTTCCGTACTTCCTCCAGGGTGAGGTATTTTTCAGCTCTCCTTAATAGCTCATTGAATGTCTGTACGAGCTTCTTGGCCAGGGAGGTGAAAAGGTCTCCGTCTTTCAACCCGTTGGTAAGGGCATTAATCTACTTCAGAAAAGGCAGTAGGTACCTCCAGGGCTGCCTGATTGAATCTTTTCAGAAAATTTCGAAGGTTTTCATTATCTCCTTGTCTCATGTTGAACAGGGTGAGGGTAGCCCTGGGCTGCCTCCTGGCACTGGCGAATTGATGCAAGAACAGTTCGCTAAATTCTGACCAAGAGTGGCTGATGTCAGGTCCCAATTGCGTAAACCATTGTTGTGCAGCTTTTGATAGAGTGGTTAAGAAGATTGTTGTCAACTGCATTTGACACCCTCTCCATAGCGATGCAACAGAGCGGCGTTTTCGAACCTCACCAAGTGTTCGTAGGGATCCGTCGTACCATCGTATTCAAAGTTCAAATATTTGAAATTAGAAGGTAATTCATCTTGCAAGATATTCGAAGTAAATTGATAACCAGTAATACAAGGAGATTTACTTACGTTGTCAATCATTTGTTTCCTCATGTCCTTCATTTCTCTCGGAAGGGCTTGTATTTGATCGTTGACTGCTCCTTGGTAAGTGTCATCCGTATTTTCTCTAATAAACAAGTGTTCGTAGGGACACCCCTTTCAGCTTGAGAGGGTACTTTATCCTCTTGGTTTCGAGGGACTCCCTCATTCTTGGAGGGGGCCAGAGAGGAATCAATCATGCGCTCTGGGTTCTTCTGCTTTGTATTCTCATCCACTGGAGGGGCAGCGTCAGAAGTATGTATTCCTCGAGAAGCGATTATCTTCTCCACAGCATGGGCTATCATAGCGTTTAGCTGGTCCTGAGAAACAGTAAGGAGCTCAGGTTGGGTGTGGGAAGGAGGCGTATCCCTGTTGATCCCACGTCCAGAGGCTCCTGAAGTACCCGTCGTATTTCCCTCAGGTGCCAGAGGGTTATCGTCCAGTACAGGGGTTGAGGGTTGTTTCCCTAGATTCCTGTTTAAGGGAAAACCTGGGGGAGGCGGAGGGAAAGGAAGGGGAGTGGTATCTCCCTTTTCCTTAGTCTGCTTCATCAGATCTTGCTCTCCGCCCATTTCGTATGAAACTTTTCTCACTTCTTAGCTCGAAACGTTCCCACAGACGGCGCCAGTTGTTGCGTCCAAAAATAACAATCAAGGATACTAAATCTTCCCGTGCGGGCTGTGATAATTACGGGCTTGAATCGTCACTTTTCCGCAAGCTCTCTCACGAATAATCCTCTTCTACGCTCCCGTAAGACCTGCAAAAATATGCCGGAGGGGATTTCGGCGTGGAATCTCCGACGCTCAAGTCAGAAGTCTTTCTCGGAAGAATTAAGGAGGAATTTCCCTCAAAATCACTACAGGAAATCACACATTTCGTGACGAATTTTTTTTCGACGACACAGAAATCGTCACAATTTCTTACTTAAACGTGACGAATTTTATTTTTCGTCATTAAAGAACTAGAAATTGTGACAAAATATAAATTCATCACCAATTACAAAAAAAATCGTCGCAAATTTATATATGTCATGACGATGTTAATAAGTATGTCACAATAATGTTATGTGACGAATTTAACAATAAATGGTGACGAAATTCGACGTCATGGAAAATAGTTTTTCTTGACAATGCTAAATTATCGCCACAATAATAATTGGTGACGATTTTAATAATAATTGATGATGATATTTGACGTCATGAAAGATATATTTTCATGACGATATTATTTTTTGTTATTAATTATTCGAAATATTTAGAGACAAAATATTTCCGTCACAGTAATAATTTGTGACGATTTTAATTTTAATAGATGACGATATTTGACGTCATAAAAAAATTATTTTCTTGACAATACTATTTTTCGTCATTAATTATTCGAGATATTTAGTGACAAAACATTTTCGTCACAAAAATAATTGGTGGCGATTTTAATAATAATTGATGACGATATTCGACGTTATAAAAAAGATGTATTTCATGACAATACCAATTTTCATCATTAATTATTCGAGATATTTAGTGACAAAATATTTTTATCACACTAATAATTGGTAGCGATTTTAATAATAATTGATGACGACATTTGACGTCATAAAATATGTATTTTCGTGATGATACTATTTTTCGTCATTAATTATTCGAGATATTTGGTGACAAAATATTTTCATCACACTAATAATTGTTGACGATTTTCATAATAATTGGTGACGACATTCGATGTCATAAAAGATGTATTTCATGACAATACTAATTTTCGTCATTAATTATTCGAGATATTTAGTGACAAAATATTTTCGTCACAATAATAATTCACGACGATACTATTTTTCGTCATTAATTAATAAAAATATTTAGTGACAATTTTTTTCGTCACTAAAATAATTTGTGTCAATTTTAATAAGGCACCCGATATTGAAACCCACCTTTCTTAAAAATGAACTCACTTAATTTTTTTTATATAATTTTATACTAATAAAAATGTTTAAACTACCCTTATTAAATATATATATATATACCAACATTTTTCGCCAATTCAAATTTCCGGTTTTCTATAGAGAAAAGTAACATTTTTTCACTTCCATTGTGGTTAATCTCAGTGGGAATCAAGAAACAAAAGTTATGGTGAACACAATAAATTTCCAATAAAAGGGGTATATTTTTTTCCTTTTTCTCATAGTTTTGAACTTCTCTTATCGTATTTTTTTATTAAGTTTGGATTGCTTTCTGTAAATAAATAAATATTATTACTATAATACACTTTCGATTCTGGTGTACTATTAATTTTGATCAATGCCAAGATTTTAATTTTTTTACAAATTTCAATCAATGTCCTTTTTTTCCACAATTGGTAGAATTTAATTCACAATTGTATGTTATAATCCATACAGTATTTTTTTAGAAGGGTGTTTATATCAATTTTTTAAATTTAATGATGTTTGTATTTAGCCGTGGGTTCACTTCTAAAAAATTAAATCCATATGTACAAAATTCAGAATGTTTAGAAAATAAATTCAGAATTAGGAGTGTAGAATATTCACTGCAAAAGAAATCTATGTGATAATTAGTCCATAAAACAGAATAAAATCTTTTGATTAGACCAAGGAATTTTTTTTATTAGGTCTTACAAAATGACGACGGAGGAGGATTTGAGAAACATCTAGTTATATATCTTATGATTAGGATGTAACAAGACTAACCTATTAACATATCACGCAACTAGAAAATTAGACAAACAACGTGAAATTCTTCAAACAACAACCCCCCTTCAAACAGCAAACGACAACCATGATCCGAACAGCAAAACAACAATTCTAACAGCAAACTGCAACTTGATACAACATAGCAGCAAATCAATAGCAAATCAGCAACTCTAAACATCTAACCAACAAATAGGGACTCCAAACAGCAAACATTCACAATTCAGCAACAAACTAACATAATACAACAAACCGACACAAAACAGCAGCAAATAAGGCACAAAAAGACAACATAAAAAAGACACAAAACAACACAACACAAGCAACAACTTCCAATTTGCTCTATTAAAAAAGTGGTTTATGACTCAATTTTACCCCCTCTCAAACCATACAAATTAGTCAAAGGGTCATTTTGACAATAATGAAAACAAAAATTAAAACTATATATCTTGAAGGCCGCAACTAAACAAACTACCATGAATCTGGGGTTTTTTTTGTGAAGTTACGAACAACCACAGATTTATTAAAACTAATTCAGTATAGATTATCTCTTAAACTCAGAAGCAATGGACTACAATTAAAAATGCAAATTGGGGTAACTTACACAGATCACCCTTAAATAAATATATATCTTAAAACACCTACATTTGTATATGCAATCCTAGAATCATAATCAACACATATAAATTGAAGGCATGATAGTGAAAATACCAAAACACCTATATTTCTTTCCTACTTGAAGGAGATTCAATATTGACACTTACATGACAGTATAATAAGTTTCTCTACAGTAACCTCTACAAGAGAAGTCAATCATTTGACATATGATTTGAATATATTCGAATTATTTCCATTGTTGGTTTGAGTAATTAGAATATTAAACAGAGGAACAACCGAACAAAGACTTAATAGAATCTTAAACAGAGACTTAGAAGAATCCTTAAAAATCTTGAAATTTAGAATTCCTCTGAAATTATTCAAATTAATTTAAAACAAAATAGAATAAATCATTGTAAGCCATTATAAACAGAGTAAAACCATGAGAAACCACACATCAGTAAAGAACCGTGAGAACTAAAATCCAGAAATAAAGTAATTAATAGAAAATCAAGAAAATGAAGATAGATAACAAAGTTGATCAATTTAACAAGTATTTACCCGATTTTTTTTTTTGAAAGGAAAAAAGGCATTTATTTATAATCAGAATACCAGAGGTACTCAAAGGGGAATGTTCCTCAGAATACAGATGCTAAGAAGCAGCAAAGTAAACTGCAAAGACGCCAGATCATAGACAAAGAATCAAGATGTACAAGAGACTGGATAGACAGAGAAGGGGAAAAATTACATGAAAGCAAGCATGTTGACTCAGCACAAAGCCACAAAAGGAGAGAAAAATGCAGAGAAACTCAGCACTAATGCGATGCAGAAGATAGTAAAATCAAGCATATGATAATAAGATACCCAGAAAAAAGAGACTATGTACTATCCAGAGGCAGTTTTTGAAAAAGAAAAAAATGGTTGAAATGATTGACTTCATAGAGTCAAGTAGCTTATTCTCTAACACCAAAGCATAATTATATATAAAGAGTGTTTGTATCAATGATTCAGATATGAGAACTTTGTTTGTACTAAAGTTTATGCTTAACAATGTGCAAAGGTCAATTAAAGACAGATTGTCCAATAGGTGCAACTAGGTTGTAATGCACATGAATATACCCTCATTAATTGGAAAGTGAAGTTAACCTATACCTTAAGAAATTCGTTAGTGCTACCACACATATGATTTGAGGCTATAATAATTGCTATTGAAGTTGTCAATAGAGAGAAAGACTAATCTAAATTATGAAAGTTATATGCTAAGATGTCTGGGATCCACAAGATGCTAAAACTACCAACATAATATCATGGGAGCACTAACTACCAGAAAGACAAGCATTAACTAATATCATGGAAGCACTAACAGCCAGAAAGACGAGCATTAACTAATATTATGGGAGCACTAACTGGATATTGGTAGTTCTCACTTTGCAATATTTGTCAAAGTCATGAGCCAATAAAAAATATATGTTTGAAAACTAAACATTTATGATGCAGAAAATGCATTCTTGAAATCTTTAACAAAATTTAATGTATTCATTGATGAGTAAGTATACTCTCCCGAGATAGACTACAAACTCATTTTTATACTTGAGTTGGTTCCCTTATGTAAGCTATAAAAAATTTCATTATAATCAAAGGCTGACATACCATGAATTGGAAACTTCAAAAAGGGTTAAGTTTTTAGTGTATATATATATATATATATATATATATATATATATATATATATATATGATCAGTGAGATAGAGCAGGGTAAAAGTTCTTTCTTAAAGCTTGTCATACTAAATGACAGTAAAAATTCATTTCTAATATGTATTTAAAACAAGTAATACCAACAAAGGAAATAGGGAAAAAAAAGCCTATAAATAAAACAAAGTAGCTCACTAAGAATTACCCCTTAATATCCAGATAAATAGATCGCAAATGCTCTACTGTAGTCTCATGTCCTACCTTATCTGTAGGTGAGCCTGGAATTTAAAACTCGAGTTGATTCACTAAAGAATGGTTCTTGAATTGTAAGGGGAAATGCTATCAATTACAATGTCAAAACGTATCCACCTCATTTTAGATATATTTCAATCTATCATTTTTCATTTTCCTGTAAGATTTTAAATCTATCAATAGTTCTTGTATGTAAGAAGAATAAAATTACAAGAAAATAAAACAGGTTCATCAATAGATTTTGCAACACTCTATGCAGATAATCCCCATAAAATTAAATCATAAGAATAAAATCTCATCACCGATAGAATTAGCAGTTTATTAATCTAAGAACTAGCAGAATCAGCATAAGCAGCCGAATCAATATTAACTTATGCAATAATCCAATAATCAATTTATCTAAGAATTAATTGAATTAGTAGAATTAACATATCCAAGAATCAGCAGAAACTAGGACTAGTTCAATAATCTAAAAAAATACTCCAGAATCAGCAGAAAGTTAATTTAATATCAAATCACAAACGTAAAAATCGCAAAATAAGAAAAGTTGGATACCTGAGTTGAGTGAGAGTCAAACGCATAAATCAACAACGGTTGACGGTTTCTTAACAAGGAAGAGCGTCCATAAAAAAAAAACGAAGAGCGAGAGCATCACCTGTGAGAACCCAATAGAAGGTGGGGGCGACACCGCGACGGGGCGACTGCTAGGGCGTCTGTGAAAAAAAGAAGGGTGAGCGTTTGTGTGGAACCCAGACGCAAACATTCAAGAACACCGATTCAACAGTCCCACTATATATTGAGACATGGACTCAAATCGTAGAAAATGTACGTGGTAGACGAAATCGATTAGCGCAAGGCACAGCGGCAAAAAAGGGTTTTAGAATTGAGGTATTGTGAATTACTGATTTAATGACGAGAGTGGGATGATCTTTTTGTGTTTAGGGATTTAGATTAGGACTTTAGGTTTTCCTTATGCCTTACCCGCCTTTTTCCAAAAAAAAAAATCCTACGCGCCATTTTTTTCTTTCTTATGCGTCAATTTTTTCCCGATCATATATTTTGTGATAAATCATTTTATCTTTAAATTGTTTTATTTTATATCATATTCAATTTATTTATATATATTTAAAATGCATAAGTATATACTACATAATTTTGGTTGAGAATATTTTGTAATATATTTTGAGTGCATTCTTTATTATGCTAATATGAGATTTATTTGGATTGGGCTTTTTTTAATAAAATTAATATTGTGTAATAATTTTAAGTGTATTCTTCATGATAATAAATTAAAATTTTCTCATAATATTTTAATTGATTTACTAGATCTGGCATTGGAGAAGTGATTATTTAGCACATTAATCACTTGGTGATATAAATCGAACAAAAGTTAAATATAAATTGAGAATAGTAAAACACTATTGAAATCAATCTAATTACTTGATTCAACTCTTGTTTTATTATGGTACAATGAAGTATGGAAATTTGAAACTACTAACACATAACTTATATGTATGCTATATTATCCAACAAAAGATTTTATTTGAAAATACGTGTGTGCACAGACATGGATTCGGGTTCGCAGACCATAACCAAAATCGGTATTAGGACGGTTCGATTTCAGTTATGATTTTTGCTTGAAGAAAAAACTAGACCAAAACGGAAAACTGGCCTAATGGACTGTCAACCGTTTGAATGTATGCGTAGGTGCCCTTATATCATTTTGTGCGGCTGAGAAACGTCGTTCTGATTCCATAAAGGTATTATAATAGTGAGTTTGAGCCCACATTCAAAAGTTACTCTCATTTTGAATTTTATCGACGATCACCCTTTGCTCAATCCTTGATCGCTAAATATTCATTTGAATATGTTCCACATCATCGTCGGTTTAGGTATGATTCTCACGCGATATGTTATGGCCCAAAATAGGGTGCAAGTGAGTCGAGCCGTCTCATGATGTCCTACTCATGCTCGACTAAAAAATATAAATTGAAATCGACTTGAGATTGAGTTCAGTAATACTAATCGAGTTCACGTGATTTTTTACTATTTTACCCATAATATATAAATTATTTGTAAATATACTTATTTATAAATAAAATAATTAATGTTTTAAAAGTTATCGAGCCAAACTTGAGTATTTGGAGTTTTTCATCGAGTTAAGTTCGAGTTCAATAGAATTGAGCGCGATCAAGCTCGAGTCGAGTTCAAGCTTGATTCGACTCGTTTACACATCTATTATTAAACTTGACTCGTTTACTTATTATTTGAATTTAATTATGATACTACTTGACTCGACTCGATTTTAAAGTTATGCCATAAAATATATATATATATTTTTTTACTTATATCTTTCTATTTGGCATCACAAACATAACAATTATTTGAAACAATACATAACTTGTACTAGTGATGTGTTACATCTATTATTTAATCATACTTCATCTTAAATTCACTTATTATTATTTTTCACTCTCAATCAAACCACTTGTACTAAATATATTATTTTATTATATTTCTTAAACAAAAAAGTGCACACTTATATTTATTAAAACCAGGTATGATAAAATCTTGAAAAAAATCTTAAAATTTCTAAAATTTGATAAATTTTAATTAAAATATTGCAAAATGTTGTAAATAATTGAAATCTGGCAAAATAAAATAAAAAAGGAACATCTAACATTAACATTTCTAAATTAAAAACCTTAAATTTGAAAAGAATAGAAAATAAATAATTAATAAATCTAATAAATTGATATATATATTATAATTAGGTATTATAAAATCTTGTAAAATCTTAAATAATTGAAATTAAAGATCTTGGATGAAAAAATTGGGCAGGAATTCTGAAAAATCTACCTTTATAGATTTTAAATTTATTTTAAATATAAAATTAATTTTTTTTTAAAGAATGTTGTATTGTAATTATACTTAATATATGGCATAAATATTAATAAGGTTTTTTTTTAAAAAATTAAATATTAATTTACAATTCTTTTCATTTGGTTTGACCGATGAATAAATAAATTTGGCGCTCAAATAGAAATTTTGAAAATTTTGAGAAACTAGCATTAAAAAGAGGCGGTTCTCATCCAAAGAAGAGGAGAGACGTTTCTCATCCCTCAAGCCCAAATGGAAAACCCTAAATTTCTCATTCCCAAATGGTGTACGAGATTACAAAAATCTAGAATATTCATACCTTCTTATTCTTAATACAAATCTTGTGCAGAAAAGAAAAACTTAATCCTTGGTTGTTCTTCTTCTTCTCCAATACCACTAGGTACTACCGCAAAATTCATAAACAATTCATAATTGGATGTTAATACGTTAATCGAATTCATATCAAATTTGTGTAATGGTGTGAGTATATATATGTGTGATGTGAGTGTGTGTATATATATATATATATATATATATATATATATATATTATGGTGAATAGTGGTTGTGTGTGCGTATACATAATATTTAATGTGTGAGAGTATATATATCTATACATGTGAATATTATTATTATATATATATATATATATATCTATGTGTCGTGTGTGAGTATATATGTATCTGTGTGCTTCATGTGTGTATATATATATTGAAAGTGAATAGTGATTTGCTTTGTGCGAGAGTATATATATGTGTTGAAATTTGTTAGATTATTGGTAGAATTGAAATGCAATCTGTTTAAAAATTAAAATTTTATATGAGGTATGCGTGCCCTTGTTGTCGTTGTCTGTTGTAGCAATTAAAGCTTGAAATTGAGACATGTCTCTTGAAATAAAATCGGTCCAATCGAGGGAGAGATTTTGGAAGCGATTTCACATATGTTGAATCATAAAACATGCTGCCAGACTTGTTACTAACAAAACCTCTTATGAGATATTGTATATATGTATGGTTTGTACATAAAAATTCAGTGTTAATATTTTTTTTGAGAATGAGCTGCTCATTAACAAGTGCGAATAAGATCCTGGATGTAGTAGAAGCTAAACTAATGGCTAAAGAAAATTCATTGGATTAAAGGCTTTAGTGGATGCTTATGAATACTTATTATATAAACTGGTTAGTCATCTCTTTTCATCAGTTTATCATATGCTTTTGCAGTTAAGTATATTGTTGTTAAGCTAGAGGGGATTGCAGCAGTACTTCGATCTAGCTGACATTTTAGTTTTTTTTTTAATGAAACCCTATAATACTATATGCGATATTGTTTCTCAATATTTAGTTATCATTGAACTGGTTTATGATAATACACATGAGCATATATGTACAACAATATATGGCTTCTCTATTTCCTGATACAGTAATATAGATGTTTCATCATTCTATGAGTATGGATATAGGTTGGTGAGATCATTGACATATTTGAAAAGAAAGGGTTCACATTGAGATAATTTTTTTTGGCTAAAGTTATTAATGTTTACAGTGATAGTGCTTTCATGATTGCTTGTTAGTTCAATTCCAAGATAATTGTAGCTAGTTGCTTTTTACTTTTGATAACGTTGTCTATTTGTCTTACCCTGTTTTTAGGATGAGATGTTTAACTTGATAATTCTTAATTAGTTGTCACTGATTAGATTCAGAGTGATAATGATATTCAAATCATAATTGGACAAGCTCAAATTCTCTACATTATCACATGTATTTTCAAACTTTCTAATTTATATATGTTTGACATAATTTATGTTTAACAAGTGACAAATGTCTTGCTGAGAATGGTATTGAAACGACTAGTTTGAAAGACCAATTGCTTCAACAAATGCAAATATCAACAAACGATTAGCTAACTAATAAAATTATATAACTTTAAGGTATGTATATTGTTAGTCACTTTTTTTTTTAAATATTTGTACTTTAGCATTTAATTTGAGTATTGGTAATATAAAATAGTACTATTGTTTAACTTTTATATATTCTTTTAATTAGAATATATATTCACTAATATGAAAATTTTACAGGAGATCCCTACAAAAGATTAGCTTTCACCATCATGGTTTGATCTGCAAAAAGGTGGAGCGCGCTAACACTTGGAAATAAGTTTTTGAGGAGTACAATCTTCCTCATATAGTTTCAAGTTGTTTTTTTGTTTTTTTTTTGGCATTGCATTTGTTAATGTAAATTCTTATTTTTTATTTATTGACGTTGTAAATTTTTTTTTTTAACAATATAATACCAGTTGAAATTTGTTTACCATGACAATATGACGTGATTATATGACAAAAAATGACATTTTATGATGAATTTTTATTTTCGCGATTTCTCAAATTTCTTGTAGTATACTAATTTAGTAATGATTATAGATGTTGTCACTATATATATATTTTTTATGATGATTGTTATTTTGTCACAAAAACATTACTTACTATTTAATGACAAATTGTGTTGTCATTATATATATGCACATATAATGACGATAAAAACTTCGTAACAATAGCGTAATTCTTTTGTGATGAAAAATTTAAATGAAGACGAAATATATGCTGTCATTATATCTAAAAATTTAGTGACAATTATCATATTTGTTACTAAATAATATTTCTTATGACAAACATGTTTCGTCATCATTTCTACGCTATTTAGTGACCGTAAACATTTTGTCATTGAATATTATTCTTTCGTGATGCATTGGATTGTCATTATACATGTATATATATAACAACGATTAAAATTTTATCACTAAAGTGTTATTCTTTTGTGACAAACTATATAAAAGGTGACAAAATTAGTCATTTAATTGTGACGATAATGTTGTGACTAAAATTTGACAAATGCGGTAGAAAATGGAAAAAATCGTCACTAAAAATTAATATTTTAGTGACAATAAATCAAATCGTCATGTAAAGTTGAACTATTTGGTGACGAACTATATAAATTACGACGAAATAATTAATCTAATTGTGACGGAAATTTCGTCATTACAATTTTAAAAGGTTGACATGAAATGAATAATCGTCGCTAAAAATTAATATTTTAGTGACAATAAATCAAAACGTCATTTAAAGTTGAGCTTTTAGTGACGAAATGTCATATTTAGCGACAAAATTCAGTGTCAAAGGTGACACTTTATTCGTCACCATATATAGAATAATACAACGACGGTGAACTTTAGCGTCACCAAAACATGACTTCTGATGACGAATTCAAATAAAGTCACATTTACCTAATGTGACGCACCTACGGTGACCTTCATTGCGACGGAGAAAAATCGTCGTCAAACACATTTCGTGACGAAAATTGATGCTTTTATGACGAATTGTTGTCGTCGCGATTTCTCAAATTTCCTGTAGTGAATCCAGGGGAATTCTCGCAACTAATCGTGAGTTTCTCTTTGGTTTTTCAGTATATTTCATGTAAAACGTAAAATGTGTGTTTGTAGTATGAAAAACGTAGTCAAAATGGTAAAACTAACCTGCCTTTATACCTGACCGATTCTGTGGGAGAGAGGGAGAATGGTTCTTCCGCTTATTTCTCAACCGTCCCTCCAAACTCGGTCCTTCCTTGGACTTCTTCCTACTGAGACTGGATCTCATTTTCTGGGCTGGGAATACTTAACCCAAGGATCTCTGGGCCAGTAATATGGACCGTGAACAGTAAACTTAAGGATATGGCCCAACTCCGTGTTTGGGCTTAACCCCTTTCCTGACACTCAGGGGTGTACTAATCTTCTCTTCAAGGTTATCATTCATAACAAACGGGTTTAATTCGTCCTTCATCCACGTGTCGTTATTCTAGAGAACGACATATTTTGGCCGCATCAAAAGCAATTCATAAAATTCGGCGAGTCGAACCACGGTGTCTCTAATAGCTAGTATCACAGCACTCTGAGGCACCTAGAAGACCAGAAGCAACGCTGCAGTGTGACGTTATTTATAGGCAAGAATATATGATTTTATTATTAATTATTAGTAGTATTATTTCTTCTAATTAATTAATAGTCCACGCAACTAGTTAGTACTTAGTAGTGAAGCATGATCGATCATTTAATGCATCTCCTCTATTTCAATTTTCAATCCAATGACCTACCTACCTACATTTATATATATATACTCCCTCCTCCATTTCATAGAATTTGTTGCATTTGATTTTAAATCTTATTTTAAAAAGTTTGTCACTTTATCATTTTTACCACGAATTTTACTAAACTGTTGTGCTGTGTTTTTAATTTTTTGACGAAAAAAGATTATTTTATTAACAAAAGTATTCGAGGGAATCTGACAAAGTTACAAAGATCAAAACTGCTAAGTAGACAAGTCGAGTCATGACCAAAGTACAACAAAATCTGAGATTATAACACCAATTTTGGAACGAATAGGGATCGATGAGGAAAAAAGACTCCATACTTTAGCTCGAATATCCTCGAAAGTCTTCTCTGGTTTGATATCCTCGCCTTAGAAGATTTTACTATTTCTGGATTTCCAAAGAACCATACAGTACCGGACCATATATATGCAGTCCAACCTAATTGATATCCTTGAAAGTCTTCTCTGGTTTGATATCCTCGCCATTTAACTAGGGCAATTGGCCGTTGCCATTTAGCGAGGGCTGAATAGCATGCGCAATTTGGATTTTTTTTTTTTTTTAAATTATTAATTTCCCTTGCTAAATAGGTAGGGTAAAAAAATCCCTGTCAAATAGGGAGGAAAAGAAATTTCTCGCTAATTAGCGAGAGATTTAGAAGCGCTCACTATTTTACGTAGCTATTTTTTGTTTTTTTGTAGTGATAATCCTAAAATCAAGGGACATTTATCATTAACCAGTTTACAAAGTAAGCACACGAATTGAAATCAAGAAGCTGCAGCCCACTGCCCATGCATATATATATTAATGGTAATTTCAGGGCGTGGATACATCGATCAGTTGTTCACAGCCTGCAGAGATATATATATATATTAGTTAGATGCATTGAACAAACACAAAAATATATTTAATTAAGGTAAATTTAGGGAGAAAATTTACGAGTCAAACCCAAATTAACGCGAGTTAAACTTAACTAAAATATATTTTTTTGCTACTACAAGGCCAACAATGTACTACTACAAATCTAAAAATATTTTGAACACTTAGTTTTTTAAGCGAATTTACCAGAATATTTTTGACCTTGTAATAGCAGAATTTTACTGCAAGACAAAATATATTTTGCTACTATAAGGTCAAAGCTATGTTGCTACAAAATCGTTTTTATCATAAAGAGTTTCAAGACACATGCACAACGTACATTCGCGAATCCAGCCTTTTGACCTGCACTACAAGAAAAATGACTTTTAGTGACAGAATTCCTGTCATTATAGCTTCTCTAGCTAAAAGTCTTTAGTTTTCTTGTAGTGCTGCGTTTTAAAAAAAAACTTTTAGCTAGAGAAGCAATAATGAGAGGATTTTGTCACTAAAAGTCAGTTTTCTTGTAGTGCTGCGTTTTAAAAAAAATTGTCTTACTTGACTACCCATTTGAGCCTGACACGTGTTTTAATTTAAGAGTTGTTTAATATATATGCATCCGCTCTAGATCTATCTTCGATCACATTGATTTTGGCACGAAAACTAATTAAGAAAAGTAATGACATAGAAGGTAAAAGTTTTTCTAGAAATTTTCCCTTTTAGAGTGTTAAAAAAAAAAGGATATCATTTATATATATAGATAATAAAAGGAAAACAGGTAATGTAATAAAATATATACGTACATGGAGCAGTCAAAATGTGGATGAATTGTGTAGGTCAAGCTGGTGATTTTACATAGCTGACTGAAGCGGTTAAATTCGTCACGAAGTAAGACGTTGTTATGATCGAGAAGTTGAAGACACTGGCACAGCTTCCGGTGACCCTTCTCACGACCTTTCGCTTTTTGAAGCACGTAGAGTCTAAACGGTAAACAGCACGAAACCTGATCAAATACATTAAACCTAGGCCTGCACCTGTCCAGGGTTGATTCGATGCGATCACATATCACATCTGCAAAACCACTAGTACCAGTTACCAACATCAAAGCTGCAAAACCAATCAACACCAACCTGCCAACCTCCATTATTAATATATATATAGTACGTTGTAGGTGTTTTTTTTATGGATGATCTGGATGTGGACTTGTCAAACACCGACAAACATATAGATATTTATAGGGGTTTACGTGGATTTAGTCTACGCAACGTGGTGAACCATGATTTAATGTCTATTTCAATTAATTTTATACTACTTTATGCTAATCTCCACCTACCTGAACAACTTAATTATTTTTAACTGCACATATTAATTGAACAGAACGTGTGACCACGTTAATTAAATTGAAATAAACTTTAAATCCACTCATCAATATCTATGTTTCTTTTAATTAATGTACGTTTATATATTAAATCAGTCGCATGCAGAATTATTAATTAAAATCAAGGGACCATTAATTTATCATTTGGATTTTAGGAGCTGAAATCATATATATGTTCCATATTATATTTCTTTCTTCAAATTGTTGGAACAGAAAAATGGAACCGGTACAAGGCTTATAGCATTTGTTGCGTCAAAAAATAACGTCTAAGGATACCGAATATTCCCGTGTGGACAATGAGAATTACGGGCTTAGATCATCACTTCTCCGCAAGCTTTCTCACGAACAATCCTCCTTCAAGCTCCTTAAAGACCTGCAAAAACACGCCGGAGGGGATTCCGGCGTGGAATCTCCGACGCTCAAGTCAGAATCCTTCTCAGGAGAATCAAAGGGGATTTTTCTGTGTCTCTCAGTACATATCTCGTATCTTTCTTATCAAGAATGTTAATAGTATATATTCTTAGTAAAACGTAGTCTAATGGTAAAACAAACCTCCTTTTTTATACCTGGCCTGAATTCGTGGGAGAGGAGAAGACTCTCTCTCCCTATTTTTCCTCAACTCTCCCGGACTGGCCCTCTCTCCTTGCTTTGACTCCTTCCTCCACTTTATCCATCAGGAACGAACCTTAAGTCCTTCCCTCATGGGCTGGAAATACTTGGCCTAAGAATAATTGGGCCACATATATGGGCCAAAGCCCAATTATGCTGATTTCCCTCTTTGGGCTTAGGGGTGCATTAATCCCCTTCACCAAACCATTATTTAAAACAAGACGGATTTAGTTCATCTCATATCCACGTGTCGTTATCTCCGAGGACGACATATTTTGTCCGCATCAACTACTCCATCCTACTCTCGTAAAAGTGCTCGTAATTTTATGAGAGTAGGAAGAGAAGATAAGATGAATTAAGCGGAATGTTTCCTCGCCCTGGTCACCATCATTTTTCAATTTCAGGAAGCATGTCGTATAACCCTAGAAAGTGTGTCTTCAAGCGCATTCAATTGAGGCTTTTCTTAGCCTTTTCCATAACTTCTCTTGTTTCTTTTCTCTTCATATGCCTTTTCTTATTTGGAGTTTAATGAAACTTCCCAGGATACCGAATCAGTTGTTTATTAAGAAACTTGAAGGTTGTGATAATGCCTATCTTACTGAGGTCTTCTCGGAAGAGGGGATTAAGGCGGCTCTATGGGAATGTGACGCCTCGAAAAGCCCTGGGCCGGACGGCTTCACGATGGGATTTTTCAAAACAAATTGGGATTTGATGCGTACTGAAATTCTTAACATGATGTCTGAGTTTCACCGTCACGGGAAATTGGTCAGAGGTCTCAACACATCCTTCATTGTCCTTATTCCTAAAAAGGCAGGTGCGCAATATCTCGATGAGTTTCGACCTATCTCCCTCATTAGTTGTCTCTACAAACTTATTGCTAAAATTCTGGCGAAAAGACTTGCCAAGGTTTTGGAATTGATAATCTCAGACTGCCAATCAGCGTTCATTGGGGGGAGACAAATTATGGATGAAATTCTAATTTCCCATGAAGTCATCGATGAAGCCAAAAAAAGCAGGAAAAGAAGGGTTCTTTTTAAGGTTGATTTTGCAAAGGCTTATGACTCAGTGGATTGGTCGTTTTTGGATTATATGATGGAAGGTATGAATTTCTGACTTGTCTCGTTTTTTTTAACACTTTTTTACGCGTAACAATACGATCCCCACAAGCGTATGGGTTCGATTGTAGTACGTAAGTACGACCAAGTAGTTTGTTCATTCCAAGGATTTAATTGAATGCAAGTGAATCCCTAAAGTTACGAGTATGCATGCTATTGTAGTAACTAAACGTGTTTGTTGGATTTTCGGGAATTAAAACACAAGTATTAAACTAAATTAACTAAGAGAAACAAGAAATAGACAAAAGTTATAACAAGCTATCTAACTTTCGATAGAAAGTGCAAGAGAAGGGTATTGCCTCGGGTGTTTCCGTTTTGTGGGTAATTCAATGAGTTAACGAACCAATTGCATGAATTAAACTATGGTTTTGGGATTAAGCTAAAGGCTATCACTCGTGTGTGTAGACCAATCCCTCGTGAGGCCTAGGTGAACACGTGCATTAATTAGCAATTATATAGTCTAATCAATACCATAAGCTCCTAAGATAGTGTCTCATAAACACGTTCAACACGGTTACTAATGTTTATGAGACGCCCTCTCACTAATCTAATAGACGACCTCTAATCGACTAGTGTCTAGTGTCGTCGATCTAAGCAATCAACCCCCGGTCGGTGTAGCTAATTACTATATTAATTCTAATCGATTAATTCAAGCTCATACACACACTCTTAATCATGCAACCCAATACGGTCGTTGAAGTCGACAAAACTAACAATGCTAGCTAATAGGGTGAATTAATCAATTGAATCATGGAAATTACAACACTAGAAACATATACACCCAATTCCTAAGCTAATCATGCAATTAATCTATAATTACACTAAACACCCATCAAAACATTCACACCCAAGGCAATAAGAGCTTAGCCCATGGTTCTAGAAGAGAATCCCATGGCTAAAACAATAATAAACATAAAACTCATAATAGAATAACAATAAATTGAAGAAATTAAGAAAATACCAAATTGAATTGCAAAATAGAGTAATATCACCTTGATCATGAAAATGTAGCTACAAAACGATGTAATAGACGATGCCCGATGATAATCGTAGCTTGATTTGAAGTAAAAACCACTATTCTATCTAATCTAATGAAGAAATTAAACTAAAAATGAAGAACACTACTAACTATGTGTTTGTGTGTGAGAATAGCTTGTAAAAGGAGTAAGACTCCCTTCTTAAAACTCAAATTTGGTCTATTTATAGTTGGGGTGGAAGTCTTGGGTGAATTTTGCAATTAGGCCCTTCAAAAATGGAGAAAATGGGGCAAAACCCCCGAAAATGAGTTGAAAACAGGTGGTCCGGCCGGGCTGGAAAGTGGCCCGTCCGGGCCAGAACTTCGTAAGTTGATTTGGGCCAAAATTACGCGCGGGGGTAACTTAACAAAAAATGTGGGTACGCGAAATGGACTGGAAGCAGGTGGCCCGGCCGGGTGGCTGAGTGGCCCGGTCGGGCGGAACTTTCGTAAGTTGAAAATTGCAAAAATATGCCTAGTGGGTGAACTTAACAAAAAGTTGGGTGCAGATACTGTGGCCCGGTCGGGCGGGCGGATCGGCCCGGTCGGGCGGATACTTCGGCCCAGATTTCGTCCTCTGTCTTCGTCCCTTCATATCTCGAGCTTCCGACCTCCGATTGACTTGATTCTTTTTTTCATTTCACTCCATTTTTCGAGACGAATCCAATGGTGCAATCCTCTTTCCAGTCCGATCACTTGTGGTATGTGTTTTGCTCCAAATTCCATCGTTTTACCTACAAAACCGACAAAACCAATACCTTTCTCTCATTTTGGTTTAAACAACCATATTCAATGTATAATTCAATGAAATCAACATCAAATGAGCTTCAAATATGCATCTAAATCGTGTAAATTCCACCCGAATCAACTCCCCCAAACTTAAAGTTTTGCTCGTCCTCGAGCAACGAAAGAATTACAACGTGAGGGTGAAATTTACAACTAGATGATCAATGAAAGATCCCACGTATCAAATGACATGAAATGAATTCTTCTTCCTCAAGATGCATTCTCAAAATTGATCACAAGTTCAATATTGAACATCAAACTAATTACCCACACATGCTCAACATACAACAACAAATGATGGTGATGACAATATCCAAATGTTCAAGTTCACCTCACAAGATATAGTGTTTCTCTCAAACACTCAAACAAATTATGGACAATATACACTCATCAATCAAATCATGCATTGCAATTACCATAAGCTTGCCCAAGCTCTACCATCTTTCCACCACAAACATGTTCAACTATGAGATCAATAGGTCTTAGCAAAGGACGTAACGTTGGCTCTTTGGACGGGGTATGATGAATATGGAAAAAGTGACTCGTCTAGTGGAGAACGAAAGTTGTTATTCAACAATTCAAGCTCGTGCTCTAAAGGTTTACAACCTTCATTCTCACTTTTCATATAAGTTCCTCAAATGCATTCATCTCCTCATCTTTTTCTAGCCAAGTTATTTTCTTTTCAAGCTCTTGGGGCTCATTGTCCCTCTTTTCTTTCTCAATTTTCTTTTCACTTCCATCTCTTTTCTCTCTTTTCACAACTTTGCCAATTTTTCTCTTCAAACCAAATGCACTAAAGCACATGTTTTACCACTTTCTTTTTATTCTCCACTAGATTTGGATATCAAAGGCTCAAAAGGATAAATGTTTGAACATTGTAGGTTGCCAAGAGAATGGAAACTCAAGCTCAAACGGGCTAACTACGGAAGAATTCTTTGGTTATTGGAAAAATATGGCTAAGTGACTTGTAGTACGAAAGATGGCCTACATCATATCTCAAAGTATCACACAAGTATGATCTCAAGCAAGAACTTGAGCAAGTTCTAGAAAAACAAGCAATGAATTGATCCACTCTAGAATGAAATAAACCGGATTAATGTTCGGTTCATGGCTCAACTCTCACCGGTTCATTCAAGACTCAAACATTCATCAATCATCACCACACATAACTCATTGTGCATGCAAAATATTCATAGGCAATAAGATGATAACAACACAAACAAGATGATTCATTCCAATCATGTACACATTCAAGGAATCAAATTCACAACAAATCATCATCAAATGTGTCTCAATGGTCATCAAAGCTCAAATTGCACACACACACAAAAGTACACATGGTGTCAATAGAAAATGTAAAAACGAACATACCCCCCCAAACTTTTTCATTGCTAAGCAATGAAAAGTTTGGAAAAATAGTTTTGCAATGATATTGACACCAAGTGTTATCCATACAAATCTACACACATGGGCCACTATCCCAACAATTAACACTAAGAGTAGCTAAGCAATCAATGTCATGAACAAGAATATAAATTCCACTACCCCCCAAACTTAGTAATTGCTATGCAATTCCTAAGAATTGGGGTGGCGTACCTCTTACGATTGCTATAGCTACACCTTCTTCTAAGCACAAAGTTCCACTTTCAATCCACTTGTCCATTCGATCCAAGCTTCTCCAACTACATCAAAACTCACAAACACATCAAACTAATCTAACAAAGCATAAAAATGAACAAGAAATGAAAGAAAGCAAGTAAAAATGGGTTGCCTCCCATTTAGCGCTAGGTTTAACGTCCTATGCCGGACGGAACTTAACAAGTTCAAACTTCCCTTTCTTTGAATGGAGGATGATAGTGCTTGACATTGTGCTCATCGGTGATGAACACTTCATCCTCCTCACTTTCCAATGCAATGCCTCCTTCATAGACCAATTTCTTCATGACCAACATTTTCCGTTCCTTGAGCTTCATCTTTCCAAGGATTTCCATCACTCCCAAGGTGCCCCATACCACCGTATCTCCAATTTCAAAGCCCTTCTCAATCTTTTTCTCCTTCGAACTCTTTCTTCTTCCCTCTTCATCTTCACCACCCTCAAGGAACTTATCAAAACTCTTTTCCTTATAAAACTCCCCCAAACTTGAGTTTTGCTCAAGTTTGGGAGTTTGCTTCAATTTATTATCATCTCCCGGATCTTTCAATGGGACTTTTGGTAATGGCTCTTTCACATAAATGTCACATTCTTGGATTGAGGAAGATTCTTTCTTTCTTGGGGAACTCTCAATTGAGCCATCTTTGGAGAAAATCACTTTCTCTCCATTCATCTCCAATGTTACCTCCCCTTTTCTCAAATTGATGTTTGCTCCCCCCGTGGCAAGAAACGGCCTCCCAAGAATCAATGGGATATTTGCATCTTCTTTCATATCTAACACCACAAAGTCGGCCAGAATGATGAACTTGTCAATCTTCACCAATACATCTTCAATGATCCCCTTAGGATGGGTGATGGAACGATCCGCTAGTTGGATAGTAATTGATGTGGGTAATACTTCTCCAAGTCCCAAACTCTTGAAGATTGAAAGTGGCATCAAATTGATGCTAGCTCCCAAATCACAAAGAGCTTTCATCATGGGACCATCACCAATCTCACATGGGAGAGTGAAACTACCCGGATCCTTGAGTTTTTCGGGAGGAGTTCGTTGAAGGATAGCACTACACTCTTCGGTCAACTTGATCTTCTCATCATCCACTAGTTTCTTCTTGTTTGCTATTGCATCCTTTAGAAACTTCATGTAATGAGGAATTTGCTCTAAAGCATCCGATAGTGGAAGATCAATGTTGATTTTCTTGAAGATATCCAAAAACTTCCCAAACTTCTCATCCATTTTCTTCATGTATCTTCCCGGGTATGGAAGTGGCTCATATGTAATGGGTACCCCCCATTTATCACAAGGTACCTCAAGCTTTTTCTTCTTCAAATCTTTTGCAATTCTCTACTTTGGAATTCTTGGAGCAACCTCTCCACTCCCAACTTTCTCTATCCTCTTCTTTTCCTCTTCCTCCCTTTCTTTTGCCTTCAACACTTCACCATCTTCCAATTCAATTGAAGACACTCCATAATGTTCACCACTTGAAATTGTAATAGCATTACAATGCTCACGTGTGTTTACCTCGGTGTTTGAGGGCAATTTACTCTTTGTATGTTGAGATCCAATGGAAGTTGCCAATTGACCCAATTGAAATTCCATTGATTTTTGATTACTCATAAGTTGGCCAATCATGGATTCCATTGATTTTTGATTACTCATGAGTTGAGCAAGGATTGAGTCGGTTGCTTCGGATTTCTTCTCACTTTTCTCCATTCTCTTATCGAGGTGTGAAAGAAGCTCATCCGTGGAAGACTTCCCTTCTCCACTTGGAAGTTTTGCTCCGGGATCAAATCCGGGAGGATATTGAATAGCACTTTTAGGATTGGAATATGACAAATTCTCATTCCTCCGAAAATTCGGGTTTAGTGGAGCTTGGTATTGAGGGGATGGTCCCCCTTGTCCTTGAGATGATGAAGATTGCCCTTGGAATCGGTTTTGTGGAGGAGCTTGATATCCTTGACCACGATTTTGAGATGGTGGTTGGCCTTGATATTGTCGATTCCCTTGAAAATTTTGTGGATATCCTTGTTGACCCATGTATTGCACTTCTTCCATATATCCCATTTGATGATCTTCTTGCACAAAGGATAAATGATTATCTCTTGTTTGAGATAAAACATTCACCTTTTCAATGAGTGTAGTCATCATTGCTCTTATGCTATCATTAGCATCCACTTGGGCTACCCGATTTTGTGCTCCACGGTCTACTCTTGTCTTGAAAGTATTGCTTGATATCCCCTCGATTATGTCATTGATCTCCTCCACCGATTTCATCCAAATTGAACCACCCGCACAAGCATCAATGTGGTGTTGATCTTCCAATCGTAACCCACCAACGAACCAACAAGTTGTTTGTTCTATTGGGAAACCATGATGGGGGCATGTGATGAGAAGGCTCGTAAACCTTTCCCATGCCTCTTTGATTCCCTCATTTGGACCTTGTTTGAACGTCGAGATCTTTTTCTTGGCTTCCATCGTCTTTGAAGGAGGGTAGTACTTCAATAGAAAACTTTTCTTCAAATCTTCCCACGTCCTCACTTCTCCGGCGGGAATGCTTGATTGTAGCCAAGCTTTTGCTTTCCCCGACAATGTAAACGGAAATAGCCTCATCTTTTTAGCATCTTCCGACACTCCATTTTGCTTGAGAGTGTCGGCTATCTCCAAGAATTGAGCAAGATGTTCATTCGGGTCTTCCTCAAATCCTTCATCCGTCCTTCCTTCAAATTGTCTCTCCCTCAACATCCTTAATAAAGAGGCACTAATCTCGAAGTTGTTTGCCTCCACCCTTGGTCTAGCCAACCCATCGTAATGCTCCCTAGGTTGAGGCTTAAAATATTCCCTCATTGGCCTTCCATGGTACACACGTTGAGGTTCTTCTATATGTTGAGGTGGAGGAACGTATTCTTCTTGGATTTGTTGAGGTGGAGGATATTGGTAAAGTGGAGGGTATGGGTGTTGATGGAGTGGATAAGGATGAGGTGGAGGTGGTGGATAATAGGCTTGTTGTGGAGGTGGATAAGGGTAAGGATTGTATCCTTGATATGGAAGGTGGTTTTGGGGTGGATATTGTGGATTGGGAAATTGGAGATTTGGTGGTGGGTTTGGGTTTTGAGGTGGATTCCCTCCAACTTGATTTCCAACTTGATTTCCAACTTGATGATTATCTCTTTGAAGCTCATCTTCTCCATTTGGTGGAGGATTCATCTCTTCAATGTTTTCCATCTCAAGTGGTTCTTCTATGACTCTTTGACGGTTTCTACTTCGAATCCTTCTTCTTGTGTATGCCTCGATCTCAAGGTTTAATGGTTCAAGGTTTCCTCCACGTGATCTTGTGATCATGCACCTACAAAAGAGAAGTGTCAAAGCCCACAAAGATGAACAAAAACAAAATAACAAAAAGAAATGCTACTATCAATAACACTCAACAAACTCTAAGTTTCACTAATAACACTCGCTTAAATCCCCGGCAGCGGCGCCATTGACTTGTCTCATTTTTTTTAACACTTTTTTACGCGTAACAATACGATCCCCACAAGCGTATGGGTTCGATTGTAGTACGTAAGTATGACCAAGTAGTTTGTTCATTCCAAGGATTTAATTGAATGCAAGTGAATCCCTAAAGTTACGAGTATGCATGCTATTGTAGTAACTAAACGTGTTTGTTGGATTTTCGGGAATTAAAACACAAGTATTAAACTAAATTAACTAAGATAAACAAGAAATAGACAAAAGTTATAACAAGCTATCTAACTTTCGATAGAAAGTGCAAGAGAAGGGTATTGCCTCGGGTGTTTCCGTTTTGTGGGTAATTCAATGAGTTAACGAACCAATTGCATGAATTAAACTATGGTTTTGGGATTAAGCTAAAGGCTATCACTCGTGTGTGTAGACCAATCCCTCGTGAGGCCTAGGTGAACACGTGCATTAATTAGCAATTATATAGTCTAATCAATACCATAAGCTCCTAAGATAGTGTCTCATAAACACGTTCAACACGGTTACTAATGTTTATGAGACGCCCTCTCACTAATCTAATAGACGACCTCTAATCGACTAGTGTCTAGTGTCGTTGATCTAAGCAATCAACCCCCGGTCGGTGTAGCTAATTACTATATTAATTCTAATCGATTAATTCAAGCTCATACACACACTCTTAATCATGCAACCCAATACGGTCGTTGAAGTCGACAAAACTAACAATGCTAGCTAATAGGGTGAATTAATCAATTGAATCATGGAAATTACAACACTAGAAACATATACACCCAATTCCTAAGCTAATCATGCAATTAATCTATAATTACACTAAACACCCATCAAAACATTCACACCCAAGGCAATAAGAGCTTAGCCCATGGTTCAAGAAGAGAATCCCATGGCTAAAACAATAATAAACATAAAACTCATAATAGAATAACAATAAATTGAAGAAATTAAGAAAATACCAAATTGAATTGCAAAATAGAGTAATATCACCTTGATCATGAAAATGTAGCTACAAAACGATGTAATAGACGATGCCCGATGATAATCGTAGCTTGATTTGAAGTAAAAACCACTATTCTATCTAATCTAATGAAGAAATTAAACTAAAAATGAAGAACACTACTAACTATGTGTTTGTGTGTGAGAATAGCTTGTAAAAGGAGTAAGACTCCCTTCTTAAAACTCAAATTTGGTCTATTTATAGTTGGGGTGGAAGTCTTGGGTGAATTTTGCAATTAGGCCCTTCAAAAATGGAGAAAATGGGGCAAAACCCCCGAAAATGAGTTGAAAACAGGTGGTCCGGCCGGGCTGGAAAGTGGCCCGTCCGGGCCAGAACTTCGTAAGTTGATTTGGGCCACGCGCGGGGGTGAACTTAACAAAAAATGTGGGTGCGCGAAATGGACTGGAAGCAGGTGGCCCGGCCGGGTGGCTGAGTGGCCCGGCCGGGCGGAACTTTCGTAAGTTGAAAATTGCAAAAATATGCCTAGTGGGTGAACTTAACAAAAAGTTGGGTGCAGATACTGTGGCCCGGTCGGGCGGGCGGATCGGCCCGGGCGGGCGGATACTTCGGCCCAGATTTCGTCCTCTGTCTTCGTCCCTTCATATCTCGAGCTTCCGACCTCCGATTGACTTGATTCTTTTTTTCATTCCACTCCATTTTTCGAGACGAATCCAATGGTGCAATCCTCTTTCCAGTCCGATCACTTGTGGTATGTGTATTGCTCCAAATTCCATCGTTTTACCTACAAAACCGACAAAACCAATACCTTTCTCTCATTTTGGTTTAAACAACCATATTCAATGTATAATTCAATGAAATCAACATCAAATGAGCTTCAAATATGCATCTAAATCGTGTAAATTCCACCCGAATCAATTTCGCAGGAGAAAATGGATCATGGAATGCGTCTCTACGGCAAGTTCAGCGGTATTGGTCAACGGAAGCCCGTCAGGGGAGTTTAATCTAGAAAAAGGTCTACGCCAAGGTGACCCGCTATCTCCGTTTCTATTTCTCATTGCGGCTGAAGGACTGAAATTGATGGTGGACAAAGATGTTAGCAGTGGAGAGTTGGATCCAATATGTATGGGAAGAAATAAAATTCAGGTTCCGCTACTCCAATACGCGGATGATACGGTTTTCTTGTGCAATGGAAACTGGAAGGATATTGTAACGATTAAGCGAATTCTAAACTTATATGAATTGGTCTCGGGTTTGGGTGTCAATTTTAATAAATGTAGCCTTGTGGGTTTGCACATGAGAGAGGAGGAAAAAGAAGAGATGGCAAGTTTTTTGGGCTGCAAAACAGGAAGGCTGCCTATGAACTTCCTGGGCATAAATGTAGGGCTGAATCATCACAAAACAGCATCATGGGCGGATATGGTAAAGAAAATTAAGGAGAAATTGGCAAAGTGGTCGGATAAGCAAATATCTATGGGGGGTATGGCGACCTTAGTGCAAGCGGTGCTACAAGCAGTCCCTACTTACTACTTATCATTCTTTAAACTACCAAAAACTATTCTTAGTGAAGTGAGGGGGATACAAAGAAATTTCTTATAGGGAGGAGGGATGGGAGAGACCAAGAAAATCTCATGGGTTAGTTGGAATGAGGTATGCAGAGGAAAAGATAGAGGAGACCTGGGGATCAGAGACCTTAATTATTTCAATATAGCACTTATGGGTAAGTGGATATGGCGTATGCTTACGGATGAAAACTGCCTTTGGGCCCGAATTCTGATCTCGAGATACGGTGGCCTTACAACCGGTAGTGAAGCTAATCTTAGAAAACGGAGAAGAGGGCCGCGAGAGTCCAGCTGGTGGAGCGAGCTGAAAAAAGTGTACGAGTTAATAGGAGGGAGAGAGGCCAAATTTAAATTAAGAAGGATAGTGGGCAACGGAGAGGGAACATTGTTGGGATATGAATCCTAGAACAAGTCCTAAATGATGATTAAAAGATGAAGTTTTGATAAGCCAAAAGTAGTTTGAATATTTTCTAAGTGTTGACTAATCTAGTCTAGTTGAGTTGAGTCATCTTGAACCAGACCAGTAGAGTTCACACAAGTTCACTTAAAAGATAAGTATTGTTTTATTATTAAAAGATAAGTACGAAATTATAAGTACTTCATATGTGCTGTTCATAATTCGTATATTGTTTATACTTCATATATGTTAGTTTGTTATTGAGCTATGAATAAATGTTGTATAGAGCTCATGATGTTTTGAATGTAATAGATAGATTCATTGTATAGATTATAAGTTGACTAAGCTTGTATTATGAAAGCTTAATGTAATGTAATAGTCTTATTAAGTTTAGAATAGTATACTGATAAAGATTGCACGAGAAGATCAGACAAGAAGACTTGGAGTCTACTACTCAAGACAAGTGCATCTACTAGACTACACAAGACAAGTCAACGTGAAGTTAGTCAAATACGCGTGAAGAGATAAAGATGAAGAAGTTAGTTATGGAATAACTAATTCATAACAAGAAACGCGTGAATGGATAAGAAGATTCAGTTGGAAGTAGTTATCAAGAAAAGTTGGTTACAACTTACTAAGTTCTTGAAGATTGAAGTCTATAAATACTTCATGATGGTGATCAATTGAAGACTACTGAGATATTGACTACTGATACACTGAAAATCTACATACTCAAGTGAAGCATTCGAAGCGAATTACTCTCAGAGTTCATTGAAGATTCAGAAAGCAAGTCCGCTAGTGAAGTGAAGAAACCAAAAGACTGCTACTGAATAAGTTTTTAGTTTTATTGTTGTTTTTATCAAGTTGCTAGATACTTGTAAATTTCTAGTTAGATCATAGACATATCTGGAGGTATAGTCTGTTTGAATATCTAAGTCTTCTTCTTGAGACTTTAAAGACAGGAATATACACTTGTACTCGATTGGAAGAGTTTAGTGGAAACATCACAACTGGGTTTGTGAGAGTGGATGTAGACAAGTTGTCGAACCACTATAAATTGTTTGTGTTGTTTATTTTACAGTTTGGTTTATTGTTTAATTGCTTAATTGTTTTTTAACTGCTACTAAACTAGACAAGTTGAGTGTTCATAAGAACAGAGTTCTCGAATTTAGAAGTTGAGTATAAACTTGAATTGGGCTCATTGTTAATTTCGTATTTCCGCATTTCGTAATTCTGATATTTCGATAGATTTTTGAAAAGTCTATTCACCCCCCCCCCTATAGACATTTTCACTAGCTTACTCGTTATTAACTCAACTTTGGGGACCTACAAGTGGTATCAGAGCAGTAGTTTACGAACTGCTGTTTCTTGATAACCGACTTAAGACTTAGGGTGAAGTCTTGATCCTTGATTATTCTTGTTTACGTGTTCTTGATCAAATATTCTTGTTATATCTGTTTCGTGCTCCCTGTTCTTGACTTATCTGTTTTTCTTGATCATAACTCTACTTAGCACTTATTTCTTGAAATCATGTCTCTTGAGATCAGCGCTAACAAGTTACCCAAGTTCCAGGTTCAAGACTACGACTACTGGAAGTTGTGAATGGAGGCCATTTTCAGCTCCACGCACGATTTGATGATCTCTGTTGTGACCGAGGGACCGATCGTGACAATGGTTCCAAATACTGCTGTTCTTGACCCAAGCAAACCAATTGGTACTCTCGTCAAGAAACCCAGGTCAGAGCTAACCTCAGAAGAAATGCGTCAAAATAATTTGGATAGTTTGGCAAAGAATTACATCTTACACACACTTCCTAATGAGTATCTAGGAAAGGTGTTAAAATGCAAAACTGCCAAAGAGATGTGGGACAGATTAGCTATCATTTGTGAAGGGACTTCCCTGATCAAAGAGAGCAAACTCTCCACAGCTGTCCAAAGATTTGAATCATTTCGGATGAAAGCTGGCGAATCTATCGACCAGCTGGATACTCGTTTTACTAAGATTATGAATGATCTTGAAGTTCTTGGTAAAACTTATACTCCCCGTGAGATCAATCTTAGAATTTTGAAGAGTCTTGATAGCCGTTGGAAAATGGTAAAGATGCTTGTTAAGAACACTCAAGACATAGATAGGTGGTCTGCTGAAACCATGTTTCAAACTCTGAAAGCCCATGAGTTTGATTTAGACGAAGATGAACCACTAGCCAGTAGTGATAAAGAACATGCTGTATCTAAGAACGTTGCCTTTAAGTCTAGCTCTTCTAAGTCTTCTAAGGTAGACAGGTCTAAGGCTAAGACTAAGTCTGCTTCTGTGAAAGATGAGTTAGATACTGATCTCAATCTGAAGGATCAGGTGAACCTTATGGTTAGAAAGTTTGATAGGCTGAATAAACGTTTCGGTAGATATAAGAAGTTCTATAGAGATCATAGAGGATCAACTTTCTAAGAACTCGTCTGAGACCAGACGAGACCGAAACTCGTCCGAAAGGAGAGACGAAGTCTCGAAAGGCAATAGGCGAGATAGAGAGTCTGACGATAGGAAGATTCAGCGTTCTGATAGACGTGATAAACGTAGGGACAAATCTCCTATTAAAAAGGCTACTAATGATCTCTTGTGCTATAATTGTGAAAAGCCAGGTCATTACATTTATGAATGCCCAGACCTGAGCACTGACGATCGAGAAGAACGTAAAGCTCGAAGGGAAAGAAGATACAACCGTGGCAAGAAGGCAATGATGGCCAATGATGACTCTGACTCGGATTCAGACGAGTTGCCATCGTCCTTATCTAGTCACTCAACTGATCCAGATCACGATGAAGCTTTCATAGTAGATGATGGCCTATGCTGCATGGCTAAAATCGATCAAGAGGTATCATCTGCTACATCCTTTCAATCTTGTGATGATTCAGAAACTGATGAAAGTGACACTGCTAGTAGTGAAGTAGGAAGTAGTCTTCAGCACTCGACTAGTGAAGTCGAAGACGACCTTCTACTAGCTAACCAAGCTTTCATTGAAGTCAGTGATGAAAACATCATCTTAAAACAAGAAATCATTGATCTTAAGGAAGCTCAGTCTAAAGTAGATCCTAATGTAACAGTCCTAAATGAACGCTTGACTGAAGAGTTGAGACAACTCAAAGAAAAGTGTGCATTGACAGACAGGTTATATCAAGACCTACTTAAGACACATGCAACTGAGAGAAATGAATTCAATGTTTTAAAGAGCAAGTGCAACAGACTTGAAGAACGTAATAAGTTCTTAGAGACCGAGGTTGTCACACTTGATCTCAAACTTACTGACCTGGTTAATTCTTCAAAGATTAACCTTGAATTGTCAGATAGGTATAGAGATCCAACTGACAAGACTGGTATAGGTGCTGAGACATCTAGCTCGTCTACTCGAGTCAACAAGAACCCTACTACTACTAACGCAAGACTTCTGCCTAATGATAAAGGAAAAGGACCAATGATATACGATCTTGGAACTCCATCTAAAGGTACTGCACCTAAACAAGCTCGAGTTAACATTCCGATTACCAAGGTGGATAAAAAGAATGCTAACAACAAGCCTGTTCCATCTAGAACTAATCTTCAAAGGACCACTAATCGTGGACGACCCAACCAGGTCAGATACGAGGACTGGTATCCTGAGGAGACGAGTACTAGACAGGTACAGACTAGACGACAAGAGTCTAGACCTCCTTTCATAAGGCAGTCTCAACTCTACTCGTCTAGACCTAGACAGGTAGCTCCAAAATATCGTACACAAGCTGTCCTATATCCTCCACCTCTATCATACGATATTATTAGTGAGGAAAGACCCAAACGCGTCTATAAACCGTATGGACCTAATGCATACAAATCCTACTCTAACTATCATAGACAAGTGCCTGCTCAAGTAGAGATTAAGTCGAAAGGCTATCTCCAAAGAGTAGACCCGAACTCGACTGATAGGCCAGAGAAGGACAACAAGGTCTTATTTTGCAACAAATATGGTCGAAAGCTTAAGAGATCAAACTTGTTCAAGACTCCAATGTATATTTGGATTCCTCTGAACTCGACTAACCCCCCAGGACCCCAATAAACAAACAGGGTACCTAAGTTATTGAATATCATCAATTGCAGGGTCGACTTCACTTGTATAAGAAGGGTGGCTCAGTAGGAGAAACCTGGTACATAGACAGTGGTTGTTCGCACCACATGACTGGTACCAAGGCTCTCTTATCAAGCTACCATGAGCAAGAAGGACCAAAAGTGATATTTGGTGATAGCTCCACTGCTGTCACTAAAGGATTTGGTTACATCCGGAATGGAGACGTTGAAATCCAAGATGTCTCATATGTTGAAGGTTTGAAATACAATTTACTCTCTGTCTCACAGTTTTGTGATCGTGGATACAAAGTGCAGTTCAAGAGCCGCAAATGCGAAATCATTGACAAAAGGACACACACAGTCCTACTAGTCGGCGTAAGACAAGGAAGTGTGTACATAGTGAACTGGAATAGTTGTCCGAGGGACACCTGTCTACTTACTAAGAATCCTAAAGAGCTTGGATGGCTCTGGCATAGACGCCTCTGTCATCTAAACTTTAAGGTTCTTAATAAGATAGCCAGAGATTACCTTGTAGAAGGTATTCCCAATGAAGTCTACTACAAGTCACATGTATGCACAGCTTGTCAACAGGGTAAACAGGTTAAAGGTTCATTTAAATCAATTCCTACTCTCTCAACTAGTAGAGTCCTAGAACTCCTACATATGGATCTTCATGGTCCAATAACTCCTCCAACTTTGAATGGTAGAAGGTACACACTTGTTGTTGTAGACGACTATTCTAAGTTCACTTGGGTAGTCTTTCTACACAAGAAGAGTGATACACAAACACTTCTGCCTGAACTGTTGAAGAAGTTACAAGTTGAGAAGAACCAGTCTATTGTCAAAATTCGAAGTGACAAGGGAACTGAGTTCATTAATTGCTATATCAAAGAATTTTGTACTAAACGTGGTATCCAGCACCTTACTAGTGCAGCTAGGACACCACAACAGAACGGTGTAGCAGAAAGAAGGAATCGAACTCTCAAAGAAGCCTGTAGAACCATGATAGCTGAGTACAACACACCTCAAAAGTTTTGGGTTGAAGCTATCAACACTGCATGCCATTCACAGAATAGAAGCGCGATCAACAAAGCTCTAGGCAAGACTCCTTATGAGGTTTGGAAAGGTAGAAAACCCAGAGTTTCATATTTCCATATATTTGGTTGTAAGTGTTTCATTCACAACAATGGTAAAAGCAATTTGAATGCTTTCGATGCTAAAGCAGACGAGGGGATATTCTTAGGATACTCCTCGACTAGCAAAGCATTTAGAGTATTCAACCGCTCAACTCTTTGTGTGGAAGAAACACCACATGTGGTTTTCGATGAATCTCGACAGGACTCGTCTGCCGACAAGATCAGTGAGAAAGCAACTGATCTATCGATCAAATCTGACAAATACTCAGAGGTATATGAATCCGTTCAAGCCTACAACCCATTCCTAAAAGCTCTCGACTCTGATGATAAGGAGAAGATAAGTGCTCAAGGTAAGTCCACTAGACCAGTAGACATGCCTGCTCTAGTTGACTCTACTACTCCTGGTAAATCTGTTGATGTTGACATGCATGATGCTGTACATGATATAGAAGATGATAGTATTCCTGTTAAGAATAGAAAAACATGGAAATCTGCGCATGATACTGAAAATATCATTGGTGACTCTACTATTGGTGTGAAGACTAGACGACAACTCTTTGAGTCGCAAGAACAGCCGAGTCCAACTATGTTTTGCTGGTGTTGTTTCCTCTCATCTATTGAGCCTACCACTGTTAAAGAGGCATTGGCTGATAGTAATTGGATCATCGCTATGCAAGACGAGTTGAATCAGTTTGTTCGAAACGACGTCTGGGAACTTGTCGATAGGCCGGAACATCATAATGTAGTTGGCACTCGATGGATTTTCAAGAATAAGAAAGATGAGAATGATTTAGTCGTTAGAAATAAGGCTAGACTAGTCGCCCAAGGCTACTCACAAGCTGAAGGCATAGACTATGATGAAACTTATGCTCCTGTTGCTAGACTAGAAGCCATTCGATTGTTCCTTGCATATGCTGCTCACATGAAGTTTACTGTATATCAAATGGATGTCAAAAGTGCATTTCTTAACGGTATTCTTGCGGAAGAAGTGTATGTTGAACAACCTCTAGGTTTCGAAGTCAAAGGCAACCAGGTGTACAGATTAAAGAAGGCCCTATATGGACTAAAGCAAGCTCCAAGAGCATGGTATGACACTCTCTCTCTCTTTCTATTATAAAATGGTTTTACTAAGGGCAAGGTCGATCGAACCTTATTCAGAAGACAAGAAGGGAAGGACATCCTACTCGTCCAAATTTACGTAGATGACATCATTTTTGGGTCACCTAACAAAAAGCTGAGTGAAAGTTTTTCAACACTCATGCAAAGTAAATTTGAGATGTCTATGATGGGTGAGATGAACTACTTTCTTGGACTTCAAGTAAAACAAACTCCAGAAGGTATTTTCATAAATCAGGCGAAGTACACAAGAAACCTTCTAGACAAGTATGGGATCAAAACATGTAAGTCCACTGGCGTACCAATGCAACCAACCTACAGAATGGACCCAGATGAGAACGGTAAATGTGCTGACCAATCCTATTACCGTGGCTTAATTGGTTCTTTACTGTATCTAACTGCCAGTAGACCAGATATAGCATTCTCTGTTGGTGTTTGTGCTCGATTCCAAGCCAATCCAAAAGAAAGTCACATGGAAACCACCAAAAGGATTCTGAAATATTTGAAAGGAACCATCAATCGTGGTATATGGTATCCCTCAAATGATGATCTATCCTTAAGTGGGTATTCAGACTCAGACTTTGGAGGCTGTAGAATAGATAGGAAATCTACTTCTGGTTCTTGTCAATTTCTAGGCACAAAACTCATCTCATGGTTTTCGAAAAAGCAGACTAGTGTTGCAACTTAAACTACCGAAGCCGAGTACATGGCTGCTGGTAGCTGTTGTAGTCAACTACTCTGGCTCATGCAACAGCTTCGTGATTACAATATACATGAATCAAATGTTCCTATTTTCTGTGATAGTAATAGTGCAATAGTCATTACACAAAATCCTGTTTTACACACACGATGTAAGCATGTTGATGTGAAGCATCATTTCATACGTGATCATGTAGAAAAGAAGGATATTCGCATGGAAAAGATTCATACTGAATTTCAAAGAGCTGATATTTTTACAAAACCATTAGCTGAGGCACGATTTCGTGAGTTATGCATTAGTCTAGGGCTAATTGATTTAGATCCTACTTGCCTATAGCTATGTACTAACAAGACAGGTACATCAATAAGAGGAGACAAGATCACTAGACCAAAGCACTCGACTACTCACACAACAGACAGGTATACAAGGCTAGACTAGATGACCAAACAACCCGATGAGGAAGCTGGTAAAGCTGAGGGTAATACTAAGGGAATAAACATTTAAGGGGGAATCTCTGATTTCTTAAAAATCCTTATGATGACTCTTATGTGTGTTAAAAGGTCATCTTGTTCGAAACCTTGATCATTGCTCTCGATTGATATTCATTTTATTTATTAAATCTACCTGTACCTACAATTACACTTTGCGAATCATAAGATAGGTACATGACGACGTTCGACGATTGGGATAGACAAGCACAGTCGAAGGGGGAACTCGACTGGTGTTCATAAGTCTACTCGTCTTGTGAAGTTCAAGTCTACTCGTCTGTTCTGGATAGACTCGAACAGACAAGCTAAGTGTTTCTATTGATTGAAATATGCTAAGTGTTTGTCAATTGAATTAAGGGTATTGTTGTAATTAGATAATGACAGAATTTGAAAACCCTAGAATTGGATTTATACACTCCCATTTAATGAGGTGTATACACCCAGTTCGTACTCAACTACATTAGGTCAGATGAGTTCACTCCCCTGTCCTAAAGAAAGAAGAGCCGGATTTCAAATTTTACAATATCAAATCACATAATATTCTCGATTCCGTAACCGAATTCCAAAAGACCCAACCGTTGGATCTAATCCTTCAATCGTGACCGTTGGATCTAAATTTCAGTTTTGAACAAAACCCAAACACTCCCACACGTCTTGCCCCACAATTTCTTAACTCTCCTACTTTGAAGCACTTAATTTCTTGAAAAATTTTCAAGTTATCTGCTTATACTCATAACACATTATGTCTACTCGATCAATTTTCGATCTTAGAACCAACATGCAGGTCACTTTTGACCTAGGCCGGTACATCTCCGACAACAAAGTGAATGTTGAACCGTCTGTGTTTTTCAAAGGCCAGCACTCAGTTGATAATGTCGAGATCCTAACCAAGTGTACCAGATGCGGATTAAAGACGTATTTAGAAGCTTTTCCTCAAGTCGTCTTGGAGGAAGAAGTGCTAGAATTTTATGCCAATGTCACCAGACGAGGTGATATTATCGAGTCGATTATTGGTGAAGATCGTGTTCAAATCACTCGAGAGGCGATGTTCAAACTTCTGAAACTGCCCACTGGAACAATTAATGTTGAGAATTATGCCCTAGGACAAGAGCTTCGATATCTGAGTATTTTCTGTGGAAGGAAGCTGACACCAAAATCTGATGGAAAGTATGCTGCTGTCAAGAAAGGAGATCTTCTAGACAAGTATCGCACATTATTGGATATTGCCAGCAAGATTTTACTGAGTTCTACTGGTTCGCATGATTCTGTAACATTTGCAAAGGCAAGGGTCATGGCCGCAATTTATGATGGTATAACTGAAGGAGATTGGTTCAAGTTGATTGCTGATCGAATCATGTACTTCGAGAAGAGTGTTCGAGTAGATGACCACACTCGCAATTGGGTGGTGTCTACGGCTGTTGGATATGGTAATAAGCTAAGTATCCTATTCCCTCTTCTACTGCCAAACAAGTCGAGTTGGAGTAAAGGAAAGTCATTCCATCCATTGAAATTTTATTTGAAGAAGGAGGCTGTAAGGAAACAAGTTGCTACCAGGCCAGCTGCACCAAGGCAAGCTCGGATTGACCCTATGGACGCCTTGCCATATGCTGGTGCGTCTGGTTCTTCCGAAGGTGAGTCTACTGAAGAAGAGTCGCCGGAAGCTGCACAAGACTCGTCTAGTGCAGATGATTCTGAGAAGACTCAGTCTGAAGAAGAAAAAGATACAAGTTCTCAAGTTCCAGAGATGTATACACTGGTGAGAATTGGAACACCTCCTCCACCAGACGAGTTGAGTCACCAGGTTGGTACCTCATCTCTTGATTTGTTTATTCCTCTCTCTCTCCCACCTGTTCAAACCAGGGCTAGGTCTCATCGATCTAGGCCAAGACCTATTCCCTCAACCTCTCAGGTGTTGCCAGCATATCCGCTGAGAGCAAGCCTACCCGAAAACACTCCTACATTGGATATAACTGATACTCCTACAGTTATCACACCAAACCAAGACACATCGAAGCCCCAAGAAACCACAGACCAAATTCTTTCCTTACCCTCAACAGAAAATGTTGAACCCATTATCCCATCTACTTCAGATACTACACCAGTTGCCACTGCAACAACTGAGATAGAGACCCCATCTACTCAGACCCCATCTGAAGTCAGATTCGAATCCTTGGTATATTATCCCATGAGTCTGAGAGAATAGCGAATCCGTTCAAAGATGAGCAAGAATTTGAAGAATCAGCTTTCATCTGTCGAAGTCGACTACTCTTCAGAACAGTTTGAGAAACTGGTTAGAATATGCACTTGGGTGGCCTTGAAGAAGTCTAGTACAGATGATCTCTTCGAAGTCATCTTAGGGAAAGGTGGTATTTCTAACTTCATGGATTGGGAAATGGAGCAGAAGGAGAATAGTGGTGTTCGTGACCACTCAGAGTTGTTTCCAAATCATGCTATCACTGCTCTTGCCAAGAGATTACTAGGTATCTCTGATGACCTGATGTGTTCAGAATTTCAGTTCGACGTTGGTGTTCAGGTCTCAGAATCTGACTTTGTGCAAGACTTGGAGATGATCGACGCTGGACAAGATGAGTTGATCCAGTCATAGAGCTAGACAATGTCTCAGACCAGTTGAGAGGCATTGTGTTCAAATTCCAAATGGATCATGCTGACAGTCCAAGGTCAGATTTTAAGTTTATTAATCGATACACTGATCCATTGCTTCCCAATGAATTTTGTGGATATATGGGGAAACTGCACGCCTTATTAAAGAAAGACATTGCTGATGCTGAAAGACGGACTAAGGAAGCTAAGCTAGCTATGGTGCCTTATTGTCCTCTACCTAGTCTGAAGGCGATTGCAGGAAGTGTATTTATTGCTGAAGTAGTAGAAGACGAGGTCTTAGCTACTGCTCCAGAAGGCCAGTTGATTGAAAGTATCTCTCCTGCTGCTGCTGAAGATGAGATCATGATAGATGCTACTCTTGTTGAGGTTGGACAGTCGTCTCAAGCTATCCCAGCCGCCTCAATAGACGAGTTGAAAGAAGATTTGAAAGCTGTCATCAAGTCATCTATCGATGAGTTCCTCAAGTCTGAGCTTAAGAAAACTCTTGTTGAACAGAATAGTGTCCTTGTGACAAGTTCAAAAGAGATGATTATGAATGAGGTCAACCAGCTGGACAATGATTTCAGACAAGAAATGTTCAAGCAAATTGAAGGATTTCTCCAGAATCAAGTTGAATATTCGGAGAAGAGCTCAGTCGATTTTGCTCGAGTTCTAGCTACTGAATCCAAGAAAATGGAAAGAGTCTACAGAGCTAAAATTGAAGTAGCTGATGTCCAAAGAAAAGAAGCTTTTGATCAGTTAGCCCAAGCTAGAGAAATCATATCTGTTGTGACTGAGGAGAACAGGAAGCTACGTTTGACTGCAACCCATTTCAAGAATGAGTTGAACTTATCTACTCAAAAGCTAGAGTTGGTGGCAACCAAGCTAGATAAGTTGAGTCAAGATGGTTCTCATCAAAGACAGATTGTGAAGGCTACGAATCTGATGAAGCAAGCTATGCTAGAAGAGATGACTCGGTTCACTTCTCTATTCTCTCTCAAGGCATCTGATGAAGCCAAAAAGGGGGAAGAGACGAGTCGAGTTGATGGAAAAGACAAGTACAGTACTGAACTAGAGGCTAAAGATGTTGCTGAAGCTATGCAAGATCTAAGAAGGCCTAAGAGAGGCAGATTAGTGAAAAAGACAGATCTTGAGCAAGATAAGCAAGCTAAGGCTGAAGCAGATGAGTTGATAAGGAAAGGCAAAGGTGTTGCATCTCCTGAAGCTGAAGTTCAGACAAGGCAAATGTCGAAAAGGAAGTCTATTGTTATAGAAGAGCCTTCTCCTGAAGCAACAGTCCAGAAGAAGCAGAAGGTTGTTGATCCAAGTGATGAAACTCGCTATGCTAATCAGAAGAAAATTGGAAAGCACATAGAGAAATTGCTGAGTTTGAAGTCTGATGAAGAGCTTATGGAAGACAAGACCATTGACCATTTCATTGACAAGGAACATCGTCAAGAATGGATGAAAGTAAAAAGGCAATGGGAACTAGATCATTGGATTATCAGGAAATTTGGAGATTCTGATAACTCTGAGGATCTGTACTCAGTTTTTTACAAATTCATGGAAGGACAGCATAGGATGCTATGGAATCTGATTATAAGGATATCTGCAGGTGCGAATTTTAACATTCTCGTTCCTAGTTTTCCGAAATGAAAATGTCCCATGACCAGTTCTGGAAAAAGAGTTGATCTAAATCTACTCAAGAAGTTTGAAGAAGAACTAATAGAGAAGGAGAAGATTGAAGACGAAGATCATGTCAAAGATATTCATACAAGACTACTAGATGCATTCTGTGTTCCAGAATCTGAAAGAGGTAATCTGTCAGTTTAGATTAGTCTTATTGTGATTTTTGATTATATTATTCAAGTATGTGTAATCTACTGATCTTTTTGAATGAATGAAAAGATAACAACTTTTGATGTTAAGACAAGATAACTACTTAACTAGTCTACTTATGAGAAAAGATTCAAGTAGTTTTGGCTTCATCAAAAAGGGGGAAATTGTTGGGATATGAATCCTAGAACAAGTCCTAAATGATGATTAAAAGATGAAGTTTTGATAAGCCAAAAGTAGTTTGAATATTTTCTAAGTGTTGACTAATCTAGTCTAGTTGAGTTGAGTCATCTTGAACCAGACCAGTAGAGTTCACACAAGTTCACTTAAAAGATAAGTATTGTTTTATTATTAAAAGATAAGTACGAAATTATAAGTACTTCATATGTGCTGTTCATAATTCGTATATTGTTTATACTTCATATATGTTAGTTTGTTATTGAGCTATGAATAAATGTTGTATAGAGCTCATGATGTTTTGAATGTAATAGATAGATTCATTGTATAGATTATAAGTTGACTAAGCTTGTATTATGAAAGCTTAATGTAATGTAATAGTCTTATTAAGTTTAGAATAGTCTACTGATAAAGATTGCACGAGAAGATCAGACAAGAAGACTTGGAGTCTACTACTCAAGACAAGTGCATCTACTAGACTACACAAGACAAGTCAACGTGAAGTTAGTCAAATACGCGTGAAGAGATAAAGATGAAGAAGTTAGTTATGGAATAACTAATTCATAACAAGAAACGCGTGAATGGATAAGAAGATTCAGTTGGAAGTAGTTATCAAGAAAAGTTGGTTACAACTTACTAAGTTCTTGAAGATTGAAGTCTATAAATACTTCATGATGGTGATCAATTGAAGACTACTGAGATATTGACTACTGATACACTGAAAATCTACATACTCAAGTGAAGCATTCGAAGCGAATTACTCTCAGAGTTCATTGAAGATTCAGAAAGCAAGTCCGCTAGTGAAGTGAAGAAACCAGAAGACTGCTACTGAATAAGTTTTTAGTTTTATTGTTGTTTTTATCAAGTTGCTAGATACTTGTAAATTTCTAGTTAGATCATAGACATATCTGGAGGTATAGTCTGTTTGAAGATCTAAGTCTTCTTCTTGAGACTTTAAAGACAGGAATATACACTTGTACTCGATTGGAAGAGTTTAATGGAAACATCACAACTGGGTTTGTGAGAGTGGATGTAGACAAGTTGTCGAACCACTATAAATTGTTTGTGTTGTTTACTTTACAGTTTGGTTTATTGTTTAATTGCTTAATTGTTTTTTAACTGCTACTAAACTAGACAAGTTGAGTGTTCATAAGAATAGAGTTCTCGAATTTAGAAGTTGAGTATAAACTTGAATTGGGCTCATTGTTAATTTCGTATTTCCGCATTTCGTAATTCTGATATTTCGATAGATTTTTGAAAAGTCTATTCACCCCCCCCCCTATAGACATTTTCACTAGCTTACTCGTTATTAACTCAACTTTGGGGACCTACAAACATCATTTTGGAAAGATATATGGGTGGAGGGAGAGGACATCCTGCAACATAAATATCTAGAATTATTCAACTTAAGCCTGCAACAAGAAGATAAAATTTGCTTGATGGGAGAATGGAGAAGTGGAATATGGCAGTGGAATTGGAGATGGGGTAGGGATTTAAACGCAGAAGAGGATGATTTACTAACTGATCTTTTGTTTGTTTTGGACAGGAATAGGTTTCGACGAGGAGAAGGTGACACTTGGAGCTGGAAATTCGCCCCAAACGGGAACTATTCAACAAGCTACGCCTATGAGAGTTTGACCGAAGAATCTGAGAACGAGATAGCGGAGGCGGAAGAAAAATTTAAATTCAGAAATATTTGGAAATTTTTTGCCCCAAGAAGGATTCAAATGATGGCTTGAAAGGCGATCAGAGGGCGGCTTGCCACAACAGACAATTTAAGACGCAGAGGGGTGGCCATTGCCGAGGACGAAGCTAAGTGCCAATTGTGTGAATAGACCTTGGAAAGCAATAGTCATCTGCTGATTGAGTGCAATTTTGCTGCATCAATCTGGGGTGAATGCTATAAATGGCTCAAAATAAATATGGTTCCGCATAACAATATTGGCACGCATGCTTTGCAACACACCGAGGCACTGGTAAATTCAAAACTAAGGAGGAAGTTAATGACAAACCTGTGGGCGTGTGTTATATGGGAGATATGGAATCTATCTATATATATAAAAGGAGGATGAGAACTCTCCTACTTTCGCCACGTGTGCATTTGAGATCTCTCCTCCTTCCGCCACGTGTCTGCCATGTCATATATTTGTATTGTTATGTTAAAAAAATTATAATATATTGATGTGTGCGTATACATTTAATTATACAAGAAATTGTAACCGTTGCATTAATTCCAATTTTTTGGCCATGCACTCATTTATACCATACGTTTATATTTATGAGAATTAAAGTTAATTATGTAATGTTTGTAACAGTGCCTGTTTCATATTCTTGCTTTCTCACACCAAATTCAAAAGTTCTATATATGTGTTGTGTACAGTATGCTGGCTAATGTAAAGGAATTGAGTTTAGTTTTGTTTAAATATGTCTTTTAGTTTGTTGGTGCACAAAGGTTGTACAATCAACCACCACACTAGCCGATTTGGACAAGCTGTAAATTGTTTACAACCGCTGAAGTGAGTCTCAACAAGTAATTACTTACGTGGATGATTCCTTCTACTGGAATTTTATTTTTATTAGAATGTTGTATATGGGGGAATATTTAGTTTTTCGGTTTGGTTGTTTAGATTTTGAGTTTTAGGAGCAGAATTTAAGTGTTTTGGTAATCTTTGGGAATTTTTTATTTACATCAAGGCAACTGTTTTTTCAAAATATTAAATTTTGTTCTTGGAGTGGTTTAGTATTTTCAAGGGAATTCAAGCAACTACCATACAATATCTAGAGCAGTATGTGAAATACTAACAATTACATTTTTAATGACAGGTGAAATATACTGCGAGGTAGTTCTTTTGCCCGTTGACACAAAAAAATAAAAAATTGAAGATTCTTTTATAATGACAGGTGAAATATACTTCGAGGTAGTTCTTTACCCGTTGACACCAGAAAATAAAAAATTGAAGATTTGCGGGTTGTGATATACTTAAAAGATGTAGGATTTTTTTTTTTTAAATGTTGTAGTTTTTTTTTTTTTTTTTTTAAATAATGTAGGTCCAGCTCAAGGGTATCTAACAACTGCAATTTTCATATTAAAGATGATATAAATTAAAACATCACATTATTTTAAAAAGAAAATTGGAGAGAGAGGATGTTTAGGAGGTTGCGAAACTTACAAAAGACAACATTTGTTGGCATTTATAGAAATTTGTAGAGAAAAAAAAATAGAATTTTACTTTACTTGGTTGAGTTTACTGCGTTTGTATGAATATCAAATTTGAAGCAAGTAAACTATGGAATCAATTATATCAACAGTGACTCAGTCGATGGTGTAACGATGGCTGGTGGGGCTTCCAAGAAGAATTTTGCGCATTCGATTTTGTAATTAGTCTGGTAAACCATGGGAATGTTTTAGAATAAAACTACAAAAAGTCCGTGCAATAAAAAAAATTTAAGATATTTTATTATGCTATTTTCTTGATCTGGTGAACTTGTGGACTAGATAGAAAAAACTGAGAACAATAACCAGTAATTCAAGCTAGAAAAATGTGGTAAGAGTTTCAGCTACTAATGTCATAATTAAAATTATCAGCAGTATATAGGTTGAAAGAATAAAAATATGACCAACCTAGCTTCCAACAAAATGAAGATTGACTATATATATATATATGTAGCTTACAATATTATGATGTTGTTGCATGCATCAAACACTACATTATGCTCTAATTGTTATTCATGTGCACTTATAATAGATATATTGTTTATTTATTTTTCATTACCACTCCATATAGATTTCACAATTTATAAATTATTAAAAGCTTTAACTACTTATTTTTCTAGACTTGAATTATATTGCCAAATTCCTTAGTATATATCAAGGAAATTAATTATATACATACAACTAATTCTATTTTCATGTGCATGTATTCTTCAATTAAATTATGTGAGTTGTATTATGTGGATCAAACTCCTCCATAATGACAATGTTGCATTGTTAAGTCTTTATTTTTTTATTTGTCAACACTCTATTATTAGGGGTAAAGATCATGAGAAGCAAAATTGATTTTGAATGGAAGGTCATGAAGGTTGTAAAAAATGAAAGTAAGGTTTTTCAGCCAAGAAATTAGCAAAGGTCTCCACATGCTTAAGGGTATGTTAATTATACAATTGATTTATTATGTTTCAAATAACGTGTTTGATAGAGTATAATATATATATATATATATATATATATGTGTGTGTGTGGTCAATTCGAAGAAAAATGTGTAATTGTAAATGCCTCTTGATTTATTTTAAAAAAAAAATCAATTTTTTTTTCAATTTTTTTTTCCAAGAGCTTATAACATATTGCAAGTAAATCTACTATCAAACGAGTTATTAACTATGTATCACCATTAGAAAATTATCCATTTTATGAAATCAATTTTCGTTCATATATTTTAGAATAATCTTTTGAAAACATTTTTTAAAGCTTAACTCTTCATATTGATCAAGTCACTCAAATTATACTTCTTAAAAGTTTTCAAAAAATTTAGAAACTTTAATATAATTATTATTTTAATTAATCTATATAAAAAAAAGGTAAAGCAGAAACAATAAAGTTAATGATATTTCTATAAATTATAAAAAGAAAAAAGGTTAAAATAAACTTATGCATTACACTGAGAATTATGTCATGTGTCACTCCTCTCTTACTATTACAATTTTCATTCAACTTTTTTACTTTTCATCTACTCTTCTCACTATTCTCAAAAATTCTACTCCCTCTGTCCACCAAAAGTGTGCTCACTTTTTTTTATATGTGCTTTTAAAAAAATCATATTTTAATTATAAAGAATATATTTAATATAATAAGTAGAAAATATATTTGGTAGATACTCAATCTTGTTAGTAAAGTATAAAAAATATTCAAAAGTTAACTATTTAAATAGAATAAGCACGTTTTTGTGGACCTCAAAAAAAGAAATGAGCACACTTTTGGTGGACGGAGGGAGTATAATTCTTCAAAGTAGTTATTATTCTCATTCAACCCACGCCTGTAAAACTAATTTTGTTTAAGTTGTCTCAAAAGCACGCGACGTCTATTTACGGGTCTGTAAGTGGTGGCTCAGACTTGATCGTGGGCCTCAGCCATGAAACTATAGTTCATAAAAATATTGAAGTTTTGGTAAGTAATACTAAAAAAAGAAAAAAATAACAAGCAAACTATGATGGCACGGGTTGCAAGATAGACTTTGAACTCTATCTATGAGAGTTTTAATATATCTATATACACGTGTACTTATTATTTTATTGACTATAAAAAAATTAAAACAGACACCGAGACACGTGTATTGCACGAGTGTTTTTATAGATGACATAAATGGAAGAGGAGAAAGATAGACATTTTGTTCAAAGCAGTTAATATGAATTTTTTTTTTTTTTTTGTAAACAAACAAATTATGAAGACCCCGATAAAAAAATAGACTATAAATTTTTTTAAAATAAGCCCGTGCATCGCACGGGTGAAAATCTAGTTGTAGAAATGAAAGGAGATTCAAAGGAGTGGGCCAAGATAAGAAGAAACTTATAGAGAAGATCAAGATAAATATGTGGGCGTGGTTAGGAGGGAAGAAACTTATAACTTATAACGCATCTATCTCAGCTTGGTGTTGTGATCCATTTATTTGCCTAGTTGAAGAGAGACCTTAGAACAAAGGAGTGAGATGTTAAAAAGAGTGGTATGGTGGTAGCCTTCTGTAATATAAATTATACGTGTACATGTAATGGGTTGAGTACCTGAGTACTTAAGGCTATAAAATTCTTTTGACCGTTCAAAAAAAAAAAAAAAATTAACCAGTTTACAAAGTAAGCACACGAATTGAAATCAAGAAGCTGCAGCCCACTGCTCATGCGTATATATATATTAATGGTAATTTCAGGGCGCGGATACATTGATCAGTTGTTCACAGCCTGCATATATATATATATATATATATATATATATATATATATATTAGTTAGATGCATTGAATAAAAATAAAAATTTGTAAAATATTTCATACATTAATTAATATAGTTAATTAAGGTAAATTTAGGGAGAAAATTTATGAGTCAAACCCAAATTAACGCAAGTTAAACTTAATTAAAATATATTTTTTCGCTCACAGATTTTTTCTTACTACATGAACAAAACTATATTACTACAAGGCCAACAATGTACTGCACTTAGTTTTTTAAGCGAATTTAATTACCAAAATATTTTTGACCTTGTAGACAAAATATATTTTGCTACTATAAGGTCAAAACTATATTGCTACAAAATCGTTTTTATCATAAAACAAAATTGTCTTACAAAAGAAAATTGGAGAGAGAGAGGATGTTTAGGAGGTTGCGAAACTTACAAAAGACAACATTTGTTGGCATTTATAGAAATTTGTAGAGAAAAAAAAAATAGAATTTTACTTTACTATTTTGATTAATATATATATAGTATAATATTGTGAGTGTACGTTGTAAGTGTTTTTTTATGGATGATCTGGACGTGGACTTGTGAAACACCAACAAACATATAGATATTTATAGGGGTTTACGTGGATTTAGTCTACGCAACGTGGTGAACCATGATTTAATGTCTATTTCAATTAATTTTATACTACTTTATGCTAATCTCCACCTACCTGAACAACTTAATTATTTTTAACTGCACATATTAATTGAACAGATCGAACGTGTGATCAAGGGCGGATCTTCTCAGGGGCTAAGGTGGGCTATGGCCCACCCTAATTTTTTAAAAATAATAATTATATATATACATATATTTTAAAAAAAAAAAAAACCTTGCATCTAACCAATTCAAACAACCACTCCCACATAAATAGGCGAGATATTTACCACTAATTCATATTTGTTTTTCTTAAATTAATTGGAAAAAATACATATTTAAAATTTTAATTAAATAACAAACTTTAAACTAAATCCCTCAACTTCAAACCTTTAATATAAAAAAAATATCAAATTCGAACTAGTAACTTCCATGTAAACATGTTTTAACATTGCAATACATACTCAGTTGACTATGAATTTTAGATTTAAAGACGGGGTAATTCTTAAGTTATGTCTTAGATTGCAATTAGAACAACTACATATTGTGTTTGGATGGAGGGATTTAGGTATGGATTTTAAATCCATAATCTAAATCCCCTCCACTTGTTTGGATTAAAAATTAAATGAATATATTTCAAATACTTAACAATTTTTTTTATTTAAAATTGAGAGAATTTTATCCTTACTAAAACCATGATTTTGAAATCCATCTATTTAATTTTTTTTATTTGAAATACTCCTAAAATCAAATCATCTTATTCAAACACAAGAGTTGTTTAATGGGGGTTTTATTTATGATCTCGCCTACAAAATTTATCTTGATGATTTTTAAAATCAAGCAAAATTCATAGTAAACATCACTTTATCGATGAATTCTATCAGATAAAAAAGTGTAGGGCGCAACTTATGAAAAAAAAAATTCTTCTACTTTTATTTTTTGTACTATATATACATTCATTTTAGCTTCTAGCCCATCCTAATTTTTTTTCCTGGCTCCGCCATTGCGTGTGACCACGTTAATTAAATTGAAATAAACTTTAAATCCACTCATCAATATCTATGTTTCTTTTAATTAATGTACGTTTATTAAATCAGTCGCATGCAGAATTATTAATTAAAATCAAGGGACCATTAATTTATCATTTGGATTTTAGGAGCTGAAATCATATTGTTACACCCAGTTAAAGAAGTCAATTTTTGACAAGTCAATTATAGTCACCAGCTTGCGTGGCGACGACTAGTCAACATAGTCATGCGACGACTAGTCAACAATATGAAGAAAATGTAATTGTGTGTGCTCGCCCAAAGATGTTGGCGAGCACATGTTTAGCTAGTTAGAAAAGAAGTGTTAAAGTCTTGGGAGAAAGCATAGAGCGTGGCGACCACCTTCCACGAGGATGACCGGACGACCAGGTCCTCCAGCGACCACCGTGGCCCAGCTCCTCGCCTTTGCCAAGGACGACCACCGGAGGCGGTTTAGCATTAAATGCGCTGTCTCATCACCTTTTCGGGCAGAAAGTCAGGTCCTGTGGTAGTGTGCCACGTGTAAAGGCCGGACAGCCCAAAAAACTAGTATATAATGCCTAGAAGGCTCATTTGTAAGATTCAAGTAACAATTTCCTACCAAGCTCCCCACCCAAAGCAATAAACACTCCCAAAGCTCTAAGCTTTTAGCTTCTCCAAGAAGCTACTTTCTTGTGTTCTTATTGTTCTTTATTAAGATCATAAATCATCATACTAATCCGTCTTAACACGTAATAAACCCCGATCATCATATATGTTTATTTAGTGCTACCGAAAAGTCCACATCCAGATAATCCACTCGAAAGCACCTACAACACATATATATATGTTCCATATTATATTTCTTTCTTCAAATTGTTGGAACAGAAAAATGGAACCGGTACAAGGCTTATAGCATCTATTACAATGTGCGCGCACACAAGTAATTTTGTCAAAGCATAATCATTTTTTTTTAAATAGACAAGTTAAATATTATTATCTCGCGCGCGATTGTGACCTTTAACTCTAGGAAAATTAAATTTTTGTAATAATGTAAATCACCACTCTAAAACAAATAAACTAAACTGGTTTATATAAGACGTAATTTACTTTAATAAAAGAGAAACATATACTGTAATTTACTTTAATAAAAGAGAAACATATACTGTAATTAATTAACTCTAGGTGCTTATACATAGTGGCTTATATTACATCCAACGTGCATATGTATCAAAGCTGCTGTTGATCACGTTGTAACCCTTAAAGTCCTCATTTAATTATGTGGTGTCACAACTTTTTTTTTTTTTGATATCAATGTGGTGTCACAACTTAATTATTATTAATTATTTAATTTTCAATTGATCGAACTGCTGTGATGTGCGTTTCTTTATGTATGTATGATGGAGTATCATATATGGGGTACATAAAGATAGATTAGTATTTCTATTGGTATGAAGTCTTTTAGTTCATCGACGACTGTAATGTGCACCCAAATAATTTTGTCAATCCCTAATATTTTTGTTTATTTTATAGATAAGTTAAATATCATTATCTATTTTACTTCACGCCTCATTTTAATTGACTCGAGGAAAATTATTTTTTTGTAATAACGTAAATCACCCCTGACCATTACACTATAAAAAATGCGTAGATTTGTCCATCATTTCGTTGCAAATTGCGATGGATTTAGTTAAATGGTTGAGGTCAACAAGATTTGCGACAAAATGGATTGACTGTCAAAAATATATTGCGATGAATTTCCACCGAGGAAGAAAAACGACGACGACATCATTTTGATTCGATTTACAACAATAATGATGAGATCTAAATACTGGGAGTATGGATCCAAATAAAATCAATGTCATCGAATATATGGACCAAGATGAATAATTTGGTTTTTAAGTCGAATTTATTTTAATAAAAAATGAAATCAAAATAAGTTAGATTATAATTAAAAATTAAAAGTAACATGCTTATAGTCTAGTTTACAGAATGATTAGATCTCTAGCTAACTTGTAATTAATCATTTAGGCAAATTCTCTCGCACATTGCATATACCGTATACCCTTAATTTCAAAATTTTATTTTATGATTATTGGCCATTGTTATTTACACCCGCACTTTTGTTGACTTCACCCCAAATTATATAAATAATTGGCCACAATTATTTACACCCCCGTTTTTGTTGACTTCACCGCCTAAATTATTATTTTTTTAAAAATTACACCTAAAATTACTATAGGAAAAAATATAATACAATCAATCCTAAGTTATATATAAACAATTGACCACGATTATTTACATCCCTACTTTTGTTGACTTCACTCTTCAAATTATTGTTTTTAAAAAATTACATCTAAAATTACTATAATGTCCTTCTATTAATTTAGACAAAATATAATGCAATCAATCCTAATTTATACATAAACAATTGGCTACGGTTATTTACACCCCCACTTTTATTGACTTCACTCCCCCCCCCCTCACCCCCCCCCCCAAATTATTTTTTAAAAACAATTACACCTAAAATTACTATAGTGCCCTTCTATTAATTTTAAAAAAATATAATACAATCAATCTTAATTTATATAGGCAAATTCTTATATACAATCGTGTGTATATACACTCTTCAATTTCATTAAAATTTTGGGCCTAATTTACTTTTTTCTGTATAGACAATTAATGGGTCGCACAAAACTAATGAAAGTTCACGATTATATGCACACACAAGAATGAGGTGGACACCCACCAATTTTTTTTACAAATCAATGATTTTGAGATTGAGAGGTCTAGAAGAAAATTAAAAAAAAATGCTTGCATATCTAGATTTTGAGGTTGAGAGATCTAAAAGAAAATCAATGACGGAGGGGTGGCAGAAACGAGGAGGAGGCGACGAATCTGTTTGTCTAACTTACAATCGAAAGAGGGACAAACGACTTAGGACTCGACGGAAGGAGGAGGAAGCGACGGGGGCTTGGGACGTAGCCACGAACGGTTGCGGCTTGGGACGCAACCTTAGACGGACGGTGAGGCCTGGACGAACGGCGAAGTAGATGCCCATGAATCGGCGAAACAAATGCGGCAACGACGAATGAGGCTATGGCGGCGAGACATTGTGCGGCAACGAAGAAAGGTTGTGGCGGTGAGGCTTTGATCGTCGACCGACAAGGCTAGGAGGGGAGTGGGTGTCCCAAGCGGCGTATTTTATTTTACACGCTATATGGTTTGAGAGAATAAAGGGGGAATTATGGTTATTTAGGAGAAGGGTATCTCCGGTCTTTCATGGGGTATGTCCTAATTGTACAGGGTGTGCGCTAAAATCTCGTGTGTGCGTATAATCAACTATTGATTACTAATTACTGTTCATGGTATTACTGATTACTATTCATAAAATTACTGATAATTATTTTTGGTATTACTGAATATAATTAAATGTGTGGAATTATTTGTTATTGTATATACTGTTCATGGTATTACTTTTTACTGTCATCTCATAATATGTAATAGTAATTCATTTTGTCCCAAATCTTGTTGACTTGACCATTTGACCAAATTATTTGCAAATTCATTGTAATTTGCAACGAATTGATGGACATAGAAAAAATATGTGTTTAATCTATGGAGGTTGGAGAAATTGATTAGAAATTGATTAATTTTAATTAATTAATTGATTTTAAAATGAGAGTGGAGAACATTTGTCTTTGATCAATTTATTGAGGGCTATAAATATAATTTCAAGGAAATTAAATGGCATAAAGTCGTTCTACTTTCGGAGTAGATGATCGTAGTGTATTTAAAATCTCAAAATCGAATTTCGGTGAGTGAGAAATTAATTCACGAAGTTGAAACGTCAAATAATACACTTTATGGGATAAGGTGTTACATCATGATAATTGTCCCACATTGAAACTTTGAATGTTTAATGGGGCTAATTACTCCTTATAAATAGAAGGATGTTACAATAGTTGAAATCATAATGAATAAGGAGCAATCCAATAGTCTATACGGATGCACGTGTGTGCTTGTCCGATTGAGCTTAAGCCTAGTTTTGGGCTTGTTGCTTGTGAGTTTTAAATTTGGGCTTTAAGATCCATCTATAATTTTTGGAACTTGAATATTTGGGTTTGGCCCATACACATTTGGCCCATATTTGGTTTAACCCAAATTAATTTAAGTTGAATTCAAACTAAGATGAATTTGGACGTCGGGGATGTCTAGATACATTGGTATTACGAATTGTGATGAAGTTGGACGTTTGAGTGTCTAGGTTAATGGACGTTTTAGAAATGAATTTGTAACCGCAAGTAGTTACAAAATTCATGAATGTCATAATTAAATCTTGTAACCACAAGGGGTTACAAATAGCATAAATGCCATAAAAAATGTGGAGACTCCTCACATGAAATTCATGAATGTCATAATTAAATCTTGTAACCACAAGGGGTTACAAATAGCATAAATGCCATAAAAAATGTGGAGACTCCTCACATGTTGGAACATGACTATAAATAGGGTGCATGTTTTATGTTGCAAACACTCATACACACTCGCACTAAGACACATTCACAAAAAGACATAACACTTGAAGCACATGATTTTTTTTTGTAGGAAAATCACTTGAAATTAATTTTCTAGAAAAAATCATAACATCATACATATTTCCATCGAGCATATAGAGTGCAGTCTAGTTTTCGTGTCGATTCAGTTAGTCGGAACTCTATACGTTGCGGTGCTGCTCGTATAGAGACGAAAATTGTTTTACCTTTGAAAACGTTATGTCAAACCGTGAGCACTAGCCGGGACGTATTCGCTTTGCGGAAAAAGGTTTTTCCTTGACTCGACTTTAACATTGTTAATTCCTATTGTTCATGAGATGGGGTCGTTGCTGCTGATTTCGAGAACCTGCTTGTTTTGGAAAGCTGCTAAAAGAGGAAAATCGAAAACTTTATGTAAATATTAATTTAATTGTATTTACAATTTTGTTATTTATTTATGTCAATTTTGTAATGCCATTGTTGGATGCTCAAAAATTCCAACACACACTTTTGTTAGATTAATGGCCATATGTGATTTACGTTATATATTAAAAAAATCTAATTTTTGTAAAGTTAAAGCCCAGTGAAGTAAAATAATTATTAAAAAAACAAAAAAAATTAGGCATTGACAAAATTGCTTGTGTGCACATTGCAACGAGCAATGATGCATTCTTAATAATTTTAACACTCTAGAATAGTCATTGTCTGTTAAAAAAATATTTTTAGGGGAGAATTATTTAGGAGGGTGTCCAAAATAAAATCAATGGAAGTTGGTTGGGTGATCACCACAACATTTGAAGAAATAATATATAAACAATTAGATCATGCTTCAACGTGCATACTCTTCCATGTTCATTGCAAATTAATCAAGAGGAAACAATTAATTAATTAGTTTTACATTTTTTTCACAATTTGTTATGTTTTAGTTTCAAAAAAGTTAAATGTATCAATTTAGTCTCATTTTTTACAATTTATTTTGTTTTTTGAGTTTATTAAATTTGATTTTTAAATTAGTTTATTTTATTAATTTGGCTTAATGAACTTACAAAAACTACTTCCTCCATCTCCTTAAAAGTCACCCATGAACTTTGGATATGAAGGTTAAGAAATATAATAAAATAATAAGTGGTCGGATGCATTAAAAGTGATATAATTGAAAGAAAAAAATAATATAATAAAATGTGAAAGGGTAGTTTGCAAAAAGAAAAATAATTTAATTTTAATTGGAACAAACTAAAAAAAAAAAAGTTTAGTAGCTTGTAAAGGAATAAATCAAAGCACTTGAACGAACCACTACATGGCATCGAATCTGCGGACAAAATAAAATACAAACAAATTCAAACAATGATCTAACTGTTTTGAAATAAATAAACACCAAAGAAAACTGTTTTGATGAAATATGAAGATGTAGTGTAGATAATAGATTCTCAAATAAATTAGAAGAGTTTATTGTGCACTTTTTCTGATTGTACTTAATTTCATTGAATTTTTTGTGAGTACCTCGATTTAACATGATCTAACTGACTTAATTGAACTAATTAAACAATAAATTTATGTGGGGAGGTAATAACTATCGAGTTGTCTCTATGAAATAGAAAGTTTTAGTGAGTTTATAAAGAGAGATCAAGGATAATCTTTGTGCTAAATATTTAATTAGATCAAATATCTTTTTTATATTACATGAAAGCATGCATGAACGGCAACTATTACAATGATTGTGCCCTTAGAGAATGATATATAAGTGTTCGTTTAGATGTCACGTGGTGATGACTGAGTTGACTTGTCATTACTCTTTACACACAGAGACATGACCGACTTAGGTGGACGGAAACTCCGACCTAGATGGATGTTAGTCCTAGAGGGGCGAACATGTGGGCTCTACCCGCTGATTAGGCCGATGAGGTGGTCATCCTAGGTGGCCGATCACGAGGTGGCATGTGAGGTAGCGAGCTGAGATGTTGAGGTTGCATCATAGAACAACAGTTTTAAGGTGTTGACTCTTGACCGGTTTTTATTGACTTTAAAGTATTCTCGTCCTATTTGCTTGATCGTTATGGTGGCTAGGACGAGCTCTATGACTTAACTATATTTCTGAAGATTTGGGTGTAAGTGTGTAACACCTCTGGTTACTCCGATCCTACTTATATATTGTTCTTTTGACAAATAAAAAAAAACAAATAAGAAGATTAGTTGGCGGAGGAATGATTAGAAATGTAGTCAAAAAAACCTATAAAGTGGAGAAAGCATGATTAATGTATATTAGACTAGTTAAATCTAAATCTGACAAATCAATGGTTCATTTATTGTTCAAAAATTTACTCTAAAACAATTTTCTCCTCTACCGTTTCAACGAGTTTTACTTTTAAAACATTTCATATATTCTACCATGTTTCTTATCGTCAATTTTATTCATGTATTGCGAATTGAAAATTTAAATCTATATAATAAATATTAATATATTCTTCAATCAAATACAATAAGTATTACTTAAAATTTAATATTTATATTGACCATTTGAAATCTCTAGCAACACATGAACTAATCTTACGCTTTTTCAAAGTTAGGAATTTGTTAAGTGATTTAAAATTTTAATTCATGTCATTTAAGTAAATTTTATGTTGTTCTCATCAACACCAAGTTTGCAAACTCTACCCACATCTTAGAAGTACCCCTCAAGATTAAAATTTGTGAAAAAATGATCTCTCGACTTGTTGAAATTTGTAGTATTTGATTAATGATAACTTAATTTTTTTATATGGAGTATAATTTTAATGATTATAATTAAATACAATAATTTTATTTATATTTCATAGTATATATAAAGATACAATTTGTTATTATTTGTCTATAAAAAAAACATGCAGATCTCTCTAGAATAGTATATTGAATTCTAAAATAATTCATAAAGTTTTAAAATATTTAGAAAATTATTAACGGCTTTTGAGGGTTTCTCTTAACCATTGGATAAAAAAACTCTCCACCTAACGGGGTTGATTACTATAAGTATGAATGAAGTTTGGGTTAAAAAAATTAGATTTGTTAATTAATAAATTATGGGGTTGATTTTAAATATCATAAAAAAAATATTAAGATTTTAAAAAAGTGTTAATTAATAAATAAAATAAAATTTTATTAGAGTTCGATTTCAATTTTAGGAGTTGTGGGTTATAGATTAGGATAGTGAACTGTGTCACTTTGATTTATTGAAAATATTTTCAATTAAAATATTTTTTTTGTAATAATGTTTGTTCCATAAGATCCCTGCTTTTGATTGTGGTGTAATTCTAGAAAAATAATTTGATTTCATAGAATTTCTTATTAACGACGAAAATAAGGTTTGGATGACTGGACAATTCGATTTCATAGAAACGAGGAAAATAAGGTTGGTGGGATGATTGGAGGTGCTACTTATGAGATGTTTTCCTTTTCATTCTTATTCTTGTGACTATTTATACATTTTTGTTAAACAAACTACTACACGGATAGACTTGTAATAAATAATAATTCAATCTCATAGACACCAGGGTTGCGACTCAATCCTATTCAAGATCAATCCTATTCAAGATTATTTATAAGTATATCTTTTCATTTTTTAAATACTGTATTTTATATAAATTTGACCTGTTATTCGTTTACCACAAATATATAATTTCTTTAATAAATTTTCTCTACTTACTCCATAATTAATGAAGGATATTAAGAGCAAAAATGAGATTTATTAAAAAAGATAAAAAACTCATATTGTTATACATGTTTTTAAAAGGAAAATCAATATTCAAGAACTGTTTCAATCTTCATCAACATGTTCAATCTTCATCTTGTGTTGTGAATTGTAATTTTTTTTTTTTTTTTTGTGAATTTTGACTTTCCCTTTCTAATTTTCATTAGATACATTAAATAAACGGATTGAAAAAATTTAGGGGTGTATTCAATTGAGATTTTGTTGGATTTTTTTGGACTTTTAAAATCTGGGGGTATTCAATCGAGATTTTAAAAGTCTTACAAAATTTTGAAATATTCAATACGGATTTTAAAAAGTCTTTATAAATCTTTAGGTATTCAACCATGTATATATTTTAATACTCTATGGATTCTCCTTCAAAAATATAAATAAATTTCACTATTCAAAATCTTTTCTAAAAATCAGAGATTTCAACGGATTCTCTCAAAATAGAAAACAAACATTTTTGTTCACAGATCCTTCACCACCGTTATTATCGTGAAAAAGATTACATACATCTCTTTAAAATTATGTTCTCTCTTTAAAAATTATAATATATCGGCACAGTTGACACCATTAGAGAGGTTAGCAATAATATATTCTCGATCGCCACCTAATTTATACAATTTATAGCATTAATGACAACTTTAAGATCTCAAGAACATTTATTCACAATGTTCTTAGATCTTAAAGTTAGCTACAATTTATAGCATTAATGACAACTTTAAGATCTCAAGAACATTTATTCACAATGTTCTTAGATCTTAAAGTTAGCACGTGGTGTTCGATATCATCTAAAACATTTTGGTGGTCAAGATCGTCACCCATTCAATCTTCGCCATGCATCATTAAGAAATGTGATTGAGAGAATTTTTGGTATTTTCAAATCGCAATTCACAATTTTCAAAACTCACCTCCATTCCCATTTCAAACCCAAGCAGAGTTAGTATTAGGCCTGGATTACATAACTTTCTTCCGGAAAGAATGTCGCTCTGATGAATTCATCCAGTCGACATGGAAGACAAAAATTTGGAATTGCTTTCTCAATTCTCAAAGTCAACTACAACAAAAAACTGAAGCTAATGCATGAGAACTAGTATTATTGCTAATGCTATGTGGAAAATGAGGTCGAGGTTATAATAATAACCGTGGAAATGAAGATGAGAATAATAATGATGAATAATATTTTTTTTTTTTGAACTAATATATTTTTGGTATTTTTTCTAAATAATTTGGATAATTTTTTTTTATATACAATAGTTTTAAGGACGTAGTTTATGGAAATCCATGTAAATCAATTAAAAAAATGTGTATTTCAGAATCTTGTCAAATCTATGAAAATCCATATAAATCAATAAAAAAGTCAGTCAAACTCTGCATAGAGTCTATGGATTTTCTAAATCCACTAACTTTTTAAAGTCCAAAAAAATCCAACAGAATCCCAATTGAATACACCCCCTAGTCTATTTTGAATTTGTGACTCTGCATAGAGTCTATGGATTTTCTAAATCCACTAATTTTTTAAAGTCCAAAAAAATCCAACAGAATCCCAATTGAATACACCCCCTAGTCTATTTTGAATTTGTGAAGACTGCCTAGTTAGTGGTGCTCTAACCACTTGAGTTATCCCACTTTGTCTTTATTTCCCTAATTAATGAATATTGGAAGAAAAAAGAGTTTTTTTTTTCTATTTTAAGATCATTTAAATAAGGGCATATTTGAATCAGAATTTTTATACCTAAAAATGATGTTTTATTGGTCTTAATTAGTGAAAAATGAAACGAGACTATAATTTTGGGACAGAGGTAGAGCTTTATACCTCATATGAACGAGGGGCAAAAAATTAAGTTTATTCAATGAAATTAATAAAGGGGAATTGACTTTTAAGAGTGAAAAAATAATGGATGTAATGTAAATAAATGTGTATTGTAAGGGTAAGAGATATGACTAAAATTTTCTTATTTGTATTTGAAAATAATAATCGGACGTAAAAAAGATGAAAATAATAGTGGAACGGAGGGAGCTAGTATTAACACATGCATTATCTACTTTATCATTTTAAATACTACTCCCTCCGAAAGTTGTCCATTTACTTTTTAAACATAATTGATTAAAAAAATATATTATTATATGTGTACTGGATTGTTAAGATGTAACTTTCGCTGAAACATAAAAAATTAGACTAAATTGGTACATTTAACTTTTTGGGACCAAAACAAAAAAATTGCAAGAAAATGAAACTAAATTGGTACGTTTAACTTTTTTGGGACCATTTCAAAAAAGGTAGAAAGTTATGGGACTAAATTGTATCCCCCTATAAATATAACATGGCAATTGCAATTAACAAATTAATAAAATAATTATGGGGGCCGTGAAATTATTGGAGGTAGTTGTGTTTGGTTTGATTTTGGTAATTAGTAGTGGTTCATGCAAAAGAGTGAGCTTGTGTGAGCTTGTTGTTTTTTTTTTTTTTTTTTATGGGAAAGGAGAATTGTGTTACCGGTGTACCAACGGTACTCGAAATTAAAGTTTACATATTACAAGTGACAAGACAAAAGTGGGATAGGTCTTAGAGCACCACTATCTAGGCCTTAGGTTCTGGGTTCGAGTCATGGGGAGGGAAAAAAAGGGATGGGTATTTAACTTCCATAAAAAAAAAATATATATTACAGAGTGACAAGGCTTGCATCAATACTCAATGCTTACAAAATAAAGGACTCCTTATTTGCTGACTAAAATTTTTGAGGTGGGTGTGTCTCCAAAATCTTGAGGTGGGTGAAAACGTCTTCTTCCTTCGTGATGAGTTTAAAGCCCTCAATCACAATTGTGCTGCTTATATCACCAGCTTCACCTCTGCATCAAATCCTGCTCAATTTGACTGTAGAAACCAGTTAACATCCATTTTTTACTAGATTACTCATACTCCCTCCGTCCACCGTGGTTAACGAATCGAATAGTATTGAATACTGAATCGAATTTATTATTCGAAAAATAAACTAATACAAATACGAATATTCGAATACTTTTACGATTCGAATTGAATACTGCAATGTAACATAGGGTCAAAGAGTCAACAAGTCGCATATTGACCGATCAAATATTCAACAAAGAATAGTCAAAGTCCACATCCTAGTCATCAAAGTCAAGAAAGGGTCGGTTAATATATCGCGAGATGATTATTTGGTCGGCGAGAGGATATGAAGAGTATGATCTCAGCGAACAGGATAAAGAAGGATAATACTTGCTCGCTTGGGTGACAAGGGAACTTATTTGCATTTTTTAAAGCTGAAGATTTGCGACATATGCTTGTGCTCACCCATTATTGGGGCTGTAGAAGAAATGGCGATGAAGTCGGAGGTTAGCCAAACTTAAGGAAGACGAAGAGAGGAAACAACGGAAAGAAGACAACTCAAGTTGCTCGCCTTATGGTTATAGCAAGATAAGCAGCGACCAAAAGTCAAGAGAAGCGAGCAAAAGAGGCGAACAATGAGCCTTGATATCTTGTATGAAGAAAAGTTGACTAGTCAAAGTCGGTGTAACTCAAAGTGATCGGCGACGAACACCGTCATCAAGGGAACATATTATAAGTCGGTTTCAGAAGCATTTAATGCAAAGTGGTAGCATTAAATGTATATAATGATCATTTATAAGCAATTGGTGTATATTATTAAGCAGCCGGTGGATATTAAATCCTTAGGGTTAATGCTGAGTTGCCAACAATTAAAGCATGCAAATGTAATCCCAGGTATAAAAGCCAATTGAAGCCTGAAAATAAGAAACACTCTAAATTCCCAAGAAAATATTACACATTTGCTCTCATCATTAAAAGCTTTCAAACCCTAGTTTTTCATATCCAAGAACACGATCTTGATCATTTAGCTAATCCCGCATAAACCTCATCAATATAAATTAGGGTTAATTGAAAATAAAATCACCACCTTTCCTTGGATTGCAATTTAATCTAAACTTTTGAATAATTGCAAATAAAATCACCACATTTAAATTTAAACTTTTTGACACTATATAGTGAAAGAATTCTGTCTCATCTAAAAGTCCGAACTTTTAGAGAGGGTTGGAACTAATTCTTGTATATTAATTCCTAACACTCCCCTCACTCGTGGGTCGGATTAACACCTCTTACCCTTTTTTGGGGAGGAGGCCCATCGAGTGGACAATTTAAATGGGTGGAGTGCCCAGGTCGTTTTGCCCGGTTTGCTCTGATACCATGAAAGAATTCCGTCTCATCTAAAAGTCCGAACTTTTAGAGAGGGTGGGAATTAATTCTTGTATATTAATTCCTAACAGATAGCCTAATTTGTGCCCAAATCTAACGTGGCTAGCTGATGTGACACTTCCTTAATAAAACAACATTGTTTTTTATTTCGATCTAATCTCAAAACGTTAAATTCGGGCACAAATAAGATTGTCTATAAGTCTAAATTGCAACAATATTTAAAGGTGGTGATTTTATTTGCAATTATTCAAAAGTTTAAATTAAATTGCAATTAAGTGAAAGGTGATGATTTAATTTGCAATTAACCCTATAAATTATTATGTTTGTAATCACTTGATTAATTCATCCCGACAAAAATCGTTACAACATTTGGCGCTAGAAGAATGGAATTTACGGTTCAAAGTTACTAGATCTTCATCATCTTCGAGCTCAAGAACACCTTGTTCTTCAGCGTTTATTCGAGCCGACAGATATGATTTTCCACACGGTGAAAAGTTTGTAATAGCTTAGTTTCATTTGTAATCTTCAACTTAAACACTTGTTTGTTTGAGGCTAAGGGCTGCGTCCCAGAAATTAGTAATTTAAAATCAGTCTTTGAGTTTGCTTGTTCTTAAAGTGTTCAAGAACATTTAAATCTTCAAAGTTTGCCAGGAATTTCAGTCTTTTAAACCCCGGAACAACAATTCAGATGGCCATTTTACTTAGAGATCATAGGAAACGTGACGATTTGTTACGTTACCTAACAATCGAGAAAGAGAAGGGTGATCTCTTTCGAGAGGAAGAATTGTGTAGAGCTTGATCGGGGTCGTGGTGACAATCACTCGCTCGAGAAGTGGGGGCCAATATCCGAGAGAACCACTTGATGATAATTCTGAAGGATCGGGTAGGACCTCAGCACTTGATCGATTGGGACGAAAGGCGGGGGCACATGGTGTCCGAGGAAATGATGCAAGGGGCAACCGGAGAGGGGGGACGATCACAGGGATGCCCCCGCTGATAATATAAGACGACCAACACCGGTAGGGGAAAGATTGGGGCATGATCGAGCAGATGGACAGCGATCAGTACATGAACGGATTAGTCGCCCAATAGGCTCCTCGACAAGTTCAATAAATTCACGATTGGGTCCTGACTAGACCTGTCAAGACGGGCCGGCGGGGCGGGACGGGCCAAAACCGCAAAAGCCCGCCATTTGGCGGGGCGGGGCGGGCCAGACCGTTTGTTAAGCGGGCTGCAAAAACCTCAACCCAACCCAAAAATGGGCGGGCCGCGGGTTTAGGCGGGCCAACTTTTTTTTTTTTTTTTTACAAAAGTATTTATTAAATTTATTAAGAAACACAAAAATTACAGTATATATCAAGAATTATAGTGTTAATAATTAACAACAAAAAAACTAAATAGAAACATTGTCATTATTAATTGTACAATACACTATAAATTACAATAATATTATTTATATATATCAGAAAATGAAGAAAGAAGGAAAAAAAATGGAGCTGCTTCTATAATCTGTCATTTACTAGAGTTTTTTCTTTTAGTTAGATTTATTGTATATTTTTTTAAAACAAAGTTGGATAGTTCAAATGGTTAGAGCATCATTACCTAGACAGGTCTTGAGTTCAACCCCTACAAAAGGCAGAAAATACATTTTTTTTATATTTTTTAAGTAAATATAATATTTTTAAAAAAAAGGTGGGCCAGCCCGCCAAAGCCCGCACCAACCCGCCAAAGACCGCGAACCAAACGGTCCGGCCCGCCTGGGCCCGCTTCCTGGCGGGCTTGGAAAAGCTTAGCCCAACCCACTATTTTAATTGGCGGGGCGGGCTGACCCAACGGGCCCAGCCCGTTTTGACGGCTCTAGTCCTGACGGAAGAAGACCTCTCAGGGAGCGTAATAAAAAACTATTTTCTTTTACTTTTTTTTAAAACATCCCAACATAGTTAAAATTTTAATTTACGTCCCATAATTTTTTTAATTGCTTAATTTACGTCCAATTTCGTCGGAGTTGAAAAAATTTGTCAAAAATTCCCAAATTTAATATAGAAACGATGTCGTTTTGGTCACTCGGACGTAAATTAAACAATTAAAAAAGTTATGGGACGTAAATTAAATTTTTAACTAAAACGGGACGTTATACGAAAAAGATAAAAATACTCAACAAATGAGTATATACACATTTCACTATAAAATTAATCTATGACAGGTGGACCAGGCTTGGGCCTAAGAAATATATAACATGTTAGACTTTTTTTCTTACGCGGTTATACACAAACGAGTTTATTGAGGACACCCACTCGCTTAGCACACCTCCAGTTCGATGAGTAAACACCCTAAGAAAGTACAAAAATACCCTTATCCTCCGCAAAACCCTTATTCCTTCCTTCATTAACACACCCACCATTTACGCATATTCTTCCTCTTTCTCATTTTCTGCGTCTTCATCCTCCACCCAAGCCACGCCGCCCGCCGTTTCCCCCACCATCCACGCCGGACGCTGCCCCCACCCCCCACTCGATACGCCGCTTCGCTGTTAAGCCATGCCAGGGGGAAAATATCACAAACAGTCCTGTAACTTTTGTCGAATCCGTGTTTGGTCCTTTATCTTTTTAAATTATCGTCTGTAGTCCTTTTATTATCGCAACAGGTCCTTTTCGGCAAAAAATTAAAAAAATGACCTGAATTCACATGTGCCGGTCACGTGAGTGTCAAATTCCGACGAATTTGCTTGCGTGTCATTCCACAACACTAACTATTTAGGAAAAAAAATCACAAATGGTCTTGTAACTTTTATTTAATCCACATTTGGTCCTTTAACTTTTTAAATTCTCACCTGTAGTCCTTTTATCTTTATTTTCAACAAAAAAAAAAGGCTTAAACCACATATTAATTAGACACCACATCTAATTCTAAATTTTATTAATACTCCCTTCATCTATGTATAGTGTGTATGAAAATTAAAATAGATATACAAAGGAGATAAAATAAGTGTGGTTGGATATATATATATAAGAAGAATTATGCACACTTTATTGCATAAATATTATAATTATATATATATATATATATATATATATATTAGTGTTTTGAATTATTAAAAAAATTTGCCCTCTGTCCCTGGCCCAATCAATGCTCATTTGTATCATGACAACAATTTAAAAGTAATTGGTCAAAGAGTGAGAATTATATGTGGTGTCTAATTAATATGTGGTTTAAGCCTTTTTTTTTTTTTTGTTGTTGTCGAAAATAAAGATAAAAGGACTACAGGTGAGAATTTAAAAAGATAAAGGACCGAATGTGGATTAAATAAAAGTTACAGGACTATTTGTGATTTTTTTTTCTCAATAGTTAGTGATGTGGAATGACACGCAAGCAAATTCGCCGGAATTTGACAGTCACGTGACCGGCACATGTGAATTCAGGTCATTTTTTTAATTTTTGGCCGAAAAGGACCTGTTGCGATAATAAAAGGACTACAGACGATAATTTAAAAAGATAAAGGACCAAACGCGGATTCGACAAAAGTTACAGGACTGTTTGTGATATTTTCCCCCATGCCAGGCCGTCTCCCCCTTCAGCCACGCCGCTTCTCTTCCCCTGCTCCCCAGGCTGAATTTTTTTACCGAATTTTCGGGTATTTTCGAAAATCTCTACTGTTTTCGATTTTTTTAGTACCTTCTTCGATTTCTTTCTCGAAATTGTTGGTTTTTTGCTTTAATTTAGTGAATTTGCATTTTGTTTGGAATGAGAATATTGTTTGGGTGTTTTTTTTTTGTTTTTTCTCATGTTAAAATTTTTCAAGTTGTTTTTTTAAAATTTCATGGTGGATGGTTTTGACGTATCGTGATGGTGGGGGAAGGTTTTGACAGTAGTGGATGGTGGCGATGGTGGGTCGATTCCGGTGTAAAGTGGGATGTGGGTGTACTAATCGCAAAAAAATGTTTAATTTTAGTGAAAGGTAAAACTGACATTTCACATGTAACTAATTTGTAAAAAGATTTACGGTGGGTGTACTCAATAAAGCTGTGTGTTAATTTAACGTTTGCGTAGGTCTGGCTCATTCTTACTCCAATTGATAATTCTCACCCCTACTTATCATCAATTTTATTCATTAATTGCGAATTGAAGTCCATAAATTTAAATCTATATAATAAAAATTAATACATTCTTCAATCAAATACAATAAGTATTACTTAAAATTTAATATTTATATCGACCATTTCAAATATCTTGCAACACACTGAACTATTCTTGCATTTTTTTCGAAGTTAGGAATTTGTTAAGTGATTTAAAATTTTAATTCATGTCATTTAACTAAATTTTATGTTATTCTCATCAACACCAAGTTTTCAAATTCTACTCACAAAAAATGATTTCTCGACTTGTTGAAATTTGTAGTATTTGATTAATGATAACTTAATTTTTTTTATATATAATTTTAATGATTATGATTAAATACAATAATTTTATTTATTTTCATAGTATATATAAAGATACAACTTGTTATTATTTGTCTATGAAAACATGTAGAATAGTATATTGAATTCTAAAATAATTCATAGAGTTTTAAAATATTTAGAAAATTATTAACCGCTTTTGAGGGTTTCTTTTAACCATTTGATAAAAAAACTCTCCACCATCCATTATAACCATTGATAAAAAAACTCTCCCCCATCACCATCAATCGATTAAGGGAGTTGATATAAGTATGAATGAAATTTGCAAGTCATTTATTCTCTCAATTAAATAAATTAGATTTGTTAATTAATAATGACTAGAATACTAAAAATATAAAATTATTCTGTATTAGGATATTTAGAAAATATTATAAGTTATTGTAAGATTTTTTTTTTCACCTAAAAATTATGAGGTTAAATTTAAATCTTATAAAGAAAAATATTAAGGTTTAAAAAAAATTAATGAATAAATAAAATAAAATTTTATTAAAGTTGGTTTCAATCTGAAGCATCACGCTCCAATTGTGTCCGAAGTTATGGGCTCACTATGCTTCCGCTGTGCCACTTTGATTTATTGAAAATCTTCTGCTGTGTGTAAGAATGTTTTTACTTTTTTAGCATAAGATCCCAGTAACCCTCTCTTTGATGGTTCAGAGTTTGAATGTACATTATTATTTGTGTTCGTATTGAAATTATGGTAAAGAATGTAATAATCAAATTGAAAAACATAAAGAATGTACTAATCAAATTATTTGAGATGTTTATTCTAATTTTAAAAAATAAAATTGATGTACTAATCAAAGAACTTGTAACCAACTATTTTATCAAACTTGAATTTCAGGTTTGGATATTTTATTAAAGGTTTCTTCTAATTTTTTTTACTGTCTACACTTCTTAATAATTTTCAATAATTAAAATACTTATTTTTCATTAATAAATCTTGCATTTTCAGTTACGAAAATTTAATTGCAAACTTGTAAACATTGTAATCATAAACTAACTCTAATATCACTAACAACACTAAAGCAATAAAACAATTACATTATAAATTTCAAAACGAGTTTTTCCTCAGGGAATAGAAGAGAGAAATAGAAACATCGGAGATAAGAACTTCATATGATTTGGACTTGTAAACCCGACACCTACTTTCAGACTCATTTTCGATTTTAATTTAGTGGTTTTTGCAATAATAAACTTCCTTATAGGGTAGGACAATTTGCGGTATGGTACTGAATTTGAGTGAAAACATAGGGTGAGAGGTAAGGAGCGTGTGTCCAAATCTAATTGGTTTAGTCTGGTATAGACTCAATTCCTTAAAGAATCGAGTTGATCAAAAGTAAATTTTTTTTTTTTAATAATTGTATATTGAAAAGTGTAAGTCATTATAACTAAAAAGTGAAATACAATATTACTAAAAAGTGTAAGTAGCTTAATTGAAAAGTGCAACAAAGTTTTTAATGAAAAGTGTAAGTCATTATAACTAAAAAGTATAACACAATATTACTGAAAAGTGCACGTTTATATAACTAAAATGTGCAATATAATATTACTAAAATGTGTACGTCAATATAACTTAAAATATTATTTTTAAAAAGTGTAAGTCACTACCATTAAAAAAAAAAGTGTAACAAAAAAACTCAATTTCTTATATAGACTCAATTTCATAGGAGACCGATCTAAATTTGGTGTTTAGGGTGCATTTGAATCTTTTTCTATTTGCTTACTTTTACTTTTGTGTGTCTATGACCTTTATTGTTCCATTTATACCTTTTCAATTTAATTTAATCACAACATGAGACCTAGAGCATCCAACTTCATGGTTTAGCAAATGTGTTCCCAAATTGGAATAGTTGAAGAGTGATTAAAGTTGTATACAAGTCATCAAATTGGAATAGTTGAAGAGAGATTAAAGTTGTATATAAGTCATTTTAAGATGAAATGTGGAATTCTTGAAACACTAGTTTATAAAGCTAATTTCATCTATTCCTTTCTCTCATACGCAACACCCTAAATCTCACTAACAAAGTCACCCTCCACCATCAATTCTTGTATCACCGCACATCTGATATGTCGAAACCCCCAACCCCATCATCACCACAGTGACTGGCACCAAATCGTCGAATGGCACCCCTCCACTGATCGCATTCAATATATACAGTCGTCCAAGCTCCCTCAAACTAGCCTCATTCAACTACACAGAGTTTTTATTTTCATACACTATTAATAGGGTATGATAAATTCGACTTTCTTGGATCACACCCATGTCGTGCACCCATTGCCACAACTGCAATTCTACCACTCTACACACCGGAACACAATGGTGCATTAGAGCAGCGTCATTATCATATCGTTGACACTAGCTAGCCTCATTCTTCGCCAAACCCCTATACCTTTCTTATATAGTTATATTGGCCTTACGCCATTTCCACCATCCATACCTCAATAAAATTCATCTCTCAATAAAATTCATCTCTCAATGTCTCCTCCTACGAAAAAAGCTCTCCAATCATCCGCTAACCTTAGTTAACTACATGTCCTTGCTCTCCAAAATCCTCTCTCAATGGTCACCTCCTACGAAAAACTTTTCAATTATTCGACAAACCTAATCAAACTACATGTCTTTGTGTGTCAATGTTTTCCTTGACTTCACCCATACAACACTCACAAACTTGATGGTAGGTCTCGTCCTTGTGTCTTTGTCGGATATTTTCAATCACACAGAGTGCTTACTTATGTTTTGATGACACTTTCAACAATCTTTACACATCTCATTATGTTGAGTTTGTTAAGAGTTTAGAATGTAAAATATGTAATTTTGAAATCTAACATCAATTCTACTTTAAAATTTAATATTACAAACTCTATATATAAATTTTAAAATTCTCAAAATGTAAAATTTATTCTTGGCCGGAAATTAAGAAAGCTATATATATACAATTATTTTAACATATCCGCGCCAGTTTGTGCTCAGAAATTCCGTTCTACATGGACATTGTATTTTCTTGATTGTGAATTTACAGTCAGGGAATGAAATTCGGTGATTTCGATTTTATAATCGTACTTCTATGGTTCGCGCTCTGTGCCAACACTCCCGTCGCCGGAGAGTCGCTGCCATGCTTGACGGTGTATAAAGAAGGCGGCGCTCCAGCGGTGTTCCAATCCCCAAAATGCCCTCGCTGGACCCTCTCAAATTACAAACCGCAATCCAATTGGAATTACAAATCACAGTCCTCCACGTGTCAGTCGGCGATGCTCCAAGGCCGCCGGAAGTCACAGGAAGATCGCACTCTTTGTGTCGTCGACATTCGCATCCCTTTCCCAGGTAAAATTACACTGAAAACGAAGTAGGTTAATGGATTTTAAGTGTCAATTGTTGCAAATCTATGTTGGTTAATCTGTTTCCTTTTCTTTTGGGAGGTACGAAGGGGGTAAAAGAAGTGAATGTTGGTATAATGGCGGTTTTTGATGGGCATAATGGTTCCGAAGCTAGTGAAATGGCGTCGCAGTTGCTACTCGAGTATTTTGTTTTGCATACTTACTTTCTACTTGATACCACTTACTCATTTTTGTCGAGGAATCTGATGAGACGACTGCCGAATAAAGGACACGATTGTTCTGTTTTTCAGAAGATTGAATGGAATGATGACTTTGATTGTGAAACTTTGGATTTTGGAAGGTATATCTGCTCCGTGCTAGTATAATTCTACAAAATGCATGCAAATTTTCTTGTAGAACTAGCTGCACTAACTATATATGGACTATTCATCTTAAATTAGAGTTGAAGGGTTTGGTTAGTTGGTGAATTTATGCTGATTTTACCTTGATTATATTTAGAGATTATATTGTTCCATCTCTTGAGCTCAATTTAGTTAGACATTTCCAAAGATTCATACCAAGTTGATGAAGGGATGAATCGGGTTCATGTTATGTTGTCTTCTTATATATGAGGTTTTGTTGTTATCATTTTTACGGCCCTGGTGGTATGAGATTTGTAATATTAAGTAAAACTTTTGTACAGGTTCAATGTGACGTTATCAGCTATTTTTGATGGATTGTTTCCCTTTGAATTGTTGAGGGAAGCATTATTGAGGGCAATCCATGATATTGATGCAACTTTTTCCAAGGTTAGTTTTATCCATGAATGTGAAGATGTAGTATACTGATTCCACATATTTGCTTAAGTTGCTATAATTTGTGAAGGATGCATCAAGATACAACCTCAACTCTGGCTCTACAGCGACAGTTGTACTTCTAGCAGATGCTCAAATTCTAGTTGCTAATTTAGGTGACTCAAAGGCATTTTTGTGCTCTGAAGTGCACCAGTCTCCATCTGAGGCTAAAGGTTAGACCTGATATTTACTCTTGGCATTGCAGGAGCTTATATGATATATTGACACTTGGTTTTGTTGCAAACTGCAGCAAATGCATTTAGGATACTCAGACAGAGCAGATTAAATGATGGTTCTTCATCATTGAAAGAGTACCATCAGTTAAAATCAATGGCATCTAATGGGTGGACAGTTTTAACTGCTAAGGTTCTGACAAATGATCACCACCCTGATCGAGATGATGAAAAGTCACGAGTTGAATCTGCTGGAGGCAACATTTCGGAGTGGGCTGGAGTAGCCCGAGTTAACGGTCAGTTGGCTGTATCCAGAGCAATTGGAGACATACAGTTTAAAAGGTTTTTTTTTTAGTTTTTTTTTATATGAGGCTCTGGTCATGATTCTAATTAATAGTGAAAATATAAATTGGAATTTATTATCTGTTTTGACAGTTTCGGCGTAATATCGGTACCTGAGGTGACAGATTGGCAACCATTGACCTCGAATGATAGCTATGTGATTGCTGCATCTGATGGTGTTTTTGAAAAGCTTAGCCCCCAAGATATTTGCGATATATTGTGGCAGCCCTTTTCGAATTTTACTACCCAACCAGAACTCAATTCTTACTCATTGGCTGATATAATAGTCAATACTTCATTTCGGCGAGGAAGTATGGATAACTTGGCGGCCATGGTGATTCCACTTAGAGCACCAGTTTCTCTTGAAACTTTTGAAGACAGGAGCTATACATCAAAGAAACATGATTACTTGGCAGTAGGAGATCAAAGGCATTTCTATGAAAAATCGGGTTATTCTCTTTTGTCTTTTCTCGAGCTTTTGAAGCATTTTGCATTACTGCATGATAATAATATGCAACAGTTACTCTTATCATACAGTCAAAGACTCAAAAGAACAATGTTATCAAATATTAGAGTTAAGACATGTTGCAGCTATGAGCTAACAATATGTGACATCTTACATCTGCTTATACTTTGGTGTATATTTGTTTCTTATTGTGGAACTCATTGCCTTTGATGTTTCTGGCAAAGTTCCAGAATTAAGTCCTCATTAATTCATTAGTTCAATCACTCCAAATTTGTGGAAGATATAATTATAAAAGTTTACATCCAAATGCTGGAACCTTGTTAAAGAAATTAGAAATATAATAAAGTGCCCTGAACTCTTTTTTGTTAGTGACTTGAATTTCATCATACAACTCACATCCTCCAGGAGATTATGAAATATCAGACTTGCTTTTGAACATAAAATGGTTACCAGATACTAGGGTGTCTCTTTGCAATATTTGACATAATGTGGATCCAGAAATAGATCTGAATTGAATGTAAAAACTTAGTATCAAATGAAATTGGCTCAGAGCTAATTGAGTATGTAGTTGACTTATGTACCAAAGAAATATGTACTTGGCTTTTTCCTTTCATTTACTTCTATGATATTAGCTACACATGGTAACTCATTGGTCACTAATAAATCTAAAAGTCACTTGTTGATTGTTTAACCAACTAAAGATTATGTTAAAACACGAAGTTCTCGCTCCTGCTTAGGTAGTTTGAAAACAATGCATCTTTGAACATATCTTTTTATCCTACTTTTTTTTTATACATTTCTCCTGCTTGTAATTTATCTTATTTTCTTTAGTAGAAATGTAGATTAGTCCAAATCCTGGTCGTACTTTTTGGGAATATATGTTGTTTTCCACTAGCGAGGGAATATGAATTATGTGTTCAATTTACTGAAGACATTTAAACTTTGTCTGTGTGATTAGAGGAAAATGTTTATGTTGGCTCTATTGTTACTTAAATTAAGGCATGGTTTAATTCTGTAGTCTGTACTGATGCTGTATCTATCATCCTATATTTACTGTTTATTATCTTTTGCAGATCTGATATGTTCTCTAATTATTTCTTTAGGTGAGGAGAACACTTCAGCACTTGCCGAAATGCAGCCTCTTCTTGATGTTGCTAAGTTTGATAGATTACTGGTAAGACTGAGAACATGCAACTTAATTTCTTCATCCATCATATTTTCTGCTTTCTGTTGTTTCTGGCCTTTTGTTTTATTTCAATTCATGCATTTAAGAGTGCATTCAACATTTCAACTCCTGTAGTTTGTGGCATCGAATGGTTTGGGCAACCTCTTCCCTGTTATGAACATAGACTATATTAACCTTATCCTTAAAAGGGATTTGTATGTGGTGTTTCATTGTTCTCTTAGCTCTAACACTGCTACCGTGAACTTTTCTAGAGGGAGTTAGCTAGTTAATCACAACCTTTGATTTAGCTGTTTCTTTCTTGTCCTCTTTTATGTAAGAGTTAACACTTTTGGACCAGAATAGGTTTTGTGGATATTCCTTAATCAGATAAGATGACTGGAATATTTATTGGCAATGTAGTAGAAGAAAATATGAAACAAATTTTCTTTGATAAAATGCATGAAGCAGAGGATGATGTTAACAGGCTAGAAAATATGTCATAAAGCTGTCATGTGATAGTTAATACATTCTCTGATTTTGTGTGTCCCTTTTTTTTTTTTTCTTTGCTGGCCTGTAAAGTTTTGTGTAAATCAAAAGCAATTAATTCTAAAAGGGACCACTTAAGCCCTGCCAAGGAGCTAGGCGTTCCTTACACATCCCAAATGGGCCCTGCTTGGGCCCCACCTAACCCTCCCTGGCTTTGCCCGTGATTCAGAACATTGGTTCTATTCTAAATAAACATTATGTTATGTAGTTGAAGAAAAAAGAACATAATTAGATCGCTGGTTATGGGAAAAAGTAAATTTCACCTTTCTCTTTGTAGATTGAACTTTCTTTGCATTTGTTCATATTATTTGTTTTTCACCACTCTATTGAAATAATATGTAGAGTAAGAAGCTTGGCAAATAACATATGCCTTTTCTTCCACACATTTGATTTCTGCTTTTTTAGCTTATCAATTTTTAATATCCTCCTTTGTACCATATATTTTGTTTGTGGTTGTTTTGAGAGATTCATTTCTTATCCTTTTTGGGTGTCTCATCTGTTATTATAAAGCCATGATGTTAAAGGATGGATCTTTATGGTTTGTCATGAGACTCCTTTTTCATGTTGTGCATGGGCAGATTAGCCTTATTTATTTTGTGAATTTGCAAATGGACACAATATCTCTTTTTCTTCAAAATGCTGATTAGTTTGTTGGGTTGTGTTACTGGACTTCTGTCTTGCTACAGGTTGAAGGAAAGCACGATAACTTTATATGTTTTTATTTGTCTGAAAACCTTGATGTAAATGATGATTACACATTTTGGATCCATAGAGATGACCGGGTATCCTCGTCTGAATTATCACCTGCTTTAACGGGCGCCAATCAGTTTCCTTTGAGTAAGATGAATTGTTATTTTTGTGATGAGATAATATCACAGATTTTCCTGTAACTTGGCCTTGTCCAACTTTAGTTCTATATGTTTTTACTTATCAATTTCGGTCATTTTGTTGTCAAATTTTGGTCCATAAGGACCAACATTGAAGAAAAATTATAGGACTAAAATTGGACATCAAAAGGACCAAAACTGAAAAAGTAAAAAATTCAAGACTAAAATTGGTCACGAACAGAGTTACAGGACAATCTATGATATTCTCTCTCATTGTAATACTCAATTAGTTTCATGCTCCCAGAAAATGACAGTACTAGGATTTTCTCAGGCACTTCTGCTTCAATAAATTATGTGCTTATCCTTGCTGTGCTATACATTAGCATTTGTCTTTGACAACTATACCCCTATTTCTGGTTGCAGCTGGATCATTATATTTCTACAATGATCAACATACATGCACGCATTTTGGACTGCATAGTGACGTGAACAAAGATAACTGCATAAATTCCGATGGTTTCGCGAGATTCCTTGGTTTGCTTGAATCAATCCCTTTGCATAGTTCTGGCCAAAATGAGCATGTGACATTGGATACAAGGTATCTCACAGGTGGAAGGCTGTGCGCAGTTGTGTCATTAATTGCTGATTCTGATGTGGAAGCAAATAATTTGTTTTAGGGGGTGTTTGCAAACTCAATTGAAGGGAGCAGAATCACTTTGAGTGAAGTCTAGCTTCACAACTTTACACTCTTTAGTATTAATTTCATGATTGCATTATGTTCTAATGCTTATTTATTGATTTTTTGGTAGTTTTATGTGGTAGAATATGTGTGGAATGTGTTTATAGGATCATAAAATGTTGTTTAGGAAAAAAGGACAAGAGGTGCGCCTCAGGTGCTGGGACCCCTCTTGCGCCTTTCGAAACTATGCACCTGTTTTGGGGCGTCTTCTTTCAGTTTAGAGTTGATTTCTTGATACATGATTAAATTAGTATTAAATTGATAAATTACCCCTTAGGTACATTCTGAAGAAGAAGTTTGATCGTGGAGCATATGGAGAAGTTTGGCTTGCTTTCAATTGGAACTGTTCTCAAGGTGGGAAAGAAATCCAAAGGAAACATGTCGATAAACATGTTTTATACAGAAATGAACGGTTGAGGGCATATGATGAAAATATAGATACCAAAGCATTTGCCGAAGACTGCAGTGCAGACTATTCTGATGGCAATAAGTTCATTTTGAAGCGGATAATGGTAAACAATCAAATTGACAATCTTTCCTTTGATTGCATTTATACTTGTTATTTTGTGGTGCGTCCATGGATGTATAACATTTTTCTTCAATGTGCTAAATAGCTCACTTCATCAATGTCTCAACTATGTAAATGTCCCTTTGAATCTCAGATATGTCAAATATCCCGATAAAAAAGACTTTTAGTTCAATCTGCTGTGTCCTATGTAGGACTACAATAATAACTGAATCATAGCTTGATAAATGACACTCTATTGGCACAAAAATAAATTAAACACATCATATTGTTAACATAAGTGTTAAACCCAATTTATGACAAGTAGCTGCAAAGTTAAATTCCACAATAATAATATGATGTTGATGTTCTGTAATATGTTGATATTTTCTCATAAAAATGTTGAACTCTGTTCTATCACAGTTGAATTATAGTTGAGCATAAAGACATAATATGAAGTAGGTGAAGAAGCTGTAACATGTATACATCATATTTAGATTGAATTCGAGATAAACAGTATGAGTCCTGTTCCTAAAACAATGAAATGTCCTTCTGTAGAGATGTTGATCACAGCCACTGTAATTGAATCATTGTATACTGTAGTTACTCCTGCAATTCTAAACTTTTACATTATCATATTACTCTGGATGCAAGGGATTGTCATCTGAAAATGCAATACATGGTCTTGTTTATTATATTGTTTGTTTTCTATTTTTCTCTTCTTCTGCTGCTGCTTGAGAATGTCATAAACTCAGTGCAATTTGGATATCTATGTGTTACAATATGTATTATTGGTTTATCATGCCTAACCTGTTAAATATTCCGTATAATTTATGCTGTGAAATTAAACATAAATCATTTTATACCAGCAACTGGAACGACCATTCTCATTTTTTTTAATGATCAAATGCTCAATTATTTAATCTGGCGGCCTTGTGTGTAGGTGGAAAGGGGGCCTGCTGCTTATCTGAGTGGATTACGTGAGAAATATTTTGGTGAAGTTTTTTTAAATGCCTCCAATTCTTTACAAGGTTCGTCCAGAGATCCAGATTTAATTTGGAAAGAAACAGTTAAACTAGAAGCTGAGGACCCCATGAGTCCTGAGGATGTGATTTTTAGGGAAAAACGAGCTGCCTACGAAGAAGGGTTGAATCATATTGCCAGATATGTTGAATCTTTTGAGTCGCGATCTAATGAGATATGGCTTATATTTCGTCATGAAGGTGTATCCTTGTCAAAACTTATATATACTCCTGTGGAAGTGGCAAGTGATGCTGATAAAGAGGGAATTGAGCATGAGAAACGTGTTCAGATATTGCGTCCATCAAAATGGTGGCACTGGTTGAAGACTACAGAAGCAGGGAAAGAGGAATTTCGTAATCTAATACGCCAGTTGGTATGCTAATATATTTGCTCAAAGCAATAAAATGAACTTGAATACTCTTTCTTGCTCCCCGTCTTGCTTATTACAAACAAACCTATATCATTGTTGGTCCCTAAATTAGTACTTTTTTCTAGTTTTGGTCCTCCCCTTTTCATTCACTATCAAACTTGGCCCTGGAAGTATATTTTTCCCCCACATTTGGTCCTATTGTTAGTTGACCGTCTGTTGACTGATAGAATAAACTATTTACATTTAACACCCCAAATAATCATTAATTACATTTACACACCCAAAAAATTACACTACGAATAGTTGATTCTGTCAGTCTATGGACGGTGGGACTAAATGTGGGAGAAAAGGTGTAATTTTAGGACCAAATTTGATAGTGAGTGGAAGAGGGGAGCCAAACTGGAAAAATGTAAATTCTTGGGACTAAAAATGATATTGTCCCAAAGTATAAGATGTAATACATTTTCTTACCAAACAATATCCCGACATGCATTCTTCTGCGTAGTTGATGGCACTCAAGTCCTGCCATGACCGCAACATCACTCACAGGGATATCAAACCTGGTATGAAGCATCTAAGGTTGTGCATTTTATTTATATTTTGCACAATTAAAAGCTAATTGACGTTTATGTTTACTCTTTCAAGAAAACATGGTAATATGCTTTGAAGATCAGGAATCGGCAGGCTGCTTGTCAGGAAGTCCTAATGGCGACAAAAATTATACTACTAAAATGTATGCTTATTTTATGTTTTTATTGTGATCTTTACCTTTCTGGAATCTGGTTATTTCAAGTGATTTCTGGTTTTTTTTTTCAGTGTTTAGCAAAACTAAACTTTTTGTGTTGTTGGTGTGGCAATTCACATACTCCTGTATCTGGTCTCCTATTGTGTTTTACACTTGCATTTCTAGTATAGCTTTCATCACGTTAATTTTAAGGGTAAATGTTTTTTAACCCTTAACTTGCACCAATTTTTATTTTTAGTTCGCTAACTTTTTTAACTTTGAAATTTGGCCCTTAAGTTTACTAAATTCATCTTTTTCATCCTTATGGCCGGTTAAAAAAACAAAAAAAATTGTATTTTGTTAACCTGTTTTAGCCAGTAAAAGGACGAAAAAGTTGAATTTGGTAAAACTTAAGGGTTTATTTTCAAAGTAAAAAAAAGTTAGTGGACTAAAATCAAAATTGGTGAAGTTAAAGGACAAAAAAAAATGTTATTTGTGTTTAAACCTGTTACTGTTTCTAAGAAATGGATGTTGAAATGCCTGATTGATGATATCATATAAAGTTCTGGACTCCAATTAACTTATTATGCTGAGAATTGTTTTTTATGTCAATTTTTTTTTCAATTATAGGCGCATCATTGACTTTGGTAGTGCTGTCAATGGTTTTACAGTGAAGCATTTATATGGGTCTGTTGGGCCTTCAAGGTATTCCTTTGGCATATTGCATTCTGTCTTTCAAGTACTTTCTGAAGACCTTATTTAGAGGAATAGCAAGCAATACAGACTAGAAGTACTGCACAGAGATCTTAACTATATATGATGCAAGACTTTGTATCTAACGTCCTAAACACTAACAAATCTTCTCCTTTATTGCAATATTTGACATTTGTTTGCTTTCAAATATTTAGTGCTGAACAGACTTCTGATTATGCTCCACCAGAAGCTTTTCTGAATGTGAGTTGGTATCGGGGACCATCAAGTGTTACTTCAAAGTATGTTGAATTTCTTCTCTCGTTATTTTTTCTTTTCCATATTTAGTTATCAGCAAGATGTGACAGATGATTAATAGACAGGTTTTATTTTCTTTCTCTAGATCAATGCACTCTCCATTTCTCTTAAAGATGAAAAATACTTTGCTGCAACTGAAAATGTTAATGTGAACACTGCATTACTAGTTTATGTTGATTAGTAGGTTTCTGGAAGAAATTATGAATACTATGCCCAATTTCTGGTGAAGGTTGCTGAGAACAACTATTTATAATTCTCTCTGTAATTTGGGTCTCCAATTTTACTGTTTTATTTTCCTCAGCAGCAAGACTACCAAATAGCTTATTAGAATGTTGATAATGAATTGATACAGAGTTATATTATGTGTCTGTCAATACGATTTATTTACTTTGTGCTGCTTTGTTGGATAGGTATGATATGTGGAGTGTTGGTGTGGTAATCTTGGAGTTGATTTTAGGATCACCAAACGTTTTTCAGATAAGTTCTATAACTCAAGCTCTTCTAGATCAGCACCTCATTGGTTGGAACGATAGCTTGAAAGAGCTTGCTTACAAGTAAGTCCAGAGTTCTATTTTTACCATCTCATTGCAGTGTTATTTTAATGAGTTCGTTTTTATATCCCAGAATATGCATGTGCTACTGCATGGATCCTCATGCATCACTATTGAATTCTTAATGCCCAACTACCAAAACTGAAAACGGAATAAAATATAAATATCTATGACTCTATGAGTATTTCTTTTCTGGCTTTCTATCACGCCCCAATTTTGAAAATACGGACATTTCCAAAAGTAGTTAAAATAACTAACTTGAACGCGCCAAAAATTAAATTTGAACTCACAACGATGAGTGCAACGGCTATTAAATTAAAATTTCGTTGACTATAGCAGCGCAAAAGGGTTAAAATAAAATTCAAGTGGAAAGTCCCCATTAACTAATTAACTAAAAATCCTTAAAGAAAAACCACAATCCAAGTATTTTAAACATAAACAATAATCCAAGTTAATAAACATAATGCAATCATTTATTTTTATTCTTAAATAGAAGATCGTCTCCCATTAACTCTTCTGAAAGTGAAAATTATTTATTAATGCTAAAAACAAATAGTCAAGTAAGTGAAACTTAGTAAATAGCATTCACATTGTTACATAAACTTTGCCAACTTTGTCAGAGTTTTGTGGACCTTCCCAAAGCCATTTAATGACTATGGTATTTCCACACGTAGACTTTGCCATTGAGCACGGCGGGTTACACGCGAAGACCCGTCGGTCCCGAACCCCAATTAGGGCTCATTGCTGTTAGAAACTTTGCCAATAAAATAACATAGGAATTAATTTACATAGTAAACAATTAACTCAAACAATATATTTAAAACATTAAATAAAAAATAACAAATGCATTAAAACTCTACTAACCACAGTAGAGTATAAAGTAATTAAAAACCACCTCGATAGATGAACATAGAATGATACGTAAAAGCCTCGTATGAACTAGTCATCGTAATTGTGTCACCTTGCATTAATAATTGTGTGCATGAAATTAATATGTTTCCCAATAAACTAATAGATGTAGCGATTGATATTCCTTATAATCATAGGGACTAAATTGAAAGGGTTTTAGAATATGTAAAGATTAACTTGTGAATAGTGAAAATTCTGTTTGAGATAATTCAAATTCCCAAATAAAAACCCTAGATCTCCAAATCGAATATAACATAATTTCATAAATCAACAACACCAAAATAATTAGCATTAGGTTGCTACTGTACACAAACTTCAAAGGCCTAATGTTAATTGGTAATATAACCATATAAAATAGAACAAAAACAAGGCAAACTGTCGTGGTTTAATTAGATGAGCAGTATAACAAATTAAATAGAACAAAACTTGCCATGAACTTGTTATTCAAACTTAAAATAAGTACTGTTTTTAATAGCCCTTTTAAAATAATTAAAAGAAAATAGAAAGCATATGTTTATCTACACTTCCACCGACTGTAATAGTGGGTATATATACATGCATATTATGAGTAGATGCATGTGTATATATGTAATTTGATATAACAATTAGAAAACAGAGCATGTTTTATCGATGTTAGAAGTAAATAGAGAAAATGAGGGGGGATTACCTTTATTGCAACAATGGTGAGAACCTCGTTATAAGAGTTTTGGATAGACGTTTCTTTCACCATTACTAGGAGATTGTAACTGACTTAAAAGGGGAATTGTAGTTATTATGATTAATTTTTCAATTAATTGGAACTAATTAAATATTATTAATGCTAATAAAAGGTACAAAAGTAACGGGTATTACACTTTCAATTTCTTACTTAAGGATGAGAGGCTCTTCTGGATAGGCATTTGCAATAGTTAGTCAATATGACTGTCAGTTTATAATATCTTGAGTGTTGGTTTGATTACATAATCTTATTGGTGATGTAATTTTGGGATGGCATCTTATTATTTGGCATATCGAACAGAATGATTTTCCAAGCAGATTACTATTTTTTGTTTGCAGCAAATTTGCACGATAACAGAGTGACATTTTGCTGAACTTGTGGCATTTGCTACTCTATTGAGCTATCTTTTTCCTTACGCTTTCATTCGGTTCCTTAACTTTCCTTTTCAATTGTATTATCAGTTTTAAAATAGATAAATTTACATCTATGCCACTATGCATGACAAGTGTTTGGTTTATTCATGTCTGATGGATTCTATGGCATGAAGGGACTAAGTCATAAGGGTATTCTTATATTTAGATTAGTGAAAATTCAAAATTGAGTCGTATGAGTTATGACAGCCTCTGTTTTAGTTTATACTAGAGCTCTAGTATAATTATTGATTTGTTCTTTGATATCAGACTTAGAGCTTTGATGGAAATGTGCATCCTAATTCCTGGAGTTTCCTCAAAACTTCGCCAAAATGGGGGCACAGATGGCCAGGTGAATACTTCCCTTTACTGAATTCTCAGCCCCAATTAATTGACATGACCATTTTGCTTTGCTAAACATCCAATTTATGTTTTGTGTTGTCTGTGTTATCATTTTGTCTAAATTAATACTCGGATTCTATCCTTCCAGAATGATCCACTCGATGTTGTTTTATTTCTTTGTGGTGAATGAGAAGCATTGTTTTTTCCCCTTAAATATTTCTGTTGTTGATAATGTGCTAATATAGCAGTTTGGCATTGTTGAAACTAAGCTAATATTGATCATATTTGAGCTAAGGGTAGTATGAAACTTCCTAGTTTAGTTGAAAGAAAGTTGACTAACAATTTTTTGATACAACGTTGTGTATGTTACATAATATTTGAGTTCAAAAAATTAGTAATATTAGGGCATTTTTTCTGATTCTATTGAGGTTGATGTAATAAAAAAAAAATTCTTTCATTTGCTAAGTGGTTTGGTGTGTTTGGATACAGAGTTGGAGTTCACCAGTTCCCTGGAAGTGCTCTGAAGATTATTTCTCTTATCTGATACGGAGTAGAGATCCTCTTAAATTAGGGTTAGATTATATTCTCTTGGGTGAATGATACTGATGTATGTACCTAGTTATATAACGATTCTTTTTGTTTTGTTTGTATAACTTGATCAGGTTTCCAAATGTATGGGCTTTGCGTTTAGTACGTGATTTACTACAGTGGGATCCGGTAAGTTTGCTCTTGAGAGTTTATGTTATGAATTTGCTGGGAGTTTCAGTGACTATTTACTTTGAACTTGTATGGAAGTATGAAGTTTTCTTCGTATGAATTTGGATCAGGAGGATCGTCTGGGCGTTGATGAGGCTCTGCGACATCCTTATTTTTCGCCAGCCTCTTGAAAATCAGCATGTACAGAAGGTTAGGTTTGTTTCTTCCATCAGTATGCTGACTTCAATGCTCTGGGTTTGGGGGAGGGGGTGGCTCCGCTCGTGCTTTCATGTGTTATCTTGTCCGGCCATGGATTCCAGTAGAAAGACTGCAACTCAACCAACCTTTTGATAGCTACTTCGACACGACTACTGGAATCTCACAGTCTTCTAAGATTATAAGGTGACGATACTGTACATAAACTCACCCTCGGCTATTTTCATGGTTTCATTGCTTATTTGCATACTAGGGTGTGTCTCAGAGCTTTCCAGGTATGTATACGAGATGTATTAACACTTAGATGTAGTATTTTGTGATCAAGAAGGGGATAAAATGTACATGTAAATATAATATTATTAGTATTATTTGGATCCAGTTTGTTACCTTCATTTGTAACATTGAGAAATTGTAGTAAACATATCAATTATCTCTACTTTATCTTTTCTTGATTTTGTCAAATTGCTCTATAATTACATTTTAGCACTTTCACAATATATTTTTATTAGTTTGGTCATAACATGTTATCAACACTACTAGTCTTTATTTTGAGTCAAAATTGACCCCTCAAAAAAGGTTTTGTCTAGTATGGACTTGAGTGCATGTTGTGCACCCTCGTTTAAAGAAAAGTGTAAGTTATTAAATTGAAAAGTACAACACAATACTACTAAAAAGTGTAAGTCACTATAACTAAAAATATTATTATACAGTTTAATAATTGAAAAGTGCAACACCATTTTACCAAAAAGTGTAAGTCAGTAAACTGAAAAGTGCAACATGGACTAGGATGCACAACATGCACTCGAGTCCATAGCAGACCAACCCCTAAAAAAAAAAAGTCAAAATTGAAGATATTAGGGCAAACACAAGTATCATACCTTTGGACCACTTTTTTAGGTTTGATGACTTTTGTGCAACAAAAAAGGTACTCCCTCCGTCGCATGAGTGTTTGCACCACAAAATTGGTACACTTTTTAATAAAATGTGTGATTGATGGAGTGTTAAGGATAATTTTGTAAAGTTAAATGAATAAAGTAAAAATAGTTGTTGAAATGAGTGAGAAAGTAACGGCATGTTGTGAGGGTGGAGTTTATGGAGGAGTTTCTTTTTTAGAAGTGTGCCAACAATTGTGAAACGGAGTGAGTACATATTATGACATGGTGTAAGGTTTGAATTTCTAGGTTCAGTATTGGATTAATTAATTAAAATGGTTTATTTATGAATTTCATTAGATAAATTAGACGTTTATGTCTCAATATGAGTGCGTTTTTGTGGGAGTCCCAATTTAAAGTTTGTCATAAGAAAAATACACATAACAATGTAAGAGGTAGGTGATTCTATTAAATTCCTGTTGCATTATACTTTTGGCTAACCCGTTTTTCTGTATTGAGTTTATTTTTGAACTCGAACTCGATAATAATTGATGTGCCAATATAGCTGCTTTACCTGCTGGAGATGTGCTTTAGACTAACAAAATTGTCCCCATCTATAAGACGATGAAATAAATACTCCGTATGTTTGCTCATGAACCTCCTGTTGAACTCGTGTTCGACGCGAGTCTAGTATTTTGTTAGACGTTTAAGAACTCTTGTTATAAGATTCGCCCCTGATAAAAATAGGCTAAAACTATTTTAAACTTCAAATTAAAATCACTTGTTGCGAAATAGGCTTGAGAACTATCTAATCTAGAAATTGAGATTCATTGTTGCACTTTCACAATATATTTTTATTAGTTTCATAACAATTGTGTGTTTATTGTTTGTTGATTTTGAATAGAGTTTAATGCAATTTTACGTCAAATTAAGTGCACAAGAGGGGGTGGTGTGATGTTATTATATTAGTACATTTAGAAAAAAAATATGTCAAATTAAATAAGTAGACTTGGTAAGGTGATACGGAGGGTTTTTCTTACTGTAGTTAAATTATACAAATAGACTATTGTAGTCAGTATATCGAATTGTGTCGTGTGGTATCATATGCATCGTATGAATTTGCTACTTGTTATACAGATTTAAATTAATTGAATCATTTACTATATTACTCTTTTTTAATATAAATAAACTTTTTAATTTTTAATTTATTAAAAATTGAGTCAAGTCTGGCCTTTAGATTTAAATTTTAGTGGTTCAGATTTAATTAACTAAGTAGTCATTACGATATCATACGACACTCTAACTACATGTAGAAATTTCCTACAATTATATTATTATTGGTAATCATATATTTCAAATGAAGGGCGTAAAAGTGAGTATTTTTTAAAATGTGAATGATATATATATATATATATATTTCACTGAAGAAGTGGTGTTTTCAATGAGTGATTGGGAAAATCTTATCTTGGAAGAATGTATTTATGAAATGTTTGACTGAATATATAGCACCATAATCATCAAAATCCAGACATCCATTCTCAATCAATTGCCCACTTGACACTACTAATCAAAGTTACTACATTTTTATACTCCATAAAGTGTACTTTATACATGTAATAATGTATTTATATTATCAACATATATTCAATTATATATATATATATATATATATTTATATGAATATAATGGTGAATATATCATAATATATTCCATTTAGTGTAGTATCAAACACCCAACAATTATAATATTGTTGAATGTATTAGTTCTCTTTATTTGTTTTGGTTGTCAATTAAATAAAAGAAATGATTTTTTGTGATATTTTACTAGGAGTTGTTGCAACGACTCTTACTAAAAAAGGTATATATAAATAATTATTAGATCTACTCCTCTTATTATTATTTTAATTCTTTACAACTGTAAATATATAGATAGAAAATAGTATATTTATATTAAAAATGGTAAATTAAAATTGCTGTACATTTGGAGAGTAAATATATATATTACAAAAACTTATTCCTAAAAAAGTTGAAATTTGATTTTCACAACAAAAATCACATTTTTTGGGCCCTTCTATAACTTTTCTTTGACCTTTTGATTTGAATGAAATCAAACTTATTCCTAATTCGAATTCTTGTCTTTCATTGAACCCTTTACACTTTTGAACTATCTTTTATATATTCATTAGAGTGACAATTTTTCACACGATACGATACCACGACACAAATTCGACACTAGAATTGTGGGTTAGTGTTTGGTTTTATTGGGTTCGTGTCGATCCGATAAGTACGATAAAATTAGCAGGTAACCAATTAACATATTAACAACCCGTTAACATGTTATTTACAGTACATGATATGACACGATAACGACATATATCCGATAATGACATGATACTGACACGATAATTTTAAAATTTTATATAAATATATTAATTTTTATATATTTAAATATAATCTTAAATTTATTTTTTTCTTTATCGTGTTGCGTGTCGTGTCAACATGAAAATTATGATGTTCATGCTATATCGACACATGTTCTTATCGTATCGTGTTCGTGTTTGACCTTATTGTATCGTGTCACTATCGTATCGACACGATAACACAATTTGCCAACCCAATATATAACTACAAGACTCATTCTTGATACATTTTTTTTATTATATATATCATAAATAACTCTTGAATTTCAGCAATAAATATTAATAATGCTAAAAGACTCTTTATAGGGAAGCCACTAAATATTAGTTACATTTATTTCTAGCTAAAATCAAAGATGCATGATTAAATAGTACAGTATGTAACTGTCTCTCTTCCTTGTAATTCATTAATGGTGCCATACTTTTTTGCATTTTTCAAAATAAAGAGTCCAATTGTTTCTATGTATTCTATTCGTAAAGTCAAGTGTGAATTGATTGCAAGATTCTTTCATTTTCATTTTATGGACCCATGCCACTTTGCCTTGCCACTTTATAAGTCTTATATGTACATCGAAAAATCATAATTTATTATAGTTAAAAACTTAAAACCTTCAATAATTTTCAAATTAATACTACTTCCTCCGTCCCAAACGAGGGTGAAATTTATAAAGAGTTTTTCATTTTAAAGGTGTAAAAATTATTGTGAAACGTTTTAAAAAAAATGTAAAAGTTATTATTTTTTTAGAGAACTAATATGGACAACAATATATACTCTTGAGACTCGTTTGTTCAGTAAATTTAGATGATAAGTTATGTGTGTAAACCTATCATAATTCATGATTAGAGTGAATTGCAGTGGATATACATACCTAACATACCATCTAAAATTGGTAGTAAAAAGAAAATAAATATATCCAGTTTCACTTTGTAATTATTTACTTAGAGAACTAATAAATACGGAATACATTTTATATATAGGGAAAATATATGTTTTTTCCTTAAGTTGTGTCGGTTTTGATTTTTTGTTTTCGATTTTGAAAATAGTCATTAATGCTTATAAAACTGTTTATTTTAGTCCTTTTATCAGTAAACACAAGTAATTCATCTAGTTTGAAAATGACGATATGTTAGGTAGTGATAATGATTTTGATAGTGCTAAAAACTTAAATAGTGACCATATCCAGTCATAAGTGTTAATTCAGATAAAAAAAATAACATATGTTTATTAATGAAATGACTAAAATACTGAGTTTTGTAAGCATATATAAGTAAATTTCAAAATTTCAAAATTGAAAATTTAGAGGATAAAAATCAAATTTGATACTACTCCACAATTTAATGAAAAAAAAAGGTACTTGTCTGATATGAGTAACTCTTATATGCAATTAAATCACAGTTTTGACTTAATCTTATTATAAAAATTAAAAAGTTAATTGAACAATCCCTTGAAATCAGATTTCAAATTACATACAACAAATTTTTACCCATATGTATGTACTTTGTAAAAAAAAGTATTTGCATCTATATTTGATATTTAAAAAATAAAATAAAAATAAAAATCTAATTCTATTTTTCTTTTTGTACTCCAAATGCATAGATTGCAGCCTTTGTGTCCAACGGATATAAAATAAGTGGAAAATGTTTGAACAAAAAGGAAATTGAGGAGAGAGAGGGGCACAAACAGGGAAAAAAGTATAAAAAACTTTCCTTTTACCAAAACGAAAGAGAGAAAAAAGTGAAACCCTGTTGGTATTTCCTTTCGCTTTGATCCACTCACTTCTTCAACTTCTCACTTCCCAACTCTTGGATTTCTCAATCGGAAACCGAATCCCTTTGTCGTCGTTCTTGATTTCTGTTTAGTTACAGTCTTTTGGTTAGTGGGTTAGTTTAATTTGTGGAATAATTAGGAGATTTGTTGGCTAAATGTGGGTTTGGTTTCATTTCTGGTAGAGATCTTTTGTCATTTTTGGTGGGTTTTTTATGCTTCCAGTTTTAGAGAGTTCGTGTATTTATGCTGCCCAGATTCTACCCCAAGTTTATGTTAAAGGGTTCGAGTTTCTTTTATTTAATCTTTTCATTTTTTGACAGTAAACGGACATTTTCTCATGTTGTTGTATGATTATTTGGAAACCCCCAATTTTGAGTATGTAATTATCTGGATTCTGTAGAGAAGTTTGGGTTTTTGAGTGTATATGCTGGCTGAGTAAGAGGTATATAGTGGGTTTATAGACTTTTAGTGAAGGAGTTGCTTTTTCTTCTTACATTTCGTTTTACTTCTTTTTGCTCTTCAAGATTTTTAGTGGAAATTCTTTAATTGCTATTGTGGAGATCTGGGATTTTCTTAATCTTTTATGTCCCATGAGGACTCTTTTTCCTTCTGATCCTTGTAAAGACCCTTTGCTTAGTTCTATCAATCCACAAGCATGGCTCCAAGTTGAGAGAGGGAAGCTTTCAAAATTTGCAGCTCAGTCTCCTTCTTCAATGTATGTATTCGTGTTCTTTTATTCGTGTATTTGTTTAAATTATATGAATATTGAATAAGGTTTCACATGTGTTGTAGAGAATCTCTTATCAAGGTTCCTGAACCTCCAATTCTTCCATTCTATAAGCCTGTTGATTATGTAAAAGTGTTGGCTGAAATCCATGAAGAACTTGAGTCATGCCCCCCAACAGAGAGGTCGAATCTTTACTTGTTGCAGTATCAGGTCTTCAAAGGCCTCGGAGAAGCGAAATTGATGCGTAGGAGTCTTCGCTCAGCGTGGCTGAAGGCGAGTACCGTTTATGAGAAACTCGTTTTTGGGGCATGGTTGAAGTATGAGAAGCAAGGTGAAGATATCATATCTGACTTGCTATCATCTTGTGGTAAATGTGTTAAGGAGTATGGAGCTATAGATATTGCCTCTGAATTTCCTGTATCCGAAACTCCAAGCTCATCTTTTATGTCGAATGAATCCCATTACCCCCGTTTTGTTTCTTTTCAAATCGGAGAGGAGAGAATACAATGTGATAGGCTTAAGATCTCTGGTCTTTCAGCCCCGTTTCACGCCATGCTTAATGGGTGTTTCACAGAGTCATCTAGTGATGACATCGATCTTTCTGAAAACAACGTTTCACCTTTAGGAATGAGAGCAATCAGTGATTTCAGTGAAACCGGAAGTTTAAGTGAAATCCCCTCCAGTCTTTTGTTAGAAATATTGGTGTTTGCGAATAGATTCTGCTGTGAGAGCTTAAAGAATGCTTGTGATAAGAAACTTGCTTCTTTGGTGTCGTCCAGACAAGATGCAGTCGAGCTAATGGAATTCGCTCTCGAGCAGAATTCTCCCGTTTTAGCTTCTTCTTGTTTGCAAGTATTCCTACACGAGCTTCCCGATTCTCTGAATGATAAACAAGTAGTTGAACTATTATGTAGTCTAGATAGGCAACAAAAGTCCATAATGGTTGGGCCCGCATCGTTTTCTCTATATTCTTTGTTAACCGAAGTTTCCATGAATTCTGATCCTTCGTCAGATAGAACGGTTACTTTCTCAAAGCAGTTGGTAGACTGTGCTGGAAACAATCGACAGAAAATGATAGCTCTTCATCAGTTGGGGTGTGTTAGGCTTTCAAGAAAAGAATACGATGAAGCTAAGAAGCTCTTTGAAGCTGCTTTGAGTGAAGGGCATGTTTATTCTGTTGTGGGGTTAGCCAGATTAAGTCACATGAAAGGGCATCAAGATTGGTCTTATGAAAAGATCAGCTCGGTAATATCCTCTTATACTCCACTTGGATGGATGTATCAAGAAAGGTCATTATACTGTGATGGTGATAAAAGATGCGAAGAACTCGAGAGAGCGACTGAGCTGGACCCCACCTTGACCTACCCCTACATGTATCGAGCTGCATCCTTGATGAGAAAACAAGATGTTCAATCAGCCCTTGCAGAAATCAACAGAGTCCTTGGATTCAAACTAGCGTTAGAGTGCTTGGAGTTGCGTTTTTGTTTCTATCTTGCCCTTGAGGACTACCAATCGGCTATATGTGATATTCAAGCAATTCTTACTCTCTCTCCCGATTATAGGATGTTTGATGGGCGAGTGGCGGCTTCCCAACTACGTATTCTTGTTCGTGAGCATGTCGACAACTGGACAACAGCTGATTGTTGGCTGCAGCTTTACGATAGATGGTCTTCAGTTGATGATATTGGTTCACTTTCGGTGATATACCAGATGCTCGAGTCTGATGCAGCCAAAGGCGTGCTATATTTCAGACAGTCTCTACTTCTCCTCAGGTAATTCTATAATACTTTAATTATTCATCTTTAATTTTATGTTTGTAAAGTTGCAATGGGGTGTGTATATTATCCTTGGTTTTCTGGCACTGATACTGGTGTACTTCCTGCAAAATTTCATGTCCATCCTGTTTGAAAGCTTGCAAGAATTTGTTGAGGGATAAGATTACGTTTAGGGTTCCTTTGTGGGTCTCAAATTGTAAAGATTTCTAAACCTTTCGGTGATATTTGATTTGGGATTATAGTGGATTTTGAAAACCGGTTTTCCAGATCCAGTGGAGTTTGAAATCTTGATAAATAGGTAGGGTGATATTTAACTTTATGCCAAATCAATGTGTAAGAGTGAATGATGTAGTATTATTATATTGTTGCCGAGTGTGATTCTAATGATTGGATGATGTGAGTTATGATTTAAATATACTAAAGTGTGATAATTGATAGTATTAAAAAGCGTGATAGTAGATTAATAGGTGTTGTAGTGGTTGTTTTTTCAAATCGGATTTCAAAATCCTGAAGTAGAACCGTTTCTGCATTTCCAAATCTCGAAACCAGGTTTTGAAATCCCAAATCAAACGTCACCTTTGTGTTTCAGATTTCTCTAGGGAATTGGAGCAGTTATTTATAGCTAGTCTTGGTGATCTGTTTGGGAATCCTCATCACTCAATTTTATTTTTTTTACTAAAATAGTTTAGTTTCCGAAAACCAAAATTAAAATAAATAAAACTTATCTCCTAATTATGCATCATTCTAACATTATTCTATATGCAATCAGACTCAATTGTCCCGAAGCAGCAATGAGGAGTTTACAGCTAGCTCGCCAGCATGCATCAAGTGAACCTGAAAGGCTAGTTTACGAGGGTTGGATTTTATACGATACTGGGCATTGTGAAGAAGGGCTACGAAAGGCTGAGGAGTCTATTAATCTCCAAAGATCCTTTGAAGCTTTTTTCCTCAAGGCCTATGCTTTAGCCGACTCTAGTCAAGATCCATCTTGTTCATCAACTGTTGTATCACTTCTTGAAGAAGCTTTGAAGTGCCCTTCAGATCGACTTCGCAAGGGTCAGGTATTATACTCTTTATTTTATAATTTGGAAAGATTTCCTAGACCTGATTGGTTTGTTCCAGATTTTTGTTTTCAAATATTGTAAAATTAAGGAAAATGAGAGTACAAAATAAAGGCGTTCCAAAAATAAATTAAAGGCCTCCTTATAACATAAACAGGGTAAAATCCTCATTTATAAAAGAATGCCTCATAGGCCACTACCTACCATATCTAATTAACAAAGTCTTACGTAAACCAGTTTTACCGTGCAATTGGGTTGTACATTGTGTGTATTTTTAAACAGTATTAGTTGTTTCGTTAAAAGGTGATAGTTTGATAATATTAGTTGTTTCCTTGAAAAGTATTAGTTCTACTATAAAGTGATAGTTGCGAACTAATTGTACGGTGTCTGCTTTAGATCCATTCAATTATTACTGGACATCATCAAATTCCACTACAAGCATTTGTATTTTCGATGGTTTTTGATTTTGGTGGTTGCTATAGCCCTTGAGTTTACAGATAAAGCTCTATGTTGCCCTTTGAAGGCATTCTTTTTCAAGAACTGCACCAAAATTATAATATTGCCTCAAGACAATGTTGGTTTTGCGATGAAAACTTCCCAATGGCTTGTCAAATTACGGTTGCGTGTCCTAGTGCTGTTTATTTTTTTATGAGTTGGTCTCCAGTAAAATAGTTTTATTGTACAACTGATTAACAACTAATATTTCAGTCTATAACAACTAATAAAACTACCAATACTAACAAACTATGTTTTAATGAAACAACTTTACTGTTTAAAAATACACATAAAATGCAATCCAGTTGCACATGAAACTGGTTTACATGAGATTTTTCATTTGTTTCTTTCTTTTTATTCATTTTTTTCAATTCCTACAAATGTTCTACAACACAAAGCTACCAACTTTTGCTAACAGTGTTATATTTGTGACTAGGCCCTGAACAATCTTGGAAGTGTGTATGTTGATTGTACAAAGCTAGACGCTGCAGCTGATTGCTACATCAATGCCCTCAAAATCCGGCACACACGGGCCCACCAAGGCCTTGCTCGTGTCCACTTTCTTAGAAACGATAAAAATGCTGCGTATGCTGAGATGACTAAACTGATAGAGAAGGCAAGGAACAATGCATCTGCTTATGAAAAACGGTCTGAGTACTGCGAACGTGATCTCACAAAGGCTGATCTTGAGATGGTCACTCGCTTAGATCCTCTTCGAGTTTACCCATACCGATATAGAGCTGCAGGTTAGATCATCGCATGATTTTGTTTTGAGGTCTTTTGTGAAATAGTAGAAAAATATTGAGTTTATTGCCTAAAAAATCATGGCATATACTTTAATTGCAACTTTAGGGATAATATTATTTTTGATCCCTGAAGTTGACCTTTATTTTCAGTTTTGGTCTTCCACTTTCACTCACTACTAGAGTTGGTCCTGAATGAAAGTACACTTTTACTCTCACATTTGGTCTCGCCAATAGTTGATTTTCGTTGACTGATAGACTCAACTATTTGAGGGTGCTTAATGCAATTATTTGATTTTTTCTTTTACATTTAGCACCCCAAATAGTTGATTCCATTAGTCAACGGATGGTGGGAGTAAAAGTGTACTTCTAGAACCAAGTTTGATAGTGAGTGTAAGAGAGGGACCAAAACTAGAAAAAAAAAATTTAGGGCCTAAAAATGAAAAAAGCTACACCTTGCAAATTTAACCAAAACTTTTGGATACATTTGAAAAAATCGATGACTTTTAAGTATTCATTGCAAATCGAATCACTGATCGTGCCTGGTATATTCAACTCGTTAATTGAAACAACATACATAAGTTGTATCCTCGATTTGTCTATGTTCTCCAACACATTGATATCCAAGCATTCAAATATTGATCAATGATTTGATTTGTAATGAATATCTGAAGTTGTATTTTTTGGCAAAAATTAACCCAAAAATATTTTGTTTCAGCGAGTTTTTATTTATTTAATGTTTGTTGTAGTTCTGATGGACAATCACAAGGAGAAAGAAGCCATTGAAGAACTGTCGAAGGCGATTGCATTCAAGGCAGATCTTCACCTTCTTCATCTTCGCGCAGCATTTCACGAGCACATGGGTGATGTCATGGGTGCGCTGCGAGACTGTCGAGCTGCTCTCTCCGTCGACCCTAATCACCAAGAGATGCTGGAACTTCATAGCCGTGTGAACAACACCCAAGAACCTTGAGACGGAGGGGACGTAAATTATGAAAAATATTAAAAACAAGAAAAAAAAAATTAGTTTGTACTTTTGTAGTAGCTTTCAGTGTATACATTTGATAGTATGCCTTCTTATTGTACGGTTGTACCAAACAACCTTGTATCACCATTTTCTCTCTTCCTTCGCCTTGAATTTTGTATACTTCGAAATTTTTTGTCAATATAATTTTTATAATCAATTGCAAACTTTGTTGCTCATTGATTTGTGTGAAAATTGTATGATTTTCATGAGCTTTTAATCTTATTTTGAATGGGTTTCATTAAGGTTGAGAAAATGAGTCGAGCCGAGCACGACGTAGTTTAAGTTTATTTCAAGCTTATTTGAAATATTATTGAGCTTTGAAATTAATACAAGTCGAGTTCGAGTAGTTTGACATTTTTATACTACTAATTTTATCTTTTTTGATCTATTGAGCTTGAGCTTGAGCCGAGCTTTAAATTGTACTGAACATAAATATATGTTTAAATTTGTATGATATCCATGTTCAATCGAGTTCAAACAAGTTTTTACCGATCGATCTCGAATGAGTATCAAATAACTGGTTTGCTTTTTAGTCTTAGGTTTCATGCTATATTTTTACTCATGTTTGTTAATTTGCACCGCTGAATTTTATATACCCACCCCTAAATTTATTTTGTAAAAAATTACTTCATCCGATCCCACGAAAATTTGCATACTTATCATATTTGGATGTCTAATACGGAGTACTAATTTACACACTCTATAAAAGAAAATGTCTTCATAACCTTCACCCGAAAAATATACACATATTTATTACTTTTTCAAACTCAATCTACTTTTTTATTTACTTTATATATAAAAGTTCACAAAACTATTCCACAAAATATCATTTATTACACTTCCACCGTTTTTTATACATTTTTTTATTTTTTTAGTGCAATTTCCCATGGAACGGAGAGAGTATTTCTTTTACTGAATAACAAAATTGTCCTATAGTGATGCAGCGGCGAGAGCGTATAAAAGAAGATATACGAAGAACTAACAAAAACACACAAATCCGTTGATTCTACGAATATCCGGAAAGGTGATAAAACTCAACTACGTTGATTCACGAAGAATACCGTAAAAGAGATACCGAGATAAACTCTCATATTTTATTAATCAATTTCAACTCCCTAATAACAATCTAAAACTATCTATTTATAATATGAGATACTTGGAGAATAAGAAACATATAAATCCTAAATATAATGAAATCAAAACAAATCTCCTAAATATAAGTATAAATATCTAATCAAATATTAATATTGATTCTCATCAATATCTCCATCATATAGCCTAGTAGAACTCTTACTCCCTCCGTCCACCAAAAGTGTCTTATTTCTTTTTTTGAGTCCATGATGCGTCGAAAAAGAACGCCCTCGGATATCGACCGTTCCTTTGCGAGCACTATTAATCACGAGTGTCAATCGTCAGTTTATCCTCGACAATCTTCTCGTAAATCCAAAAATAAACCTGCAAAAGTACGCCGGAGGGGGGCTCCGGCGTAGAAGCTCCGACGCTCAAGTCAGATTCAATCGTAGGCGAAATCAAAGAGGAATTCCCCTGTATATCTAGGGAAATTCCGGCGAATATAATGGAGTTTTTCCTCAGATCAGGGTATATTGCGTATGAAAGTGTATATAGTAAGTAAAACGTATGTGTATGTTTGAGAACTTAATTAAGAATATGGAAAGAACCTGCTTATATACCTGGTCCCCCTCTCAGGAGAGAGAAAAACTCTTTCTTCCTAGATTTGCTCATCCATTCCTGTAAATCCGGCCCAACCCCCTGAAGACCTGGTTTATACCCCTCACGACTTGGCCCTTCAATATACTGGCCCTATCTTCACGGGCTGACCTTTTCCTTTGACTCAACTAGGAGAAACTGGTCTATACTACGTATTCCCTTTGGGCCTGACCTCTGGGCTCAAAGGTTATTAGGCTTCGAACATGGGCTGAAAGCCCAACTATCCTCATTCCCCTCTTTGGGCCTAGGAGTGTACAAATCCAATCTTTAAGCCCGTTGACCTAATTGAGATTACTATAATTCATCCCGTTTCCACGTGTCGACTTTTCCAGGAGCGACATATTTATCTACATCAACCACTCCCCCCTACTCTCGTAAAATACCTCAAATTTATGAGAGTAGGAAATAACAAGATGAATTAACCTGAACACCTCTTCGTACAGATCCTCGCCACCTTTCCTTCAATACTCTCTTCCATTCCTGGATACACCCAAGTTCAAGTTTCAGAGAGTGTATCATGTCGCCCTGGGAAATTATATCCCTCTCTGAAACCCTCGAGCCCTAGGGAGCTCAAAACTCTCTAAAATTTCCCCACTTCAGGGATATTAGGTGTTATGGCTCGTACTCTGAACCTTAAGGACTCTTAAGTGGCTAACACTTATCACTCAGAAACTCTCAGCCATATCCTGGCTCAATATGGTTTAGATCTCAAACCTCTCGAACTCTTTAAATGATTTACACTTCTCAAAATCTCCAGCTATACCTTGGCTAGTTCAATCAAGGTGGTTCATACACTGAACCTCAAAATCTCATAAGTGTTTCTCATTTACAATCTCATGAGTCTAGTCGCGCGATCTTAAATCGAAACAGTTCATCTCTTTGAATCTCAGAATTGTGAGGGGCTCTCTAATTCCCCTCGGCCTCACTCTCCGATCGTAAGAAACTTTAATCCTGCTTTTATACCTCTGAGTTTTTCTTTGGACGGCTAGGGTCCTATATCCCTAGTTTTGAAAACCTCTTATAACTCTGGATGTCATCTATTTCCCTCAAGCCTCGAGGGATATAATGGGTAGAGCTTCTTCTTTAATCATTTTGGGAACTGGACACCTGTTGGGTCATAGAATTACAAACACCATTTCCTGTTTCATATCAAGGACTCTCGCAAATATATCAGGAGTTGGGTTCATATCAAGAACCCACGCAAATATCCCTCGTCTTGAACGTTTTTCGACTTTCCGTGTTTTATCTCCGGCCCCTGAAAGCTCCTCAAAGGCCCCTATCCCTCTTTCCCCAGTGAAACCTTCCACTGGGTCAGTTACTAAGCATACCAGGTCCTCTACTGAGAAGGCTATGATTTCCTCGTTGCCTCTCACCTTTGATGCCTCTAAAAAGAAGAAGTCCAAAGTTAAGTCCTCTCTGCCCAATGTCGCTCCCAATGCACCTGGTGAGATTAATGTTGATCATCTCATGGCTTTCATAGAGCGTCACACTCCGACCCCTGCCACCGAGGCTCTTAATGCTCTGTCTCCCGAAGAGCGAGTTGTGCATGCCGCCCATAGCTTTACACAAGTAAACTCTCTCTACAGATGTACTTCTAGATAATTTTAATATTGTCAAAAGTATACATGTCTTACTTTTTTAGATTGTTCATTGTGTAGTTTGGTCTCCTGTTTTCCAACATATCTGAACGAGCTCTCCAGTCCCTTCAGCTAGTGGATGACCTCCAAAGCCAAGTAGAGCTGGAGAAGGTGAAGAAGGAGATACTCGATGCAGAACTACATGACGCTAATCAGAGGTGTAAAGTACTCCAAACAACGCTTTCGGGGGAGATTTCTTCGCTGAAGAAAGAGTTTGGTAAACGGGTTGAACAGCTGGAGGTTACTCTTCCTCGGGCTGGTATGAAATTATGCATAGAGTCCCTGTTTACCTCTGCCATAGGTCAAAAATTTCTAGGTACCTTACATCGGGAGTGGCTGGAGGCCTTTCTTCAGAGTAGCAGCTTTTTAGGGGCAATGGGTGCATATATCCCCCATTTTATTGACCATGGGTTTTCTAACGCCGTAGCTGAACATTCTGCTCCGGGATTTAATGGTCAGTATACTCGTGCCCTCCGGCTGGACGAACTGGACACTCCCCCTAAGTTCCCTGGAGATGCCAAGGAAGACATCAATACCCCTTGGTGGTTACCTGGGATGAGGAAAGCAGTTTTGGAACTGAAAGATGCTGCCTTGAACTTGGATGATCTTGCACCGACAAAGGATATAGCTTTCCCCATTCATGTGGAGAACCCAACTCCAGTGGCTACCGTGGCAGCAGGTGCTCTGATGGAGAAGGCAGAGGGAGACGATTCCAGTAGGCGAGCTGAGGAGTCAGGAGAAGGTTCCGAGGGGAAGAATGATGTTCCCCTCTCTTCATAACTTTATTTCCCTGATAACACTTTGGTACTTTTAAAACACTTTTTATTTTGTTAAGGCCTCTAAGGCCCTTTTTTGGTATTTTCCGGAGACTCCACACTCCGGGGTTTTTCTGTGGAGGGCTTAGGCATGGTGCCTTAAGTCTTGAATATTCCTGCTTTATTTATGCTCAGCATCGTACCTGCATATTATTCCATGGCATGCGTATATATATATATATATATGTTTATATCTCTGCTGTCTAAACATATAATGTGGTTCCTGCCCTGCTCTTTCTTTATGAATTTAGCATGTTTTCCACATTTTCTTAGCACGTAAAGGCTCTAAAGCTCCTAAAAGGACCTTAATGAGGAGATAGGGTTTATATCCCTACACTTACTTGGTGATTTGATAATGCTTCTAGTCTCTCCCTTAGCATTAGGGATTATATTCTCCAAAGGTTAGAATGTTAGGGATCATACTCTCCCTTAGGTTGTTTATACTCGTAAGAGTTGTTTATACTCGTGAGAGTTTGTTTATACTCGTAAGAGTTGTTTATACTCGTGAGAGTTTGTTTATACTCGTGAGAGTTGTTTATACTCGTGAGAGTTTGTTTATACTCGTAAGAGTTCTTAGGGATTATACTCTCCCTGAAGTTAGGATGTTTAGGGATTATACTCTCCCAAAAGTTGTTTATACTCGTAAGAGTTTGTTTATACTCGTAAGAGTTAGTTTATACTCGTAAGAGTTAGTTTATACTCGTAAGAGTTCTTAGGGATTATACTCTCCCTGAAGTTAGGATGTTTAGGGATTATATTCTCCCAAAAGTTGTTTATACTCGTAAGAGTTAGTTTATACTCGTAAGAGTTAGTTTATACTCGTAAGAGTTGTTTATACTCGTAAGAGTTGTTTATACTCGTGAGAGTTGTTTATACTCGTGAGAGTTGTTTATACTCGTGAGAGTTGTTTATACTCGTGAGAGTTGTTTATACTCGTGAGAGTTCTCAGGGATAGGGTTTACAGGCAAGTTAATTGTATCTTCTGCTTCTATACCCCCTACTCCCCCTAGCTTTAGAGGCTGTCGTGGATAGAAACTTTAGGAATTGTTCCTAGGCATTTTCTATTCGAATCTTTATGAGCTGGTGTAAGTCTCTTTATCTTGCAATATCTCTATCATGTTATGTTTTAGTTTCCAAAACACATTCGTTATTTCAGCACTCATTATGCGGACCCCTAACAGTTATCTCATGCAAAGAATCTCATGAATATCTCAAAATATCATATCTTATTAAATTCACAAACAATAAATGCAAGTCATACCTGACTCATGCCAACCGCCCTACCCCCTCTACCGAGAGGGTAAAATTACCCATCGAATTTCTCAGGGACTCGGCGTCCCTCAACTGTTCACACGTGTACTCTTATCTCTGATATACCTCAAGGTCTTGGATACTCAACTCAAGTTTAGGGAGCTCCTAAAGGGAAACTCCTTCATTATGTTCTGGTTCAGCTTAAGAGTGACATGTAAATCTCCCGGCTTACTCGTATATCAGTCTCAAATCAATCCTGTAAAAATACACCAAAAAGGGCTTCCTACATAGGCTCTCCAGTGCTCGGATAAGCGTCATAAGCATCAATTATATAGTTCAAACATGAAATAACCAAATAATGTAAATAAAGTCTCCTTTGATCTCAAACCTGAGACCTGGACCCCCTCTAGGACCTCCTATCATGGCAAGACGATTAATTTCTCTAATCTCCAATCTCAGAAGGGGATCAACTTGTTAACCTCTTATTTGTGGAACTCTAGGTGATCCTTGTATAACTGACCTTCCAGGGTGCAGTATTTCAGCCTTAAGGCTCGGGCCTCTCGGGACAGTGGAGTCCCTGGGTCTTTGTTCAGCTCTGTGAGGATTTCTCTCCAGTCTCCTCCAATCATCTCCATCCTTCCATCAACTCTAGTTTTCGGACTTATTATTTCGGTTACTTAGGGCTATTGGCCCTTAAGTACTTCAAAATGCTCAAATCATGTTTCATCACTTTAAAAGGATCATATCATGCAATATTAAAAATTCATTATCTTTTCAAAAATAAAACTTCATAGCATCGAACAAACAAATCAAATCAACTTCCACTCTAAAAATCATAAATAAAGTGGATCATGCTCACTCAAATAATCTCTTCAAATGAAAATTACAATGAATATTCAATTCTCCATGTTTCATCATAAATGAGTATTTCCAGTACATGCAAGCTTCAAGGTCCTAAACGAGGACATAACTCAAGACATATCCTTGTTTAAAGATAAAAAGGTAAGAAGTAGCACTTTTTATTTTTTGATCTCAAGGACCTGAATAAGCTCAATCTATAATTTGAAATCATATCTAAAGTATAGAAACATTTCAATCATACACAATTTGAAAATAGTTATGCTAGCTTTCGTTTCCAGAACCATAATCATCATCAATTCTCCCACATGAAGTAGTCATAGAACTCAACATATGAATCACCTACTCATGCTTCTAAGATTTCAAGTAATTCTCAATTCCAATATCATTTATAAAACATCTACATAAATCAATCGTGTAAGCTTAAGGGGACCCTTCTTAATTCAACGGAAAAGAGTAGCCTCGTATCATATATGTCAATCTCTTAAAGACATGTTCATAATAATATCTACAAGAATTAACACTTGTACTAACCAGTGGTACTAATGTACTCAGCATATCTCTGCTAGCCCTCACGGACCTGGGCTCTTAGGTCCTGGCCAATTCATGTTCATATCTCTGGTAACCCTCATGGACTGGAATACTTCATATCTCTGCCAGCCCTGGGGGACTGGAATACTCCATATCGCTGCCAGCCCTCGGGGACCTGAATACTCTATATCTCTGCCAGCACTCGGGGACCTGAATATCCCTCCAGAACCTCTTGCGTTTTCAGCACTCCCAGAGTTCTTAAGGATTTCTGGGCTGGACCTCCTCAAAATTTCTCGAAACAAAAAGGTTAAATAACAATTTGTACCAAGATTTAGTACGTGTTTTGTCAATATTCTAATGCTCATTCAATAAAAGGTGTATTCTCGGGCGAATCTTTCCACATATACAATACGTCTCATATTTTCGCAACATATTGATTGAAACGATTAACATCCACGCTAAACTAAATAGATTTAAATCATTCTCCACAACATCTTAGTTAAGGAGTAGTCATTTATGCAAATCACAACATATGATAGTTTATCATGGTTCTATCTATCATAGGTAAATTATTCTTCTCACTCAAATTCATCGCATCGACGAGTCTCATTCAAGTATCAGATTAGTATCAATCAATTAGCCAAGACAATGCATGCTACCTCATATATCACATTTTTCAACATAATAGTCAGAAAATGACTGTTGATGCAAATATTATCACAATCACTTTTTATCAGACTACACACATGTTCTCATTATAGACTTATATTTCTTATACAAACTAATTTTTCAGAAGTACTTAACACTAGATCATCAACAAAAACGACTTTCAAGTGATATTTCAATTTCAATTTACATAAAGAGTGCAGAGATACCTCCCTTAAGTTATCAAATACTCGAAAAGACTTGTGAGATTCCAGGTATATGTTCACCAAACCCTCGAAAAGACTTGTGAGATTCCAAGTATATGTTCAGGTCATTTCTGACCTACAGCCTCAGTCGCCCTCGGGAAGGCTATAGGGACTGGAGCGCCCTGGACAACCATCACCTTCTCCCTGGATCGTGTTATTATAACATTCAGTTGTTCAGTAGTCAATACCAGCAATTCTGAACCTGTAGCTGCTGGAGGTATCTCCCTGCTAGGTCCACTCCCGAGGGCTCCAGACATGTCACCCTCAGTAGGGATAGGAGTGTCTAGAGTCTCTTCCCTCAGATTCTGGACTTCTATTGGTGTAAGGGGCGGATTTTCCCCTGAAGGAACGAATGCGAGTCATTTTCCCGAACTTTCAACCAAATTCTTCGGAGGGGGAGGAAGGAAAATAGGTAGTGGAGTTCTTCCTCCCACTGGAATTCCAAATTCAGGTCGTATAGGGGAGGAAAATATATTCTTTCCCTCTTTAGTAGTTCGTCTAACAAGCTCATGTTCACCTCCAATAGTTAGGAAATAAATCTCACGTCTTAGATCTAGTTTCCCACAGACGGCGCCAGTTGATGCGTCGAAAAAGAACGCCCTCGGATATCGACCGTTCCTTTGCGAGCACTATTAATCACGAGTGTCAATCGTCAGTTTATCCTCGACAATCTTCTCGTAAATCCAAAAATAACCTGCAAAAGTACGCCGGAGGGGGGCTCCGGCGTAGAAGCTCCGACGCTCAAGTCAGATTCAATCGTAGGCGAAATCAAAGAGGAATTCCCCTGTATATCTAGGGAAATTCCGGCGAATATAATGGAGTTTTTCCTCAGATCAGGGTATATTGCGTATGAAAGTGTATATAGTAAGTAAAACGTATGTGTATGTTTGAGAACTTAATTAAGAATATGGAAAGAACCTGCTTATATACCTGGTCCCCCTCTCAGGAGAGAGAAAAACTCTTTCTTTCTAGATTTGCTCATCCATTCCTGTAAATCCGGCCCAACCCCCTGAAGACCTGGTTTATACCCCTCACGACTTGGCCCTTCAATATACTGGCCCTATCTTCACGGGCTGACCTTTTCCTTTGACTCAACTAGGAGAAACTGGTCTATACTACGTATTCCCTTTGGGCCTGACCTCTGGGCTCAAAGGTTATTAGGCTTCGAACATGGGCTGAAAGCCCAACTATCCTCATTCCCCTCTTTGGGCCTAGGAGTGTACAAATCCAATCTTTAAGCCCGTTGACCTAATTGAGATTACTATAATTCATCCCGTTTCCACGTGTCGACTTTTCCAGGAGCGACATATTTATCTACATCAGTCCATAAAAAAAACATGCTTATTCTATTTAAATAATTAACTTTTGAGTATTTTTTTAACTTTATTAACAAGATTGATATCTTAACAATATTTTTTACTTGTTACTCCGCATATATTTTTTATAATTAAAATATGTATAATTTTTTTTTTAAACACGTATAAAAAAAAGGTGAGCCCCTTTTTTATTTTTTATTAGAGCGAGTACGTGAAAGTAAAACTAAACTCGATCAATTTTGATACTAATAAGTAAAAGTTAATGATCAAATTCGAAAAGAAAAGAAAAAAAAACCTTGAATGATCGATCACTAATGATTTATTCATCTAACATATATTTTTGAAAGGGGGGCGATCACTCCATACGTGTAAGAACTCTCTCTCGCCAGCGACTATGAGATAGGGCTTTCAAGTGTTATAAATATTAATGTTGTATGTATAGATCCATTCTGTTTACAGGTGAGTTAATCAAGAACTTCTGCTCTATTCACACACAAACCTACAATCAATGATTATTCATCTAACTTATTTTTTGAGAGATTTTTACAATTGGGTTTCCATATAATCGCCAAGTAATAGATTACCGCAAAAGAATATAAACAAGCGGCGATATGTAATTGCATGCTATCTGTTTGTATAATTGCCAATACCAGTGTTGGGAAAAGGACCTCTTTTATACTGCTCAATGCTAAAAAATTGTGCTGTTTTTCTTGTGCATGCTATCTGTTTGTTTAATTGCCAATGCCAGTGTTGGGAAAAGGGTCCTCTTTTATACTGCTCAATGCTACAAAATTGTGCTGTTTTTCTTGTAAATTTTGTCTGGAAGTTTTCCTCTTAGGTTCTTGAGGAACTTGATGATGAAAGCCCTTGAAATTGTTGTGTTAATAGAGATATGCACCATCATTAAACTTCTGATGAGTTTGCATGCTATCTGTTTGTATAATTGCCAATGCCAGTGTTGGGAAAGGGACCTTTTTTATACTGCTCAATGCTACAAAATTGTGCTGTTTTTCTTGTAAATTTTGGCTGAAAATTTTCCTCTTAGGTTCTTGATGATGAAAGGTCTTGCAATTGCTGTGTTAATAGAGTTATGCACCATAGTATATGCTGCTGGTCATGGAGTTACAGTGTCGTGCATGATGGCATATGAAGAAGGTGGAGCTCCCGCCGTTTTTAGTTCATTAGAGTGTCCTCACTGGGATTTTTCTGCTGAATCTTCCAACTCAACGAAAAATTGCGAGTTCGCCACACTTCAAGGACATCGACAGTATCAAGAAGATCGTGTTACTTGCAATCTTGATCTGAAACTACCATTTTCAGGTGATCTAACCCCATCTCTATCTGCCTCCGTCTCACTTTTCGTGATGCTTATGCTGAAACTCTTTTAGGTATGCAGAATTTTCAAAAGAATGTGTAGTGCAACTAATTAGGTCCTCATAATTAAGCCTGCACAGGAAAAAAATTGCTTTAAATTATCTTGAAGCTTGATCATTTGCAGGTGAAGAACCGTCGAAGGAGATTAATGTTGGTATTGCAGCTATCTTTGATGGCCACGGAGGCGATGAAGCCAGTGAGATGGCTTCAACAAAATTTATCGATTATTTTCTCGTGCATGTTGTGTTCACTGCATACAAGCAAGCGTTATCAAGAAATGAAGAGAATCCAAAGCCACATACAATTGAAAGGTTATATACACTGATATTGCAGAAACTATGATTTGTGTTGAATATTCCATTATTAAGAGCCATATTGTTTAATGCTGACATCTCATGATTTGTGTTTAACTTAAGAATCAACCTCTGAATCTGCATTTTGTGATCAAAATAACAGTTTGAAGAATCAAATTATGTGTGTTATTGATGCAGTTCTCAGAGGATACCAGAGGTGATCAATCATCATTCGCTCCGTCTAATTTTAGAGGAAGCATTGTTGAAGACAATCCAAGATATTGATTCAGAATTTTCAAAGGTATATATCCATTTACTGCTTCTCCATTATGTTCCAAAGCTAGTAGAGCATTGATTGCTTGTTTTGCGCTCGTTTTCTCGTATCCAGGAAGCTTTGCACAAAGGCTATGTTTCAGGGTCTACAGGCATTATTGTTCTTTTGTTTAAGGGTCAATTTCTTGTTGTCAATCTTGGTGATTCGAAGGCGCTTATGTGCTCTCGGAAAGTTATCTCCCACCACGATACTGAAGGTATATTTCCCGTGCACCTCGCTTCCTTGATTGTCACCATTGGTGAATTTGATCAGCTCGTGCTTAACTTTCTCTTACCAAATAGGTTCCTTATTGAAAGAAGTTCATGCTGAGGAATTGACCAGAGATCATCATCCCGATAGAGAAGACGAGAAGGCCAGAATTGAAGCAGCCGGTGGCTTTATCACTCGACACAAACACGACGTTCCTCGTGTCAATGGTATATTGGCTTTGTCAAGAGCCATTGGTGACGTGTTTTTGAAAAGGTAAAGTTGTGCATCCCCTACCTCAAATTACCTGCTATTTTAGGGATTACATGTTCTTTTAGGCCAGTAACTTTACTCATTTTGAATATTGGTCTAGGGCCGTTTTCACCTTTTGAAATTAGTCTTTCATATTAGATTTTTTCGTCTACTGAGCAGCTGGATTACCCTCAGTAGGCAGTCACTAGACGAACAAGTCGAATATGGTAACTTACAGGACCAATTTCAAAAGTGGAAACAACCTGCAATGTTATGTGAATCAGCTAGTTTTCTGCTTCAATTACGTGGCTTGCCAAACTCGTGTGTGTTTTTGTCATTTGTAGATATGGTGTCACAGCTGAGCCCGAAATCAGCAGTTGGAGAGCCTTCACCCCTGAAAACCTCCATCTGGTACTTGCATCTGATGGTATATTCGAGGCGTTAACTCCCTACAACGTGTGTGATCTTTTACACGACAACCTGTCCGAACATGTCACAGCGCCCTCATCATCAGACCGGATAATTCGCCGTGCATTTATAACAGGCAGCACAGATAATCTTTCAGCCATTGTGATTTCTGGTGTTGATAGTTTCATAGAGAACACACGTTGTAATACTTGACCAATATTGATCTCAAGTTATTCACTTGTCAGTGATATCAAATTTGGCTTTGGGTTCGACAATTTAGCTAAATCGCACGCAACGATGAATAATCACTGATCAAAATAGAAGAACATCGCAAAGTAGTGAATAAAACAGCTGCATTCTCAACCTTATCTGATCAGATTGCCAGATATTGGTGAAGTGCCCTCAGGAGAATCAATTCAAGGAAGAAATGAAATTAATTGGAGTGTAATTAATTAAATCTACTAGAGACAACACCTACTTCTCTTCAGAAACAAACTACGAATACAAGACACCGATTTTTTTTTCCATACAAATACCTTCATCGAAAGGTGATGAACGAATTCGAATGAGACAAATGAATCCAACTCATGCTGCAAAAAATCAAGCAATCAGCTACGCTGGAGCAGTCCAACTATACACCTGAAAAGAACTAGTCAGTATTCCTTCTTTACCATCACCTACTAATTTCATCAACCTTCACATTTAAAAAAATGACCATAAGAGTCCAAATTGAATTAGTTGTGGGGGTTATTTGTAATCTAAAAACATTAACAGAGTTTTTCTGTAAACAAATTTTAGATCAAAGCTTTCATGTAATATTTGAAGCAACTGCTTAGTCTATAAGGTAAAAAATTCACTTTGCATAAAAAACCACGAGCCAATACCAAAATTATGGAGAAAGAAGCACTTGCATTCACCAAAATTATGAGCTCGTACAAAAACAAGTCAAGAATGACAGTAAATGAGCTGTTTAAGATAATCTTGTCAGGCATGATAATGATCATAGGATGATAGGAGCAATATGCAACTTTCAAGTTACCTAGTTAAATAAATTGCTTGCTACATATCGACCAAGAAGGCAAGAATGCAACTTAAACAGAATTTGAGTTATATAGTGCTAAAAAATCCCATGGACCATAAGATTATATTTATTTCAATGACGACTGGCAGTTTACTGGGAAGAGTTGGGTATTTGATATATAAGTGTTTTGCAAGCATACTAGGTTATTTTTTCAAAAGTAACATGCATAAGGTTTTTCAAATGAGTAAACACTAGACAGGGATACCACAACGAAGACTGAGGATTCATTATGTCTTTCACCAAGTCAAATTTCACAAGGAGAAAGAACCAATGACAAATCGCATTTCAGAAACTTGGTTTGACTTACAAGCATCACTTTCAAGGTTTGTTTATCTTTTTGGACCTTATGGAAATTAACTACTCGTAGCGATTTAGGGGGGGATATTAACTACCGAAGCAAATTTAGTAAATCTAAATTATATTTAATCCAATCATCAGTATAAGAAATTCATTTTAGACATCATGTTCATAGATGGCAGAAAACGAAGTATGTTTAAGAATCATGTGAATAACATTGTCTAGTGAAAAGAGACTTTAAGGTAAAAACCTTACCTTTGCTACTCAGACCAGTAGAAAGGCAAACTTTCTTTACTGAATCATTTTCTGCTGAACTGCACCGTGCAGGGGTAGAATGTTGTCTGAGTTGGGGTGTGTCATTTCTTGGAGTTTGAGTGCCCATTTGATTATTAAAGTACATTTCTAAGCTCCCACATGAAGTCATTCCCGCCTTTCCCTTGCTCTTAAACCTTCACCTAACAGAAAAATGAGGAAACAGACGAGAACCAGAAGCACTTTCCACATTTTCCTTATCTTGAATATAGAGCTATTGAGGGTACCTGTCTTTTCTCTTCTCCAGATATCTCTGTACTGATGCTTTTCTGGCAGATGGCCCTTCCACTGTTTTCAAAAGGGAAAGACGTATAAGAATACATACAAATTTCTGAAGGCGTCATGTCACACACTATCATGGTTCTTCCAAGTTTTCATGAAATTTATTTCAATAGACAATTTGCAAATTTCTGAAGGCGTCATGTCACACACCAGATTATGACAGAAACCAGCCCTAGTGATTTTTGGAGAAAGTCTAGAAGACACAAATGCACATCAGGCTCATCAGCTCGATAACTAAGCCTATTACTGTGATGCCAATCACAAGGACCAATCCAATAGCAAGAACTTGTGATGCTTTTATGTACTTGGGCCCGATTAGTTAAGGCTCACTTGTGATGCTTTTATTTATATTCAAAACCCAGTGCATAGTTTCTTGTTAGCTTTGCTTTCATTAGTAACCCAGAGCTTTGTGCTTAATTTTACCTAGCCGACCTCCTACCTATTCACATTTGATAGAATATACAACCTAAATCTTCTTATATTCCCCCCTTGTGTCTGCATTTCAAGTATAATAAAGGTAGAGATGTAACATGAAGATCTTTCATTTACAAAACATCATTGCAAGTCTCCAAAATGTTAAGCAGTTTCAATCACAGTATGAAGATCTACTTCTGTTGTGCTAATATCAATAGACGAGTTTTGAAAGACACAATTGTAATTCTAAATCTCAGTATAATACTATTATTAAAACATGCAAATAATATCTTTTTCATAGGGAATTTCAAATGTGCAGAACAAGATCTCAACTTCCAGAGCATTCTTTGCAGTTTTATTTCAACTATTGGATTTCTACCCATCATCCTCATGGCATGGGAAAAAATGTGCCAATTAGGGTTCAACATGTCATTTAGCTAAATGTGCAGCACAGCCCTTTTTCTGTTCTGGATATAATGACATTTTTTAATCCAAAGATGAACACAGGAAGATAAATCTCTCAAAGGGACTAAGAATTGTATGATTAAATTTGAACCTAGAGTGGAGATGGGCCCAAGGGATTTTAAACAATTACAACTCAGTTGACTACTTAACGCACAATGTTAACAACTCTAAAATTGAATACAATATTACGTTCACCCTTTCATTCTTATCAAGATATCCTTATACTTCCTGGCCAAAAATATTCTCATTAGACTTGAAAACTAGATTATTCATCCTTCAAAAGAACTATATAGAGGAATAGAAACAGTTAAAAGAGAGCCATATCACAAATCTTGTAAAGAGACAGGATACATTTATCAAAAGTGTCATATGACCAAGGCGAGTGTATCCCCATAGATCCCACAAGATATAGGCGGTTAGATTTTGCGCAAGTATTGCATGGTCTCCCATTACTAAACCTTGTGATCCTCTGGCCACTCGGTTTGAGTCTATGACTTTCCAACTACCAAGTCACACATAAATAAAGCATGATGAATTGATGAGGCAATGCAATATAGTTTTACAGCAAATACTGAACTTCCAGAACTGGCTAGTGGACAACTAACCAATCATAAACCTGGGAGCTTCATAGAATTGGGAAAGATGCTTACCCGGGGACTCTTCATGAAACATTTTATTTTCTTCTCGAAGAACTGGAGAATTGCCACTCATTTTGACTGAAAAAACCCATTAAAAATTCCAATTGAGTAAATCATATAAATGGAGATAAATTTTCAGGAAAAAATACATGCACATACACCCAAAATTACGGGAAGATCCACATTTTACAGTCAGAATCAATATGGATGACTGTAAGATCAGGGTGTCGAAGATGAGTTTGTACAGGAAAATTCATGTCCCCCATCCCTCACACTCAATCATTCATCACATTGAGTCCTTCCTGAAGTAGTATAGGAAAAAACTCTTAAAGGCTAAGAAAGAGATATATCTGAAGTTACAGGCCCCATTACCTGTTTGGTGAGTTGGCATGATTACAACAGAATCTGGACGAGCTTTAGGGCTGACAGCTTTTGAGAGGCCTGGTAGGGGTTGAAGTAAGCCGTCAACTGGCTGTTCATCCGGAAATTGTTGAGGACTTGCAGCTATATGCAGTAAAGCTCGAGCCTAACAAACATGGCAGTGTTATGGAAGATACCAAGATAAATTGCACTGAGAAAAACTTATCAAAAACAAAGAGAACATTTATGTTAAACAGAAGAATAACAATAGCCTCTAGAAGGACTGGTAAAATGTTCTATACCTTATCAGCAGGGATGTCATCATATACATTCACTTTGCCGCAATAAAATATAGTCATTTGACCAATTGGCACATTTGTTGAACCTGGGTTTCTGGAAGAAATAAGGGACACTTTCATGAAATGCAGTGCGTGGAGAAATAAGGATTAGGGGAATTGCTAAAGAATTCAAAGAAAAACAGGGAAAAAATGAGGACTTAAAGAGGAAAATTTAGGACTTGTGCTCAAGTCTAAATTTAAGAAGTCAAATTCTGAAATAAACAATGCTTCTGATTTCAAGCAGTCTTAATATAGTAAGTCAAATTCTGAAATAAATAATGCTTCTAAGTGCAAGTATAATTCAGAGAGCAAAATAAGTAACTAGCCTAGGTTGAGCAGATTCATCGTTGGTGGCAGCAAAACGGCCAGAAACACAACCCGAAGTATCCGGTTTGACTAGATCTATTCCACATGGCGTGGTTTCCTCTGTGGATAAAGAATTTTCCCCATCACCGCTTGTTCCTTTGGGAACCTACATTATCAATAAATTAAATAATGTTAATAAGAATTAAGCACACACTCCAGAATCACTCAATTCAAGGGAAGAATCTTCGACTATTTCTCTCCAACAATTACACAGAAATAACGCACACTCTCCAGACTAGGGCGCGAAATATGAAGCCTCTTGCGCGGACCGGCGTCCGAATCCGGCGTCGATTCAAGGAGCGTCTTCAGCATTATCACTTGCTGAATCGCCTGAGATTTGTTCCACGACGGTCTCCTCATTCCTGCACAAATTTCACACAAAGTAAAACACCAACACACATTTTTTCTTCATTCCGCACAGTTAAAATTTACTACTACAGTACTACTTTTTCGGTATACCTTTCTCCTTGAGATAACGGCGGCAGTCTTCACGAGTGACCTGAGCAATGTCATCTTCAGTGAGCAGGTGAAGCGGTTTGTCGAGGCGCGACTTAGCGGTGGTGTCCTCCGGCGGAACGGCGCAAGATTCCGGCATCGAATTGGGTAAAGTTAACGGCGAGGTCTCCGGCGAAAGAGAGACAGCAGATCGAGGACGGCGGGGGGAAATGGAGCGGAATTGGGGGTTTAATTGAAGGGTGGGGGAGTGAGTGAGAGTGTGGTGGTTGCGGGAAAAATGGCCGCGGCGTCGCAGCTTTGTCGTAGTGGGGAATTGTTTTGGGGGTGGGTGTATTTGAGGTGGGGGACAGGAAAGCTGCAACCCCAGAGTGCCACGTAAGCGTTTCCTCACAGGATTACATTCTTCAGCGTCGTTTTTTCATCCAATTTACTGCTGTCCCGAGGACCTTTTCGACATTATCTATGAGGGTTATACTGTGGTTTTAGTTTTACCGCAACATTAGTCTGAATGAAGCATACAAATAAAGATGACACGTTATTTAGGTAATGCTCCCGAAAAGTTTACGGAAATGTATGCGCATATAATTTAAGAAAATAGTGTATTAATAAGAGTGTTGAGGACGAAGTTGGATAGCTCAAGTGGTTAGAGCACAACTACCTAGACTTTAGATCTTGGGTTCGAGTCATGGGGAGGGAAAAAAGAGGCTTTAGATCCTGGATTCGAGACATGGGGAGGGGAAAAAGAGATGGGTATTTAAATGTAATTCAAAAAAAAAATAAGAGTGTTGATTAGAATAATTGTTTAGTTGAAATATTACTTAAAATATGAAAAACAATGGGCATAGTCTCATATGGAGTTGAGTATAAATAAGAAATTTTTTTTTTTTTTTGGGTATAAATAAGAACTTGACTCCACATGGATTTTTTTTATTTATTTCTCTTTTTTTTTATTATTTTTTTTATTTTAACCCATCTGAAGTAATTAAAAAAAGTGCAACACAATATTATTAAAAAGTGCAAGTTGGTATAATTAAAAAAAAAAACACAATATTAATAAAAAGTGTAAGTCATATATAAGTGAAAAATGCAACTCAATATTACTAAAAAGTGGAAGTCACTATAACCGAAAAGTGTAAGTGTCTATAACTGAAAAGTGCAACATAATTTTTATTAAAAAATGCAAGTGAGTATAGCTGAAAAATGTAACACAAGTGAAAAGTGTAAGTTATTATAACTGAAAAGTGCAACACAATATTATTAAAAGGTGCAAGTTAGTATAACTGAAAATTGCAACACAATCTTTAATAAAAAGTGTAAGTTATTATAAGTGAAAAGTGCAACACAATATTACTTAAAAGTGTAACACAATTTTTAAAGAATAATGTAAGTCACTATAATTGAAAAGTGTAACGCAATTTTAATGAAAAATGTAAGTCACTACAACTAAAAAGTGTAACACCGAATCTAAACAAGACTTGGTCAACTCAAATTTTTATATAATTGAAAAGTCAACACTGAAAATATTATTGAAAAGTGTAAGTCACTATAATTCAAAAGTGCAACACCATAAAAATAAAATGTTTACTTGGTCAACTCAAGTTCTTATATAGACTTAGTTTACACAAGACCTACTCTTTTAAATCATCTAATTTCCTTTTCAATTCAACTACTATTCAATTTCATTTATCTCCAATATGCATTCTATTCAATTTCTTCATATTATGATATTTTACAATAACACATTTTTTGAAAAATAATATCACGTTTGAAGCGTTTACAAACACAATTAAGTAAAAAAAATTAATTATTTAAAAATATTTTTGGTGAAATACATCTTTCCTCACTTCTAACCGTTTCTAAGTGCTTCTCATCATTGAGTCAGTTGAGTTGTACAAGACAAGCTATCAATTGCGTCTTTGAGTTCAGAGGAGTTGGTCTAGTTCAACTAAGTTGGTCTTCTATCAACTGAGTTATCTTACACTAGTCTCAGAGGAGTTGTATCAGCTGAATTGGACTCGGCTGATATAAGAACAAGTTGTCTGAAGGGAGCAGTTAGAGTTTCTAACTGACTGATTACAATTACAACTTCAAACGTGTATAACTTTCATACGGTTGGGATAAATTACATGTGGTTTGTTGCAACGAGTAGCTAATGGTGTCAACTAACTAACCGTGTCAATAACTGTCGCAACTGATTTTTTCGTATTTTTGCAAATTTATAAGAACAAAAATAACTTACCAAAAAACGTAGGAGTTCGTTATAATATTGCAAGTATACGACCAAGTAGTATTGACCTAGGATCTAGGAGAGCGTGTACCCCTAAAATTATATGTTGGCATGGTATTATAGAGGCTAGACGAGAAAATTAAGCAAATATCAATAAAGAAAACAAACAACTAATGCAAATAATTAAATTAAACTAACTTTCGATATGAAAGTGCAAATGAAGGTATTGTTTCAGGTGTCTTCCTTATTTGGGATCACTAATGAATTCATGAATTAACTATTATATTAGACCTAAGACCATGTTTATCCATACCCGATCATGACCGGATCATCAAATATAAAATTCATTTCTCACTCTTCCACTTACACATTTTACACCACAACCCAAACTCATCTTTTTTCACACTTTATCCATAACCACCACAACCACAACCAACATTTAATAAATTATTTATTTTATAATGTAATAATTATATCTATTATTAATTTTGTATAATATTTTCACAATATTTAGAAAATATATACAATTATTTAATATTAAAATTGGGAGAAGAAAAAAAGATAATTAACACAATTTAGAAGAGAAAAAAATTAGGAGAAGAAAAAAGGGAGTGTATGAAATTGTGATCCAAAATATATATTTATAGAGAATTTAATTTTATGAATTTTGGTTTTTTTTATTTTTATTTTTTATAAGTAGATAAGTAAAAATCGGAAATTATCTAAATAAAATACAATCGACGAGTAAATTTTTTACATGTGGCATACTTATTATTGGGTTGTTGATGGTTGTTCGACAACCATGGGCGTGCATGACAATTGAATTTTTTTTTCTTTTTTTTTTGTCTTATTTTGATGACCAGGGCGTCAAACACGCGATAAATATAGTCTAATGACTTAATGTGTGCTAAGGGCTAACACTTAAGTGTGTAGACCAATCCCTTTTAAGGATTATGTGAACACATGCACTAATTAACCTATCCAGTTGATATCATAAGCTTTAAGATATGAATTCATAAACGCTTTCAACACGATTACTAATGCCTACAGTTCGTTCCCTCACCAATATCCTAGACGACCTTTATTCGATTGATGTCTATTGTTGTCGATTTAACAATTAACCCTTTCTCGATTAAGCTAATTATTATTTAACTTCAATTAATTAATCAAGGCTCATACTCTAAGCATGCAAACTAAACTCTTGTTGCAGCAATTCACATAATCGAAATTGTTAGCTAATAGGATTAATCAACCAATTGAATCACACAGATCACAACAATAGAAACATTAAACACCAAAAATACATAAATTAAATTATTAATCCATAAACTCACTAATTGTCCACATAATTTTAACGCATAAAGCAAATAAGAGTTTAACCCATATCTAAATCAACATATAGAATAAAATTCATGAAAAATAAACAAAAAGACATGAATTAAAATAAAATTATCAACAAATATTAAAATAAAGGATAGAAGTCACCTCTAGAGTATTCAAATCTAACAATAAAATAAAATACTCAATTAAAATCTATATATAAATGAAAAAACAAACTACACTAATATAATGAGTGAAGTGGTGTGTCGTGGGCTTACCATCGAAGTGGTGTGAGGAAGAAAGTACCAAAGTTCTAACAGAAGCCTCTAGTCTGATGAAGTCTGAAAGAGGAGAAGAGTTGTTTGGATGCTATGGGCCAAAATGGAAGATTACTAGAGTGCCTGACTATTTACACCACCATTTCGGTTGAGAACACACCCCCGATTGATGCATCCCTTCTCAAATTATCTTAAATACCCCTTTATCTATAAAATACCTTTATTATCCCCACCCCAACCCCTAACTTATAATCTCTCATAATTCATCTCTCATTTCTTACACACCACCTGCCCGTGGCCGCCGCCCCTCTCCCTCCTCTCATTCTCTTCTTTTTTTTTTTTGCGCCTTTCTTGTTCTTCTTTTGCGCCACCACCACCCGTGGCCGCCCCCCTCCCTCTCTCTTCTCCTTTTATTTTTCTTTTTTCTACGTTTTTTTCCCTTGTCCCTTTCTGTTTGCCATCGTCCACCCACTCGCCGCCGCTGACCGTCCCACCCCGATCTCGTTCCAAGATGGAGGCCCTAGGTTTGGATGCTAAGGGTGTTTTGCATTTTTTTCTTCCCTGTTCTTCATTTTCCTATTTTTATTTTTTTTGACCACTTTTGGTCGACCATATACACATTCTTCAACAAATTGTTGTCGACGAGAGTGTATATGGTCGACCTAAAGTGATCGACTTTTAAAAAAAAAAATGAAACCAGTGTCGACTATATACACTCTCGTCAACAACCATATGTCGACCAGAGTGTATATGGTTAACACTGATTTGTCGAAAATTTTAAAAAAATATATTGGGATTTTTTGTAAGTTTTTTCTGAAATTTTTGGTTTTTTGTGTTTGGTTGTGGCGGCCGCGACCGCAGAAATTAGGTTTATGGTTTAAAGGTCGAAGGAGGGGTGTAGCTAGTAGTGGGGGTGCATTTAGTAGTGTAATATTATTTAAAGGGTATTTTGGGGGGGTTTTCACACGATTATTAAATTAATAAAGTGATTGGGGGAGTGCATCCAACACAAATGGAGGTGTAAATAGTCAGCCCCTTACTAGATGAAGAGGATGAGTTGGGCCATTATTAATATTTGTTGGGCTGAGGTGTATGTGGGCTTAGTTACTTAGTTATTTTGGTTTCAAGTCTAATTTGCCATAAATATGTAAAGTTGATGATTTATTTGCATTTATGAAAGATTTAGATTAGATTGCAAATAAATTGAAGTTGTAATTTAATTTGCAATTAACTCATTTATATATTTCCCCTCCTTTCGTTCACGGCCATGTTGCTTTTTTCTTGAATTGAAGGGTGGTGCTTTGGCCAAGGTGATTGGGCTGCTTCTTGCTTTCCTTTTTTTTTTTTCATTTAAATTAAGGGCGCGGCTAAAGGCACCCGACTTTCCTATGAGTACACCCATGCGATGAGTACACACACAAAACGGATGAGGACACTCACATGAAAATTTCAAAAATACCCTTCTTCCATTAAAACCATAATTCTTTCTTTCTCTTCTCACATTCAGCGCAGGACACCCAACTCCATTTTTGCCATCTTCGTCGCGGCGCAGCCAGCAGCGCCGCCTACCCCTCCACATCGTCGCGGCGGCCCACGCTGCAGCCCCTCCCTCTCCCCTTTGCGGCCGTTCGCGGCCGCAACCCCTCCCCCTTCCCTTCGCGGTTGTTCGCGGCCGCACCTTCTCCCTCCCCACTCACGCTGCGACGCCCGTCACAGCCTCTTCACCACGCCCCGACGCCCGTATGCCATGTCGTCCGCAGCGACGCCGCCCGCCAAGCCTGTTCGCACCGACGCCGCTCGCCACGCCGCCCCGTTCGCATCGACGCCGTCCCCCACCATCAACGCCGTCAGTTCGTCGCCTCCTTCCTCGTCCGCCGTTCCAAGTAAGTTTAGATTTCTGAAAATTAGGAAATTTAGGTTTGGAAAAAAATTAGGGTTTTTGGATGTTTTGGGATTATTTTCGAACAATTTAGGTTTGTTTTGGAAACAAATTCGAACCATCTATGTTTGTTTTGGAAACAAATTCGAACAATCTTGTTTTTGTTTTGGAAAAAAATTCGAACATCTTGTTCGATTTTTTTTTCGAACAAATGTAATTTGTTTTGAATATTTTTTCGAACATAATAAGTTTGTTGGGTAAAATTTTTCGTACATCTAAACTTTGTTCGGTTAATATTTTCGAACATTTTAAGATTTTTTGTTTAAATTATTTTTTTTGATTTGTTGTGTTATTTGAGTTTTTTTTGTTGTTGAAGAATGTTGTTTGTTTTGGTGGTGGTGGAGGGGATGGTTCTGCCGTGAAATCGAAACGGTGGGTGTACTCATCTGTCCTTTTTTAAAAAATGTGCAGAAGGGGTATAAACGACATTTCATGTACCCTTTGGGACAAAAAAAAATTCCAGTGGGTGTACTCATAGGAAAGCCGGGTGCCTTTAGCCGCGCCCCTTAAATTAATTGCAGTTTGGGCTTCTGTACTTGGACAAATGAGCTGCCCACTTGGGCCTTCCCCCATATAAGAGAAGGCGTGGGTTATATGCCCTCCAGGTATGTTAGATGCACTTCCCTTATACTCGTGCTCCGAAAACCGATCTAAGATAGATGCACTCCCCCGATACACATACTCCCCAAAAATCGACCTAAGATAGATGTAGTTCCCCCAAATTACCTTTTATCTTAAAATTCTCTATGATAAATGCACCCCCATAAAAATCTTAATTTTTTCATTTTCTTCTTCCTCACTTCATTCTTTCTCTCATTTCTCCCACTCTTCTTTTTCCTCAATTTTTTGTCGTCATCTGCCTCAATGTCGCCGCCCTCCTGCCGCTTCCTTTGTTTTTAAATTCATTCTACAACAGCGGCGGCGACGTCGCCCGTCCTCCCTATGCCCAGCGTCGTCGCTGCCCTTCGCGCAACCTCCAACGCTGCCTTCGCCCCACCCCAAGCCGTCCAGTCTAGCACCGCCTCCCTCATATTTTTTTTAATCGGGGCAGTAGTGGCCACGCCCTTAAGCAATTTTTTTTTTAAATTCGATAATAATGGGTTGACCAAAAACACTCTCGTCGATAAATTTTTGTCGATGAGAGCGTTTTTGGTCGACCCATTATTGTTGAAAATATCAATTAAAAAAAATCGACAAACTAGAGTCGATGGGAGTGTTTTTGGTCAACAAATTAATGTCGACGAGAGTGTTTTTTGTCGACTCTAGTTTATCGAAAATAAGGTTTTTTTTCCTTAAATTTCTATATTTTGTTTATAATTTCTAAATTTATTTGGGGCGGCGGTGGCGGTGAGGACCTCTCCAATTAGGGTTAGAGTTAGAATAAGAATAAGGGTTAGGGTTACTTTGAATTTTAGGGGATTCATCTATCTTTTTGCATTTTACTAAAATGATAAATTTGGTATTTTGCATGAATATTTAATTAATAAAAGTAGAGGGGGAGTGCATTAAACATTCATGGAGGGGAATATAACCCACCCCCGAAGAAAAATATTAATTCTCTTTAACTAGTCATTTTCTCAATTAATACTAGGGTGGACCTATTTACACCTCCATTTCGATTTAGAACACTCCCCCTATGAATTTAATAATAAAATAATAATGTAAAAAACCAAAAATACCCCTTAAGTCATATTACACTACTAAATGCACCTCTATTACTAACTGCACCCCTCCTTTACCTTTTAAACCCTAAACCTAAGTTTTATACAGCCGCCGCCGCTGCCGCCAAACAAAACAACAAACCACAAACAACAAACAAAAAAAAATCATAACTTAGAAAATTTTCAAATTTTGTTTTTAAATTTCGACAAATCAGTGTCGACCCTATTCACTCTCGTCGACACTGATTTGTCGACGAGATTGAATATGGTCGACATTTGTTGATCGGAAAAAAAAAATTCAAAAACTCGTCGACACCTTTAGGTCGACCAAAAATACACTCGTCGACACCCTGTTGTCGACGGGGTGTATTTGGATCGACCTAGAGTGGTCGAAATTAAGAAAAAAAAGAAAAAAAAAAAAACAAACCTGGGAGGGGCCGATGGGAGGAGAGCGGATTGCTGTTTTTTTTTTTTTTTTACAAATCGAGAGGGAGGAAGGGAGAGGGAAGGAGAGAGCTGCAGAATGATGGACGGGGTACCAAGGAGGGGACAACCACAGCGGCCGATGGACGAGGGCGAGGGCGAGTGTCGCCGGCCGCGGGAGCTGGTGGGTGGAGTGGTTTGGGGTGGGGAGGGGAGGGGAGGGGGAGAGAAGAAGAAGAAGATGAAAGATGGAGGAGAAACTAGGGTTTAGGGGGTGTTAGTAGTAATTAAAATTTTATGAGAGAAGGGCATTTATGACAATTAAGGGAGTGTGCATCTATCTCAAGCCGATTTTAGGGGGGTGCATCAATCGGGGGAGTGTTCTAAAACAAAATGGAGGTGTAAATAGTCAGACCCTTAATACTAGTGACCGCAATTTGTTTTGTAAATGGACCACCATTATTGGGCTCAAATTGGTGAGTTAATATGTTTATTAAATGAGCCCAAACATACAATTTTCTTCGATTCTCTACACAATTCATTTGAGACGTAATTTGCTCTTACCATCCTCATTTTTACTAAAAAAAAAAATAATAAAAAAAAAAATAGCAAACCATACAATTTTTTTCAAATTAATGCAATGAAATTTTATGAAATTAATTAAGTAAAATAAATACTCTCTCCATCCATCCGCCTATAACTTTCTCATACTCTTTTTGATAAATACTTTCAATGTTCTATTCTTACACTTCACTTTATATTCTACATTTTCTCTCTATTTCGCTCCTTCTATCAATCACATCACATGTACTATGTCTATTATTTAATCACTTTTCTTAATTTATGTACCAAAAAGTAACATGAAGTTTATAGACGGATGGAGGGAGTATATGAATTTAAAACAATTATCACCAATCAGCAGCTAAGTGGAGAGTATATATACATTTGTAATTGTACATCGTAAGGGTTACGTTTTTCATTATTCTTTGAGTGCGATTATGAGAGAAGTGAATTGTGGTGAAAGTGAGATTACTGAGTGTGTAATAATTCTTAAGAGTTTAATTAATTAAAGAAGTGAATTGTTGTGAAAGTGGACATAGATCAAGTTGATCGAACCGCTATAAATCTCTTGTGTGTTGTTCTTATTGTTTTCTTGGTTTGATTGAGTTATTCTTTTTCTTGTTAGTCTATGATTAGTGTGAAAATTGCTTAAAATTCATGTATTTAATTTGATAGGATTTCATGCATTATTTACACTAATTTGACTTGTTGCACTTGCATTGAGAAAGATAGCGTTTTGTTATTTTTATAGAAAAAATGAGAATTTTTAATACAAAACACCTCTCAAATAATATTGTGAAGTCGATCGAAGGAATAAATCGAAGAGAAAGAAATGCACTTGGACTTGAGATTAAAAACCAGAAAAAAGAGATGGAGGCCCACTTCTAAATGCACAGCCCATGTTATTAATTGCTAAGGCCCAAAAACTACTCTTGCAGCCCATTTGAATCAAGAAGCAAACCCATACTGCATGGAAGCAGCCAGCTGAGCCCATTTGATCCTAAGTCCACCTATTTTTCGGCGGCCCAATTTGAAAAGAAAGAAAAATGCTTGTGGATTTCTTGGGCGGCGTGGGGTATATACTCCTCCAAGAATGTTAGATACACCCACCCTCTACTTTTATTAATTAAATATTCAAGTAAAATACTTATTTTTTTTTTTTGACGGGAAGAAATAATTCATTAAGTGGAAAAGTTAGGCACATGCCTTACATCATTAACAATAACAGAAATACATTGCCTAGGAACATTTTCAATCCAAACTTGCTCCCATCCAGACAACTCACCCAAATGGGCCATGCAATGGGCAGCCTTGTTTGCATCACGCCGAGCAAAGGTGAAAGAGAGGATGTTCAAATCTTCAGCAAGCTTTTTGATATCTCCCACAACCATCATAACCTGCTGGTCAGCCTCCATCTCCGAGTTGAGTGCACGGATCAGTGCTTCAGAATCTGATTCAATAATCAAATTTTGGATTCCACATTCTGCAGTACGAATAAGGGCGTGACGAAGTGCAAGGGCTTCGAGGAGAGTGCTGTTTCCTCGTGCAACAACCCGACAGCTTCCCGATGCAAGGACTTCTCCCGTATCATTTCGGGCAACAAAGCCAAAACCAGCCGTTCCGTCACTGAACACAGCCGCGTCTGTGTTGAGTTTGTTGCATCCGGGGGGTGGGCACGTCCACTTCTCAGCTTTCGGTCTCGCTGTCTTCTGATTTGGGACTTTCCGGTGGATCGCGAACATGTCATGGACAAGCGTTACCGCTCTAGAGGCCTGAAGCAACGGGTCAGGTTGCTTATTTTCGAATATAAATTTGTTCCGGCTAGTCCATATGTTGGAAGCTGTTACTGCAAAAAGAGCAGCCCCCTCTTCAGGAAGATTCTCCATCATATCTCATAATACCTGCTTGAAGCTTTTGGCGTGGGTATTTTGGGAATCGAGGTGAATGGGGGTCAGGCCCCAAGTGAGAATTGCGTTAGAGCACTTGAGGAGGATGTGGGCAGTGGTTTCCGTCGCCTCTCCACAGATAGGGCACTCAACGTTAACATTCAAGCCCCTTCTAGCCAGATTATCCATTGATGGGAGGGCATTGCTACATGCTCGCCATATAAAATGTCGGGTACTGGGAAGGACTTTTAATCGCCACAGATTGTTCCAGAATGGGGATAGGCTGCTGCTCGAGGCTAAATCTTTACCTCTCTTTGAAAAAAGCTTAACTGCAAGGCGGTACGCTGATTTAACTGAGAAGAGTCCTTTTTTCGTCTCCCCCCATATCCTCTTGTCAGGGGTACCGCTGGTGCTCAAGGGCATGGAGACGATATTCTTTGCATCCTCCTCGTTGAAGTATTGGGCCACCCGAGTCTCATCCTAGCCGCCTGAGTCAGGTAAGATGAAATCTGCCACCACCATGCTCTCGACAGGTTGTTGTAGCTGGGGTGTGGGGCAGTAGAAGTTGTCATTCCACACCCATTTTTCTAAGAAACACTCAATAGACTTCCCGTCACCAACTCTCCATGCATAACCTGCCTTAATGAGTTCCCGAGAATTTAGCAGACTCCGCCAAATGTAGCTTGGTTGGTATCCCAACCCCGCTGTTTCAATCGTACTCCAAGGGAAGTACTTCGCCTTGAAAACTTGTGCTGCCAGAGAATCTCGAGTGTGCATCAGCCTCCAGAATTGTTTACTCACCATTGCCAAATTAAAGTAGAAGAGCTCTCGGAAACCAAGGCCACCCTCGTGTTTTGACCGGGTTGCTTTGTCCCAACTAGCCCAATGAATCTTCTTTTCATCACCCGTAGCTCCCCAAAAGAACTTGGCAATTGCTCTTTCAATCTCATCACAAAGCAAACGGGGAAAGAGGAAACAACTCATTGCGAAGGTGGGAATTGCTTGGATCACTGACTTCAGAAGGATTTCCCTCCCGGCTTTTGAAAGTGCCATCTCCTTCCAACCTTTTAATCTGCTTAACACTCGTTCCACAATAACCCGAAAAACCTGCGATTTTGACTTCCCAATGAGAGTAGGGAGGCCCAAGTATTTTGAGTATTTGTCAACTGTTCTAGCCCCCAATTGCCTTCCAAACTCCACCTTTTTTTCAATCGAGATATTTGCACTAGTTGACAACTCCGATTTTTCCAAATTGACACACTGCCCCGAGGCATTCTCATAGGCAGCAATGATATCTCTAATCTTATCCACCTCTTTTTGCGTGGCTCGACAGAAGAGGATGCTGTCGTCGGCAAAGAAGAGGTGTGAGATCGGGGGGGCCAGCCTTGTCACCTTGAATCCAGAAATGTCTCCACTTGCCTCAGCTTGGCGAATCAGAGACGAAAAGCCCTCTGCGTAAATAAGAAAAAGATAAGGTGACAGAGGGTCTCCTTGACGGAGCCCTCGTTGGGGAGTGAAGGGGGCTGAAGGCTGTCCGTTTATGAGCAGTGAGTAGGACACTGATGATACACAACGTAAGATCAAGTCGACCCACTGTTGTCCAAAACCCAGTTTTAGGCACATTTCTTCAAGAAAATTCCATTCCACTCTATCATATGCTTTACTCATGTCAAGTTTTAAGGCAAGAGTACCTTGTTTACCCGACCTCTTTTTCCTCATAGAATGAAAAATCTCAAAGGCTATCATGGCATTATCTGTGATTAGTCTATTTGGGATGAAAGCACTTTGGTGTGGAGAAATAACCTTATCGATGATCACTTTTAACCTATTAGCTATTATTTTCGTTATGACTCGAAAGATAACGTTACAAAGGCTAATAGGCCTAAAGTCCTTGGCAGTAACTGGTTTTTTGATTTTAGGGATGAGGACGATGAAGGTATGATTGAGGGAAGTAGGGTCAGAGTTTTTGTTGAGGATGTCAAGACAGGAGTGAGTGAAAGATGATTCAATAATATGCCAAAAAGATTGAAAGAATAGAGGAGGCATACCATCGGGACCCGGGGCCTTAGTCGGATGCATCTGTTTCAGTGCCTTTTTAATATCCTCTGGAGTGTAGGGACGTGTCAGGATCTCGTTCATCTCCCGGGTGACCTTGGGCTCCACCGCCGACAAAACTCTCCCGAAATCACAGCGGCCATCTGACTCAAAAAGCTGAATGAAATACTCTCTCAGATTCTTCACTATATCCTGCTCCTTTTTTATCCAACCCCCATGCCCATCACTGATTCTAAGGATAGTATTCCTCTCTCGTCTGTGCGAAGCCTTTTTGTGAAAAAAGCTAGAATTTCGGTCACCGTCCTTAAGCCAGAGCGCTCGTGAACGTTGGTACCACCAAATTTCATTGAATTTCAGCAGCTCATCTAGCTCAAGGGTCAGCTCCTTTACCTTTTTAATTACCAACTCAGATTGGGGTAGATGTTGTAGTTCCTCAATGCTTTTGCTAACTTCCTTGATCTTCTTCCCCACATTGCCAAAGGTATTCTCCCCCCAAGCTGAAAGCTGCTCACTACAGGCTCGTACTTGTCTTTCAAAGTTTCCTCCCCATCGATTCCCAGTCCACGCCTTTTTAATGACGGCTTCGCATTCACTGCTTTCCATCCACATTTTCTCAAACCTAAAGATTTTAATTCTCCTCTTTCTCTCGCCTCTGTCTTCAATCTGATTTTTCAGCCCCTGAACCACGATCGGAGAGTGATCGGAGCCGAGCCTGGGGCGATGTTGTACTGTGGTCGATGGGAAGAGTGCACGCCAGTGTGGGTTCGCGAGAGCCCGATCCAGTCGAACTTGAATATTCTCCACCCCCGTTCTGCCATTTGACCAAGTAAACGAGTATCCCTCATAGCCCAGGTCTTGGAGGCCTATGCTGATTAGAGTGTTGCGGAAATTCTTCATGCTAAGTGTGTGCTTGTCATTTCCACCATTCTTTTCATGAGACCAGAGGGTTTCGTTAAAGTCGCCTAAACAAAGCCACGGTGTGTTAGGCGTGGGCTGCACCTCAGTCATGAGTCTCCAAGTGTTATGTCGATTGTGTTGCTCTGGCCACCCGTAAATACCCGTGAAGAACCAAGCTCCATACTCTGCGGTCGCATCCACCCCAGCTGCAATATGGTTTTTTGAGAAGGATGAGAGAGAGAGTATTAGCTTATTACCCCACATTAAACAGAGTCCCCCTTTTCGAGCCCTTCCTTCTCCCTCATAGTCCACAGGAAAACATCCCGTGTAGTGTAAGTATTGTGAGTTGAGGGTCTTCATCTGGATACACTTCAGTTTTGTTTCCATGAGAAAAATTATATCCGGCTTTTCCTCATGTAGGAGCTTTTTGAGGGCTCGAACTGTCGCTTGGTTCCCAAGCCCGCGACAGTTCCAGCTTATGGCGATCATTGTGACCGGCGGGGCTGCCCCGCAGCCTCCGCCGTTAGTTTTGATGTACCTTCAGAGGTTTCATGGACTTCCTGCTTTACCTTTTTTTCACTTGGATCGATTTCCATCTCATCGGTTGTTTTGCGTTTTCTTGCCAGATGTGGCAGCCTATCATTGCTTGCATTTTGTGGTGGGGTTGGTCGTTTTTATATGTTTGGTTTGCGGGATAGTGGTATACTTTGTGGTGTTTTTTGTTTATGTGGTGGGCTAGGTTGTTGTCTAGCATGGGAGGTACATGGCTTGGTTTGGGGTGGTGTGGGATTTGGTGTATTTAACTCCTTGGTGTTCAGAGGTGGCAGAAGAGGTTGTTTCTGCGAATGTTGGCTTTGCATGTCTGGTGTAGTTTTTTTGCATGGAGATTGTTTGGGATGTGTGGGTGTTGTGTTGCTTGTGGGCATTGTGGGGCCAGGTGTGTTGTTTATGATGTTCGGTTGTTTTTGAATGGGTATGGTGTAGGTGGGGGGTGGGGTGGGGTTGGTGTGGGGGTTTAATAACCTTGGGGTTGGTATTGGGTTTCGTATCATTAATGATGTTTTGATTCTTCAGATCGGGTATGGCGGATGGGGGCATGTGGGGCTGCTGTGAAGACTTTATGGCATTGGGTTTAGTTATGAGGGTGTTGGTAGGTTGGCAAAGTTTCAGGATTTCATTCATTGGTAGTAGTTGGTTTTCCATGGATACCTTACTTTGAGCAGTCTGTTGGGGCCCTGTGTCCCCCACTTGTGAATTGAATAATTCACCACTTGCAATTGTCTCCCTTTTCTTCCACTGTGTAGCTTTATATCTCACATGTGATTTGTCTCTGCTTTCCTCCTCTTTAACCCTCACTTTCTCTAGATTCTCTCTCACTTTCTCTATTCCTTCAGTTTCCGCCTCAATGTTTTCAGCTTTGTATCTCATTTGCTCTGCCTTTTTTTCCTCGTCCCACTGGTTTCTGAAGTCAGTGAAGAGACGCCTTCTCAAGGAGGTGTCACTTTTTTGGTCTCTGCTATTTATGTCACAGGAGGTCGAGACTGCTGCCTTCTTCCACGGTGACGCCCTCATCCACTCTCCAAAGGGGAGTTTCTCATCAGGTATGTTTTCAATCTCTTCGGTTGATTCAAGAATGTCACATTCCTTTTTCATATGGCCAATCATTCCACAAATATAGCAGAAAGAGGGGAGGCGCTCATAGGTGAAGGGTATCCATAGGGATGTCGATCTGAGCTCCAAATTTGTGCCCTGTTTGACAGGTTCTCGCAGGTCCACTTTCACTCTCACTCGTATGCTTCGCGAGAGCCCATCCAAGGAGGATGGGTCTATCTCAAGCACCACTCCACATGTACTTGCTATTTTCTCAACGAGCGGGGGGGGGGGGGGTTCTCGCAGCAACAGGTAAGTCGTACAACCTGACCCAGAACGCCGAGGAGACCAGCTCGATCTTGGATGGTTGCTCGCCCATTTTCAGCTCACGAAGGGCTAGTAAGTCTTTTTCGAAGTGCCACGGCTCTTTGTCCAGTATATCTCTCATATCTCTTTCAGATTTGAATTGGAAGGAGAAGAGGTTCTTTCCCACCTCCCTTGCTGTGAACCCCTTTGCCGGTTTCATTTCCCTTTTCATGGCTTCAAGCAGCCCATAAGCATTAAAAGGTTTTGAGGTGAGAACACGGCCGATGAGGCAGTGTGTCGGGGCGCCGAAGTTAAGCAGCTCATCCTCTGAGATGCGTACGGTTTCCTTTTCTTTACTCGAGCCCTGTTGCCCCTTCGAGCTGGAGGCCATAGATCTGAGGGAGAGAGATAGCAGTCGAGGGAGGCCAAGGTCACTCTCTCGATAAACTGAGAAACCTGCAAGCACCGACACAAAAACAGAGCAAAGAGAGTTAAGTCACTAAAACAGAGTCAAAGAAAAACGACATAAGCTCCGGGAATCCGAAAGTATAGCTCGCAGCTTGGGGTGGGGGTGGGGGTGGTTGTGGGTACTTTCTGGATGATATGTGTGGAGGTGGGGGGTGGGTATGCTTCACAGGCTCCGGGGAGAAGATGCCAGAGACGGATTCCGAAACAGATGGGAACGGTGTCGGCTCACATGAAGCCACGAAACCCTAATCTTGAGGGACTTAGAGAGAGAATTTTTGAAAATATTTTGTTGTTTTAGTAAAATACAAAAAGATAGGTGCACTCCCATAAATTCAAACTAAACCCTAATCCTAATTGGAGAGGCATCCGCCGCCGCCCACGACCCACACTTCCGGTCGCCGCCGCCGCCCCACCTCTCAAAACCACCACCATCCCAAATAAATTTAGAAATTTAAAAACAACTTAAAAAAAACCTTATTTTCGAGAAAGCAGAGTCGACCAAAAACACTCCTGTCGACACTGGTTTGTCGACCAAAAATACTCCGGTCGATTCTGGTTTGTCGACCAAAAATACTCTCATCAATAAGATTTTGTCGAAAGAAAATTTTAAATTTTTTTTTTTAAAATTGAAATTTTCGACGATAATGTGTCGACCAAAAACACTCTCGTCGACAACAATTTGACGACGAGACTGTTTTTGATCGACACATTATGGTCGAAAAAAATAAAAAGCTTGGCGGCGGAAGGCTGGGCACGGCAGGTGGGCGGCTTGGGCTCAGCGAGGCGGCGATAGGTTTGGGGGTGGGTGGAAGGGGTAGTTTAAGGTTGTTGTTGTTAAAATTTTTAAAAAAAAAAAAAGAGGAAAGGAAAGGAAAGGAAATGAGCGGCGCGACGCGGCCAGCGGGAGTGGGGGCGGCGGCGCGACCAGCGAGGTGGGTGGCTCAACGGCGGATGGGGGTTACAGTAGGTATAGTTACATCTATAATATATCAGTTTTAGGGGAGGTGCGTGTGTATTGGGGGAGTGCATCTAATATTTTTGGAGGGGTATATACCCCCACGCCTTCTTGGGCCCACGTGAATTGTATTAGGAAAACAAAGCCCACATCATTTTTTATACAGAAGCCGTGAGCATACAAAAGGAAACAGGGGCAGTTCGTGAGAAGGAGAGGGGGAAATAGAGAAAAATAGCTAGGATTTTGAGAGTCCCTTCCTCTCACCACTTCACTCATTAGATTAGTGTAGTTGGTTCTTTTATTTCATAAATAGATTTAATTGAGTATTTCATTTTATTGTGAAATTGAAGGATTTGAAGACTAGAGGTGATATATTTCGATTATTGCAAATTTAATTGGGCAGTTTTATTTCAATTCATGTTTTGTAGTTTATTTTACATGTGTTTTCTTGCATTTATTATTTTAGTTATGTGCTAAACTTTGATTGCTTTGTTTGTTGAAATTATTTGAGTAATTAGTGGATTAATGTAGTAATTGCATGATTAACCTATGTCTTGTACGTTGGTTGATTGTTTCTAATGTTGTGAATTTTATGATTTAATTGGTTGATCAATCCTATTAGCTAGCATTTTCGATTATGTTAATTGCAACGAGAGTTGGGTTTACATGATTGAGGTGTGAGTGTGAGCCTTGATTAATTAATTAAAGTTACACAGTGATTAACTTAACCGAGATAGGGTTGATTGCTTAAATCGACAACATTAGACATTAATAGATTAGAGGTCGTCTAGGAAATTAGTTAGTGAGTTATAAACATTAGTAACCGTGTTGAAAGTGTTTACGGGTCACTATCCTAGGAGCTTATGGTACTAATTAGATCCTACCTCTCGCCACAACGGATGCTCTTCGTCAGGTTGGGGAACCTTTCGCAAACCCAACTCTATACAGATCCTTGGTCGTCGCCCTCTAGTTCCTGACCATTAATCGCCCAGATCTGTCCTTCGTCGTCAACACAATTAATCAATTTCAGTCTCATCCGACCAGTGACAACTTTCAAGCAGTAAAACGTATTCTCCGATATGTCAAAGGCACGTTGGATTTTGGTCTATCCTTCAACACTGGTCGCCCTCACCTGCTCGCCTACACGGATGCCGACTGGGCTCGATGTGTAGATACTCGCCGATCAACCTACGATTATTCCATCTTCATTGGTCCAAACTTAATCTCTTTGAGTGCGAAGAAACAACCCACTGTTGCTCGCTCAAGTTGCGAATCCGAGTATCGTGCCATGGCAAATGCAGCTGTTGAAGTTATTTGGGTAACTTCTCTTGTTCATGAATTACATGTTCCACTCTCGTCCCCGCCGGTCTTACTATGTGACAATAAAAGCGCCATATTTCTAAGTCAAAACCCATTTGCTCACAAACGCGCCAAACATATTTATATCGACTACCATTTCGTTCGTGAAATTTTTGCGTCTAGTCGCCTGGTCACTCAGTTTGTTCCGTCCCATCTACAGATTGCAGACATATTCACAAAGAATCTTCCTCGTCCTTTGTTCGAATTCTTTAGGTCCAAGACTAAGTCAACACAAATTAGTTAAGTTGTTAAAATAAGTTGTAAATTCCCTAATTAGTTACTTCACCCACACTTGTATATATATTGGTCATGTGCCATAATTATCTTTTAATTTGGTGATATATGAATGATTGATGTATGTTTTTGTATTCTTGAATTGGATTGCAGTTTTGTGGCCATTGTATATTCTTCTTGGGATATTCACTGTGTCGTTTGCATTTGTGGTGGGCTTGACTTGTGAATTCACTAGTGGTAAGTTATTCCTTTCTTGAAATTTTGGTTTTTATGCTTCTTGAATGCTTCTCTAGTTCTAAAAGAATCTATGAATTGTGTGGTAAGTTGTTTTTTTCTTCAAATTTTGTCTTATTGGTGTTTTATTTTGTTCTTGATATGTATAGTATGGATAGGCTTGCAACTACTTATTACTAATCATAATTAGTTTGCAGGGTTACATAGAGTTGTTTGTATTTGGTCTCTCTTTCTAATAATAATAACAAAAACTTGTATGATAACGTTTCAGATTTTCATCGCAAGTGTGTAGTATATATGATTAATGGGCATATGATCCTGGTGCGATAAGAGTACCACTGCAAAAAATTGCTTTTAAAGACATATACAAATGTTATAATAAAATATCAATAATCACATTTTCTCTATTATCACATTAATTTTATGCATGGTTTAAAGTCGTGTGAGGATAAACTAATAAAATATTATCACACTTTAAAAGGAGAAGATAAATTAGATGTTATCACACTCAAAATTAAAATATACATTTGAATACTAATTAAAAATAAAATATAAAAAAATCACACACACCTATAAATGCCTTGGTTGGGACTTGCTGCACTTTAGGGGTTAAGGTGATGACTTTGCCATTATGCTACAACTTATTTAGTAATATAAAAATATGCGAATATATATGTATATAAAATTAAATGCAGTACAAATAAATTTTTTTTTTAAGTATGCAAAGAATAGGAGAACTCTTATATATATCAATGTGATTACAGATTTTTTAATAGGGGGAACGAAAATAAAATATATATTGATTTGCACGTGATCAGAAAACACACTCTTATTTTTTTTTCAGGGAACTAATTTAAATTAATTTTATTTATTCTTAAAATTTTAATTTATGAAAAAGTAAAAAATAAAATTACATTTTTTTATTAGTCAAAATATAAAATGAAAATAAAAAAATTAATATTAACTTTAAATTTAATTTTTTATAATTCTAACACAATAGTGTGGTATTAGAGTTAATATTAACACAATTTTTTGGGATTAAAGTTTTTTTAGTCTATTAAATTACCAAGTTTTTGAATTTAATTAGTCCACAAGATTATCACTTTTTGAATTTAGTCAATTAAATTTCAATTTATTTTGATTTTGGTCCAATTAGCAGCTAACTAGCAGATAACTCCACTTTTAATTATACACCCCACAAAATACTATATACACCCCAAATACTAAAATTCAAAAATAAATTAAAAAGAAATAAAATTATAATATTTAATAAATTGACAAAAATAGTTAAATTAAAAAGGTAAGAATTCAAATCCATGGGCTTGTGTTGATTGGACCGTGAGTTTCGAGTGAAAGAAAATGCTTGGAATGAAAAAGGGGAGGCGGCAGCCGTTAGTTTTGGGAAATGGAAGAAGAGGCACACACGCATAGGAAACAATTACTTGATTTTGATTTTCTCTCTTAAACTTTAGAGTTTAGACTATGAGTTCTTTATTTAATTATGTTATTTCGTTAATCATGGTTTATAGCTAATTTTATATTCTAGCGTAAGGATGTGTACCCTAGAATTAGTTATGCATTTTTTAATTAATTGTTACGGTTGATCTCAATTCCTGTTTCAATAATTCGTTATTATTTGACTTTATTCGAAGTGTGTTTTAATTAGTAGATTTATTAGGACTGATTATCCGAGTTTATTTATTTATCAATTCTAACGATATATAATTCATAATTGTTATATTATTGTGGATATCATAGCAACTAGTGCGGAACACCTTAGGGATAATAACATTTAGGTTGTATAAAATGAACGTCTCGTATTCATAGTCTAGTTTGTCCTATTGTTTTAGTTCGTTAATGTGTTCCTCGAGTTGAACCTTGCATACATGTTTTGGGGTTATTCGTAGGAATAGATTAATTGGATCGTACTTTTTAATTAATTAAACATAAGAAACAATTCGAACTAGTTTGGTCATACCACGCACTGGTTTAGTGATAAGATTCGAGATTAGATTGAAATTATCGAGTTCGTTAATTAAATTGGTAAAATTATTCAAAGGGAAGAATATATCCGAGGGCTAGATCGTTTTTAATATTCGCTTCTCATTACTTTATTATTATTCTTGCTTCTAGTAGCTAATCACTCAATCAACCAACGAATCCCTTGCTTTTCTAACATAAATTTATTCAATTGAATTACATCGTTCCTCGTCGAATCGATCTTTACTTACCCTACTACAATAGTGGATAGTGGATCGGTTAATAAATTTATTTTTTGGTGCCGGTAACAACACACCAACTATTTTCTTATTTCACTTTATATTCTTGTTTACTTGTTGTTGTATCATTACTAGGCATTTGCATTCATATTAGGGAAAATTATTTTTTCAGGACCGCAACTTAAGGGTGTTTGTAAAAAGAGGACCGTAACTTTGCGGGCTAGCAAAATTAGGCCCGTAACTTCTTCTTTTTTCGCAATTTCAGGCCAAATTAGTCCAATCAACCCAATTTCGGGCTGATTGAGGCTCATTGTTCGGGCCAAACTTATTTATGGCAAAAAGAGGACCACAACTTTTTTTAGTGCAATTTTAGGATCAATTAATATCCCAATTATAATAATTTGGAATCTTTTTTTTTTCTATGTGTCTCAACACAAATTCAATATTCATATTTTATAATTTTCTCATTATGTTACTTTTTTTTTTCCTTTTAAAACAGTTTTTTTAAGAGGTTTAAAATTGTCTCTAACCACTTCTTCTACCACTCATCTTCCCCTATTTTTAACAATTTAAATTCTAAAAATCGTGTTTGTATTTTAATGCATTTTTATAATTTTAAAAAAATAAAAAATAAAACTCTTTCATTCTTTTGGAGTTAAACTGGGGAGAATTTTTTTTTAAAGTAAAATCAAATATAACTTTTATAATAAAATAAACTTTAAAATCTTAATTTTTAATGTTACTTTAAAACCATGAATATCCTGTGTGAAATTGACTTTCATGAATGAGATTGAACTTTACTCTAGAGTTTGTATTTTATTTCATATATAGTCTTTATTTTAAAATACGATTTAAATAAGGTTATAATACTTTATAAAATTTATAAGTGTTAAAAATATATGTATGAGTCCGTCTTATAATTTTTTTGTCAAAATATTAATATAATTAATATAGTAAATATATAATCTTTAAAATATACTCTAGTTTATATTCCCTTCATCAATTAGATTCATTCTTATGTTTTATATTATTTTAAAATATTATACAAATTTCTTCCATAAAATTTCGAATCGAATAGTTTAAATAAAAATACTGGAAAATGTTTGATCGAAATTTTGTAATTAATGTTTACTATAATCCTCTCAATAATAAATCTATGAAATTTTTTCCTTCAATAAAATTTATAAGCATTATTTATGTAAATAAAATCTAAAATGTACTAATTAAACATTTAAAAGTTATATTTATATTTAAAAATTGTGACAATCTTTTTAATTAACAATTAAAATTTTATCATACCAAATTATAATATTTTGTTCTTTTCAATTCACTATAATTTATATTTAGTATATATTTGTTTCTTTAAACATAAATAATGTTGTCTAATTCATAAAAAATTATTACATCTACAACTTTCAAATTTAATTTTTAAAAGTTTACAAGTATTTTTTTATTTATTTTGTCATGTTTTTTAAAATTGCATTAAAAAAATTATCGTCATCTTTCTGCCATAAATAAGTTTGGCCCGAAATTGAGCTTCAATTAGCCCGAAATTGGGTTGATTGGGCTAATTTGTCCTGAAATTGAGAAAAAAAAAGTTACGGACCTAATTTTGTCAGCCCGTAAAATTACGATCCTCTTTTTGCAAACCCCCCTAAGTTGCGGTACTGAAAAAATAATTTTCCATTCATATTATATTGATCTTTCACTTAAGCATTACACAAGAGAACTATTTCATAATACAGCGGACAAAAATCCTGAATTTTAGTGCGAGTAAAAACCTTATTTATTCCTAAGTCTTGTTAAGATACTCAAAAACTGTTTTCCTAGGACTTGACCAATTGGCATCTCACTTGACTTTGACATTGTGTTAACAAATTTGAAAAACACACATGTATCCCTTTCCCTACCCATGTCACACTCCGTTTCAAAATAGTGTAGTTCAGATCAACGGATAGATCCTTTTTTTACAGCGTCACAAAAGCCGATTAAGTGTATTATACGTTGACCCATATATTTTTACTTTTTTTTTTATCTTTAGTTTATTAATTTTTTTTATTTTCCTACGCCATGTGCACGGTCTATTCCATAGTATGCAATTATTTTCTCCGTGTTGCGCATGGGACTTTTTTTTTTTAGATGGGTTTGATAGTCTTTAGGATCTTGATATTTGGTGGAACTTTTTTTTTTTTTTTCTTAACATGCATGAAAATATTTTAGTGTTGAGTTGTCTCGATTAGATGAGACAGTGATACCATGCATGGTGATCCGTATTAGTTTGAAGATCTCGAGTTTGAATTTGTATTGTTATATTAACCACAAAATAAACTGTTCATTTGACGAGGAGTTTAGTGAGGAAAAAACCCTCACTAAACAAAATGTCGAGGAAAAACCCCTCACTAAACAAAATGTCAAGGAAAAAAGAAAAAAAATCATTCTTAACTTCAATTAAAATTACATCACACAACATTAAAAATAAAAATCATTCTCAACTTCAATTAAAATTACATCATACAACATTAAAAATAAAAATCATTCTCAACTTCAACGCAACAAAATAAATAAATTAATATGTATCAACGTGACCATCTTAATCATTCTCACCCCCACCGGCCACCAGTAGCAGGCCTTGACCCACCAGTCCACCACTCGATTTCACTGTTGTTGCAAAAAGTCTAGTCTCAATCACAATAATATTAAATTTACGCGGTTGCTCAACTAAAATATTAAATTCATGTACTATATATAACGTGGTTAACGTTGCTCAACAAGAATATTAAATTTGTGTACTATATAACGTGGTTGCTCAACAAGAATATTAAATTTATGTGGGAAAATTATTTTTTAAGGACCGCAATTTAGGGGGGTTTGCAAAAAGAGGACCGCAACTTTACGGGCTGACAAAATTAGGCCCGTAACTTTTTTTTTTTGCAATTTCAGACCAAATTAGCCCAATCAACACAATTTTGGCTGATTGAGACCCATTTTTCGAGCCAAACTTATTTATGGCAAAAAGAGGACTTTAACTTTTTTTATGCAATTTTAGGCCCAATATAAATATATAATTTTTTAAATATACTCTAGTTTATATTCTCTTTCTTAATTAGATCCATTTTCATGTCTTATTTACTTTAAAATATTATAAAAATTAAGATGGTTTTTTTTAAAAGAAAGAATTATTTAGAAAAAAAAAAGTAGATTAAAAAAATATATATACATATATATGCAGATTTTTTTGGGGAAATTTCGATTTTTTTTTCTTTTTAATAAAAGTTAATATATTGAAAAAATAAGTGGAATCGATTTTTTTTAAATAATAAATTAGTAAAAAAATCTCAAATTTTAGTAAGAATTATATAAAAGAAACAAAAAATTCGAAAAAAAAAGGTTTGATTTCAACAAAAAAAAAAAAATTGCATTTTTTGCAAACTCGATTCGAAAAATTCTGTTATGATTTTTTTTTTTACTTTTAAGAATAAAGTAAAAATTGAATCTTGAATTGAGACACTTATATTGAGACTAAACCTAAAAATTGAGTCTTGATATGAAATTCTTTTTGAATTAAAATATTATCATACCAAATTATAATATTTTATTCTTTTCAATTCACTCTAATTTATATGTAGTATATATTTGTTTCTTTAAACATAAATAATGTTGTCTAATTCATAACAAATTATTACATCTACAATTTTTAAATTTATTTTTTAAAAGTTTTCTGGTAATTTTTTTTTTCAAATAAAGTATTAATTGAATACTTTCTTTAATCCATGAAATCCATCATATATATATATATGGCCCACAATGAACCCCTTAAAAACATAAAAATTAAAGTTCAAATATAAATTTCAATATACATTTTATTTTTTAAAATTCCATGTGACATAATATATCTTTAACTTAAAAGCTCAAATTAGAGTCGGTTCTGAAATTTTGTAAGCTTGAGGCGAAGATGAAAAAATGAGTCATTTCTTATGTCATAGTGGATAATAAAATTATTGTTTTATTAATTTATTATAGCATATCGATCATTTTCAATAAATTAAATTATTAGTTTATTTAACTTTTTTTTGTGATATAGTGGATCGTAGCTACATTTAAGTTTTATTTTTTAAGATTAAAATTTTATTTAAAAAAAAAAAACATTTTTAGATAAATTTTTTAATTAAGTTTTATTACATACTCTCTTCGTCCCACAACAGTTTTCATACTTTTCATTTATTGTAATTTCTTATATTGATTTATATTATAAATAAAATTAGAATACTCTATTTATATATATATATATATATATATATATATATATATATATTTATTTTTTTTTAACTATTCGATTCTAAATTTTATGGAAAAAAATTGTATAATATTTTAAAATAATATAGATATGAGACAATATGGATCTAATTGAGGAAGTGAATATGAGCTAGAGTAGATTTTAAAAAATATATATTTATATTGGACCTAAAATTGTAGAAAAAAAAGTTACGGTCCGAAATTATGTTGATTGGACTAATTTGGCCTGAAATTGTGAAAAAAATAAGTTACGGGCCTAATTTTGCCAGCCCGTAAAGTTGCGGTCCTCTTTTTGCAAACACCCCTAAATTGCGGCCATGAAAAAATAATTTTCCCAATTTATGTACTAGCAATAAGAGGACCTGAAAATTGAGGATGAGAGAGGCGAGTGAGGGCATTCATTCTGGGAGGGTGAAAGGTAAATAAATACCTTATTTTATCTATTTTTTTTCTTAAAACATAGTGTCCACTCTAATGTGACTACTTTTCGTGTACGGATGGAGTATTTCTGTATCAATGTGAACATCAAAACTAAGAAAAAAAAAGAGATAAAACAAAGGTATTAAGGGGTTGTCAAATTTATTGTTTAAAGTGGCCTGGTACGTGTATCATGTAAGAAGAGTCTCTATCGTGAGACAGTGGGTTCGTCCTGCCTTACAACAAACATCCAATTAAATATTGACACATTATCTACCTTTGTCATATACGATTAACTTTTGCAGTTATAAAAAATATTTATTTTTTGTGATTTTTTTTTAAATAACTGAAATATTCTTACAATATATTTTTATTTTTATTACAAGCATCCACGTTAATTGTTAAATAGAAAAAAAATTAAAAATCCACATTAAGGAATTAACCCAATAATTTTTAAAAAAATATCCACATTCATTAAGGTATTAACCCATTGTCTTCAATTCTCCATCTCAACGTTGTGAATCCATTGCTAATAAGAACAACTTTGAAAAATGTTGTTGGGTTACCGAGAGGATGGCGCCACTTGTTATGGGTTCCCGCAGTGACGGAGCCAGAAACTAACTGATGGGGGGCCCAATTATGAATAATAAATTTTACTTTTAATATCTATAAATTTTTTTAAAACATATAATATATTACTAATTAATCAAGTTAAGTTTTAATATATTTCAATAAAAGTTTCATTCAGCATCTTTTAATTTTTATGTTTTAAATTGTTATATACTTCACTCGTTTCATATTGATTGACGCTATTAGTCTTAATTCTTGTTTTAAAAAATTATCATTTTTAGCTATTTTTACACGTTTCTCCCTAAATTACTCATATGTAAATTCCTATAATTTTTATTTTAATACTTTTTCCTCTTTCTTTCTTTATAATTGAAGCAAGTTATTCCACCCTCTTATACTTTCATTCATTTTTTCCCTCAATCTTTAATGATAATGAAAGATAATTTTTTTTTTAAAAAATGTTATTTAATTATACACAAAACAAGTATTTATAAGACGGAAAAAGTAATAATTGCACTACTAATATTTTACTAATACACTTAGAAATTATTATATAACTATTAAATATGATTAATTATAATTATTTTTTCTTTTATTTTTTATTATTTAAAATTTTTAAAAAAATTATTAAAAAAAATTTGTAAAATGGGTGGGGGGCCCAGTGACCCCCCTGGGCCCTCTCTCCCTCCGTCCCTGGGTTCCCGTTGCTTTTGAGTTTTCTCAAAATGCCTCGTACCAAATAGATACTAGTCCACCCATATATTTATAATGCTTTTCACTATGTGGGACTTGTTTGACATCAACAAATGTATCCTCCAAACTTAATGGATTCGATGTTAAAAGAAAATTAATTATCCTCTTGTTGAAAAAAGCAAAATCCAAATCCTTCGAAAACAAAAATCATTTATTTCAAACTCTGAAACTGGAAATCATCCATATTTAAAAGCATTCTGACAATATTATTGAATTTGTATTCACACTATTGTTTGAATTTAGATTCGTTGATTTAAGTTTTTCCGTGAAAGATCAGAAGAAGAAACTAATTAAATAGACGCACAAATACAAATCCGTTCAGTTTTAGAGTTTTCCACTACAAATAATTGTCAAAATTGCGAGGGTATGTAATCCCTCGTTTAATGGCCAGAGATTTTACAAAGAGAGCAGATGGAAAGGGAAATACCAAGGGTTCAAAAAACCCTCGCAAAATAGCGAGGGAATTACAATTCCCTCGCCATTTAACGAGGGACATTGTTTTAAAAATGATAAAGGGCGGGGGATTTAATGTTCGCTGACTGGCGAGGGAATTTAATGCTCGCGGCCAGGCGAGGGATAAATTAAAATACTCGGCAAAAAACAGCGAGAAATTCTGACAAGGAAAATCCCTCGTTATTCATGTTAAAGAGGACTTTTCCCTGGCTAAATCCCTCTCTATTTGGATACTTTTTTGTAGTGTTCACTGATCACGAAAAAATCTAAATTCGACGATTCTCAGACCCAATTTTAAGATTTTCAATTAAGCACAGATCCAGGGACTAGGGTTTTTCTTAATGTTTGATATTCGATGTTTTTCAGATGGAAGAGTCAAAGTTTTTGTCTTTTTAGGAGAAATACTGATCTTCAATTTTTATTTTTTTTTCAGTTTTTAGTTTAGTACTCTGAGTTTAGATTAAATTGTAAATAACATAAATGTAGTGATTTTAATTACAGTTAAGTCTTAAATATTTTTATCTATTTTTTAATTAAAAGAATATTTTTATCATTTTATATTTATTAATTAAATTTATTTATTAGTAGAGTGCGATTGTATTTTGTATCTAGTAAATCGGTAATGCGAAGTGCAATTATATAAAAATAAAATTATACAATACAAAGACCCATGTAAAAAAATATAATGAAATATATGGTAAATTAATAAGTGAGAATTTTAAGTATTAGAGGTGAAATAAACTTTTAGATATGTGAAACTATAATATGGTACAAGTAGAAAATAAAAGTGTGAAAATTGATTTACATATATATTGGATTTTAATTTAAAATAATAGTACGGTTGTGCGCGAAAGGAGTGTCATATTCCTCCGTCCCATGTTGTAAATATGATCGGAAGGGATATACTGCTGCACTATGTCAATTCTTTGAAAATTCATATAAAAATTCACAATTTTTTTAAAATTCAAAAAAATTCCAATCGAATACACCCCTTTAAATTCCAATTGAAATATCTAACACAAATAATTAACGTCTTGTTCCAACCACTTAAATTCCAATTGAAATTAATGGGTGATATTTGGGTACACTCGCATGTACCGTACCTATCAATTTTAATTTATATTTTATCTACTCCGGTTTATTTAATTAGTTCACCTCCAAATCATTTTTTTATTATCTGCACCCGCTCATTTTATGAGTTTACTTAAAATCATCTATTTTTACCATGCTTATTTGCACCCACTCATTTTATAAGTTCACCCCAAAATATTTTTTAAAAAATAATTACATTTTAAAGAATATATTATTATTTTATTAATTTACACCGGTACACACCAATTTTAATTTATATTTTCTCTGCACTCGCTTATTTAATAAGTTCACCCAAAAATCATTTTTTTACTACGGTTATCTGCACCTGCTCATTTTATGATTCATCCCAAATCATTTCTTTTTATCACGGTTATCTGCATCCGCTCATTTTATGAGTTCACCCCCAAATTATTTTTTTACCACGGTTATCTGCACCCTCTCATTTAATGAGTTCACCCCAAAATATATTTTAAAAAATAATTAAATTTAAAAGACTATATTATCTTTTTATTAATTTACACAAAATATAATAAAATCAATCTTAATTTGTATATTTACAATTTGCAGTCGAGTCATTGTCGAGTTACCGTTGATTCACCACCAAGTCACCCATATTTTTAGAAAAACAATCGTAAAACATAATTTTTTTTAAAAACTATCGAAATTAGCCACAAATCTTGATTTTTTTTCTTTTTAATTTTTTTCCCCCTTCTCTTTTCCTCCCATTTTCAGATTTTATTCCAAACTTCTAATTTCTTCGTTTTTTTTCCTCCTTTTACTTTTTTTTTTAAATTTTCCTACCTTTATTTTCCATTTTTTCATGTGTATTTTTTAAATTTTAATACAAAATAATATTATATGTATGATTTTATTATAGTCGTTAATACAATAAGTAATAACTAGTAATGCTATAAATAGTAATCATAATACCATGAATATTAATCAGTAAAATTTTATACAATAAAAAATAATTCCACACATCAAATTGTATTCAGTAATACCATGAACAATATATACAATAACAAATAATTCCACACGTCCCTTCGGGGACATCCGATAAAATTGGAACGATACAGAGAAGATTAGCATGGCCCCTGCGCAAGGATGACACGCATAAACAAATAATTCCACACATCTAATTATATTTAGTAATACGAAAAATAATTATCAGTAATACTATGAAAAGTAATCAGTAATACCATGAACAATAATAAGTGATCAATAGTCGGTTATACGCATACATGAGATTTTAGCGCACACCCCGTATGATTATGACACCCCCATGAAAGATCGAAGGTACCATTCTCCTACATAACCATAATTCTCCCCTTATTCTCACAAACCATATAGCGTGAAATACAAAATACGCCGCTTCGGACACCCACTCCTCTCCTAGGCTCGTCGGTTGCTGCTCAAAGCCTTGCTACCACAGCCTTTCTTCGTTGTCACATAAAGTCTCGCCGTCATAGTCTCGTTCGTCGTTGTCGCATTTGTTTCGCCTATTTCACACGTGTTTGCTTCACCCTTTGTCCAGGCCCCACCATCCGTCCAAGGTTGCATCCCAAGCCGCTGTCGTTCGTGGCTACGTTCCAAGCCTCCGCCGCTTCCTCCTCCTTCCGTGGCGTCCCAAGCCGTCTGTCTTTCTTTCGATTATAAGTTAGAAAAATAGATTTGTTGCCTCCTCCTCGTTTATGCCGCCCCTTCGTCGTCAATTTTCTTCTAGATCTCTCAACCTCAAAATTTAGATATTTAAGTATTTTTTTCTTCTTGACCTCTCAATCTAAAAATCATTGATTTGTAAAAAAAATCGGTGGGTGTCCACCTCAATCTTGTGTGTGCATATAATCGTGGCCTTTCATTACATTTGTGCGACCCATTAATTGTCTGTACCGAAAAATGTAAATTAGACTCAAACTTTTAATGAAATTGAAGAGTGTATGTACACGCGAGTGTATATAAGAATTTGAATATATAAATTAAGATTGATTGTATTATATTTTGTTTAAATTAATAGAAGGGCACTATAGTAATTTTAGGTGTAATTGTTTTTAAAATATAATTTGGGGGTGAAGTCAACAAAAGCGGGGTGTAAATAGTTGTGGCCAATTGTTTATATATAAATTATGATTGATTATATTATATTTTGTGTAAATTAATAGAAGGGCATTATAATAATTTTAGATGTAATTTTCTTTAAATAATAATTATTGGGGGGTGAAGTCAACAAAAGTGAGGGTGTAAATAACCGTGGTCAATTGTTTATATATAAATTAGGTTTGATTGTATTATATTTTGTTTAAATTAATAGAAGGGCACTATAGTAATTTTGGGTATAATTTTTTAAAAAATAATAATTTAGGCGGTGAAGTCAATAAAAGTGGAGTGTAAATAACGGTGATCAATTGTTTATATAATTTGTGGGAGTGAAGTCAATTAAAGTGGGGGTGTAAATAAATGTGGTCAATTGTTTAATTAATTTGTAGGGTGAAGTTAACAAATATGGGGTGTACGTAGTCAATTATAAGATTGAAATTGAAATTAAGTAGGTACAATACATACGAGTGTTCGGAAGAATTTGGCCTCACACAAATAATCAACAACTAGTTTCAACCTCGCACTTAAATTCCAATTGAAATATCTAACACAAATAATCAAAATCTTTTTCCAACCACGTACTTAAATTCCAATTGAAATCCCTAACACAAACCATCAACATCTTGTTCCAATCACGTACTTAATTTCCAATAGAAATTCCTTAACATATAAATTTATAATGATGGTATCTAATTTGAGCAGCAATTTATATTAATTGGGGAAAAAATTGTGTTAAAATTTTGAAAAACATACACGTGTATTCTCACCCGACTTTGATATTGTGTTAAAAATTTTGAAAAACATACACGTGTATTCTCCCCTCCCCCTACACGGGTCACATAGTTGGAATCAATTGGAAGATCCTCCTCAACGACGTCACAGTGGTCGATCGGGTGTGTTATTCGTTGATCCCTTTTCACTCTTTTTTTTTTTCTCTTTAATTTATTCAATTTAGGCGACAGGAATGTTAAATTTATGTACTTAAGAGGCTGCTCAACAAGAATATTAAATTTATGTACTATCAATAAGACCTTAAAATTAAGGATGAGAGAGGATCGAGTGAGGGCATTCATCAGATCATGGTGAACTTTTCACATGGGTGGGTAAATAAATACTTCCGATTTTTACATTGATCTGAACATAGAAACTAAGAATAATAATAATAAAATAAGGGTATTAAGGTCTTGTCAAATTTAATAATTAAAGTGATAAAGTTATTGTATTATGTAAAAAAATATAATGAAATATAGGGTAAATTAATAAGCAAGAATTTTGAGTATAAGAGGTGAAACAAACTTTTAGATGTGAAACTAATGTGGGACAAATAGAAAATTAAAGTGTGAAAATTTATTTACATGCATATTGGATTTTAATTGTGAGAGAGTGCAAGGAGTATGAAAGTGTGGATACATAATTTAATTTCATATTTGGATGTGTGATCATATCAATTTGCACACTAAAAAAAATGGAACATCTTCATAATTTCGACACTCAAAATATATACATATTTACCCATATGTATGTCATTACTTTTTTTTTTCTTTACTTCATTCATAAAAATTTATAAAATTATTCCTAAAAAAATCACTGATCACTAAACTTTTTATTATGTGTACATTTCTTAAAATGTTAAATCCCAAGGGTGCAAATTCCGGAGTATTAATTTATATGCCCCGCCTCCTGGAGTGAATTGGAGTACGTAAATTTTAATAGTCCAATTTATCTGTTAGATTAACTCGAGATAGGTGAAATTAAGTTTAAGATAGAAGATTAATTGAGTCTAAAATAAAATTTCTACTCCATACATAAAAATGCACTCAATTGTATGCATATTATATATTTTTTACAATTCAATTTGAATCAGTTGAAATATTCAAAGTGATCATAAATAACTCTAACATATATTCTTTTATTTGATGAGTGACATGTTAGTTTTTTTTTTTTTTGTGAGGTTTACAAGATCAAATCAAATGATGATACAATTTTGCTCCTAAATCTAATGATCTTCAAATCAAGACTGACAGTTTTCGTCACGGTCGTTGCCCCATCCAATCGTAAGGAAGAGGAAAATGAGTGTACCCTTTGCTCCACATGAACGCCCAGGTCTCCATTTTCAATACGAGACAACCCCACACTAAGGTGTTTTCATATTAATAAACCGGAAACAAAAAAAGGAACAAAGTTCCACCAAATACCATGACCTACCAAACTTCAAACCACTCAAAAAAGTCCAAAAGTCCCACACAGGAAAAAACAAATCCCACACAGGGGAAAGCAATCCTACACAGGGGAGAGCAAATCTCAATACCAAAGTCCCACACAGTTTCGAGAGCCCATAAAAGGGATACAAAAGTACAACCAAAAAACAACTGAACCAACGCCACAGTCCCAACAAGAGCATAACTAAAAGAAAATTAAAGCAACCTACAAAGCAGTAAAAAAAAGAAAGAAACGGGATCAACAGATAAACTCGCCGATCGGCCACCGTGGCGCCGCCGGAAAAATTTATCTGTTGATCCCAACTACCCTCTGAAAAAAACTACATAAATTTAAGAGCAGATTTGAGATAAAATCGGTTAACCGGCGGAGCGACGGCGACGACGACTTCCGGTCAAGAACAACGCAAATCTGAGGATCCTCTCCTAGATCTTGCAAAAAAAACCAAAAAATGAAGTCGGAGCAAAGTCTGGCGACAGCGGCGACCGAACGGCGGTGGAAGCAGCGTTGAAGGCAAGAATCGACAATCTGAGACAAGACGGCTACGGAGACAGATCGGCGACGGCAACAGCGGCGTGGGCGACGGACCGACGGTGGAGAAGTGGAGGAGCACTCTCTAGAGAGAGAAGCTCCCCCTTCTCTCTAGAACTTGCCAACGAGTGACATGTTAGTTAGTCTCATTTTAAACCCCAAGGAGATGGCCTAGTGGTATAGGCTTGAGACTTAGGAGTATGCTCCTCTCTAGGTCTCAGGTTCGAACCCTCTAAGGTGCAAACAATTTCTATGGGGCCATGTCCATACAGAGCGCAAAACTCTGGCTTTAAATGGGACCCCCGCAAGTGGGCGGTGGGATTGGTCCCCCGGGATTAGTCGATCATAGAATCGGATACCCGAGACTTCAAAAAAAAAAAAAAGTTAGTCTCATTTTAATTTGGAAGTAAATTATAAATTTAAATGAAGATTCAAATATTTGTAAATTTAAATTCGATCTAATCGCGAAACGTCAAATTCGAGCACAAATGAGTCAAAGTTTAAATTGTAACAATATTTAAAGTTGATGATTTATTTACAGTTATTTAAAATTAAATTACAATTAAAAAATATGAGGATTTAATTTACAATTAACACTTAAAAAAAAATCCATTTTATAAAACAAAATGGGACAAAGCTAACAGCTAATTAAAAACCCTACAATAATATACCTGTAATAGGTCCTATAGAAAGACAGAAGACCCAAACATCTTCCAATTTTATATATTAAAAAAATAACCCAATGCATTAAAATATACTCCCTCCGTCCCATAATAATTTTAATATGTAGATGAACATGTATATTAAGAAAGTGTAATAATGAGTAAAGTTTTGATCAGGGTACGTAATTTTATAAAACTTTATGTATGAAATAAATAAATGAGTTAACTTTTATGTATATGTGGAGAAAAAATAACGACATTTATGTAAAATTGAGGATATTATGAGGGTGGAGTTTATAAATAATTTTTCATTTTAAGGGTGTGAAAGTTATTTAGAAACATCCTTACAAGAAAAAAATGTGAAAGTTAGTGCAACGGAGGGCTTCGAAGTATTCATATTGAAAGAATTCCGTCTCATCTAAAAGTCCGAACTTGTAGAGAGGTGGATAATTAATTCTTGTATATTAATTCCTAACACTCCCCCTCATCGAGTGGACAATTTATAAAGAGAAAATTTATAAATGGGTGGAGTGCTTTCAACAGAAATTACCATAAAAGAATTCCGTCTCATCTAAAAGTCCGAACTTGTATAGAGATGGAGAATTAATTCTTGTATATTAATTCCTAACACATATATACATGGTGATCGATCACCATCTCACGTACTTTTGTCCATTTATGTCATTGTCAACCACTTAAATTCCAATTGAAATTCCTAAAACAAATAATCAACATCTTGTCGTATTTAAATTCCAATTAAAATATCTAACACAAATAATCAACAACTTGTTTCAACCTCATACTTAAATTCCAATTAAAATATCTAACACAAATAATCAACAACTTGTTTTTCAACCTCGTACTTAAATTCCAATTGAAATATCTAACACAAATAAGCAACAACTTGTTTCAACCTCGTTCTTAAATTCCAATCAAAATATCTAACACAAATAATCAACGTCTTGTTCCAACCACGTACTTAAATTCCAATTGAAATATCTAACACAAATAATCAGCACCTTGTTCCAACCACGCACTTAAATTCCAATTGAAATCCCTAACACAAACAATATATCAACATCTTGTTCCAAATTCCAATTGAAATCCCTACACTACAAGAAACAGGGGGAATAGCGACGAAAATTTTGCGATAAAACTAAATTTCATCGCTAAAATTAATTTTTAGCAACAAAATATAAGTTTTCGTCGCTAAATTGTTAGATTTAATATTTGCAACAAAATTTAAATATTTCATCGCTATATTAACAACAAATTGCTTCATTTTGTTGTTAATAATCAAAACAGCAATGGAAATTATATTTCGTCGCCAATATTTTGTGATGAAATAGAAATTTTCGTGACTAATTTCTTGAAATTATTTTTTACAACAAAATTTATATATTTTATCGCTATATTCGCAACAAATTGCTTCATTTTGTTGTTAATAATCAGAACAACTATGAAAATTATATTTCGTTGCAAATATTTTACGATGAAATAGAAATTTTTGTGGCTAATTTTTTTAAATTATTTTTTGCAACAAAATTTATATATTTCATAGCTATATTAGCAACAAATTGCTTCATTTTGTTGTTAATAATCAGAACAACAATGAATATTATATTTCGTTGCTAATATTTTGCAATGAAATAGAAATTTTCGTGGCTAATTTCTTGAAATTAAATTTTGCAACAAAATTTATATATTTCATCACTATATTAGCAACAAGTTGCTTCATTTTGTTGTTAATATTCAGAACAACAATGAAAATTATATTTTTTTCCTAATATTTTGCGATGAAATTGAAATTTTTGTGGCTAATTTCTTGAAATTTATTTTTGCAACAAAATTTATATATTGCATCGCTATATTAGCAATAAATTGCTTCATTTTGTTGTTAATAATCAGAACAACAATGAAAATTATATTTTGTCACTAATATTTTACAATGAAATAGAAATTTTCGTGGCTAATTTATTGAAATTAATCTTTGCGATGAAATTAAAATATTTCATCGCTATACTAGCAACGTATTGCTTCATTTTGTTGTTAATAATCAGAACAACAATGAAAATTATATTTCGTCGCTAATATTTTGCTATGAAATAGAATTTTTTGTGGCTAATTTATTGAAATTACTTTTTGCGATGAAATAAAAATATTTCATCGCTAAACTAGCAACGAATTCTTTTATTTTGTTGTTAATAATCAGGACAATAATGAAAATTATATTTAGTCGCTATTATTTTGCGATGAAATATATTTTTTGTGGCTAATTTCTTGAAATTAATATTTGCAACAAAATTAAAATATTTTATCGCTACACTTTCAACAAATTATTTTATTTTGTTGTTAATAATAAGAACAACAATGAAAATTATATTTCGTCGCTAATATTCTAGCGACAAAATTGAAATTTGCATGACTAATTTTGTGGATTTAATATTCGAGAGAAAATTAAAATATTTCATCACTATATTAGCAACACAATATTTTATTTAATTGTTAATAATCAGAACAATAATAAAAATTATATTTCGTCTCTAATATTTTAGTGATGAAATAGATTTTTTCATGTTTAATTCTCATGAATTAAAAATAGTTGTCGTTTAAACATAATAAAGGAAAAAAGTTTGACTGCATGCACAATGTGAAATAATATAGACGATTTCAACAATATGATGTTTGAAATAATATGATCAATATAATTTCATTTGCTTTTACTCATTAATTTGACATATTAAGTTTTTATTTGATTTATTTTGGGGGTATAATTTCTTGATTTCATTCTGTATAATTTGTTTTATGTTTTTCTATTTTCTTGATTTCATTAATTTTTATTATTATTCCCATCATTTTTGGAAGAGTACTACTCCAACTATGCATAATAAATCAAGAAAATCGATTTATATAATTAAATGTTTAATAATTCTCAAAATTTTGTGTCTTACAAATCAGTATGAATGTTTATAAAAATATTTATAAATATGATGATGCAAGTGAAGATGGACATAAAGATGAGAGAATGAAGATTGGATATAATATTTATTATTTTTTAAATTTTTTTTAAAGTAACATTGATTTTTTACGATTGGAATTGTTTTAAAAATTACAATACATATACACAAATATATACATATATATATATAATTGTTACAAGTTAAAAATTAATCAATTAATATATGTGAAATAAATTATTAAATGAGTAAAAACAACTAAATTAGTAACAATTGAATACATATATAATTAATATTAAAAATCGAACCAAAGAGTTATCTGCACGAGTGGTAGCTAGGCGCCCAGCTATGGGCGCCCATCCACCCGGGATCAATTCCCACGAAGACCAAATAAATATTTATTTAAATAAAATGGGGGAGGGGGTATGTGGGTGCGGGTCGGGTGTGGGTCGGGGCGAGTAAAAAAATAATTAAATTAGTAACAATTGAATACATATATAATTAATATTAAAAATCGAACCAAAGAGTTGTCTGCTCGAGTAGTAGCTAGGCGCCCAGCTATGGGCGCCCATCCACCCGGGATCAATTCCCACGAAGACCAAATAAATATTTATTTAAAAAAAATGGGGGAGGGGGTATGTGGGTGCGGGTTGGGTTGGGTTGAGTTGGGTACGGGTTGGGACGGGTCAGGTGTGGGTGGGGGCGGGTCGAGTGCGGAAGTGGGTTTAGAGAATGATTGAGGTTGTTCGGGTGTGAGTTGGGGCGGGTCGGGTGTGGGTGTGGGTGCGGGTTGGGTTGGTCGAGTGCGAAAATAGGTTTAGAGAATGATTCGTAAATCAGATATCCTTAGCCAAATATTAGCGACAAAAATATTGATTTCATCACTAACATTTGCAACGAAATTAAAATATTTATCGCAAAAAAATTAGCCACGAAGTAAGGAGCTACCATTTTAGACACGAAAAAATTTGTCGCTAATTCTAATATTTTCGTCGCTAATGTGAGTTAGCGATGAAATAATTTTGTCGTGGGATTTGTTGCTATACACTCGTCGCTAACGTGTTTGCGACAAATGTTTGATTTTCCTCGCAAACATTTTGTGATGAAACTCATATTTTCGTCGCTAATATTTTGCGATGAAACTTATATTTTCGTCGCTAATATTTTGCGATGAAACTTATATTTTCGTCGCTAATATTTTGCGATGAAACTTAAATTTTCGTCGCTAATATTTTGCGATGAAACTCAAATTTTCATTGCAAACATTTGCGACAAAATTATTTTTTTTTGTTGCAAAAACGTTAGCGACGGGCGTATAGCAACAAATCCTGCGATAAAATTATTTCATCGCTAACTCACGTTAGCGACGAAAATATTAGAATTAGCGACAAATTTTTTCACGGCTAAATTGCAGTTTTCTTGTAGTGGCTAACCCAAACAATATATCAACATCTTGTTCCAACCACGTACTTAAATTCCAATTGAAATTCCTAACACAAATAATCAACATCTTTTTGCAACCACTTAAATTCCAATTGAAATCCCTAGCACAAATAATCAACATCTTGTTCATTGTATTATGTACGGAAATAAGGTTTCAAGGGTTTATCATATTTCCGTATATAGATGGTTTAATTTAATTATTAAGTCTTGTTAAAATACTTAATAAGTGTTTTCAATTCATATGACTTGACCAATTGGACATCTCATCTGACTTTGATATTGTGTTAATTAAAAAAATTGAAAAACATACACGTGTATTCTTCCCTCTTCCTACACGGGTCACACAGTTGAGATCAACAAAAAAATCTTTTTCAACGGCATGACGATGCCGGTGTGTTATTCGTTGATCCTTTTTACTTTAGTTTATTCAATTTAGGCGACAAGAATGTTAAATTTATGTACTTAAGCGGTTGCTCAACAAAAATATTAAATTTATGTACTAGCAATAAGACCTTAAAATTAAGAGGATGAGAGAGCTTGAGTGAGGGCATTCATCAGCAGGGCGGAACCTAGATTATTTAGTGAGGGGGCAAGAAAATATTACTCCCTCCGTTCACCCAGGGGCGGAATCAGGATTCGGGGTGAGGGAGCTAAAAAAATAGTACAATTTAACACTGACATATTTTCTGTATGATTTTTTTTTTTAAAAATATATTTACATCAATTATATCAAGGCAAAAACTATGCAAGGCAAAAATTTGTGTGAGACTGTCTCACAGATCTTTTTCGGTGAGACAGATTCCTTTTAATTCATATTTCACAATTTTGGGTAGGATAACCTATATTATTTTTCACATTTTATTTTGTAAAAAAAGTGATAATGTTCGAGTAAAAAGTGATAAACTATCCCTTATATCAATATTCATCATTAAATATTTCAAAATACATAAATATGACATTAATATATTGACAAAACTTAGAACGTCTAACTTGCATATGTTATGCATATGTTTGTGTGAATTTGTTATTTTTTTAATGTAGATTAAGTGAGGTCTAATAAATTCAAATAATGAAATAATATACCATGATAAAAAATTGTACAATATAACGTAAAAAATGGAAAAAAAAATTATACGTAGAACTGAAAATCTACATAATTATGCTCAAAATTACTAAAACTCTACTAGCTAAAATAAAAAAATAGAAGAATTAATGTATAACAACTAATAAAAGTAAAAACGATAGTGTGAAGCCGTGGGAATTAGAATGCAAAGGATATTGATTTTCTAATTCTCAATTTTAGTGATTATTTAAATATTTTATTTTAATACCTTTTTTATTTATACAATTTGAACTAACTATATCTTTGGACTTAATTCTAAAAGCCCAATCAATATCATATCGAGTACACATTAATTAATTAAGAATCCAAAACCCAAATCAATAAATATAATTTCAGTTTATTATATATTAATTTATTATTATAAATTTAATAGTAAAAAATTCTAAAAATTTGAGGGGGCCATGCCACCCCTAGTATATACATAAATTCGCACCGCGTCCATCAAAAGTATATTCATACTTAAAATCACAAGTTTAAAAAAAAATAGATAAAGTAAAGGAATAGTTGTGAGGTAAAAATAAAGTGATGGTTTCTATAAAAAAAAAAAAATGAACATGCAATTGATGGCCGGTAAGACAAATAAAGAAAGTAAGTCTACCTTTAGTGGACGAAAGAGTACTAATAAATAACAAATAAAAAATTGTCATTCATATACGTATTATAATTAATAATCAATGTGTGTGAATATTTTAATTTGTTGAAATTTCTTTAAAATAAATGAATAACAAAAAGTCTTTTAAACTATTCATCAAACAATTGAGATGATCATAATTTTATTATACATAAATATACATTATATATACAAATAAAAAAACAAAATAACTAAATTATACATGGCATATATATAACATTGAGTATTAATATGTAGTATATACTGTATGATAATAGGGTGGCCACCAAGTTTTGTAAATCAAGAAAAAGAAGTATGTGATGTCTAATATACCAAATATATATATATATATATATATATATATATATATATATAAATATACTATTTGATGATATATGTATACATAGCAGACGATTGAAAAAAGTTGGGAGGGACCAAGGCCACCATCCATCAACGTGGGTCCGTGTTCATCAGATATGGTGAACTTTTTACATGGGTGGGTAAATAAATACCAAACTAAGAAAAATAATACTCCCTCCCCTCCGTTCATGAAATGTAGTCTCATTGGAGTGGGACACATATTTTAAGAAAAATGTAGATAAAGTAAGAGTATTGTGGGGTCCATTGTGAATAAAGTGATTGTTTGTGAATAAAGTTGATATCAATTTGAGTAATTAAGTGATGGTTGAAAGGTGATAGTTTCCAAAAAGGATATGGAACTACATTTTGTGGACAAATAATATAAGACAAATGAGACTACTTTAATAAAATAAGGGTATTAAAGTCTTGTCAAAATTTATTAATTAAAGTGATAAAATAAATGTATTATGTAAAAAAATATAATGAAATATGTGAAACTAATGTGTGTTTTTTTTTTTGGTCCCACTATCCACGGGCACTCATGTTTTTGGTCCCAACACTTTTAATTTTGGTCCCTAAAGTGAAAAATTTGACACATTTGGTCCCAAAGTTAGTCAACCGTTAGTCAAACTTGACACCCCCATTCGATGAGTACACACCCTAAGAAAGTACAAAAATACCCTTATCAACAATATAGACCTAATTCATTCATTACCAAACCCATTACATACATTTCCACAAGCTCTCTCCGCCACCTCCGACGACCTCCTCAAAGCCACCGATTGGCTTCTCACCCACGACCGCCGCCCTCCCCCCACTCCCCCACCGCCGTCATTCGATTCCACACCCCCCAATCTCCAACCCAAAATCAACCGATTTTTCCACCTAAATCCCCCAAAAAACAACAAATCACCCAAAAACCTCTATGAATCGGAAGAAAATGAAGAAGAAGAACAGTCCCCTTCATTGATTCATCGCCAAAAGCGTCTCAAAATGCCAGAAAATTCAGAAAACCTAGCCCAGGCGCCGCTGTCGGAGCGGATGCGACCGCGCGTGGTTGACGAGGTGGTGGGGCAGGACCACCACCTCCGCTGCGACTCCCTGTTAATCTCCGCAATCGACTGCGGCCGCCTTCCCTCTGTAATCCTCTGGGGGCCACCGGGAACCGGAAAAACCTCAATCGCGAAAGCCATTGTCGCCTCTTGCCGATTTTCTTCCTACCGATTTGTTTCTCTCTCCGCCGTGACCTGCGGCGTTAAGGATTTGAGAGAGGCGGTGGACGCCGCCCGGAAATCGAAACAACAGAGCAACAGAAGAACTGTGACGTCACCTCGGAGCCCCAAATCGAAACCCTAATTAACTCCACCGTCTCCACCTACGGCAAACTCGACATCCTCTTCAGCAACGCCGGAATTCTCGGCGACCAGACCACTCACAAGAGCATTCTCGACTTCGACGCCGACGAATTCGACCGAATCATGCGGGTCAACGTCAGAAGCACCGCGCTAGGGATGAAGCACGCCGCTCGCCGCCGCTCCGTCGCTCCCTGATTCATACCTCGCCGCCGCTCCTCTGCGTTTGGCCACGCCGCCCTCCGTCGTCGATCTTCAAAGAAAATGTATTACACCTTTCAAATTTATCTCCTTCGCCTTCACCCGCCCTCCTCTCTAAATCTGTCAATTTATCTTCACAATTACCCTAAATCAAATCAAGTGGTGTGTGCGTGAATGTAGATTTGAGTGTAAATATAACTTAGATAGTGATTTTCTCATCTGAATGTAAAAGGGTTTTTGTCATACGGTTCAATTGTTGAAGCCCTGTTCTGTTTCCTGAATTGAGGCTTAGGGATTCAAGAATTAGATTGTGTGTTTAAAAAAAATTATTTAAGTTTAATTGAGGGGTAGAACTGGCGTTCAAAAAAATTCTCGGTGGGTGTCCTCAGTAAAGTCGTGTGTGCGTATAACCACGTGACACGCACGTGAGTCGTTCCGTCAACATTTAACGGAGGTGGGACCAAATGTGTTAGATTTTTCAATTTTGGGATCAAATGTGTTAAGTTTTTCCATTCGGGACCAAAATTCAGAATGTTGGGACCAAAATCATGAGTGCCCGTGGATGGTGGGACCAAAAGTGCATTTTTCTCTCCCTTTTCCCCTCCCCATGACTCGAACCCAGGATCTAAGGCCTTTTCCTCTCCCCATGACTCCAACCCAGGATCTAAGGCCTAAGTAGTGGTGCTCTAACCACTTGAACTATCCCACTTTGTTTGAAACTAATGTGTGTGAAAATTGATTTACATGCATATTGGATTTTAATTGTGAGAGAGTGCAAGGAGTATAAAAGTTTGAATGTCTTATATTTGGACGTTTCATATCAATTTGCACACTAAAAAAAATGAAACATCTTCATAATCTCGACACTCAAAATATATACATATTTATCCATATGCATGTCATTACTTTTTTTTTTCTTTATTTTATTTATAAAAGTTAGTCTTAAAAAAATCACTGATCACTAAACTTTTTATTATGACGAAGTTGGATAGCTCAAGTGGTTAGAGCACCACTACCTAGGCTTTAGATCCTGAGTCATGGGGAGGGGAAAAGGGATGGGTATTTAATGTAATTAAAAAAAAAAACTAAACTTTTTATTATGTGTACATTTCTTAAAATGTTAAATCCTAAGGGTGCAAATTCCGGAGTATTTATATGCCCCGCCTCCTGGAGTGAAGTGGAGTACGTAAATTGATGGGTTCAACCAAAGAAATGATGTTGGAAGTGGCGAGGGAGTGTTTGGTGCGCGGAGATATGTACGGATTATTTGAAATATGGGAGAAAGATCCAGAAACTCTGAAGGTGAAGATCGAGAGGACGGGGGAGACGGCGCTCCACATGGCGGTTGCCAACGGCTGGCAATCTACGGCGAAGGAAATTATAATTAAGTGGGCGAAATTAAGTGATGTGATGGTGAAAGAGAGGACCGTGGGAGGGGATACAGCCCTCCATCTGGCCGCTAAATTTGGGCATACCTATATCTGCAAGCTTATTATTGCAGAAAACGACAACAGCCTCATCGGAATGCCCAATGAATCCGGGGAGACTCCTCTCTTCTCCGCCGTCCGACATGGAAAGACTGAAGCTTTTATTTATCTACACTATTTATGTAAAGATAAAGATAGACTGCAGGAGGACTATATAAAGAGGCGTAGTAACGGAGACACCATTCTTCATTCTGCTATTTCTGAACAACATTTTGGTAATTCCTTTCCCTGACTCATTTTATCATCATTTTTTATGTTCCTTGCTTAATAACTCATTTTATCATATTTTTTATGTTCCTTACTTAATACTCCCTCGATTTTGTGCATAGTTTGACCGACACGGAAATTAAGAAAATGTAATATAGTGATGTGTATGGTAGAATAAATGAGGGGTATTATTGGTAATTCATTGACTAAAGTGGGTGGAGATTTGACTAAAGTTATAAATTGAGTTAATTAGTTGTGGACCCAAATAAAATAAAGGAAGGGTAATATTGGTAAAAATTATGTGAGTTGTTTCCTTTTTTAGAGTGTGCAAATTAAATAATGTTGAGACGCCCGCTAAGAAAAGTGTGCAAATAATCACGGCATTTTATCATATTTTTTATGTTCCTTACTTAATGACTCTCGATTTTGCAGATCTAGCGTACATTATTATTAACGAGTATCCAAATCTGGTGGACGAGGTGAACGGAGATGGATTATCGCCCCTGCATCTTCTGGCAACCAAACCTTCCGTCTTCCTAAGTGGGGTTCATCTCTCCGGCATTCGTAAACTTGCTTATAATTATTGTCAGTTTCTTCATTCATTCAACTCCCTCCATATACAGTAGAAACTCTTTAAATTAATACTCGATAAATTAATAAACTCTCTAAGATAATATTTTTGGGCAGTCCCGACTCGGGGAATAGCGTGCTAAATTAATAAACTCGCTAAAATTATAAGATAATACATTTTTTGTAATTTCTATAGACCCCAAATAAAATATAAATTAATAATTTCATATATACTACTCCCTCTGTTCTAGAAGAATTGTGGAAAAGTAATGGCATATGAGTAAATATAAGTATATTTTAAGGGTGATGGTTATGGAGATATTTCCTTTTATGGAGTGTGCAAATTGGTATGGGACATCCATTTATAGAAAGTGTGCAAATTTCTTTGGGACGGAGGGAGTACCTATTACATGAATGATTTATGAATGTTTCTTAAAAAATGACTCAATTGTTTTTGTTTTTTTTGTTGAAATCAATTTCACCTTAAATCTCGTCTCTAATTTTTCTTATCAATTTCACCTAAAAGTTTCACCATAGTTACTAAGAACCCATTTTTGCAATTGCTTTTGAGTGAGACTTGAATTATCCTTGTTGTGCTTGCATAATGCTTTTCGAATCTTGTCGGTCAATGTTATTTTTTTCACACCTGTAAAATGAGAAGTCATGTTGTGTGTATGATTTGTTTGTGTTAGCCTAAAGTGATACAATGAACACATGAAGTATAATAATGTGGAAGATTGAAGGATTCTTTTAAATAAATAATTAGAAGTGGAAGTTTGAAAGAGTGTTCAATTATTAATTTATAGATAAATTAATAACTCTTTTAATTAATAAATTTTGGTTGTCCAATTTATAGAGTTTCTACTGTATATATATTTTGGAAAAATAAATTAAAATTGAAGTACGTGTTTGCATTTGCAATTATATAGGTGTCCGCGTTCAGAAACTGGAAGATACACAGCTGGTTCCTTTCATTGATCCAAAACCGCAACCCACTTGGGAGATGAAGGAAATCGAACATATGTGTAGAGTCAACCAACGTAAATTCTCCAATCAAAAAAATAAATGCAATTCCTCAATTGCTGGAGGGGAAGCAACCAGCCGACAAGGTAATCAACATACGTAGCTAGCTAACACACACGTATATATATATCGACTGCTCACTAACCTCAAGACTAGGAATATTTATCTGGGTTGTGCTAATCGGGTCGGCCCGTTTAATCCTGAAAAATGCAGGATCAGAGTTCATGAATTATAGAGTCGTTTAAATTCGGGTTTTTTTTTATTCGGACCTGTTAGCCCGCAGGTCTACCGTTAAATATGAACCGATTAAGGCTCTAACCCGTTTAGCCCGTGACTCTATAGGGTTAAGGCTAGTCCGATAGACATCTCTACTCAAAACTTATCAAAGATAAACTAATATGCAATATGGATTCAAACTAAAACAAGATTTAAGTGGTTCGATATATCAAGATGATCTCTTTGATTAATCAACATATATAATGTGTTACAAGAAAACTCTCTTGTCCTCCAGAACAAAATCAACCTTTTGTCTGATCACACTAAAATGCTAAATCACTTTGGAATGAGAAAACTCCTCTCTTCACTTATGAACCTTACTCAAAGAATATAAATTTATACCCTTACAATGTTCAACTACAAAAGTATTTGTACTCTCAACTATGATTGATGTTATTGGCACGGATAGTTAGCAACAAACCACATGCAAATTGACCCAACCGCTTGGAAGTTATGTCCTTTTAAAGTTGTAACTCCAATACAGTTAGAAACCCTAGTTAACCGCCTTCTTCAATAGACTTGTCCCTATATCAACTGAGTATTCAACTAATACGTACAATCCTCTTGAAATCTTCGTAAGATTACTCCGCGTATAGAAGATCAACTTCACTGACATGATCAACTCCCCTAAACTCCTTCTCACTTGAAAGACTTAGTCTATAGCTTGGCTGGACAACTCAACCGACTCTAATGTGACCCAACTCAACTGGCTTGAACTAACATCTCAACTTATCTGATTCTCATTCAACTAATTCACATTATTCGAATGTTTGAACTTGTCTTTTGAATACAATACCTCAACCGATCCTCAACTGATATGATTTTGAAGTATACACCTCACAAATCACCAACGATAAATCCAAACTATTGAACGAAGATCTTCTCCACTACTTCCTCCAAGAGTAGCCCTTTTCATTTGAGAATCAATGCAAATCGATCAATAAGCCTAAGACTCAAGCCAAACGTTGTTATTGGAAGTGCCCTAAATGGGCTATCTTCTAAAGCTATTTTTGTCACCTTCACAACCAGCTTCACCAATATGCTTGGTTTTCTCATGATAATCTTGATGCTTTGTAAGATGTATCACACTTTAGTTATCACAATACACTATGACAGTATTTTGAGATAAACCTTAACTCCTTCAAGATACAACTGGCTTTATCGTATTTTTGCTACTTTAGACACAAAAATAACTTACCAAAAAATGTATGGATTCGTTATAATTGGATAAGTATACGACCAATTATTTATCGACCTACGACCTAGGAAAGTATGAAGCCCCAAAGTTATGCGTTGTCATGATGTTTTAGTGACGACTATGGTTGTTTTTGAGTTTTTACTACTAATTTAAAGACTAAAAATGATGCACAAAATTAATTGCAAGTAACGCTAAAATCAAGCTAAGAGAAAAGAAACAATTGAAAGAGCAATTATACTAACTTCCAATTGGAAAGTACAAGATGAGAAGATTGCTTCGGGTGTTGGAGCTTTTTAATGAACTAACGAACTAATCACAATATTTAAGTCAAATGTCTTACTGTATGGTAAAGGATATCACATATGTGTGTAGACCAATCCCTTTTGAGGCATAGCCGCCTAGGTGAACACGTGCACTAATTATCCTATCTAATTAGTACCATAGGTCCTAAGATAGTGAATTCATAGACACTTCCAACACGGTTAGTAATGTTTACGATTCACCCTCTCATTAATCTACTAGACGACCTCTATTTGATTAATGTCTAATATTGCCGATCTAGTAACTAACTCTTTCTCGGTTAAGCTAATTACTATATTCTACTTAAACTAATTAATCAAGTTTTTCACACACATCACAATCATGAAAATCCAACCCTCGTTGCAATTATCAAAACCGTAAATGATAGCTATAGTGATGATTAACTAATCTAATCAAACAACTCACAATATTAGAAGCAATTTAACTCGAGACATAGGCTAAATATGCAATTAATTCATAAATTCACTAATCACCCGCAAAACTCCAACACCCAAATTAAAGCAAATAGAACTTAACCATGGTTATACTAAAAAATTACATAGCTAAAATAACAAGACAAAACAAACTCATGTAAATTAATCAACAAAACTTGAAATGAAATTAAAATTACAAACAAACTTGCAATAAATGGATTCACTTTGTTTGTTGAATTTAGTTATGAACTTGAAGTTCTTGCAAAGCCCAATGACAATTCTTGCTTGAAAGGTAAAGTAGACTCTAATTTAAACTAATATATCTAATAAAATTGAAATGGAACTAAGAACTGAACACTAAAGATTATGTGAAAACTATGTATAAAATGCATCCCCAAATGTCAAAAACCTCCTTCAAAATCTGAATGAAAGTCCCTTTTATAGGTTGCAAGGAACCTTAAAATGGAATTTGCACCTTGACCCCTAAAAAATGGTGAAAATAGGTTAAACCCCCTATGAGTTCCACCCGGTCAATTTACGTAGACAATGGAGTTAGGCCGAATCGAGTCACCGATAACCGGGTCGAAATCAGCTTCCTCCCTTCTCTTCATTAAGTCATGCGCCGACCACTCCATTAGCAATTAACTTGGCCACGCACATACTCTCTCTCCGATTCACTTGAAGTTGAACAGCTGAATTTGAGTATTGGACTGACATTCTTGTGCCCAATTAATCCAATGGGCCTTGATTAATTAATTTAATGTGCCACGACAATTAATTCCAAATAATTTATACCTTCCATTTTTGTTTGTTTCGATTATATTCTAATCTCACTCCTTCACCTTCAACTGTCTTCACAAAATAATTAAGGTGTATGCTTTACTTCTAATTAGTGAAACACATACCTTTCTCATTTCAAATGCAATTAATCAATTTAATGTAAATAGTGCAACAAAATTCTATAAATTAAGAAAAATAAACTCAAGAATTTTAAGCAATTATCACACTAATCAACAACTCAACCAGATGGAACCAGATGCCTTCCTTAACTATATATCTCGGTAAAAGCAACATACTCAGATTCAATGGCTGATAATGCAACTACATATTAATGTATTGACCTCCAAAAGAGATAGATGTACCAAATAAAGTAATTAAACACATTATAACCTGATAGAGTCTTCCTTGTATCAACATTGGTTGCATAATCAACATATGCCACAAGTGCATCTCCTTCATTTGTGCGCTCTTCTGAAACCTTAGACCCTTTCTATGTTGATCCCACAATATATATATATCTTACATTTGACAGTCTCCTAGTGAGCTGACCCTAGATCGCTCATATGTCGTTTGATTACACTCATTGCATGAGTTAAATCTGGTCTAAAATAAACTATAACATACATTAATTTTCCTACAACATTGGCATAAGATATCTTACTCATCTGTAATCTTTTTTGCCCGATCTTGGGACACAACTGATTGGACAACTGATTATGTTGGTCAATGGGTGTAGCAACTACCTTTACTTGATTCATTCCGAGTAGGGATGACAATTTCAATCCGACTCGTGCCATTTGGGTTGTCTCGCCCCGAACCCATAGTAAACAGGGCGGGTCTGGGTATCACTCTCGCCCCGTGACCCATTTTTAATATTAATTTTTATATATATTATACATATAATTAATGTAATATATGTCTATATTATACTCCATTTGTCCCCTACTTAATTGTCATTTTTGGCGTCCCTTACTTAATGACACATACTTAAAATAGTAAAAACACATTTTAACTATCCCCTCAATACATCTCAATATTACATCAAATGTCATCACTTTATTCACACTAAAAAAATATATTTATTACTCATAAATTAAAGTGAAAAATCTTTACTATATACCCTCACTTTTTTGTTCCACAATGATGTCCCTACCCGTGGGGGTATCATACGAGTGATTAGAGTACTTGGTGTGCTCTAAGTGTAAGAAAAATAAATAGCTCTATAAGATAACTAGTCGGCTGATTTGCCAGGGGCCTAGGACTAGTTAGTCAGTTGATGATTATCAAACAAAACTAAGTGCGGAAATGTGGTAGCCCATGATTATACTCATTTATTTTGTGAAAAACCTTTGTAAATCATTTTATGCACGATCAATTGACTTGATGTCAGCTTATAAAGATGAATTGTTAAAACGGACCGAACTCTTGACTTCGGTGTCAAAATTTTCTCCATAATATATTTTTGGACTCAGAACGATGAGTCCATCAAGAGTCATTGCTTCGTCATGTCTAGCGAGTAAATAAGAGCGTATCAACTGATACAAAACGTTCTTTTCAAAACAATGTTATGCAATATGTAAACATGCATGATAAAGCAGTAAATAACACAGTCATTTATAGTGGTCCAGATTTCAGTCCTAGTCCACTCTTACAACCCAACTGTGATATTAATCCCTTTAAAAGGGCTTGTAATCTTTTACATGCCAAGAGTAACACGTCTTGCTACTTTATAGTTTCAAGAGAAAACTTTGAGCTCGGTGCACTTCCAAAGTACAACTGTCTCCTCTAGCCATTATGAGGGGCTAGCACTCTTACAGTGGTTTCACACAAACTTTGCTTCTAAGGGTTTATGATAGAAGGTTGGTTTAGTGTATATGAATATGTGAGATTTTTCCTTACAATCTGATTTAACCTCATGCTAGGATTGGGAAAATCTCTCTATGCTTTGGATATGTATATGGACAATACAGACTTAGGAATTGTGAGTTCACTCACTGTTTGGAAGATGATGATTAATGTTGAATCTTCATGAACGATCTCTTAAGTTGTTCTTGATTGATGAACACTTAAGCTATTTGCTCGACCTTGGCATCCCTTCACTCTTGCGTGAGGTATGGATATGAACTCATATATATAGTGTAGATTTGAATGTTACCGTTGAGAGTAACTTCAAATCTCCACTAATTCATGAATCACAATCTTTTGATTGATATGATGAATATTACCGTTAATGTCCATCATATCTTTGACTTTCCATTCTTGTACTATTAGAAATTAATATACAAGAATTAATTTCACACCTCTCTACAAGTTCAAACTTTTAGATGCGACATAATTCTTTCATGGTATCATAGCCTTCAGGCAAACGATCTGGGTTCGATTCCTGCTGGAAGTAACTCCACCCATTTAAATTGTCCACTCAATGGGTCTCCTCCCCAAAGGGTAAGAGGTGATAATTCAGCGCACGAGTGAGGAGGAGTATTAGGATTTAATATACAAGAATGAACTCCACACCTCTCTACAAGTTCGGACTTTCGGACTTTTAGATGAGACAAAATTCTTTCATGTACACTGTACGGACTTTTAGATGAGACGAAATTCTTTCATGTACACTGTATATTGTCAAATTCTTGGGGTATGTGGTAATAGACTTAGAATGGAATGAGCATTCATGAGTTTATTTCTAATCTCATGATTGGTATGTTTTTTCATTTGGAATCCTGATTCCACAAGGAATGGTGATTCCCAAAAATAAAGAATTGTGATTTCTCTTCACCCCCTGTCTTTCCCCATTTCATTCCGTGTGAAATTATTATTATTTTTTAAAAATTTAAAATAAAATCATCACTTATATTTTATTTTTACAAAATTATCCTTTCCAATAATTAAACAAGATATTCATTAATCATGATTTTTAATCAAAATCTTGAACCCTAATTCACGCAATGAATTTCATAAACCTAATTCTCTAATCCCTACAATCCAATTGACGACTTCACGCAAGAAAAAAGATGTCAAGGAGACTTCACGCAAGAATAAAGATGTCAAGGAGAAAACGACGTTGATTAAGAAATATCCAGAAGTTCTGTTCTATGATATATATCTGTGGGTATATATATATATATATATATATATATATATATATATATATATATATATGAAAAAACAAAAACAAAGAAAAAATAATTATAGATATAATTGTTTTTTAATTGTGTTCATCCATGATTTGGAAGGATATAATATATATATATATATACTTTTTCTTGATTGCAAAATGAATCGTTTCTTAATTGCAGAAGGGCCTGTTCACCATTTTTTTTAAATTATAAATTATTTATCTAAAATTTTATTATTATATTAATAATAGCATATTGATTAATTTAATATATTTTTAAAAAAATATATATTGAAGGGTATTTTAATAATTCAACATAAACTTTGTACATTATTTTGCATTTAATTTTATTATACCAATCATGATAATGGAATCAACCAATGAATGATTTTTCCATTCCTAGTTAATACCAATCATGAAAATTCCATTCAAACATTCATTCCATTCAATCATTCATAACATTCTTGAGTTTAATCCATTCAGACACAATTTCATTCAATCATACCAATCATGCTTTTGTGTTCGCTGCACATATATAATCGATCAAATTTTGACTGAAAATTAGCTACTAAAAATTCAACTACTAGTCCCAGATGACTGGGCAAAACGTCGTTAATTATCTCGTGAAGAAATTAATTATAACCATGATTAAAAGTAAAAAATGATGAAAATCATCCAGAACCGTAATGAAAGTCATGGAATATATAATTAATTAAGAAAATAAATTCTCTATTTACTCGTTCATATTTAAGAATTATTTCAATTTTTTTTTCATTTCTATAATTTTCTAAAATCATTTTATTAATTTTGAACAATCTCATGCATTTTTACAGTCGACTTTGATCCTGAGGAAAATCTTCAACGACATGAAACGGCAACCATTGAACAAGTTGGTAAGTTATGACAATTAATGTCGAGACAGATAATTGTTTATAAATTTTATAATTCCCAATTTTTTTTTCTTTGTCCAATTTTATAATTTTCTAAAATCATTTTATTAATTTTGAACAATCTCATGCATTTTTACAGTCGACGTTGATCCTGAGGAAAATCTTCAACGACATGAAACGGCAACCTATGAACAAGTTGGTAAGTTATGACAATTAATGTCGAGACAGATAATTGTTTATAAATTTTATAATTCCCATTTTTTTTTTCTTTCTCCAATTTTATAATTTTAATTTCCTAAAAAAATATTACTCTCATGCACGGGTTTTTCTATTATTAGGAAGGCTTCGCACTTCGTGATAATATGAAACACATTAAATACCATTGGGTCATTAATCCAACGTATATAATTATTTGTATATGATTGCACTTCGCAATAGTGTGTTTGCTCTATGCAATGTGCAACCGCGCAACTTCGACTTACTAATAAATTAAATTAATTAATAAATATATAATGACAATAATATCCTTGAAAATTTAAATAAATTTAAATATTTAATAATAAAATACTATACAATTATGGTTATCAAACATGTCGGGCCGGGCCACACTTTTCGGGCCTGATCAGCTCGCCATGTCACTTTTTCGGGCCGGGGCAAGCTGTTTTCGGGTCTGGCTGTTTTCAGGCCAGGTTGGGCTGTTTTCGGGCTGACTGGAACATTTTTGAGGGATCGGGCCAATGTGGGCCCTTTGGGCTTTGAGCGGGTTGTCGGGTCATCGAGTCAAAATGACCCAATTTTTTATAATTAAAAAATAAATAAATGTTAATATTTATAATTAAAAAATAAAATAAATAAATGTTAATTAAAGAGATGTTTAATTAAAAATATTATAAGGACATTTTAGTATTTTTATATATTTTTTTAAAAAAATATTAATTATTTTGCGAAGTTTGACCGCACTATGACGAAGATATATGAGGTGTTAATTTTTGATTGGTCACCTATTGTCAGGAAGTGCGAATGATAGAAAGACCCTACTCGTCTCATCCACTACTTTATTTCTATTTATCACCTTCACTCTCAAATTTCCACTTTTTACATAAACAATTAATTTTTTTAAAAATTCGTGTTTAATTCAAATGAAAATTATAAAAATGGAGGGATGGAGTAATTCATATAATTGTTTAATACATCTGACCATTATGCATATATGTTTGATCAGATTCCGAAGTTGATGACGAGGGATGCCTAACATTGCTGGCCATGGTTCTACTTGGTCTTATAATCTGTGTTATATATGTCCCACTGGCGGCAATAATCTATTCTTCAGTTTGGTTGGCGAAGCATATTTTTTGTATGTTTACTAGTATATAAATTAAAATTAAAACCCACATATTATAAGTATAGTATATATTATTTTGTAATTATTATTATTCCAGTGCCACATCAGGATTTTGTTTAACATTAATTACTTAATTACGTAAGTTAAACAGATAATCACAATGTGAAAATGGGATAACAATAATTACAAAATAATACTGTAATCAATACTTACAATAGTACTCTTAAACTACACTCATTTTGGACAAGTGAGTTTATATATGTAGTTAATTATAATATTAATTAATTTGTTGGCATGCATATAGTAATTGTTTTACATTATGCAGATTCCAAAGTTGATGAAAAGGGATGGAGCTTTGAAACAATATGTTTTAGTCTATTTGAGTTTACATGCTATGCTATATATTACCCACTGGCCGCAATATTCAATTCTTCAGTTTGGTTGGCGAAGCATATTATTGGTATGTTTACTACAACCCAAGTTTTTTAAAAAAAAACCCACACTCAGTTTGAAGTTAATTTTTATTTCATAATGGTACAACCGTTAGTACATCAAATTGAAAAATATCCCCTTTTATTATTATTCAATTATCTATATATAGATTTCTTGCAAGAATTAATGCACGTTGTAGTTCTTTTGATATTAATTACCACTATTAATTAATTAAATTAAAATTAATTTATAGATGTTCATTTACTTAACTTTATTATAATACAATTTTTTTTTTTGGTTTATTTTAGAAGAGTACTCCGTTTATTTTTAAGTAAAATACAATTTAAAACATGTCTTTTATTCATATACACAATTTTGTATTTAATTATAATTGGTTATTTAATTATGTTCTATAATTGCTTGTATTTTTATTTCTCTTTTAATTTTCTTACTGAAATTATTTTAAATTAGGTATATAATTAAATAATTATATTAATTAAAGAAATTAGTAGGTGAAATAGCGGAAGGTTATCAAGAAGAGATGAACATTTTGATACTATTTATACTAGGTTTTTTTTTTTTTTTTTTTTGATTACAAGTTAAATACCCCATCCCTTTTTTCCCCTCCCCATGACTCGAACCCAGGACTTGTGGCCTAGGTAGTGGTGCTCTAACCACTTGAGCTATCCCACTTTGTCACTATGTATACTAGGTGATGATCTCACAAATATTATTTCAATATCAAATTCAACAACCTAAACAATCCAAAACCACAACTATAAATATGTTTCAAACTCAAAAACCTAGTATTTGTGGGCTTATTACCAACTATAAATGACTAAAATTGAAAGTAATTGTCATAATGAAAGAAGTTGACATAAAACTTCACACGACCAAAAATAACACAATCTCTCTTTGTTGGTCCTGAAAGGAGTGTGACACAAGTGTATGGAGGGGAAGGGGAATGCACTTGTGTATGTGAATTTTAGACTTTTTTTAACAGAATACAGTTTAGAAGAGTTTTCCAAACAAACTCTCTAAACACTTTTAATAAAAGTTATAAATGTGGAATAGATAGGCCCTTAGATAAGACTCATTTTATGATCTGAAAACTTGTTTAAGCTGTTAGGAATTAATATACAAGAATTAGTTCCCCACCTCTCTACAAGTTCGGACTTTTAGATGAGACGGAATTCTTTCATGGTATCAGAGCAAACTGGGCAGAAACGACCTGGGTTCGATTCCTGTTGAAAGCACTCCATCCATTTAAATTGTCCACTTGATGGGCCTCCTCCCCAAAAAGGGTAAGAGGTGTTAATCCGGCCCACGAGTGAGGGGGAGTGTTAGGAATTAATATACAAGAATTAATTCCCCACCTCTCTATAAGTTCGGACTTTTAGATGAGACGGAATTCTTTCATAAGCATGCAATATTGATTTATTAGGGGAGTTGTCCAAAAATTGTTTTTGATCAGAATATTTCTAGATGAATTAACAATTGTGAGTGCAGAGTATTTGTATGAAATATGAATAACTTTAAAGTAAAGAACACAAACACTTATAGTAGTTTAGAGTCTCAAGCTCATAGTTTCACACTTCAGCTACAACACACCTTACAGACAATCTTTACTTAGGATTGGATTGTTTTTCCAACTGAAATATCCTTTACAATGTGAGAATAATGATAAGAGTATAATTTATCTCTAAGCTTAGTATATGAGATTGGGTTAGATTCTTGATCAAAGAAGGTTAAATGATCATAAGAGAACCAGTGATTCAAATAAGTTGGATTCTGAACTTGAATAGCTTTGTATGCTTGGTTGCTTTGGTTTTCAGTGCTTGATCAGTTTGTGATCCTTCTGTATTTATAGTAAGTTTGAATATATATCCGTTGGAGAGATATATAGTCTTAAATTCTATTTTAGGACTCTTGATATGAACATGTAGTTATGTTTCTTCCATTGAACAGTGATTTGTCAAGACTTTGAGTTCTTCTTGTCACTTTAAAGTTGTTCTGAGTTTCAGCTTTTACACTCTTCCCAATGCCTCAATCATTTGTACTCAACGGATGGATTGGGACTATGCATCTGATTGTTCTCTTCTGATTCAGTGAACAATCCTTATGAGTGTTGCTTTCCTGAATAATTTCCAGTCCAGTTTACTTAGACTTCAGAGATTTTCACAGACCTTTCTTCTCAGTTGAATTGACTTCCTCTTTCTTGGATTTGATCTAGTTCCAAAGGAAAATTCTTCTAAATGTTCATGAGTCTTGATAGTGTATCAGTAGAGTTATCCAACTTCTGGCTTGTTATGTCTTTATTGTCCTTGGCAAAGCTTCAGTGATCTTGTCCAACTGAATCTGACATTCGTCTCTCCTTATAGTATACTTGAAAAATCTTTAGAATATGTCATTCGTGTCTCCTTATAGTATACTTGACAAGTTTATTAACTTCATTTCAGCTAACTAGCTTGATTTATATGTTCCAATATCTCTAAAACATATCTATTTATTTGTCTTACTAACATAGATGGACTATCTCAGGGGTTTTGGTATTAGATCGAAATTTATTTTATTTCCCAACACTCTTCCCATTACTTCTTTGGTTTGAATATTTTGTCGTTGGTTTTTAAGAACCCTATTGCCACATCATTCTCCCCTGCGGAAAGGAGGTTCGCCCTCAAACCCAAATCCCCAAAATCCTCATTGTTGTTGTCGCCGATGTACGGGATCAAATGCTTCACATTAAAAACGTCGAGCGTGCGCAAGTGGGACAAAAGTTTCAACTTGTAGGCTAGGTTGATCTTGGCGAGCACCTCAAGCGGCCCAATGCTTCACAGCCCACACGAAGTCCCCGAGTTCAAACTCGACATGCCAACGACTACGATCTGCAACAACTTTATAGTCCAAAGTTGAGGTGAGAAGCTGATCGTAGGTTGCTCGATGGGTGCTGCTCAAGGCCTCAATCAAATCAATTGCGCAAGGGACGGCCCGAATAGGAGAATGTAGGGCAATTAAATCAATTGACCCACGCGGAAGGACTGCGTACACAACCTGAAATGGAGTGAGACTAGTGCTTCGGCTCATAGCCGAATTTTGTGCGAATTCAGCCTAGCTGAGGCGAGAATCCCACGTACAAAGGTGCTTTCCAACCAGGCACCGTAACAAATTGTCCAAAGACATATTAACGACCTTAGTTTGCCCATTCGTTTGAGGGGGGTAGGCGCTGCTAAAGTCCAAACGAGTGTTTGTCGGGCGCCATAGGCTCTTCCAAAATAAACTTAGGTGTGTCACAATCGGACACAATCGATGATGGCAGCCCATGCAAACGATATACTCTTCTAAAAAAAGATTGGCAACATGAAGGACTTATGCAGTTTTCTTGCAAGGGATATAATGTACCATCTTAAAGAACCGGTCAACCACAACAAAAATAGAATTAAAGCCTCGGAAATCCTAATCAACTCCAACATGAAGTCCATGCTAATGGCCGTCCACGGGGTGTTGGAAATTTAAAGCGGGCAGTAAAGGCCTGCATTAGTCGCCCCATTTTTCGATACCTGGCAAACACAACATCTCTCCACAAATCGTCTGACGTTGCAGCGCAACGTGGGCCAAAAATATGATCGATGCACCAACTCAATAAAGGGATCATGGACCACGTGCCCATAACCGTGTAGCTCGGCAATGAGGTGGAGACGAAGTTTGGATTCAAGGATGCACAGTCGGGTGCCCTTAAACAATAACCCATTTACTCGGTGCGAAGAATAAAAAAGATCGACTGTAAATGATCCAAGTGGGCAGTCAAGCTCTTACTATAAATCAGTATATTGTCAAAATACACCACCACACAAGTACCAATAAGAGCCCACAAAGCTTGGTTCATGACACTCATAAAAGTGCTCGGCTCGTTGGATAAACCAAATGGTATCACGAGCCACTAAAAAAGCCCCTCCCGAGTTTTGAACCATTTTCCATTCGTCGCCCAAGCGAATTCAAATTTGATGATACCTACTTGTCAAGAAATTCGAGTCGGTTAGACGTCTCCAACCAAGTAGAATACTTGAAGATATAAGAAATAACTGCTCTAGGATAGTAATTCAAAAAGTAAGCAACGAGACAAACAACACACAAGGATTTAAGTGGTTCGATCAATGTGATCTACATCCACTGGACCAGACGAGTACTTCTTTGATTGATCAAGAATGTTTACACACTCATTCACTCGGAATAGGATATTTCCTCACTTCACTCGTGAACTCACACAACTCAAAAGATTACAAAACGTACTACAATCTACTATCCAACCTTTACAATATACACAAACAAGAGTTTATAAAGACCAAAGGTAGTTACTGCTGTTAGGAACTGTTTGAGTAGTTATCAACCGTTTGCAACCGCTTGTAACTCCCCATGTGCTCTGTTATTTGCCCAACTGAAATGGTAGTTATGCCCTCAAGTAGTTGTAACTGTAAAACTGTTAGTTAAACTAACTAACTTCGAACCAGAAGACTTGTCCATAAAGATCAGATCACTACTTAGTGTTCTGATACTCAACTCTTCTGCTCTGATGATCAAAAGCTAACTCTGCTGATAGACTTCATACTGTGCTGATCTTAACTGCACTGACCAAGTACTGTGCTGACCCAAGTACTGTGCTGATCTGGTACTGAGCTGATCCAGTACTGTGCTGATCTTACTGTGCTGATTTAGCCAACTGTGCTGAACTCTAAGCATCACCTTCTCATCTGATTGAAACCCTTCAACTCATCTGATAAGGCCTAAGTTATCTTATTTGATCCTATCAGCTCACTACTCACTTAGTGTGCTGATTCTGAGATTATGAGATAACACTCACAATTCTCCACCTTTAGCTCATAATCGAACTAACCTCCACCAAAACATAAAACACTATCCTCCTCAAAGAATAGCCTCCACTACTGATCTTCTGCCACAAGAACAGTAGTCTTCTCCTAAGAGGAATTAATGCAGTCCAATAAGTCTAAGACACAAGCCAAACTTCTCTTTTGGCAATGCCTTAGTGAACGCATCAGCAGGGTTCTCCTCTGTAGCAATCTTCACTACCTGGACCACCCCCTTCTCTACAATATCTCTTACAAAGTACAGCTTCACATCAATATGCTTAGTTTTCTCATGATACCCCTGATGCTTTGCAAGATGTATTGCACTTTGGTTATCACAGAAGACAGTCACACTTCTTTGTGATATACCAAACTCCTTCAAGATCCCCCTAAGCCACATGCTCTCCTTAACTGCCTCAGTCAAGGCCACATATTCTGATTCTGTAGTAGATAATGCAACTACGGACTGATGTATTGACCTCCATGATATAGTTGTACCAAATAAGGTGAATACATACCCTGTCAAGGACTTTCTTGTGTCTACATTGGCTGCATAGTCGGCATCAACATATCCCACAAGTGCTTCTCCCTCATCTGATATCTTCTGAAATTTCAGACCTTTCTCAGCTGATCCCAGAACATATCTCATGACCCACTTAACTGTCTCCCAATGACTTAAGCCTGGATCACTCATGTATCTGCTGATCACACTCATTGCATGAGTTAAATCTGGTCTACAACACACCATAGCATACATTAAACTCCCTACTGCACTGGCATAAGGAACCTTACTCATCTGAGTTCTTTCTTGGCTGTTCTTGGGACACATCTGATTGGATAGCTTCTGATGCTGACCAATTGGTGTAGAAACTGACTTAGCTTGATGCATCCTAAATCTCTCTAGCACCTTCTTCAGATAGGTAGGCTGACTCAGCTGAATTGCTCCCTCAACTCTACTGATCTCCATCCCCAAGATCACTTTAGCTTCACCAAGATCTTTCATCTCAAACTCCCTTTTGAGAATCTCTTTCACTTGATTGATACTGTTAGTAGACTCCCCAGCTATTAACATATCATCAACATACAACAGAAGATAGGTAACTGAACTTCCAACTCTTCTGAAGTAAACACAGCTGTCATACAAGCTTCTTGCAAAACCAGCTGAGCAAATGTACTCATCAAACCTTAAGTACCATTGTCTAGGGCTTTGTTTGAGGCCATAGAGTGATTTTCTGAGTAAGCACACTTTGTCTTCTCCATCTTCTATGTCCAACCCTTCTGGTATTTTCATGTAGATCTTCTCATCTAAAGTCCCATGAAGAAATGCTGTGGTCACATCCATCTGATGCAGCTCCAATTCATATTGAGCAACCATAGCCAACAAGATTCTGATGCTACAATGCTTAACAACAGGAGAGAAGATTTCATTAAAGTCAATACCTTCTTTCTGTGTAAATCCTTTAGCTACAAGCCTTGCCTTGTACCTAATCTTGTCACCTCTCTGAGCCTCCACCTTCTTCTTGTAGATCCACTTACACCCAACAAGTTTCTTGTTCTTAGGCCTCTCAACAATCTCCCAAGTCTGGTTTTTGTTCAGAGATAACAGTTCTTCCTCCATAGCAACTAACCACTTCTCTTTGTCATGGCAGTTGATGGCTTCTGTGTAAGTTTTAGGCTCCAGAGACTCCACCTCAAGGGCTGCACATAATGCAAATGATACCATGTCAGCTTGACCATACCTCTGAGGTGGGTGGACTTCTCTTCTGGTTCTGTCCCTAGTGAGCTGATAGTCATGAAGCTAAGTATCACTATGAGTAGTCTCCTCCTCATCTGGATCAATCTGATCTTCAGTTACTGTTCTGGTTTCAACATGCTCCACCTCAACCTGTGTCTCATCTGGTCTGTTGTGTGCTGTACTTGAACTTGCATCTTCTTTCAATGGCATTCTACTTTCATCAAAAGTTACATCTCTGCTGATAATACACTTCTGCATCCCAGCTTCAAGGCACCACAACCTATACCCTTTCACTCCTGAAGGATACCCTACGAACACACACTTCAAGGCTCGAGGCTCAAGCTTATCTTGCTTGACATGGGCATATGCTGAACAACCATAAACTCTCAAATTACTGTACTCAGCTGTATGGCCAGACCATAATTCTTCTGGGGTTTTAAATTGCACAGCTGAGGAAGGGCTTCTGTTTATCAAATAGGCTGCTGTTGACACTGCTTCTCCCCAAAATACTTTAGGCAATCCCGAGCTGCTCAACATGCATCTAACTCTCTCAAGCAAAGTCTGGTTCATTCTCTAAGCTACTCCATTCTGCTGAGGTGTACCTGGTACTGTTCTGTGCCTCACTATACCCTTCTTCTTGCAGAAAACATTGAACTCTTCTGATATGAATTCCAACCCATTATCAGTTCTCAAATGCTTGAGCTTCTTTCCAGAGACATTCTCAACCTCAGTGAGCCATTCCTTGAACTTTTCAAATGCTTCTGACTTGGATTTCAGGATAGTGATCCATACCTTTCTTGAGTAGTCGTCTATGATAGACATGAAGTATCTCCCACCACTTCTGGTCTGATTCCTAGCTGGCCCCCATAAATCTGAATGGACATAGTCCAAAATTCCTTTGGTAGAGTGTGAACTCTTTCCAAACTTCAATCTCTTGGATTTCCCAAGAATGCAGTGCTCACACAAATCAAGCTTTGTGATCTTGTCACCACCTAGAAATCCTTGCTTACTTAGCTCAAGTAGGCCCTTCTCTCCTACATGACCTAATCTTCTGTGCCACAACATTGAGTTGTCTTGCACCCTTGCCACATCTGATCTCCCAACTACTGTTCCTCCCTTAAGAAAGTAGAGATCTTGTCTTCTCTCACCTTTAAGAACAGTAAATTCCCCCTTTGAAACTCTGAGCTCTCCATCTTCTGACTGGAATTTATAGCCCATTGAATCCAGCATACCAAGAGATATCAAATTTCTCTTGAGTTCAGGAACATACCTGACCCTCCTGAGAATCCTCACTACTCCATCATACATCTTCAAGTGTACTGTACCTTCACCTTTGACTTTGCAAGTGTGGTCATTCCCTAACAACACAGAACCTCTATTCTGATGCTTAAAATCATGAAACCAATCTCTCCTTGGAGTCATGTGGAAAGAACACCCTGAATCTAAAATCCAATCCTGCTGTTCTTTAGTGGAAGTGATGGATAGGGACTGAGCTGACTCATAGCCTTTCTGCTCCTTATCTTCTTGGGTTTGATTTGCTTGATTCTTATCAACAGGGTTCTTGGGACCAGCTTTTCTCATAAGCTGTTTGTACTTGTAACAAGTACTCTTAAAGTGCCCAGGTTTGTTGCAGTGGTGGCATACAACTTCCCCTTGATTTGACACAGCTGATTTTCCCTTATCAGCTCCCTTGGGTTGACTAGACCCCTTCTTGGAGACAGATTTCTTCTGACCTCCCTTGATTGCCAATCCTTCTCCACTACTGCTCTTATCTCCTTGAGATGTTTTATTATGCAGCAGCTTGGACTTGACAACCAAGATCACATCCTCCAATGTGATTGCCTCCTTTCTACCATACAAGATGGTGTCCTTTAGGATTTCAAAGGACTTAGGAAGAGCACTCAACAAGATCAGAGCCTTATCCTCTTCATCTAACTTGACATCCAAATTCTCCAGATCATCAAGAATCTTGTTGAACTCATCTAGCTGCTCCGTAATGGGTTTATCATCTCCCATTCTAAAGGCATACAACTTCTGCTTCGAATAGAGTCGGTTAGCAAGAGTTTTCACCATATATAACTTCTCAAGCTTATCCCAAACCTCCTTCAAGACCTTATCTCCAAGGCAGAGTAGGATCGTGCTTCGAGCTTTTCTGAGCAACTTGCTCTTTTCAGCCGCAGCTGCTGCAGTTTCTCCTTCTGCAGTCTCTTTGGATTCTTCGAGAGCCTCGAATAATCCTTGCTGTTCAAGGAGGGCCTGCATCTTGACCTTCCACAGCCCAAAATCTCCAGTGCCTGTAAACTTCTCTATGTTGTACTTGGTAGAATTCCCCATCTTAGATCTGCTGCTATTTCAGTTCCCACAGACGACGCCAATTGTCAAGAAATTCGAGTCGGTTAGACGTCTCCAACCAAGTAGAATACTTGAAGATATAAGAAATAACTGCTCTAGGATAGTAATTCAAAAAGTAAGCAACGAGACAAACAACACACAAGGATTTAAGTGGTTCGATCAATGTGATCTACATCCACTGGACCAGACGAGTACTTCTTTGATTGATCAAGAATGTTTACACACTCATTCACTCGGAATAGGATATTTCCTCACTTCACTCGTGAACTCACACAACTCAAAAGATTACAAAACGTACTACAATCTACTATCCAACCTTTACAATATACACAAACAAGAGTTTATAAAGACCAAAGGTAGTTGCTGCTGTTAGGAACTGTTTGAGTAGTTATCAACCGTTTGCAACCGCTTGTAACTCCCCACGTGCTCTGTTATTTGCCCAACTGAAATGGTAGTTATGCCCTCAAGTAGTTGTAACTGTAAAACTGTTAGTTAAACTAACTAACTTCGAACCAGAAGACTTGTCCATAAAGATCAGATCACTACTTAGTGTTCTGATACTCAACTCTTATGCTCTGATGATCAAAAGCTAACTCTGTTGATAGACTTCATACTGTGCTGATCTTAACTGCACTGACCAAGTACTGTGCTGACCCAAGTACTGTGCTGATCTGGTACTGAGCTGATCCAGTACTGTGCTGATCTTACTGTGCTGATTTACCCAACTGTGCTGAACTCTAAGCATCACCTTCTCATCTGATTGAAACCCTTCAACTCATCTGATAAGGCCTAAGTTATCTTATCTGATCCTATCAGCTCACTACTCACTTAGTGTGCTGATTCTGAGATTATGAGACAACACTCACACTACTCTTAAGATTCAGTTTACTGAAAATAGAGGCACCACTTAATTGGTCCAATAAATCATCTAATCGAGGAATATGAAATTTGTAACAGACTGTAATCTTGTTGATAACCCAACTATTAACACACATGTTGCACGTCAAATCCTTTTTGGGAATCAGAAGAGATGGTACGACACATGGGCTCAAACTCTGTTGCACCACCCCCACGTGTCACTAATTCCTCAACATGTCTTTAGAGTTCAACATACTCTACCGGGCTCATCCTTTAATGTGGTCGATTGGGTAGGGAAGCGACCGACACCAAGTTGATATGATGTTGTATATCTCAAAGCGGAGGCAAACCAAGAAGCAGATCGGCGGGAAAGACGTCTGCAAACTCCTCAATTAGTGATCTGACCTCCGGAGGTAAGGTATTAGGTTGATCCCAGGTCTCAATGTAGATTGATGGTCCCAAAAGAAGTGTGACATGATTTGTATGGGGGAGGGGGCGGAAATACACGTGTGTGCCCTTTTCAAAACCTTTTCAAATAATAAACACACAATGCTCAGAGTCAGATAAGTTGTCCAGATTCAAAGTCCTATGAAAATACCTTTTGAGTATTTTTACAAGTCTTGAACACTTATACAAACTATATGCGGTATCATAAATTTTTACAAGTCTTGAACACTTATACAAACTATATGCGGAATTTATGATAGACACTTTTATACTTTTTAAAAATATTTAACAAATCAACTAATTTTACTCAAACAAAAAATCAATACTTGTGTTTAATTACTCTTATGAAATACAATTTTCAAATATAAACTATCACGTGTAAGATGAAATCAAGTTTTATGCACACTTAAGCAATAAACAAGTAATGAACAAGAAAATATTAAACAAGTAAATGGAAAATGTAAATAACACAAGATGTATAGTGGTTCGGAGGCTAAACTGCTGCTATGTCAACTCTTCTAATTTAATAGGATAATTCCTTAATCTTCTTGGAATTGACTTGTTTTTACAGTGTCAATTAAAGCGCACTCTCTTCTTCTCTTGATTTCTTACAACCTTCTCTTGTTGCAATACTCTCAAATTACTACGAACTCAACAATACTCTCAAATATCTCTCAAAGTGAAAGTAAGGTTTTGTTCTTGGTTACCAACTAATGTGATATCCTTTACAATTAAGATCAAGTGTAAAAGCCAGGGTATCATTTTCTAGGCTTTGGATAATCTTGTAAAACTGCCTAGTGGAACTATAAGATAACACTCAAATAATGCTTAAAAGCGTAATCTCTCGAAGGTTTGAGTGTTGGATATGCTTGAATAAAATTTTCTATAGTTTCAGCTTTTGTGTAAGTTCCCTTGTTTGAAATAATTCAAGTCTTGGCCTATTTATAGATTTAAGAAACTATCGGTTGGTGGAGATAGTACCCTAATCCATAAATTTGAACTTTTAAATAGTTCAAGGGCCTGCATGCAAATAGTACATGCATTCACGCCCATTTCTGAAAACTTCCTTCTGTTTTTAGAGTTTGTTGTGCGCAGGTGACATGTGAACTCAACCATTGACATTTATGGAATATTTCTGACACTTTAAATAACGTCTTGATCTTGTCCTATGTTAAGCTAAGTCATCCATGCCTTTTGTCCATAAGTATGCGAACTTATCTGAATGGACACTCCATTCTCTTGGACATTTTCACTTGTATTCCATTCTGAACACGTCTCCATAGGGCTTGACCATTCTTCTTAACTTGTAAAGTATTCTCGATCTTCTTTATTCATGTGACTTTGATCATATGACTGGTGCAAAGTCATTTAGAAGTCAGTTCTTCTTGAAAACAATTCTGGTCATACTCCCTTGCACCTGACTTTTCTTCTACATCTATCTTAACTTAATATATCTTTAATCTTCATAGATCTTAGTCTCTTCTTTTCTTTTGATCTTCATGACTGATTGCTCTTCATCATTTTTTGCTCTTTCATAAATGTTTGCTCTTCATATCAGTTGACATAGATCCTAAAAAAAAAAAAAAAAAGCTCTCTAATATATATGTATGTGCTTACTAATTTGAAAGACCTATAATGCTAATTCATCATACTTAGGGTTTTCTATGGTTTTGATATCTATTCAAAATCAAATTTCTTACTTTTATTAATATAAACCACATCCCAACACCGATCAACAATAAAACCATAGGAGTCGAGGAAAGCTCCCTAAAAAAGGTTGTCTTGTTCAGCAAAAACACTAATTCGGTCGACGTAGGCTACTTCAGAACCGAAGAATGCAAAATAATTTTTGTTCCATCAAACGCAAAACTGTAGGTGTTCAAATGGCCATCACACTAATCGATCATATTGCCAAGGTCGGCCTAATAACAGATGGAACACGTCCATGGGAACCACATCACACCAAACAAAATCCATGTACTTAGCACCAATAGATAACGACACTAACACACGCTTTGTCAATATGATCCCGATGGGCAGCGCTGTTGCTGTTGTTTTAAGAAAAGCACCCGTTGGTGGGCCTTCGAATATTAGGTGACGATCGATCTCACAAATATTATATCTCTTCCCATTACTTCTTTGGCTTGAATATTCTGTCGTGAGTTTCTAAAAACCCTGTTGCCACATCAATAGGTATATAATTATTTAGAGTAATGACATGTACAAGTGATTTATGCAAGTGGTTGATTCCATAATAAACTCACCATCGAATTTTATATCAAAGCCGTAATTATATTTTAAATATTTTATATATATATATATATTGTGTTATTGATAGATTTTTACAATCATATCCGTGTAATAATTAAGCCAAAAGTTATCTAGTATTTTATTTAATTAGAGCAACTCTTATGTGAGATTCTCTCACCGTGTATGTGTCGGATATCCTAAACTACAAAACATATGGAGAAAATGAAATGATTGATTAAATGTCATTGGGAATGAGGAATCTGCGCTGATTTAGAATACGGTGAATATTAGTACCATTTTAATAATTGTCCAAAATCATATGCAAAATAAAATAGTTTTTTTATTTTTAATTTGTGAGTAGGTTATGAAGAATATGTACGGGCGAAGAATACAAAGAAAAGATGCATATGGTCAGTGCAGGTGATGAATAAACTTATTGAAAAAAAGTATGCTGGAAAAGTTCGAACCTGTACAGAGGTTGGGAAATTAATTCTTGTATATTAATTCCTATTACTCCTCCTCACACGTGGGCCGCATTATCACCTCTTTCCCTTCGGGGAGGAGGCCCATCGAGTAAACAATTTAAATTGATGGGTGGAGATCATTTGCCTGGAGGCTCTGATACCATGAAAGAATTCCGTCTCATCTAAAAGTTCCAACTTGTAGAGAGGTGGGAAATTAATTCTTGTATATTAATTCCTATTACAGGCTAAGGAGACGAATGCTGAGGAACAACAAGGTGGAATGCAGGCTAACGGGACGAATGCTGAGGAACAACAAGGAAAGAAGGTAACTCGATCCGTTTCAGGCTAAGTGTATCATAATTTTACCATTTAGGGCCTCCACTATCTCACTCTCCCTTTCCTTTTTTTCTATTTCTCTAGCTACCTCAATATCTCACTATCCATATATTATTCGTTAAAGAGTGTGCACTTAGCCTAGGACGGACGTATTATTTTATGCACACTTTCCTTAACGGCGTTTCAACATTTTTTGCACACTCCAAAAAAAGAAATAATAATACCAATAATACCCCTCCTTTATTTTACCTTTAATCAATGAATTACCAATAATGCCCCTCCTTTATTTACCCTACACATCACTTTATTCCATTTTCTTAATCTCCGTGCCGGTCAAAGTGTGCATAAAATCCTGGGACGGAGGAAGTACTAGCTAATTCACTAATTAAAAATAATTTTTGGCCGGGGACAGAAAGTGGAATCGCCTATGCTAATTGCTGCAAAGAATGGAATATCAGAGATGGTGGAGGCCATTCTTGAATTAAGTCCAGACGCCATAAACGATGTAACCGCTGAGGAAAAGAACATTGCTATGTTAGCTGTGGAACATAGGCACCCTCATCTGTACGATTTCTTAATTGATAACCGGATATTCAATAAAAGGATATTAGCACAGGTGGATAAAGAAGGCAATAGTTTGTTACATATTGCTGCAAATCTCAAATCTGGAAAACAATATTGGTGGCGCATTCAGGGAGCTGCTTTGCACATGCAAATGGAAATCAAGTGGTATAAGGTACGGTACTAACTTTTTCCCAATTTTAATTAATTAATTAATGAGATATAAGTCAATTTAATTAGTTGCACAACTTTTTATTTTTTTTACAATTTGTTCTGTTTTGGTACCAAAAAAGTTAAATGTACCAAATTAGTCCCAACTTTTTGCAATTACATTTAACTGTTTTGGAACCAAAACAAAACTAATTGTAAAAAAATGGGACTAAATTGGTACATTATTAACTTTTTTAAGACCAAAACAAAACTAATTGCAAAAAAATGGGACTAATTAAATTGATACATTTAACTTTTTTGTGACCATTTCAATAAAGGTAAAAAGTTACGGGACTAAATTGACTTATATCCCTTTATTTAATTTAGTCGACATGTCGATCTGATCAAGAAAATAGAAATAATTAGTCCTGTCGATTTTCATGAATTGTTGTATTGATATTCAGCGGATAAAGAAGTCAATGCCCCCTCGATTCTTTGGCCGCCATAACTTGAAAGGGCAAACCGCAAAGGAGATATTCAAAGAAAGTCACCGCCATCTCATAGAAGAGGGGCGCCAGTGGTTGACCAGCACCTCCCAGTCGTGCTCGGTGGTGGCGGCACTCATAGCTACCGTCGCATTTGCCACCTCTACGACCGTCCCTGGTGGGCTCAATCAAAATAATGGTGTTCCAATTCTAAAACACGAACCAGTTTTCATTATATCTGCCACCGCATCGCTCATAGCTCTTAGTTCCTCCATGATATCAGTTGTCATGTTCCTTAGCATCCTTACATCCAATTTCAAACGAGAAGATTTTCGTAAGGATTTACCGTATAAACTTGTACTAGGATTAATATCTCTCCTAGCATCCATTGTTTCCATGTTTATCTCCTTCTTAGCTGGCCATTTCTTCGTCCTGATCAGGCAGGTATTCCATCAATTCGCCCCTTTATTTTACACTTTATTGTGTTCTCCCATGCTTATTTTCATCATCAGAAAATTCCCACTAAGCTTTGAAGTTGTGTGGACTACGTTCAGTAAGAAGCCACGCAAATGATGGATGGATGTATCCCCTCTTCTTTCAAATTAATTATATGTGCATGGATACAAGCTATATAAGTGTCTCTCTCTTTTGTTTGTTAAAATAAATGTACTCGCGCAGGGATAAATATAATATTTGTATTTCATATCTTGTATAAATACCCTATGTAATCTCTTCACTCATCAAGTATAAATACAATATATATAGTACGTGTTTGTGTGAATGTTATTAGAATCAATTTTCTTGAGATTAACAAAGAGTTTAGACTCATATATATACTAGTGCGAAAGTAACCAGTTAACCAATCTTGATTGGTTACTAAACTAACTCAAGCAAGACAGATGGGGACAAACGCAAAGCTTGGATCGGAAAAAGCCGAACAACGAATGAGGAAGACTTTTGGTAAAGATATCTGCAATTTGTAAGTTAGAAGGGACAAACCAAGTTGTTAGAAGACTAGAGATGACAAACTCTCTAACATGGTGGTAGTCAATGTCGATATGTTTTGCACGCTTATGTTCAACTGGGTTTTGGCTAAGGAAAATAGCACTCTTGTTGTCGCATAACAGGCGAGGAGGTATGGTAGGGAGCGCTCGAAGTTCTCAAAGAAGTGAAGTTACCCAAATTATTTCGGAAGCTGCAAAACTCGACCTACAAACAGTAAGTTGCTTCTTCACACTCCAGGAAACAAGATTCGATGGAGTAGTCGTATGTTGATCGTCGTGCCGGTATCTAAACATCGAGCCTAGTCGGTGTCCGAGTAGGCGAGAAGATGTGGGGGACCGCGAGAAAAATCAAGGCCGTACTGTAATGTGCCTTTGACACACCGAAGGATTCGCTTAACGGCCTGAAAGTGCTCAATAGTCAGACAAGATTGAAACTGGCTGACGGTGTTGACAGCGAAGGAAAGATATAGTTGTAAGTTACCCAATTCTTTGCGCCATCCATATCGTCTCTCCCTCCTAGCAACATCGATCGCACGCTGCCTCCCCCTACTAGCCACTCCCATTTGTCGCCTTCCCTCACTACCATGCACGGTGCCTTCCCTCCCCAACCACACACGCCGCCTCTCTCTTCCCCGCCACTTACAGCAAAGACCCATAGCGGGAAACAAGACGCGCAAGGCGCAGAAGAAACAATCAACAACAACTAAAACACTATACTAGCCAAGCACAATAAAACTACCTATGAAACAGTAAATGGGATCAACAAAGAAATACCCCAACGGTCACCGTGGCTCCGTTAGGACACTACAAGAAAACTGCAATTTAGCCGCGAAAAAAATTGTCGCTAATTTTTTTGTCGCAAACACATTAGCGACGGGTGCATAGCAACAAATTAAATCCTGCGACAATATTATTTCATCGCTAACTCATTAGCGACGAAAATATTAGAATTAGCGACAAAAAATTTTCGTGTCTAAAATAATAGCTCCTTACTTCGTTACTAATTTTTTGCGATAAATATTTTAATTTCGTTGCAAATGTTAGCGATGATGAAACCCATATTTTTGTCGATTATTCTCTAAACCCACTTCCGCACTCGACCAATCCGACCCGCACCCACACCCGCAACCAACCCGACACAACCGACCCGCACCCACACCCAACCGACCCACATCCACACCCACACCCAATCCGCGCATACCCATCCCTATTTTATTTAAATGACTATTTATTTGGTCTTTGTGGGAATCGATCCCCGATGGATGGGCACCCATAGTTGGGCGCCCACCATTCGGGCAAACAACTCTTTGGTTCAGTTTTTAATATTAATTATATGTATTAAATTGTTACTAATTTAGTTAATTTTACTCATTTAATTAATTTATTTCACATATATTAATTGATTAATTTTTAACTTATAACAATTATATATATATATATATATATATATATTTTGTAATTTTTAAAACAATTTCAATTGTAAAAAATCAATGTTATTTTAACAATTCCAAAAAAATAATAAATATTACATTCAATCTTCATCCTCTCATCTTTATGTCCATCTTCATTTGTGTTGGGATATGGTTTATATTAATAAAATAAAATTTGATTTTGATTTGATACCAAAACCCTAAGTAAAACCCCAAGTATGATGATTTGCCAAGTCTAGTTTTTCAGGTTAGAAAAGCTCATATATGTTAGGGAGCTTTAATTTTTTAGATAGATCATTCTTTAGAATCTATGACAAATGACCTGAAAGCACAAAGCACATGAAGTCAAGTATCATTGAAGACAAGGAGCTGAAGTGTTATGAAGAAAGTGACAAGGATTCATGAAGACAAGTATGTTGAATGACAAAAGTCAAGTATGATGAATTTGGATATTCATATACCTTGGACTTGGCATACTTATGGTCAAAGACGAGGTATAACTAGGCACTTTACCCAGTACAAGGCCGTTAGCGAGAAGGACAAAATTATTCCAAATTAGCCAAAGAATTAGTGCCACCTGTCACTGTGCATAACAAATTCTGAGAATGGAATGCAAAATGCAGAATGAACGTGAATGCATGTACTATTTGCATGCAGGCCCCTGAACAATTTGAAAGTTCAAATTTATGGATAAGTTTGCTATCTCCACCAACGGATAGTTTGCTTCATCTATAAATAGGCCACATCTTGAATCATTTCAAGATAACGAACGGGACATACATCAAGACACAAGCCATACGCATTCTATAGCAATAGCATTCAAAAGTATTCAAAACACTCGAGAGATTAAAGGTTTTAAGCATATTCATTTGTGAGTGTTATCTTTAGTCCTCACTAGGCAAGCTTATTGTTGATTATCCAAAGTCTAGACAGTGATATCCTAGCCTTTACATTCGTTCTTAAATTGTAAAGGATATCACAGTTAGTTGGTACTAGAACAAAACCCTACTTTCACCTTGAGAGATAATCTGAGAGTATTGTTGAGTTCGTAGTAGTGATTGAGAGTATTGCAACGAGAGAAGGTTGTAAGAAATCAAGAGAAGAGAAGAAGAAGAAGTAGAGTGCACCTTGGCACGGTAAAAACAAGTTAATTCCGAAGTGATTAAGGAATTATCCTATTAAATTAGGAGAGTGGACGTAGGAGCAGTTTAGTCTCCGAACCACAATACATCTTGTGTTCTTACTTACTGCATTTATCTTATTGCTTTAGATTTTGTGTTGTTATAATTGCTTACTGCTATTTGATAATATAGTATTTAAGTGCATATTACTTAAGGAGTATAATAGGGTCTATCATTTATTCTGCATACAAGTTGCATACTGTTAAGATCTGTTAGAATCTACTGTTTAGTATTTTCATAGGACTTGACATACTGTGTAGGGAAAATTTCAAAATACATCCTGTAACTTAGGTCGATTCCATTTTAAATCCTTTATGTTTTCACTTTTTCAAAATACGTCCTAAGGTGTCCAATTTACGTCCTGTAACTTAGGACAATTTCATTTTAAATCCTTTAAGTTTTCACTTTTTTCAAAATACGTCCTAAGATGTCCAATTTACATCATTTTTTTATCGAAAATTAATTTTTTTCTAGAAGCTGTCACGCGCGGCTCGAACTTTTGTTTAAAATTGGGGCTTCCGGCAAATTTGGTTATTGGGCACCTTAGGACGTATTTTGAAAAAGTGAAAACTTAAAGGATTTAAAATGAAATGAACCTAAGTTACAGGACGTAAATTGGATAAAAGGATGTAAATTGGACACTTTAGGATGTATTTTGAAAAAGTGAAAACTTAAAGGATTTAAAATGGAATCAATCTAAGTTACAGGACTTATTTTGAAATTTTCCCTACTGTGTAACTTATTTGACTCTGATTATTTGTGTTGATTACTTGCAAAAGTTTTTGAAAAATACATACACATGTATTCCCCCCCCCCCCCCCTACACGTGTCACACTCCTTTTTGGGACCAACAATTTGGATCTTCATATTTATAAATATTTTTATAAACATTCAAACTGATTTATATAAGATACAAAATTTTGGAGAGTTATTAAACATTTAAACTGATTTTCTAGATTTAATATGCATAGTTGAAGTAATACTCTTCCCTCATGCTTAGTAGAAATAACAAAAAATAATTAATGAAATCAAGAAAACAGAAAAATATAAAACAAACTATACATAATGAAATCAAGAAATTATATCCCAAAATAAATCAAACAAAAAACTTAATATGTCAAATTAATGAGTGTAAATGAAATTATATTGATCCTATTATTTCAAACATCATAGTGTTAGAATCGTCTCTATTGTTTCACACTATGCATGCACTCAAACTTTTTTCCTTTATTATGTTTAAACGACAACTATTTTTAATTCATGAGAATTAAACATGAAAATTTCTATTTCATCACTAAAATATTAGAGACAAAATATAATTTTTATTATTGTTCTGATTATTAACATAAAATATTGTTTTTCTAATAAGGTGATGAAATATTTTAATTTTTTCGCAAATATTAAATCCACAAAATTAGTCATACAAATTTCAACTTTTTCGCTAAAATATTAGCGACGAAATATAATTTTCATTATTGTTCTGATTATTAACAACAAAATGAAGTAATTCGTTGCTAGTATAGCGATGAAATATTTTAATTTCATCGCAAAAATTAATTTCAATAAATTAGGCACAGAAATTTCTATTTCATCACAAAATATTAGTGACGAAATATAATTTTCATTGTTGTTCTGATTATTAACAACAAAATGAAGCAATTTGTTACTAATATAGCGAGTAAATATATAACTTTTGTTGCAAAAATTAATTTCAAGAAATTAGCCACAAAATTTTTTATTTCATCGCAAAATATTAGGGACAAAATATACTTTTCATTGATGTTTTGATTATTAACAACAAAATGAAGCAATTGGTTGCTAATATAGTGATGATATATATAAATTTTGTTGCAAAAATTAATTTCAAGAAATTAGCCACGAAAATTTCTATTTCTTCGTAAAATATTGGCGACGAAATATAATTTTCATTGTTGTTCTGATTATTAACAACAAAATGAAGCAAATTGTTGCTAATATAGCGATGAAATATATAAATTTTGTTGCAAAAATTAATTTCAAGAAATTAGCCACGAAAATTTCTATTTCATCGCAAAATATTAGCGACGAAATATAATTTTCATTGTTGTTTTGATTATTAACAACAAAATGAAGCAATTTGTTGCTAATATAGCGATGAAATATATAAATTTTGTTGCAAATATTAAATCTAAGAATTAGCGACGAATTTTTTTATTTCATTGTAAAATATTAGCGACGAAATATAATTTTCATTGCTATTTTGATTATTAACAACGAAATGAAGCAATTTGTTGCTAATATAGCAATGAGATATATAAATTTTGTTGCAAATATTAAATCTAAGAATTTAGCGACGAAAACTTTTATTTCGTTGCTAAAAATTGATTTTAGCGATGAAATTTAGATTTGTCGCAAAATTTTCATCGCTATTCCCCCTGTTTCTTGTAGTGGGATAATTTCTATGTTGATCCCTAACAGTGTCTGAATAATTTTCAAACACAGTGAATACAATAATTACATCGAACTACGTACACACCATAATTATAAAAACAAAGTACATCAAACTAATACATGACCACCATAATTTGACTAATTTGGCTTGCCACCTTTGTCGCAATTGTTTTTCCTTTGTATTTTTCTTGCTTGTTCCGTTTCGTTCGATGAACCACTCCCACTCTTTTCCATTTAAGTAGCTAGGTTTGACAATGTAATTCACTCTTCCTTTCACAATAATTGGACTGTGTACCATTAATGATTGCACAACCTATAAAATAAGAAATTAGTCACATAACATTAGAAAAATTATAAAATGAGATGAATTCATAATTGAGTTAAATAATTATTAACAACTTATTGAAAAATTTTGGCTACCCTGAAAAAGGGTTCGTTCTAGAATGAGAATTCCTTCTTTTGAAATACGGTAAATGTACATTGCTAATTTTGGTGATTGACTGAGATTCTTCAATGGATATTCCATATGTTTCATTCTTGCTTCTGCGTTTATTTCATTAGTTCTAGAAGATGCATGAGAATTTTTTAACCTAGGTTTTGCGAAATTTGGCGCTCAATGTTAAAGTGGAATATATCAAGTATGGCCTTTTAACCCTACCCATGTTTATTTTTTGCCTCCATCCCCTTTGACCACTTTTAAATCTAACAAAAATAAAGCAAAAAGAAAAAAAACTTCAAATCTCATATTTTTTCATTCTTCTCTCATTCTTCTTTTCAATCTTTTCTTCAAATCTCATATTCTCTCAGTCTTCACTTATTTTTCTTTTCAATCTCTACACTTAAATTCTCTCATTTTTTTCTCATAATGTAATTGAAAGTTGGATTGAAGGTAAGAAACATATTTCTATTATATTCTTTTGTTTGATTTTGTTGGTATTTGATGTTTTATTATAGTGAATTCAAGTGGAATTTTTTTTAGGTTTACACCCAAAATTTTCGTTCACGTTGTTTAGAGTTGTTTAGGGTTGTGTAGGGTTGTTTAGGGTTGTTTACTGGGCTTGTTTGGGGTTGTTTAAGGTTGTTTAGGGTTGTTTATTGGGGTTGTTTAGGGTTGTTTACTGGGCTTGTTTGGGGTTGTTTAAGGTTGTGTAGGGTTGTTTAGGGTTGTTTACTGGGCTTGTTTGGGGTTGTTTAGGGTTGTTTACTGGGCTTGTTTGGGGTTGTTTAGGGTTGTTTACTGGGCTTGTTGGGGGTTGTTTAGGGTTGTTTAAGGTTGTTTACTGGGCTTGTTTGATGTTGTTTAGAGTTGTTTAAGGTTATTTAATAGAGTTGTTTAGGGTTGTTTAGAGTCGTTTAATGTGATTGTTTATTATTGTTTAATTTAGTTGTTTAATGTGATTGTTTATGGTTGTTTAAGGTTGTTTAGTGTGCTTGTTTTTTTTTTTTTTATAATCAATTAAATAAAAGAAGACCATTTTTGATAAGTAGTAGTTTGACTAGGCCATTTCTGAAATTCCCCCCAATGTTAAATGCATTCCCCTTCATTTATTAATTAAAAATGTATGTAAAATACTAAATTTCCGTCGTATCCGCTGACATGCTGCCAACCGCCACCTCCAAAAATTTTTTTTTAAGAAAAACTTAGAAACCTCATAAAAAAGACATATTTTTTGACAAATCAGTGTTATACATTATTGTCGACACTAATTTGTCGAAAGAAATGTATAACACTGATTTGTCGAAAGAAATTAAAAAAAAATTAAAAAATTCGATCAACTATTGTCGGAAAAAATTGACAAATTTTGACAACAATTTATAAAAAATTACAAGGTTTGTCAATGATGATTAATAAAAAATTGAGACAATTTTCAACCCCGATTTATTGAAGAAAAAAAAAACTAAAACATACATGTTGCGTGCAACCTTGAAGAAGAATGAGGGGTATGGATTTTTCGTTAGTAAATCGAGTATCTAACGAGCTCGAGCTCAATTCGTTTAATGAGTTCACTTGAGCCAAATTCGAGTTTTAACTATTCAAGCTCGCGAAAAAACTCCAAGTAACTCAAAGTTTTACATACTCCATTTAGCTCGTTTGCCTTGTAGGATACTGAAGAAAAGAATTTTATCAATGAACTATAATGGTAAAAAAGTAAGAAAATAGGCATACAATTTCTTCTGTGAATTTTGCTTTCTCTTTTTCCTCAAGACCAATCCAGAAGTGCCTGTGCCTCGAAGGTGTTTGATAAAATAACACGTATTTCCACACCCACCCGCGACACATCAAGAACGTTCCTACTATTTCTTACCAACTCGAACCTCGACGTTAAGCAACCCAAAATTAACACCCCGGTTCGCAGAAAATAAAGCTTTTAAGCAGAAAAGAAAGCAGCTGTTATTGTTTCTGTTAACCCAATTTCACATTTCTTTACCACTACTGGGGCTGGTTTGGTGCTCTTTATTCTTCTCAAATATTGTTAGTATACAAAAGACTAAGTCAACACACAAATTAGTTAAGTTGTTAAAATAAGTTGTAACCTCCCTAGTTAATTACTTTACCCACACTTTCACTTGTATATTTTCTGGCCAAGTGCCATCAATGTCTTTTTAATGAAAACTTTATTTTCACAATCACATGATATCAGCCTAATTTGCTAAAGTAAACCCATCTTCTTCCTCATTTTCTTTTCCTTCTTGATATTCTTTAATGACGGATTCTACTTCTTCGTCGTCCTTGGTGTTCGACTCTATGCTCACCTTGCACGCCATGACGCACCTTGTTACAATCAAACTCAAATCTACAAATTTCTTAATGTGGCGCGACCAAATTCTTCCCCTCCTCACCACCCAAAAGTTTATTTCCTATGTTGATGGTTCTTTACCTCAACCGCCGCCCACGATCGTTAAAGATGGATCAAAGGTGCCCAATCCCGACTATGAGTCCTGGATTTTTCATGAACAAATTGTTCGTGTGTTTTTTGTTTCTACCCTCTTGAGGAAGCAATGACCCTAGTTGTTGGCTGCTCGTCCTCAACAGACATCTGGTCGACGATCTCTGTCGCTTACAATCAATCTACTAAGGCTCGTGAGCTTCGTCTTAAGGACAACCTCTAATTAATTAAGCAGGAAAATCGTTCGGTTGCAAAATTTGGTTCCGTATTTAAAGGTTTATGCGACCAACTTGCCTCCATGGGATGCATTCTTGATGAGACAGACACGTCTCATTGGTTTCTTAAAGATCTTAGCCAGGATTTACATGGTTTCTCCACTACGCAAATCAACATCGACGCGTTACCTTCTTTTCTTGAGTTGCTCGCCAAGGCTGAGACCCATGATCTATTTACTCACTCCCTTGAAATTTCCACTCCCTCCGTAGTTGTTCCCGTCTTCTTTTCCAACTCTGGTCGTCCTTCGTCCTCGCGGGGTCATGGCTCCTCCACTAGTCTTGGTTAATTTCAGTGTGGTTCTTCCTCTTGTCGCGGACCTCATCGCTAGTCTGGACATGGTCGGGGCAGATACTATCCTCGTTGTCAAATCTGTCGTTTTGACGACTATTATGTCGATTCTTGTCCTCAGAGGTATTCTGGTCCTCCTGCTCGTTAGGCGAACCTGGCAACAACCTTTCGCTCACCTTCCTCGCTACCTGACTGGTACATTGACACTGGTGCCTCTGCTCATATGTCCTCGTCGTCGGCTCATCTTGATTGCTCGACCCCTTACACGGGTTCCGACAGCGTAGTGGTTGGTAACTATACATCTCTACCCATATCTCATATTGGTGGTCATAAATTTTCCCCCAATCTTTCTTTATTAGATGTTCTGGTCGTTCCTCATCTTAAGAAGAACTTGGTTTCCGTAAGTGAACTCATTAATGTTTATAATGTAATTGTTACCTTTACTAATGATTATTTTGAAATTTAGAACCGAGCCACGGGAACATTTTTTGCTCAGGGACGACGAGATCATGATCTCTACGTTTCAGAGCATGGTCGTCCACATGTTATTCAAACTCTTCATAGTCGCATTGCTCGCTGTTCTTTTGAACTTTGGCACAACCGTCTTGGTCATGTGCATTTTAATGTTGTGAAATTGTTAGACAAGTTAAGTTTTATATCTGTCAATTCTATTTTACCTAAACTTACTCTCTGTTCGTCATGTCAACTTGTTAAAAGTACTCGCCTACCTTTTATTGAAAATCTTGCTCGCTCTTCTACTGTGTTGGAGTTAGTTCATTGTGATTTGTGGGGGCCATATATCGCCGGTCACATCTCGCGATGGTTTTCGCTATTATGCTATTTTGTTGATTACTACTCTCGCTTTGTTTGATTTTATCCGCTTCGATTAAAATCAGATTTTTATTCCGTATTTCTCCAATTTAAGAATTTGGTTGAGAATAGATTTTCTTCTCGCATTAAAAAGTTTCATTCGGATGGTGATACTGAATTTACTAATATTAGACTTCACACCTTCTTTCTTAAACATGGAATAACTCATACAATGTTTTGTCCTTACACTCCTACACAAAATGCCCGAGCAGAAAGGAAACATAGGCACATAACTGAAATGGGGATAGCTCTTCTCTTTCACTCCTCTGTTCCTGTGCACTTTTGGGTGGAAGCTTTCTCTATACTGTTGTGTTTCTTATTAATCGCATACCTTCACCTGTTCTTGATCGCAAATCTCATTTTCAAATTATTTTCTCCACTATTCCTCATTATGATATTTTCCATGTTTTTGGTTGCCGAGTATATCCATGCCTACATGACTATGACTCTAACAAAATTTCTCCACGAAGCTTGCCTTGCGTTTTACTTGGATATAGTTCTCGCCATGTAGGTTTTTGTTACTTCGATTCTATCTCTTCACGCACATATATCACTCGGCAACCTCTACTCCGTCTCCTCATCATGCTTTCGATTATTTAGCTTTTCTCGACTGCTCGCCCACCACTTCTCCTACTCCGTCCCCGTCCTCGCTTCCTCGCCCATCCTTATCTACCTCTTCAACTCCACCACCTCCCTGCTCGATCTATGTTCTGCCTGACATTTCACCTCCTCACCCACTCCATGCTCACCACCATTACCATCTCCTGCTCGTCCGCCATCACCACCTACTGCACGCCCAACTCCCTCCCCCACGCCCATACCAACACCTCATGCTCGCCCAGCACGCTTCTCTCCACATTGTAAATACAATGCTCGGCCCTTGCATCCAATGTGAACTTGCTCCAAATATGGTATTTTCAAAATTAAGCATCCTCCGTTATCCTCTTTCCTCTCTCACAACGTCCTTCTCACCTCCATCCACTCTTCCAATGAACTCAAAGGTTTTAAATCGGCTACGAAATTTCCACATTAGTTAGTCTCGTCGCTCAAGGGTTTACTCAGCCTTTTGGTTTAGACTACGACCTCATCTTCAGTCATATTATCAAGGCTTCCACAGTGCGCATAATTCTTTCTCTGGTCGTCATGCAAAATTAGCCTCTTCGTCAGCTAGATGTCAATAATGTCTTCCTACAAGGATATGGCTTGGCCCCCCGGTTACATTGATCATCTCTTCCCACATCATGTAAGTCGATTAAATAAGGGTACCTATGGTCTTAAACAAGCTCCTTAAGCTTGATTTCAGCGCTTCTCTGACTTTCTGCTCACCCTCAACTTCATTGAAAGAAAGTCGGACACCTCTCTCTTTGTATTAAAATCCGGTTGTCTCATTCTAATTCTGCTCGTCTATGTGGATGACATTATCATCACCGACAATGACAACCACTACATCTCTCAGCTGGTCGCCCGAATCCGAACAAAATTTGATATCGAAGATCTTGGTCGCTCAAACTAATTCCTCGGTCTTGAGGTAACTTAATTACACATCTTCCGGTCTCTTCCTCAGTTAAACTAAGTATGCTTGTGATATATTACTTCGTGCTGAACTTCTCGATACCAAACCTGTTGCCACACCTCTCCCCACAACGAATGCTCTTAGTCTGGTTAGGGAACCTTTCGCGAACCCAACTCTATACAGATCCTTGGTCGACGCCCTCCAGTACCTGCCCAGATATGTCCTTCATCGTCAACACAGTTAGCCAATTTCAGTCTCAGCCGACCAACAACCACTTTCAAGCAGTAAAACGTATTCTCCGATATGTCAAAGGCACGCTATATTTTGGACTATCCTTCAACACTGGTCACCCTCACTTGCTCGCCTACATGGCTGTCGACTGGGCTCGGTGTCTGGATACTCGCCGATCAACCTACGATTATTCCATCTTCATCGATCCAAACCTAATCTCTTGGAGTGCGAATAAACAGTCCATTGTTGCTCGTCTAAGTTGCGAATCCGAGTATCGTGCAATGGCAAATGCAGCCGCTAAAGTTATTTGGGTAACTTCTTTGAGAAAAAAATTATTTACGTCCCGTAACTTTTACCTTTTTTGAAAAACGTCCCAAAATAGTTAATATTTTAATTTACGTCCCATAACCTTTTCAATTGCTTAATTTACGTCCAATTTTTGTTGGAAATCCCCAAATTTATGTAAATGAGACGTAAATTGAGCAATTAAAGAAGTTAGGGGACGTAAATTAAAATTTTAACTATTTTGGGATGTTATCCGAAAAAGATAAAAATATTCAACAAATGTGTACAATTCACTATAAAATTAATGTAGTTTATGTTATACAATCAAATAAAAAACAATTCATTTATTCATAAATTAATTATTCATAAATTAACTTATTTTAATATAAAAAAATAATTCATTTATTCATAAATTAATTAATTAATATAAAAATCAATTAACTTACCTAATTCATTATTAGAAAAATTATTAACTTACATAATTAGAAAAAAATTATAATTACAATATAAGTATTATAAAATTATTTATTTATTTTTAACGTAATCAAATAAATATAAAAATTTATCTAAGTATTACACAAAGTAGGTCCACATATTTTTGTACGAACTAATATCAAATTAAAAATTATATAATAAAAATGAAAAACAATAAAATTAACAAATTGTTAAAAAATATATTGTTCATCATCATCTTTCAATTACCATGGGTAAGTGGTGAGAATTTTGGATATATTTGAGTATTTTTTGATTTATTTGGGGATTTTAAATATTTATGAATCTTTGTATTTATTTAAAATATTAAAATAATTGTTAATTTTTAATTAATAAGAGTTTTTGACAATTTTAATAAAAAACTTATTTGGGAGTTTTATTATTTTAAAGATAAAATTTATATTTATTTGAGTATGTTAATTGATTTTTTAAATTATTTTTTTAATTAGGTTAATTGAATTTTAAATAATTAATTAGGTAAGTTAATTGATTTTTTTTATTTGATTGTATAACATAAACTACATTAATTTTATAGTGAATTGTACACATTTGTTGAATATTTTTACCTTTTTTAAAAAACGTCCCAAAATAGTTAAAATTTTAATTTACGTCCCATAACTTCTTTAATTGCTCAATTTACGTCCCATTTACATAAATTTGGGGATTTCCAGTGAAAATTGGACGTAAATTAAGCAATTGAAAAAGTTATGGGACGTAAATTAAAATTTTAACTATTTTGGGACGTTTTTCAAAAAAGGTAAAAGTTACGGGACGTAAATAATTTTTTTCTTAACTTCTCTTATTCGCGAATTACATGTTCCACTCTCGTCCCCGCCGGTCTTACTATGTGACAATAAAAACGCCATATTTCTAAGTCAAAACCCATTTGCTCAAAAATTCGCCAAACATATTGATATCGACTACCACTTCGTTCGCGAACTTGTTGCGTCTGGCAGCCTGGTCACACAGTTTGTTCCGTCCCATCTACAGATACGGACATATTCACAAAGAATCTTCCTCATCCTTCGTTCGTATTCTTCAGATCCAAGCCTCTCTTTATGATAATAATAAAGAGTGTAGTATGATTTGTGTAGTATAATTTGTGGGCATATGATCCTGGTAGGATAAGGGTGTTCTTCACTTCATTCTAGTTCTTTGAAAAGGGTTGGCGATGACATGTATCTTTTCCATCATAGGTTGACACTGATCATGTTTTAAAGCAAATTAAGGTATAAATGTTTTTGTAGAGTTTCGTCTCATTCTTATGACCGTTTCATACAAGGCTCCCTTGTTATGTTCTAAATCCAGTAAGAATAATCTTGTAAAATCTTGACAATTCCACTTGAGCCCCCTCCTCAAAACGATTGAATGACAAATTCCTTAAGCTCTACATTCCTTCGCAAGATTGTTGATGGAGTGGGCATTCTTCTTCAATTCATCTGAGAAAATCTATTTTGCTCATTATTTACGGGAAAGGTTATCCTAGAGTCCGTTATTTTAACCATTGTGGTGGTAGTAACTAATAAGTCTCACTTTTTATACGTTTTGGGCTGCAAAGAGAGGTCATGATTTCAATTTTCTGGAACCTTTCCTCTTCGATAATTGTATGTTACTTCACTACCTCCGTCCGCCTATAAACTTTCCATTTTGCCATTTTGGTCCGTTCATCTATAAGCTTCTCATACCCCTTTTAATTTTGACTAATGGAGTATCTTTTAATTTTTTATTCTTACACTTCACTTTACATCTTACTTTTTTTTTCAATCACATCACTTGTACTATATCTATAATTTAATCAATTTTCTTAATTTATGAGCCCAAAAGTAATGATCGAGAAGCTTATAGACGAAAGGAGGGAGTATTTTTTTTTTTTTGTTGTTAGTTAGTTTTATCTGTGTTACTGTCTTGATATTTTTTTTGTGTTATTATCTAATATTTTTTATGATACTAAAAAGAAAGAAAGACGGTAGTTTGTGTGTATGTTACTGTATTAGTATTTTGTGCTACATTTTAGTGCTACATTTTTACACGGTATTTTTTATGATACTAAAAAGAAAGAAAGACGGTATTTTTTACACATCCTCTTTATATTTTAGTGCTACATTTTTTAATAGTCACTAATAAATGCAAAATTTGTGGTAAAATACATTTATACCCTCTGAAAAAACTTTTTTCACTCCTCCCTCCTCTCTCAAATCCCTCATTCACTCCCAATAGGGTTGTCAAATGAGCCGGGCTGGCTTGAGGATGAGGGAGCGCCGACGACGTTGAGGAGGGAGGGTGCCGGCCGTCGTCGCTTGTGTAGGGGGTGGGGAAAAATGATTAAAAATTAGGGTTTTGAAGGTGGGTATTGAAATTTATTAAAGAAGGGGTATTTTGGAGTTTTTAATGTGTGTCCTCATTTCACAATATGTGTGCTAAGTCAGTGGGTGTCTTCGTCAGTGTGTGTATAATCATAACTAATCTATGGAGTGAAGTATGGGAGAGGAGGGCTCTCCCAAAACCTAGTTGTCTCCTTCCTTGTCTGTCCCTAATCCGAAACTATCGGGCTGAATGAGATGGGCCTTTTAAATTAATTGTAGCTGCTTACTTTTTTGTTTCATTTAACACAACACTTTTTTTCTTTCTAAATTGATAAAATGGGCCCATCAAATATATAAAATGGGTTGGCATGATTTCTTTGACCAAGAGAAGAGCTTTGACAATTGATTAGGGTAAAATGCAACTATGGTCCCAAGAGAATTTATGCTTATGAAAATGGTTCCATTTTGAACAAAAAATGTCCCGCGAGATTTTTCCGTCAAAACCTAACGAAATTGTGAGCATGAGGCACACACGCTGTGGTGTGCTGTCGCCGGCACCCAAAAATAATTACCTTAACTAACCACTATGCAGTAGGGAAGTAAGGGTCGATCTCACAGAGAACGGTGTAACTCAATTGAATAAATTGTGTATGAAAGAAGTAAAAATATTGGAGGGGGTTGGATGGGTGGTTTCTAACTAACTACTAGAAAGCATGAAAAATAAAAGTAAGCGATAAAAATAAACAGGAATCAAATATAAAGAACGATCTAGCCCTCGGATTGCTTCCCCTTGATTAATTTAACCAATTTAATTAGTGAACACGTTAATCTCAATCTAATCTCGAATCTTATCCCTAAACCAGTGGTACGATCAAACTAGTTCGAATTGTTTCTTAATCTATTCCTACGAATAACCCCAAAACATGTATTCAAAGTTCAACTCGAGGAACGCATTAAAGAACTAAAACAATAGAATAAACTAGACTATGAATACGAGATGCTCGTTTCATACAACCTAGACGTTATTATCCCCTAAGGTGTTCTGCGATATCCACAATAATATAACAATTACGGATTATACATCGTGAATTAACTAGAATTGATAACAAATAAACTCGGATGGCCCGTCCTAATAAATCTATTAATCAAAACATGCTTCGCATAAAATCAAATAATAACGAATCAAAATATGAATTGAGATAAACCGTGAATCACAAAATCAAAAAGGCATAATTAAATCCATGTTTCACATCCTCGGGCTAGAATAACAATCTATCTACTAAACATAATTAAAAGAACCATAAATAAAATCAAACTCATCACGGCCTGTTATCTACTTCCCAGAATTCGCTGCTGCTTTCTTCCTCCCCAAATTCCCAAAAACGGCGGATGTGGTATATTGTATATCAAAATCCCCTTATGGGCTCATAATATATGGACTCCTTTGCTGCTCACGGTTAGGCCACCATCAAAACATGACCTTTTTCTAATTGGGCTTTTAATTTCCACAAGTATTATGGAATGAGTCTCTTATTTTTCTTCTATTGGCCCGTGGTTTCTAATCAACTTTTCCTCATAAGTGGTTTGTCCTTGTATCTTCAAAATACCTCATTTATATCTGAATTAAGTAGAAAATAAAATATCAAAGTATATGAAGACACAAATTAATAAGTCGAAAAGACGCACTAAAATACCAATTTACTTCACAAAGATTATTCAATTAAAGCACAAAAATATGCAATAAATCCGACTCATCACGCTGTTAAGATAAAAAACGGGAAAATGCAGATTTGGTACCAAGAGATCTGGAAAATGCAGATTTGGTCCCAAGAGATCTGGAAAATGCAGATTTGGTCCCAAGAGATTCGTGTTCACGAAAATGGTCTCATTTTGTACAAAAAAGGTCCCACGAGATTTTACCTTTTAAAACAAAATCTTCAAATGCTTTGTTTCAATCAAATGCTCCAAAATCACCTCTAATCATAAAAAAGCCCTAAAAAATCTTCCCCAAATAAAACCACACGAATACAACTTGAAAATTCAGAAAATATTGAAGCTGAAACACGCATTAAGCATTCCCAAATCGCACCCTCACTTAAATTCCTCAAATCGAAGCACACAAATCGCATTCACTAAAACTGCACATCAATTATTTTTTTCTCAGTTGGGGTTGGTGGTGCGTGCCGGTGATAACCATGGGTTCGGATTGAATTGAATTGAATTTTTCAATTTTCAAATATATTCTCAATTTTTTTTTCAAATCGAAGCACACAAATCGAAACACGTTATTGCTTGAATTGAATTTTTCAATTTTCAGATATATTCTCAATTTTTTTTAAACCAAATCTAGCGATTTGATTTTTAAAGGATAATTATTTTGTTTGAAAGTGCTTAATATGTAAAATGAATTTTTGGAAGATTGAGTTCCGATTTTTTGTCAATGACGAGGACAAGAACAAGGTTAATGATAGATATAGTATACTGTACATTTTTTTAGTATCTTTAGTTTAAAATTTTGATTGGATTAATTTGAATTCTTCAAAATTTATGTTTAAAAAACTATTGGATATTTTAAAAAAATCTATATGATAAATTTTTATGATTTTATAAATAAAAAAAATAATATTTTCAAATTTTAATAATTTAAATTATTTAATTGGACAGATTTTACATAAATTATTAATTGATTTGAAATTTTTAATTTTTCTTAATTTTTTAATTTGATATAAATTATTATCTATATGTTTTTTTAAATTTACCAAAATTATTATTTGATTTGAAAAAAATATGCAATGTGTCATTTTTTTTTCATTTTTTTTGTTTTGGGGCCATTTTTGCAATATCACTCAACGGAAACTGTTAAGTATTTAACGGTTGGGACCATTTTTGCAAAAAATGGGACCAAAATTGCTTTAGAAAAATTCTCTTGGGACCAAACTTGCATTTTACCCCAATTGATTATAGTGGGCTCACTACAAAAAACGCGCGTCATAGGGACGGACAAATGCCGACGGATTATATTCCGTCGGCATTTCCGACGGAATGCCGACGGATTATTGTTGTTTGAAAAGTCAACATGATTGCCGACGGATTTTCGTTCCGTCGGCATTTACCGACGGAAAATGCCGACGGATTTTTTAAAATATGCCTGCCGACGGATAAACGGTTGGCATTAAAGTGGGCGGTTACCGACGGAACTGCCGACGGAATTTTCGTCGGTATTTTTTTTTTTTTTTATATATAAGGGCCTCAAATCACAGAATTCGTTTTAGAAAAAAAAAGGCGTGCGTGAGTGAGTCGATTCGGGGGGGAAGACGAAGACGAGGACGAGGCTATTGAAGCAAATTTCTCCGATTACATTGATACGGTACGTTTTCTTAATTAGTTCTATTACTTAGTTTTAATACTTATTGATGTGCCAAAATTTGCACGAGAGGATTACGTGTCCTTCGGATTGGATGTCCCACTCTTCGAACACGTACAATCACTCCAAGTATGCTGCTTTTCCTCCAAATCTTCAAGAACCTGCAAAGAACACACCGGAGGGGGGTCCGGTGTGGACACTCCGATGCCTAAGTCAGTATAGGGCTTATCAATATCTTCCAAGGATCTCAAGATCCTTGATGTATCAGAATAGTTCTCAAAGAATCTTAGAAAAGTATTTCGTATTCAGTATGTCAAGTTTTTAGTATATGAGTGTCTAACCTGAAGATATCTTCGAATTTACCTATTTATAGAGATACTTTCTGGAGAGGAAGTCAAGCCTTCCTCTTATTTCGAAGCTGCCCGTGAGACTCGGCCCTGCTGAGTGGACCAAATCCTCCCTTCTCTCCACTCCCTGAAGACTCGGCAGCACTCCAGCTCAATGGACCTCATTCCCTAAAATAAAGGAGGACAAGGTCTTTCTTTTATCAAGTCTGGACCTGAAATCGCGGGGGTCTCCTATATTTACGGCCCACGACTTCATGTTAAGACTGCTTCTTTCTGATACTCCTCTCTAGACGGAGCTCCCTCCAGAGAGACCTCTAGAGAGGATTCTTTATTCAGAGAACACTAGATGACTCAATCCTTTCCTCTCCAATCCCGTCATTCATACACGTGTCGACTCCTTATTAGGTGACATTTTTAGGCCGCATCATCTACTCCCCCCTACTCTCGTAAAAGGGAGACATCTTTTGTGAGAGTAGAAAAATTTCCTAGAACTTAGTACAAAGGTCTTTCTGGAGAGACGTGTATTGTTCCTGCTTCGGAGAGGAAGTTTCAAAACATGTCCTTCTCCAAAGGCTTTTCCCGCCTCCAATTCTGGGAGACTTTTCGGCTTCCGCGCGTGGGCTCCACGCGATCACTTTTCTCTCTCCTTTGTTATCCTCCCGAGGAAAATCCTCGATTCTTCCCCCTATCTCTCCTCATTTACTTCACCCAACCACCCCCTTTTCCTCTCTTCACTTTTCAAATTTCATTCTTCCCAAAAATTTCTCATCGTCTTCATCCTTCTTCTCCGGTGTTCTTCATCCCGAGTTTCCGCCGTCGCCAGCCGCCTCGTCTGATTCCATAGCCCTTCCACTCAAGGTAACCCAGCTATCCTTCTTTTCTTCTTTTATTAACACTGTAAATCGATGTCAAATCCTCTCTCTCCGCCGGAAGCCGCTAGCCAAAACTCCTCTGAAGTGACTCCCTCTCTGATGGGGAGTCCAGAGAATAGGATTTCCCTTGCTTCCCAAATCGACCATACTCACCTAGTTAACCTTGCTCATGCCTATGGTTTTCCGTCGGAGTACGCCTTTCGCGCTCCTCGCTCAAATGAACGCCCAGATATCTCCCAGCCTCGAACTCTTGCTTTTTTCGAAGCACATCTTAGGGCAGGACTACGATTTCCGATTCATCCCTATTTGGTTGCCATATCCACCCGCATGCAGATCCCTCTTAACCAGTTTACTCCGAATGCTATCCGTACCATGATAGGATTTTTCATCTTGTTGAAGGGGAATGGGGGTGACCCGTCTGCCGAACTATTTCTGAGCCAACATTCTTGTAAGGTGAATGATGGTTTTTTCTATGTTAGTGGGCGAAGGTCCCGTGTTTGTAAATTCCTGAAAAACCTCCATGAAGAAGACTCATCTTGGCGAGATTATTATTTTTTTGCTACCAGCCCCATTAATTGGCCATTTCCTCACGGGGATTGGTTATTCCACAATCCAGGAGTAATTCCTCCTCCTCTGAAAGCTTACTCTGTTTCCAATCACACTATTATGAGCAATCTCAATACTCATATCCGTTTGCACGACTATTTCGATATTATTGGCATTTGCAAAAATCCTCGCATCCTCTCCCACTTCGGCTTTTGTCCTCAAGATTTTCCTTTAGATTCTCGAGATGGTAAAAAATCTTCTATTGCTGTATTTTATTTCCTGCGCGTGGCTGTTTTCTGAGTTCTGAAAATTTTCTTGATTATTTGTAGCAATGAGTTGGTTAACTCATATCTCCCGAGATGCCCCTGCTCTCAGCATAGTGAAGACCCCTGTGCTATCCGCTCCAGAAGATCCTCCAAAGGCTCCTCCGTCTCCCGCTCTCGAGAGCTCTGCAAAGACTCCGGCTCCAGAGGGTTCTTCAAAAATTCCTCCTCTCCCTAGTTCTTCTACTCAGGTCCCAGGTTCAGTTGCCAAAAGAACCCGTTCCGCTGCCAATGCTTTCTTTTCTGACTGTGGCACCTCTAAGAAGAAGAAGGGGAAAGCTACCCGTGCTGATAGGGGAACTCCTCCTTTGTTGGGAATAAAATGATTTTGATCTAGATACCAAAACCCCTGATTGATGATGTACAGATTAGTTGAGATATGCTCAAGTTATTGTTCAGGCAAGTTGTCCCAGAACACTTGAGTATGTAGAATGCTTAAGTTAAAAATCTCAGAAATGTTGTGAGATTTTAGAGTTCAGGATAGTTGTCCAATGCTGAATGTTAGACAGCTTGATAGGTATTAAGTCTTGAGGCCAAAGTTGCTGAAGCATCAGGACAGCTGACCAAGTGGACAACTGAGCTGAAGAGATCAAGAACACTAAAGTTGTGCTCATAAATGCAAAAGATCAAGACAGTTGAAGTACAAATGATCAAGAGAATTGAATGACAAAAGCTTACAGAAGACACATTCAATGAAGCATTTATTGCCAATCATGCCTGAACCAAACATTGAAGACTTAGAGCATTAAAGAGTGAAGCATTGAATGAATGTTGGAACATTCTAAAACAGCAGCAAGAATGTTCAGGGAGCTTGTGCCATCTGACCGTTGGTTGAGTGTAGATTCTGCCACAAATCAACCTTGGGAAGTGTGCTTATTTGGAAACTGTCACAAGTCATCTCAGCCGCATTTTTCAGAAGTCAACACATTCATTCAAGCAACCATTGAAGAGCCCTTTTACACAGTGGATAAAAGGAAGTCAAGCTTCTTAGCCGTTTCAATGGTGCTGCAAATAGACATGTTTGAATTGCTATCTCTCCAACGGATAGTTGTTCAAATATGCCTATATATACAGAAGTGATCAAAGGGATTCAAAAATTCAACTACAAGCTATAAAACTATTATCAAGCTTTCAAAGGAAACCAAGCTATTCTCAAGAATCCCAAATTTCCTGAATCACTTCAAACTAGCTAAGCCATTCTTTGTAAACATCCTAGCTTAGCATTGAGATATCCTAAGCCTTTACACTGTTCTTATTGTAAAGGATATCTCTTCTAGTTGGAACCAAACCTCAAACCTTATCTCATTTAGTGAAGAGAGTGTTTGTTGTAGAAGTGAGGAGTTAAGGACTGTTAGAGTGAAACACAGTCTTAACTCAGTAAGATTGAGCACTAGGACTCAGATTATCCTAGGGATCAAAACACTAAGAGAGTGTTGTTGATCAGTGCACCTTGGCACTATAAAACAAGCTAATTCCATTGTGAAGGAATTATCCTGTTCAATCAGGGAAAGTGGATGTAGGAGCTTGAGTCTCTGAACCACTATAAACTTGTGTGTCTCTTACTTACTGCATTCTTTATTGCATTCATATTCAAACAATTTTCAAAGAACAAACTCTAGTAAGTGAGAAAATTTGTTTTGGACAAAGTCCCTGATAACTGTCTTTTCAGAAATTAACTTGGAGTATTTCTTTAAGTCAAAGCCCAACCACATTCCGCACTTAGCAACTCTTTTAGATATCTAGTCAACTGATCACTCAATAGTAATCAGTAGGACAAGTATCTATCAAAGTTCACACTCAGACCAGTTGTGAGACAACCTGCCTGATAAGTCCAGTTTTGTTAAAAATAAGAGAAGTTTGCATACACAAGTGCATTCCCCCCCCCCCCATACACTTGTGTTATACTCCACCAAGGACCAACATCCTTCTACTGTATACGAGCCTTTCCATCGCCTTATTGACCGATGTCCTGCTCCTCCGGATGCTGAGTTATCCGACACGCCCCTTCCTGAGGATCGACTGATCCATGGCGCTCATCTTCTTTCTGAGGTATTTTCTGGTATTTTCCATTTTTATAATCTTTGCCTTCTTCATATCTTCAAGCGTTATTTCCTTTTCCTTTGTAGTTTGGTCTTACCTATGCTAAGATACTCGACCAAGGCGTTGAGATGGTAGTTGAGCTTGAACTTCTCCGGGCTGAAGCGTCCTCTTTCCAGTCAACCCTCAAGGGTATCACCACGGAGAAAGATAAAGCCCATAAGCGAGCTCAAGCTCTATCTGAGGAGTTGTCTCTCTTACAGACTCAGAGCAAGCAGGATGCAGCCAGGATTAAGTACCTGGTGCAGAAGGTGGAGCGGATGGAGCGCGAGCTGCCGGATGTCGGAGTGCAGGCTTGCATTAAGTCCCTGTTCACTTCCTCTTTGGGTCAAGAGTTCTTGGAAACTCTTCATACTCAGTGGCTGTCCAGCTTCTTAAAGAGCTCGAGCTTCCTCTGTGCCATGGGGCCGCATATCCCTCACTTCATCGACCACGGCTTCAGCAATGCCATAGCCGAGCACTCAGCCCCGGGGTTTAATGGAACTTACTCTCGTGAGTTCCACTTGGATCGACTCGCTACTCCTCCAAAATTCTTGGGGGATCCTAAGGAGAGCCCTGATAGTCCTTGGTGGCTACCCGGAATGAGTCAGGCCATCACCAAGCTGCAGGCTGTCAAGATAGGTATGGCTGAGCTAAAGCCTCTGGAGCGTCTGATTTATCCTTATGACTCCGCTCTAGCCGTGGCAACCGCAGTAGATGGAGGAACTGGCGTTGCAGACACCATGGGAGGTACTACGGGTCCAGAGGAGGGCGGAGGATCTAGCAACCATGTTGCTGAGGAGGATGGCATTGTTGGAGGAGTTGAGGTCGAGGGGACTGTTGCTGAGGAAGCTGCTGTTGAGAAAGCAGTTTAAGTTTCACATTTCTATGATCACATCAAACAATTTATTTTTCTGTTGTTTTTCTACACTCTTTATTTTCTGCTTTTCTGCTCATAATACTTGCTCTCCATACTTTATAGGGGACCTCACACTCCTGGATATGTGGGGGCTTTTTGTAGTAATCGCATTAGCTTGATGTTGGATGTTTTGTTGTCTTTCTCTTTCATGCATGAGTAACTTACAAGACCAGCAAAGAATGTGTTGGAGGTGTGGCTCTCTTCCTCCCCCCTTTTTGTTGGTCTTGTAGGCTACGTTGAAATCACTTCTTGGCTGTACAGTTTTTGTTTTTGATTTCGGGTGACTTGGTTGTGGGAGGTCATCCTCCCTCTTCTCTTGACTCCTGGATCATAAAACCTGTCTTCTTCATCATCTAGTCTTTGTAATTCTCAAGCATGGTTAGGGATTTCTGGAGGGCTTCGGTTTTCTAAGCCTCTACGTCTTTCTCTTTCTTTTCACTTTCTTGTACTTGAAAGACTTTGATTCACAAAAATCGTCTCCTTTCATCAATTAACCCTCTTGGGTTTCAACTAAGATGAGGGTTCTCTAGAGCACCTTGGCCTCTAGTCCTCTGAGTGTTTCTCACTCTTATTCTTAAAAGATTTTTAATTCATAAAATCTTCTTATTTCAGTAACCCACTTGGGTCTAAAGTAAAGTGAGGGCTCTCTGGAGCACCTCGGCCTCTAGGCCTCTGAGTGTCTCTCACTCTTATTCTTAAAAGATTTTAATTCATAAAATCTTCTCATTTCAGTAACCCACTTGGGTCTCGAGTAAAGTGAGGGCTCTCTGGAGCACCTCGGCCTCTAGGCCTCTGAGTGTCTCTCACTCTTATTCTTAAAAGATTTTTAATTCATAAAATCTTCTTAATTATTTCAGTAACCCACTTGGGTCTCAAGTAAAGTGAGGGCTCTCTGGAGCACCTCGGCCTCTAGGCCTCTGAGTGTCTCTCACTCTTATTCTTAAAAGATTTTAATTCATAAAATCTTCTCATTTCAGTAACCCACTTGGGTCTCGAGTAAAGTGAGGGCTCTCTGGAGCACCTCGGCCTCTAGGCCTCTGAGTGTCTCTCACTCTTATTCTTAAAAGATTTTTAATTCATAAAATCCTCTCATTTCAGTAACCCACTTGGGTCTCAAGTAAAGTGAGGGCTCTCTGGAGCACCTCGGCCTCTAGGCCTTTGAGTGTCTCTCACTCTTATTCTTAAAAGATTTTAATTCATAAAATCCTCTCATTTCAGTAACCCACTTGGGTCTCAAGTAAAGTGAGGGCTCTCTGGAGCACCTCGGCCTCTAGGCCTTTGAGCATTTCTCACACTCGTTATTGTTATATTCATACATCGCATGTTCAAATATGAGAAAGATAATCAAGACACAATAATTCTGAATAATTCTTTCTTCAAAAAGGGATAAGGCTTCATTGCTTTATTGTCAATTTTCAACATAGGCCATAGATAACCTACGCCGGTCTCATTAAAAACTTCTTTACGGAAAAACCCCAAAGGGGAAACCCGTAGAGAGGGAAAAAGAGTTCCGGTGAAGCCACAAAATACATCAAGCAAAATATGAATCAATGCAAAAAATCACAAAACAAAAGTCATAGATGGTCTCAAGACCTTACACTGTCTTCAAATAAAGAATCTCTTCAAATGGCAAACGTTCCAGGGTCTAGCTATGTCGACCCCTTCCATACTCTGCAGTCTATATGCTCCTCCTTTCAGCACCTGTGTGATTTTATAAGGTCCCTCCCAGTTGGGCTCCAGCTTTCCTGTATTTTTCAGGGCGTCCGCTCTTCTTAGCACCAGGTCCCCCGCTCTGAAGGACCTCGGGATCACCCTTCGGTCATATGCAGCTTTAATTCTGCTTTTATATCTTTCAGCACGTACCCTAACCATCTCTCTTTCTTCTTCCATCAAATCTAGAGCCTCTCTCATCAATCTTTCATTCTGATGCTCTTCAAATTGGGCAACTCGGTGCGATCGTAACACGGCCTTTGGAGGTATCACCGCCGTAGCTCCGTAGACCAGCTGAAATGGGGACTCTCCAGTTGCGGTCTTCGGACTAGTTCTATATGACCATAATACATTATCTAGCTCGTTTACCCATCCTCCTCCTATCTTTGTCAACCTTGTTCGAATTCCATCTACTATTGTTCGATTAGTAACCTCCACTTGTCCGTTAGCTTGAGGATGAGCTACAGAGGTGAATCTCTGTATTATGTTCAGTCTTGCACACCATCCTCGCACGTTTTCGCCGTTAAACTGTGTTCCATTATCAGAGACCAATATTCTGGGTACTCCGAACCTACAACAGATTTGTTTTTTCAAGAATTTAATCACATTTTCTTCATCTATCGTAGCCAGAGGAGCAGCTTCCACCCATTTGCTAAAATAGTCCACTGCTACTATCAGAAATTTTCTCCCTCCTGAGGCTGGAGGGAAGGGTCCTACCAAGTCGATTCCCCACTTAGCAAAGGGACAGGGAGAGTGCATCGCTCCCATCTCTTTCGCAGGGGTCCTTATCAATGGACCATTTTTCTGACACTTGACACATTTTCTCACAAATTCTCTAGCGTCTTTTGTCATGGAGGGCCAATATAATCCAGCCCTTAAAGCTTTCTTCAACACTGCTTTGTATCCTTCATGACTGGCTGCATCACCTTCGTGGATCTCTTTGAGTGTGTACATAGCTTCTCTAGTTGATATACACCTCAAATATGGGTGTGTGAATGATTTCTTGTATAAGTGCCCTCCGATAATACAATATTTGATCCGAAGGGCTCGGGTCTCTCTGGTGGTAGGGGCATCTGCTCCCTTGGTGAGTTCTATCCATATAGCTCTTCTCCAATCATCTTCCTCTTCAATGGAGCCAATGGGGTTCTCCAGAGTCTCTCTTTCTGCAACTACTAGAGTTACTGTTCCTTGTCCATCCACTACAAGAAAAAGGACCTATTAGTACATTAATTTAAATACACTATAAAATAAATGTATTGAAAACTAATCTATTACTCCAGTACACTAAATTTGCATAACCTAAAGCTACAATTGTCTATGACCTATCAATACACTATTAATTAAATGTCCTAATAAAATACAATTATGACATTACAATTAGTGTATTATTAGCTTTATTTTAATTTCAAAGAATTAATAATATTATATTAATATAATTACCGCAACTAACTCTGATTTTTTAAGGTCCTCACTTTTAAACTTACGATTTTATACCATTTTTTAAATATAATAAATAAAGAAAATTATTATATACTAAAAATCCAAGTCCCAAATCCCAATCCCTCCTCCTCGTCTTCGACTCCCCCGCCCCCTCATGCCCTCACCAATTCACAGTCAACACAACGCACACCCTTCCACCTCCTCTGCCGTCGCACGACCTCCTTTTCCGGCGGAATTGCAACGATCGCACGCAGCGACCACCGTATCGGAGCGCTGCAGCGCCCACCCACTCCAACTCTCTTCTGCCATCGGCATCTTCACACGTCGTCAAAGATCGAGAGATAAGTTTGGTTGTATATATGTATTTTGATTTTTAGGCAGAAGAATATGGTGTTTATTGATTCTGCATTTTTGTTTTTGGAGTAATTTGGTTCTGCATTTATGTATTTCAAGTAATTTCGGTGTTACGTACTCTGCTTTGGTTAGGTTTCGATTACCAATAATGGAATTTCGATCACTACAAGAAAATAGGTTTTTAGTATCGGAAAATTGGTATCTGATACATTTTCCGATACTAAATCTGATCATTTAGTCTCAACAATAAAACTATTGATACTACTTGCACACTTGGTATCAAAAATTTATCTTTTGATACCATTAATTTTATTACATCTGTTATTTATTGATACTAAAGTTATTTTGGAATCGTAATTTTTTTTATTGATACTACTTATTTTCTGTATCAAATAATTTTTTGATACTACTTATTTTTGGTATCGGAAATTAAATTATCGATACTATAAATTTTATTTTTAGTATTAGTAATTGTTTTATTGATACCACATATTTTTTGTATCAAGATTTTTTTGATACTACCTATCATTGGTATCCAATATTTAATTTTTGATACTATTAATTTTATTTTTAGTATTAGTAATTGTTTTATTGATACCACATGTTTTTTGTATCAAATATATTTTTTGATACTACCTATCATTGGTATCAAAAATTTAATTTTCGATACTATTAATTTTATTTTTAGTATTAGTAATTATTTTATTGATACCACTTATTTTTTGTATCAAATATTATTTTTGATACTACCTATAATTTGTTTCGGAAATTTAATTTTCGATACTAGTAATTTTATTTTTAGTATTAATAATTTTTTTATTGATACCACTTATTTTTTGTATCAAATATTATTTTTGATACTACCTATCATTTGTATCGGAAATTTAATTTTCGATACTAGTAATTTTATTTTTAGTATTAATAATTTTTTTATTGATACCACTTATTTTTTGTATCAAATATTATTTTTGATACTACCTATCATTTGTATCGGAAATTTAATTTTCGATACTAGTAATTTTATTTTTAGTATTAATAATTTTTTTATTGATACCACTTATTTTTTGTATCAATTGTTTTTGATACTACCTATCATTTGTATCAGAAATTTAATTTTCGATACTATTAATTTTAGTATTAATAATTGTTTTATTGATACCACTTATTTTTTGTATCAATTTTTTTTTTTGATACTACCTATCATTAATATCGGAAATTTAATTTTCGATACTATTAATTTTATTTTTAGTATTAGCAATTGTTTTATTGATACCACTTGTTTTTTGAATCAATTTTTTTTTTTGATAATACCTATCATTGGTAGTGGAAATTTAATTTTCGATACTATTAATTTTATTTTTAGTATTAATAATTGTTTTATTGATACCACTTGTTTTTTGTATCAAATATTTATTTTGATACTACTTATCATTGGTATCGGATATTAAATTTTTGATACTATAAATTTTATTTTTAGTATTAGTAATTGTTTTATTGATACAACTTAATTTTTTTGTATCAAATGTTTATTTTGATACTACTTATCATTGGTATCGATAATTAAATTTTCGATACTATTAATTTTATTTTTAGTATTAATAATTATTTTATTGATACCACTTATTTTTATATTAATTTTTTTTACATTACTTATTATTGGTATGGAAATTAAATTTCAATTCTATTATTTTATTTTTTTGTATTATTAATTTTTTTATTTATACACTTATTTTTTTATATTAATTATATTGAGTAATTTTATAACATCCATCATTTTTATTCTATTATTATTTTAGTAGTATTAAAATTTTATACATTAATATTAATTATTTTAATATTATTTATTTATTTATTTATTAATGTATTCAATATTTTTTTAATAGTAACGATTAGTAGTATCGAATATTAAAAATATCCGACACCAATGGCTCTATGCACTATCTGGTCTCTTCAGTCTTCTCCTGAACGAACTGGTATCCCCTTCATCCCCAAACCCATCCCCCTTCAATTCGAAAAAAAAAAAAGAAGGAAAAAACCATAATCAAACCCCTCACTGTGTGCGATTTACACACAGTGAGGTTCTTCCTCAGTCACGACCGCCGCGCCTGGCCGTCTCTGTCCTCGGCCCCGGTGCTCTAGGCTGCGCCGCCCACGCTCAGTCATGGCTCTTCGTCAGCGGCGCTCCAGGCCGCACTCCACGGCCATGGCCGTCAGGCCATCGGCCGCCTCACCTCGCGACGCTGCGTACTCGCCGTCCCTCAGCTGTCGCGTTCGGTCGCCGGCCGTGCCGTCGCCTCAGGCCCCCGATCTGACGCCGTCGCCCGCTTCAGGCCATCCAGGGCCCTCCGACCGGCCGCGGCACTCTCTTTCACCATCTCTTGCAGGATTGAGTTACTTATGCTACTGTATGAGTGCAAATAATTTCATTAATCTCTTCTGAATCTTTTGTTTTTGCTAGCTTCCTCCTCATGGTTTATTGTTCTTGTTTCTCTTTCTATAACATATGTTTTGTGGTTAATATGTTGTCAGTTTATTGTAATTGAGGTAAAACTAGCCTTTGTGACTATTGAGATAATAGCAACAAGCTATGCTGGTGTCGTTGAGGTATGATTGAATTCAACTTTAGGTTGCATTCTTAATTAGCGTATTGAGTTTGTGGAATAATAATGTGTTATGTTTATGTTTTTATCTAATGATAAGCAAACTTACATTACACTGTTTCTTGGATCTAAATGCTTTTGGTATGGATTTTCAGTATTTCTGTTTTCATTAGTATTGTTTAAAACAATTAAGGTGTAATTAAAAAGAGTCATAAATGGAGAATCGTGAATGATGTTGTTGTGATTAGGTGATTAGTTGTAGGTTGCATTATATTGGTGATACATGTACATTTTTTTTTACTTGAAATTTTGCTCTCTGGTACCAACGGTAAGGTTCTTTTCTTTTAGAATGTCTGTTTCGTATATGTTGAAGTTTTTACTTTCCTGCATATATTATGGGTTGTATCTGAGTGTTCTGTTTCATGTTAACAAAAATGTATTAGTAAATGCTTGCTAAGGCTTTAGCATAATATTTTGAAGCCAAGTTGTTGTTGTTAGATGTAAATGATTTTTCTTTTAAGGTGAGATGAATATGTAATGTAGATTTAACTGCTGATGATCATTTCCATATACTTGTGTACTGAGCCTTTGAATGGTTGGTTTTAAACAGATTCAGAACAAGTATGGGTGCTCTAGAGAATCTGTAAGTTCAACACTTATATATTATTATGACCTTCTTGATGCACTGATAGGACAAATTATCTTGCTTTATATCTGAATACATAGGCATTGGGGTATTTAATCTCGAAGTGAGCAAAATATTGGCATTTATATTTTGTTGCTAACATATCTTTTGTAGTCTTTCAAAAGGTCCCCATCTGAATCCACGTTAATTAGGTCGAATGTCCGAGTTATTTGGATGCTTTAGCCTAAGGAGGAAAGTAAAGGTGTGAGAGCACAATTAATAATTGTCTATTAGTGAAGTATCTATATTGAAAAATTGTAAGGTCTTACTACATTTTTGGTAAATTAGGATTGTAAGCTCATATTCATTATTAAAGCCTTTCCATTCTAGGTAGAAGTTTGGTTTTGGATGTAGGTGGGATTCTCCATCAGGCTTTGCTAGTAGAGAGTACTCTTTATTTCTTGATTTTATAATGGCAATTCTCAAATGACTCAAAAATGTGTTTTGTTGCATGGATTCACTAATTTTATTTCGGGTTTTTTTTATGGAATTTTTTTTGTACAACTTACGCTTCTCTTCTGTTGCAGAGACACTACGCAGGCAAAGCAGTGGAGTCGATCTTGCATCTTAGTGCGTAATGATTGTTCTCTATATCTACTTGTCAATTTTTTAGTTCTTTATATGTGATGTTATGGCCTACTTCCCTATGTGTAGTGGACAGGGAAGCATTGTTCCTGGAACACTTCGTAGAAATGCATCTGCCTCAGCAAACATCAACGATCTTACCTCAACAAGCACCCCTTTAATTTCAGGTTTGAATTAGTTAATAGTTTCAACAAATGTAAAAAAATATAATAATAATTTTCGCTTTGATATTGGGGTTAATTTGAGGTGTTATTTTCAAAATCAGGAACGAAAATATCAAATTTCAATAGAAAGAACTTATGGGTTATTATATGTTATTTAAATAGAGAGCTATAGAAACTCAAATTTGGATATTGCTTATGGTGCACTCATGTGAATTTGTGAGAAGAGTATTCAAGTGTCACCACTACCAGTAGAGTTGTGTGTGTTTTCGAATTTGGTATGGTTTTAACCAGTGCAGTAATACTTACTGTATTTTTTTATAAGAAAAAGTTAAGGATTAAGCAGCCAAATTTTACTTATTTTGGGAGTAACAATAAGTTAAGCAATCAACTCCACTCCTACATTACCAATAAAAGCAATTGTGTGTGATTCTGGGTGAAGGCTCGGTCTCTTATGGTTTCGCTTGGTCTCAGGCTGTGTTGCTGAGTTTTTGGAGTCGTAGCCTCTGGTTTTGCGATTCTCCATATTGCACTTTGATTTGACTTGCATCTTCTGTATATGACACAACCTGTTTTGCAGCACACCTCTACCAGGTTGTTGGCTTTCCCCTCTAAACTTTTAATTTGCTTTCCTTTCAAGCTAGATTGCTTTGGATTTTTGTTAGCAGTTTAATTTGTCTCTGCATAAGCTTGTTGTTCCTTTGAAAGAAATATTTTAGTGTTGGTTTCTTACCTAGTATTGTAGTTATTTGTCCTTTGCGGAGAAATCAAGCAAACTACATCTCAATGCATTGATATGCACAAAGTCAATTGTTTATTGTGCACTAGTTGTTGTAAATCTTTACTTTCTTCATTGTATTAGGTGCCTAATTTTGAACTTTTAGCAAATTCTGAAGGTAGGACATTCCTTTCTGAAATCTTTTTAGAACATGTGAAGTTTAGCCATGACATGAAAAATCTTACCTTCTTTAGTACATGGAACTTAAAGTATGGACTAGGCTTACATCTTTAAAGTAATATGTGAAATTTCTCATCATTATTGTATTAATATATGCATTCTCTAAGACAAATATGTAGGTAGAGTCGAGCTCTAAATAGGGAAATGAACATAGCTTCTTTCACGGATTAAACAAATTATGAGGTTATTCATTAGTGTGCACAAGGTAATCTGTGATATTTTCTTTGATTTTAGTTTCCAATTCTTGTTGGTTGCTTTTTACTCTGTATTGGTGTAAATTACTCCAAGCACAATATAACAATGTATTGTCCATCTTTGATCCGAACTTCGTATTAAATTTGAAATTGTTCTTAGAATTGATTCAGTTGGCTAATTAATTATTTCAAAAGCAGTGTATTGTAATTTTATGAACTATTGAGAACTTGGAGAGATCGATACCATACAGTACTTATAACTTAACTTAGAGGCTAACGGCCACATCGTGGACAGTGGAGAGGGTTGTTTAGGTTGATTCTTCTGTTCAAAAGGGCATTTGGTTACTATTGATGTTTAGTGCATTGAAAGTTCTAATTGCTCATATAATATTCATAAATGGAACTTTACACTCCTAGTAAATAAATATATCTTTTTTCAAGTGAGATGCCTCACGCCCCTGTTCATTACTTTACTTTAAGCTGATAAAATTAGACCATTTGAATTTCATTTATATGAATTTGTGCTTTAATGTTTGATCATTTGTGGAAAATTTATGATAGATATGAAAGTGGTTCAATTGCAGGAGATTATGGCAACGACAAGGCTTTCCACATTTTGCATGTTTGGAAATGCTCCACAAACCAACCTAATATACTAGTTCTTGAAAACCACTTTCACGTTAGATATTTTATAATGAAGCTTATATACTAGTTTTTGTATATGAAACTAATATACTTGTGGTTCATTGTTGATAAATGTTATTTTGATATTTGAATTAGTAATATGGAGGGCAAATAAATCTAGATTTGAATCGTATTGAATATTAGCATTTTATGCATGTAATAAAGCTAGTGTGATTTTTGCTATTCGAAAATTAATATTAGAACTTTTTTATAATACCATTATTTTAGAATCAGTTGGTACTGTTTTAAATACAATAAATATAATATTGTATCAAAAATTTAATATAATTATCCGATGTTAAATGCTGTTTTGATACTAAAGAATTCAATCATTTAGTATTAAAACATATTTATTGATACTATATATTTAGAATCTTAAAAAATAATTGATACTAAAAATACAATGTGGTATCAAAAAAAAATTGATACCATTATTCGATACTAAATAATTTTCTGATACTAAAGGTTAAATTTTTTTAATATCAGAAAATATTTATTGATACTATATATTTAGTATCGTTAAAAAAAATCGATACTAAAAATACAATGTAGTATTAAAAAAAATTGATACTATTATCCGATACTAAATATTATTTTGATACTAAAGGGTTCAATTATTTTGTATCAAAAAATATTTGTTGATACTATATGTTTAGTATCAGTAAAAGTTTACGATACCATAAATGCATTATTGTATCAAAACAAATTGATACAATAATTCGATACTAAATACAATTCTGATACTAAAGGATTCATACATTTCTGATACTAAAGGGTTACTCTTTAGTATCAGACTTTTTTTTCTGATGCGCGGTCTTTAGGATCGGGAGTATAGGTATCGGAAGTGGTATCGAAAATACATTTGATACCAATACCCTTTGGTATCAAATATTTCATTTTTAGTATCAAAAAAAATTCGATGCTAAAAACCTCTTTTTTTGTAGTGGATTTTTTCTTATTCGGTGCGGTGACCGATGCTCACCCCGGGCATTTGTATGCTTTTTCAATGCAAATGTTGGTTGCGTTTGGCTATCTGAAATTTTGTTAGCAACATGAGTCTACTCTGGGCAATACTCTTATAATAGTTTACATGTATTTTATTATAGATATTACATATTGTACTTGTTCTTTTTGTGTATTTACACGAGTTGATCAAGGATTCTAGGTACTTAATGTGAAGTCTCTCTCGATAGGTTTCTATTTGTATATTTACACTTGGCAACTTTAGTTCAGCTAGCCGAGTTGCATCAGTTGCTTATAAGAGTTTGATTCATAAGCAAGTTAATTTATTTCTTATTTCAGGAGCAAGTTTTTGATTTACTGATTGTAAAGATCACAAATCGTTGATAAGGTATTTCATTTTTCTTGCCTTCAGTTTCTATGTCATCTATTTAGTTGATTAATTAAAAGTTTCAATCATGTGAATTTTTACAAACTCCATAGCTAACTAATGAGTTATGGGTTACACTAGTTGTATGGATATTTATTTAGTTGATTAATAGTTGGTTATTTCTTTCTTGGAATCAGAATCATAAAGTGACATCTTTCTTCTATATTTTATTTTCTTCATGTTGGTTTATTTATTCTTAGATTTTAGTGATATACTTGATAGTTGCAAAATATGGTGATTTTAGTGATAATTTTTTCTTAGTGTAATTGCCAGAAGATAGTGATTTACTTAATACTAACATCTTACTAAGTAGAAGGACAGTTTAGATTGATTCCAAGTCCAAGTTTTTTGTTAGTGGAGGTTCTTATGATTCTCAATTAAGTCCTTGGAAATGTTTCCAACACAGGATGTTAGTTTTTCAAATTCTTGCAATTATTTCAATAATTTTCTTTTTAAGATGCTAGTATTAGAAAAACAAAAAGAAGGATAAAAACATTTGTTACTCTTCTCCATTTTGACTTGAATTATATATTCTAATGCGAAAGACAATTTGAGGTCTGATGAAGTACATTTTCCCAACCTTTCCCAGAAATAGAGTATCTTGTCTAAGAAACTATACTTGTTTTACTGAACCAAGTACTTTTAGTTCTGAAACTATAACATAGATTTTATGTTCTAAATATAACACATAGAAAATGCAAATTTTTGCTGCATCATTTGTGCTCTCTATTTTCTCACTCATCATGCTTATTACTTGTTCCTGTAAAGGTTTAATTATATGTTTCATTTTCCAGGTTCTTCTAATGACACCACGAATCTTACTTGATGCTTTCCACAGGTTATAATAAGCCTCAATCAGATAAAGGCTTTAATATTTGATGAATGCCATAATGGAAAAGGAAAGCATCAATATGCTTGCATAACGATGGTACGCAAATTAAATGATCATATATTCAGCGCATCAAATTTATATATGCTGGTTCTCAGTTCAATTTATGGTTATATATGAATATTTTTTGCTTATGATTTTTTTATTGTTGTTAACTTGGTTCTTGTGTTTCTAGGTAAAATGAATGAAAGTATGCATTCTCACATGGATTAATATTTGCGAATCTACATGCTCATATGGAGTTTCATGATATTTAACTTGCTATTTTTTCTCTTTGAATTTTTTGTAGTGTAAAATTATCTCCAAATATATTGCTAGTATTTTATCCGTTGTAGGTGGGCTAGATATGTGATTTACTTATACAATCTATAAACCTGGAAACTATTATCATCATATATTCTCGAGGCCTATGATGATTAAATAATTTTTTGTCTACATTGTCTATTTGTGAATAGAAGAGTTGTTTTAAATTAAGGCCTCGAAGAAGATGAAAGATTTTTTTTTAATAGCATGTTTGGTATAATTATATTTATGTACTCACATTATGTTTCTATAATATCTTAAACATGTGAAAAATGTTATGTGTTTTTGTAGGGGAGGAGCAGAATATCTGAATTTACAAGGAGGGAGATTGATCGATTTGTTATTGCCGAAGATTGAAGGATTTGAGAGCCTAATACAGTCAATTTAGAATTTCAATTTTTTTTTCCTCAAAATGTAATGTAGAGATTATATTGTCTATTTGTAAAAAAGTTATGAAATGTACTTTTACGAGAACTTAATAAGAAGAAATCTTCAATATTATTCTTTCACATAAAATATTTTCTATTTTACTATTATTGTGATTATTATTTAATATTATTATACATTCTTATTATTAATCTAATTAAAATTTAAAAATAATATATATAAAAGAAACTATTATATTAAACGGTGGATTAGTAATAATTAATATTACGAAATAATAATTAATAAAAAAATAGTTTTAAAATGAATGTATCTTGACACTTAATAATGTAGTATTTGCTAAAATAAAAAATTATGATAAAAAAATAATTTTAATAATAAATTTATCATGACATTTAATATTGCATTATTAATTAATATTGATTAATTATTTGATTAATTAAGTGTAGTCTAAATTGCTTATTCATGACATTTAAGAATGTCTTAATAGATTGATATCTATTATTACATTAGCTTATAGGACACTTTAAGAAAATGTCATGATAAATGAAATGTACTAAAAGGTGTTTTATGATGACAATTTTAAATGTCTAGAAAAGCCCTTTTTCTTGTAGTGATCAAACTCTGTGGAGCTAGCGAGTTTGGAGAGGCTATCCGCCTGCATGTTCTTCTCTCGGGGTATCTGGACCACCTCGCACTCTTGGAACTTGCCCATCACTTCTTTGGCTCGTTCCAAATAGGCAACCATCCTGCTATCTTTGGCTACATATTCACCATTCACCTGCTGAACAACTAATTGGGAGTCTGAGTACAGAGTTACCTTTGGAGCTCCCAATTCTAATGCCATCTCCATCCCTCTGATCAAAGCTTCGTACTCTGCTCCATTATTTGAGGTCATGAATTGAAACCTCACTGCAAATTGTAGGTCCTCTCCTCGAGGGCCTGTCAGCACAATCCCTGCTCCACATCCGCTCAGGGTCACTCAGCCATCTACATACACCTTCCATCCCTCGACTTCTTCTGGTTTGGTCGACTCTTGGATGAAATCTGACAAAGCTTGGGCTTTTATAGCCTTCCGTGGCTCGAAATCCACGTCATATTCTTGGAGCTCGATTGCCCACTTCACCATCCTTCTAGAGAGGTCTGCTCGCCCTATAACCTGTTTCAACAAGTAATTAGTGCGGACCAGTATTTTGTAAGAAAGGAAATATGGGCGCAGCCTCCGCGCTGTAACTACCACAGCCAGAGCAGCCTTCTCAATTTCTGAGTATCGATTTTTGGCCCCCTGAATGACCTTACTGACATAATAAATAGGGTGCTGCAGAGATCCCTCTTCTTTGACTAAGGCGGTGCTTAGTGAGAATTCCCCTACGGAGAGATACAAAATGAGGGTATCTCCTGGAGAAGGCTTCGTCAGCTTCGGCAACTGAGACAAATGATGCTTCAGGTCTTCAAAGGCCTTTTGGCACGTTTCGCTCCATTCAAACTTGGTCCCTTTCTTAAGAATTTTATAGAAGGGATGACTCTTTTCAGCAGACCTGGCTATGAATCTGCTCAATGCTGTAATCCTCCCATTGAGTGTCTGGAGCTCCTTTATATTTCTTGGTGGCCGCATGTCCAGTACAGCCTTCACCTTGGCTGGATTCACTTCTATACCTCTTTGAGTGACCATATATCCGAGGAACTTCCCTGATTTTACTCCAAAAGAGCATTTGGCTGGGTTCAACTTGATGTCGTTCTCTCGAATTACTTGGAAAATTTCTTCCAGATCCTCCATATGTTGATCTGCTTTCACACTCTTAGCCAGCATATCATCTACATATATCTCCATGTTCCTTCCCAGCTGCCTTCGAAAGACAGCATCGACCATCCTCTGGTATGTTGCTCCGGCATTGATTAATCCAAATGGCATCCGAACATATCCAAACGTTCCGCAGGCTGCTATGAAGCACACTTTGGGGACATCTGCAGAGTTCAGTTGGATTTGGTGGTACCCTTGGTATGCATCCATCATGCTTAGCAGCTCGAAGCCTGAAGTTGCATCTACTAGCTGGTCTATCCTTGGTAGCGGATAGTGGTCTTTGGGGCATGCCTTGTTGAGGTCCCTGAAATCGATGCACATTCTCCACTTTCCTCCCCCTTTAGGCACTTGCACGGCATTGGAGAGCCATTCTGGGAATTGGACTTCCACCACATGCCCTGCTTTCAATAGCTTTTCGACTTCTTCTTTCACAATGTTATTCTTCTCAATCCCAAAATTTCGTAGTTTCTGTTTCACGGGCCTTGCCTTTGGATCAACATTAAGGCAATGTATTGCTATCTCCGGAGGGACTCCTGTCATGTCAGCTGGAGAAAATGCAAATATATCGGAATTTCGACGTAATGTAAATATTACCTTCTCTGTGAGTTCAGGCCCCAGTTGGGTACCTATCTTAGTAACAAAGCCGAGTTTCCCTGGGAAGAGCTCCACACTCATCAGTTCCTCGTCTGTTTTAACATTCACCTGTTCAGGTGTTGCTCCCTCTACTTTCTTCCTCTTGACCTCAGGGTCATCTCCTCTCGTCCGCTCCAGACCCTTAGTTAGGGCTCTGTCCGCCATCTTCACAGACTCTGCATAGCACTTCCGTGCTTGGTACTGGTCTCCTCTTACTTCTCCCACCCCTGTGGCTGTAGGGAATTTCATTTTCATATGAAATGTAGAGATGATTGCCTGAAAGAGGTTCAAGCTAGGTCGTCCCATCACAACATTGTATGATGAGGGGATGTCTACAATAAGGAACTCCACCAAGTGGACCTTCCGGAACCCCAAGGAGTTGGCCTAGTGGTGTAGGCTTGGGACTTAGGAGTATGCTCCTCTCTAGGTCTCAGGTTCGAAACCCCTAAGGTGTAAATAATTTCTATGGGGCCATATCCATACAGAGCGCAAAGCTCTGGCTTTAAACGGGACCCCCGCAAGTGGGCGGTGGGATTGGTCCCCCGGGATTAGTCGGCCTTAGACCGGATACCCGAGATTTCAAAAAAAAAAAACCAAGTGGACCTTCCGGGCTGGAGCGTCCCCCAATCCTACCTGTAACATTACCGATCCCAAAGGTTGGATAGAACCTCCGGAGAAACCATACAGAGAGGTATCTACAGGGCGCAACTTCACACTCAGCTCCATTCTCTTGAAACATTCGAGAAACATAATGTCAGCCGAACTCCCCGTATCTACGAAGATTCGAGCAACATCGAATCCAGCTATGTCGGTAGTGATCACCAGAGCATCGTTGTGATCTTCCTTAACTCCCTTCACATCCTCCGGCCCAAATCGGATATTGGGCGTCTCCGTCATACGCCCCACTTCTCTTAACTGGCTTCCTTGCTCTGCTTTTAGAGCTCGGACATTCTGCTTTCTCTTCCGGAAGGAATCTCCATCTGCTGGCCCTCCTACAATCATGTGGATTACTCCTCTCTTTGGTGGGGGAGGGGGCATATCCTCAGCCGCCTCTCTGGTTTCCTTCTCTTCTGGTTTTCTTTCATGCTCTTTCCGCTTCTGCCCTCGAGGGCCCTGCCTATCTCTAAATATAAATTCTTTTAGATGGCCCACTTGGATCATCCTCTCAATCTCGTCCTTCAAGTGGTAACACTGATTTGTATCATGCCCATATTCATTGTGGAATCGGCAAAATCGATCAGACTTGGGTTTCTGAGGTCCTCGACTTCTGGAATATGGGAATTTCAAGTCTGGATGATCTCCTGCTACCTCCAGAACTTCGGCAGGTTCAATTCTCAAGGGTGTGTATTTCTCAAACCTCCCGCGAGGACCAGACCGGGGACCTCCGGAGGGATTGCTATCTCTTGCTGACCCAGAAGTCCGGGGGACCTCTGGACTAAATCGTCTGGAGGGGCCTTCCCTTTCCCTTCTCCTCTCTCGATCTTGTGGCCTAACCTCCAATCTCTTTGCTTTTTGGACCTCCTCCAGAGTGAGGTACTTTTCTGCCCTATGTAGCAATTCATCAAAGTTCTTAACCGACTTTTTAGCTAAGGAGGAGAAGAAGTCTCCATCACGCAATCCGTTAGTAAGAGCGTTGATTTTCACCTCTGGAGAGGCTGTAGGGACCTCTAGAGCTGCTTGGTTAAACCTCCGGAGAAAAGCTCTTAAGCTCTCGCCCTCTCCCTGTCTCAAATTAAAGAGGGTCAAAGTGGCCCTCGGTTGTCTCCGGGTACTGGCAAATTGATGAAGGAAGAGCTCACTGAATTCTTCCCAGGATCGGATTGTATTGGGCTCCAACTGAGTGAACCATTGTTGTGCGGCCTTTGCTAGGGTAGTTAGGAAAACTCTACACTTTATTCCCTCTCCATAGCGGTGTAGTAATGCAGCATTTTCGAACCTTACTAGGTGTTCGTACGGGTCTGCCGTACCGTCATACTCAAAATTAAGGGGCTTGAAATTGAATGGTAGTTCATCCTGTAATATGTTAGGGGAGAACTGGCATCCAGAGGCGTGAGCGGATCTACTGGTTCGGTTGCTCATTTGCTTCCTCATATCTCTCATCTCTTTCTGTAGGGCCAGTAATTGGTCGCTGACCGGCCCTCCGTAGGTATCATCCGTGCTTTCTTCTGTCTCAAGGGGTTCTGTCCCTCGGGGTGCTGGATCTGCATTTCTTCTAGTACTCCGAAGGGGAATGCTTCTTTCCGCTCGCGAGGGCACCTTATCGTCTTCCTCCGCTCGTATCCCCATCTCCTTGGACAGCACTTGGGAGGCTCCAGGTGCTTCATCCTGGGGTCTAGGGGCCGGTACCTCCAGATTCCCCGGTGCAGCCCTGGGAATCCGGTCCCTTTGATCTGCAAAGGCTTTCTCTACAGCTTGCTTGATGAGGGCGTTCAATTGATCGGGAGAGATCAGGAGTTGCCCTGAGTCTGGAATATCCTCTCGCTGAGGATCTGCGGTCTGGAACTCTGGGGCTTCAAGGTTCCCTGTTATTCCCTCCCCGACCGGTAGGGGATGATTTTCGTCACCCAAACCTGGAGTGGGTGCCAATGGCTGATTTGATCCAGAAGGAGTATGGACTGGGTTTTTCCCCCGGCCTCCCCTTGGTGGGGGATCAGTTGGCAAAGGGGAATTTTCCCCTGGAAGGTTCTTCTTTCCAGAAGTAGATGTTTTGTCTCCGCCACCCATTTGCTCGGACAGGTAGAAACTCGTGAGAAAATCTTTCAATTCTTTCCCACAGACGGCGCCAGTTGATGTGCCAAAATTTGCACGAGAGGATTACGTGTCCTTCGGATTGGATGTCCCACTCTTCGAACACGTACAATCACTCCAAGTATGCTGCTTTTCCTCCAAATCTTCAAGAACCTGCAAAGAACACACCGGAGGGGGGTCCGGTGTGGACACTCCGATGCCTAAGTCAGTATAGGGCTTATCAATATCTTCCAAGGATCTCAAGATCCTTGATGTATCAGAATAGTTCTCAAAGAATCTTAGAAAAGTATTTCGTATTCAGTATATCAAGTTTTTAGTATATGAGTGTCTAACCTGGAGATATCTTCGAATTTACCTATTTATAGAGATACTTTCTGGAGAGGAAGTCAAGCCTTCCTCTTATTTCGGAACTGCCCGTGAGACTCGGCCCTGCTGAGTGGACCAAATCCTCCCTTCTCTCCACTCCCTGAAGACTCGGCAGCACTCCAGCTCAATGGACCTCATTCCCTAAAATAAAGGAGGACAAGGTCTTTCTTTTATCAAGTCTGGACCTGAAATCGCGGGGGTCTCCTATATTTACGGCCCACGACTTCATGTTAAAACTGCTTCTTTCTGATACTCGTCTCTAGACGGAGCTCCCTCCAGAGAGACCTCTAGAGAGGATTCTTTATTCAGAGAACACTAGATGACTCAATCCTTTCCTCTCCAATCCCGTCATTCATACACGTGTCGACTCCTTATTAGGTGACATTTTTAGGCCGCATCACTTATATATGTTTATGCATGGATATATGTAAATATGAATAATTTAATGTTGATTTGCATGTTATTGATTTAGTTAGTTATTAAAATATTATGATCATGTTAGTATGTTATTTAATTTGTTGATTAAGCTAGAATAATTTTGATAGAGTAGTTTTTTAAGGTTAATTAATTAATTGTTATATGCATGTATAGTTAATTACTACATTTAATTTAATGGTGTAATTTTGATATAGAATATTTTTAATGTAGGTGATGCATGTTTCAATCAATTGTTTAAATTATTAGTTAATTAGATGGTTTGACGGTGGTATCACGTTGTAATTAGGTTATATATTGTTTTGATTTAAATTAGGAATATGTTGATTAAATTAGTAATTGATTAAATTAGGAATATGCTATATTAGTAAAATTTTTAAATTAGGAATATGTTCATTAAATTGATAATTAGAAAACTCCAGTTAGAAAACTATTATTTTAATTAGGTTTAGATTTTTTAATTTAGGAATATGTTAAATTTTTTATTATTGATTAAATTAGAAAAATAATAATTAAATTAGGTTATTGTTGATTAAATTAGGAAAATGTTGATTAAATTGGTAAATTGTTGATTAAATTAGGAATATGTTATATATACTTAAACTAGTAAATTATTGATTAAATTAGGTTATTGTAAATTAAATTATGTATTTTTTATTGATTGAAACAGATGAGTCAAGTACCGACGAATCAGGGTTCTGGTTCAGGTTCATGTAGGTCACGTGCAAGGAGGCCTCCTCCTCCTCCTGTGGTAGTGTCGCCACCGCCGACTACGATGTCGTCTAGTTCGTCAACAGCCGTAGGATCCTCTTCTCGTCAGCATCCCGTTCGAGACAAAAGGCAAGAAGTTGAAATCCATTTAGGAACGTAAGTCAATAATTCTAATGTTTAACAGTATTCAATAACGATTAACTTTATTTATTTATAATGTGTTAGTTTATAAATTTGTTAATAATTTTACAGGTCGTTGCCCGGTAATGAGTTGTCCAGGATCTGCACAGCATCCTTTCTGAAGTGCAAGATTTCTAAGGGTGCTATCACTTGGTCGATGGTGCCGCAAGCTAAAAAGGATGAATACTTCGAGGAGTTCCAGGTATATAATTACAATAATTAAAGTTTATTAAATAACTAATTATACATATTATTTGATAAATATGTTGAATATTTGTATAGAAAAAGGCCCGTTGGGATACGGCGATCTACTCGGACGACACTATTTACGAGAAGTGGTACGGTGTTTGTTCTACTCGGTACACGAACATGATGTACGACTGGAGATTAGCCTGGCGCAACCGTAACGTGGATCGTGGTCTGGGGAAAGACGAGGATGGTGTTGACATGTGGGAGTCGTTGATTGAGAAGTGGATGGACCCGGCTTACCAAGAGAAGTGTGAGAAAGCTCGGGCCAACCGCAGAACCGACGTTGGAGGCGGGATGTCAAGGCATCGGGGGGGAGCTCGGTCCGTCCTCGAGCAATCACTTGCTATCGTAAGTTTTCATTAATTTTAAAAATTAAATAATTATAGTTAATTTATTTATATTAGTTATCTAAATTAATTTGTATATGTTTATTTGATACGTAATAGGAGCGGGAGACTGGACGTTCACACACCCACTTGGATCGGATGAGCCTTATTCATCCGTTTGATGCCGATACACTGACGTCCACCTACGGGCGCACTACTGACCTCCACGTAAGTTTAATTAAATTTATGTATTAATTAAATTATATATATAGATAATTAAATTAATTTGAATTTTTTAATTATGTAGTTGAACGTCCGATAGAGGATTGAAGAGGTCGAGACGCAAGTCGCGGCGACTACTGCTGAATCCGGAAGCAGCGGTCCCCCTCCGGCTGTTGACGTGGACCAGGCTTACCTTGACGTTGCCCCGACCTCCAAGGGAAGGATCCTTGGCCTTGGTGGGATGAGCAACGTCGTGAGGTCATCAAGTGGCCGTCGGTCCCGGAGTGCATCGCAGGCGTCCGTATCCTCTACTGCCGTCCCGGATCCGAACGTCATGGCAACGTTCGAGAACTACTTCCGCGTCTGGAGTGCCAACGCGGGTCGGACGTTGGGGATGTCTGCTGAGCAGATCAATGCCGTCTATCAACAGACGATGGTGCAAGCCCCGCCAGCTCCAGATCAAGCTGCAGGTCCAAGTGCAGCGCAGGCCGACGATGACGACGTCAACGTCAATTTGCAGACTGACGATGTGGATCAGTTTTTTAACGACTTTCGTTGAACAATTTAATTTTATGTTGAACTAATTTATTTTTCTGTTGAACTTATTTACTTTTCTGTTGAACTTATTTACTTTTCTGTTGAACTTATTTATCTTTATGTTGAACTATATATTTTTCTGTTAAACGATGTTTTTTGTGCGAACTTTTATTGGTGGATTGCAGTTTATTTGTGTAGTTTATTGGTGGAATAATGCATTTGGTGTATAGATGAAAATAGGGTGCATTCATTTGTTTCATTGAGTACAAATAACAGTGCATTCTAGTACAAAATAGTCTCATTTAGAGTGCATTCTAGATTGATTTAAACCACTTGAAGGTGGAAGTGAATTATAGTACAAAATAGCCTCATATAGAGTGCATTATACATATATTTAACCAAACCGCTTGAAGGTGGTAGATGCAACCATGACAACTAGCACAATCAAAATGATTTTGTTCACTTTGATTAAATCCTTGATTTCTTCAGCCAAATTCTTGATCTCTATAACCAATTTCTTCATCTCTTGAGTCATTTTCTTCATGTCTTCAGTTTCTTGGTCACTTTGATTAGATCCTTGATTCTTGTCAACACCACAGTTTTCTAGAGTATCAGCCCATACAAAGAAACCACATCCACCACCACAACCATCACTTAGGGAGTCAGGACAATTATGAAATATCCTCCCTTTACTTCTAGGCTGTTTAGAAGCATATGTACGACATGCCTTTCCACAATAACAAACAAGGCCTTGCTGAAATCGAATAGAAGATGAAGAAGACATGATATTTTTGTTGTTTTCTTTGCAAAATAGAAAAAATCGAATATGGTGTGAGCTTTGTGTGTGCTATATATAGAAAAAATTGAATTAATTAAAAAAAAAAAGAAAAAAAAACCGCCAAATGCCGACGGAATATATGTTCCGTCGGAAATTGCAATTTGATGAATGTCGACGGAAATTCCGTCGGTAAATGGGGCGGGTAATATGCCGACGGAATTAACTTTCCGTCAGAAATCACAATTTGATAAATACCGACGGAAAATCCATCGAAAATCCGTCGGTATTTATCTATGCCGACGGAATATTGGGCGGGTGAAATGCCGACGGAATTAACTTTCCGTCGGAAATCACAATTTGATAAATACAGACGGAAAATCCGTCTGTATTTATCTTTGCCGACGGAATATTGGGCGGGTGAAATGCCGACGGAAAGATAATTCCGTCGGCATTTCCGTCGGGAAATATTCCCCCAAAACTTTCTACTGCCTAATTTTTTTCCACTTTCGTATTGCAAATTTACACCAAAACTTTATACTGCCTAATTTTTTATGCTCATGCTCGGGTATTCAGAAACATCAAATTACGGTACATTTTCTACCATTTTTAATTTACTCTATACATAAAATTCAATATAATGTAATTACATGTTTTATATCATAAGTTTTGTTTGAATTTATTATAAGTTTAGTTTAGGAATGTTTTGCTCCACTTAAATGTTTAGCAGATGGATTTGCCTGACCGTCGTTGGATGTACTGTACTCCTAGAATGATTAGAGGAAATGTGAATGTGGAATTTTATAATGAACTCGTTTTATTTGTTGAATTTGCAAAAGGCCAGCCACATTACATGATTGGAAATTGCATTAGGTGTCCGTGTAATGCTAAGAAATGTCAGAATAAGCAATATAAAGAGATTGATGAGGTCCTAGTACATATTGTGAAGAATGGTTTCGTTGATAATTATTATAATTGGACTAGTCATGGCGAAACACGTTGGCCTTATAGATTTGATGAGGTCCTAGTACATATTGTGACGATTTTTGTGTCGTCGAAAAAAAATTCGTCACGAAATGTGTGATTTCCTGTAGTGTTAACTGATAATTGGCGCCGTCTGTGAAAATTGAGAGTCAACCATAAAATAATTGCCAGATCGGAGATGGAGAATACGACCAAGTATAATATTGAGAAGTTCTCAGGCACCGGTGACTTTGGGCTGTGGAGAGTCAAGATGCAGGCTCTCCTAGAACAACAAGGCTTGTTCGATGAACTCGAATAGTCTACAGCCCCAACTGGTGAATCTGCAACAGTTGCTGCTGAAAGAAACAAGATATTACGGAAAGCTCGAAGCACTATTCTGCTCTGCCTTGGTGATAAGGTTTTGAGAAGTGGCTAAAGAGAAATCTGCGAAGGAGGTTTGGGATAAGCTAGGTAAACTTTACATGGTTAAAACCTTAGCTAACCGTCTCTATTCGAAACAAAAGATGTATGCCTTCATAATGGGTGATGGCAAACCCATTCCGAATCAGCTTGATGAGTTCAATAAAACTCTTGATGATCTAGAGAATTTATATGTCAAATTATAGGAAGATGATAAAGCTCTGATTCTATTGAGTGTTCTCCCTAAGTCCTATGAAATGTTAAAGGACACCATCTTGTATGGTAGGAAGGAAAATATTACATTGGAGGATGTAATGCTGGCTGTCAAGTCCAAATTGTTGCACAACAAGACATCTCAAGGAGATCAGAGCAGCAGTGGTGAAGGATTGACAATCAGAGGAGGCCAGAAGAAGTCTGGATCCAAGAAGGGGCCTAGTCAACCCAAATGAGCTGATAAGGGAAAATCAGTTGTGTCCAATCAAGGTGATGCAGTGTGCTACCACTACAACAAACCTGGGCACTATAAGAATGTTTGTCATAAATACAAGCAGTTCTTGAGGAAATTTGGTGCCAAGACCTCTACTGACAAGAATCAAGCTAATCAGACCCAAGCTGATAAGGAGCAAGAAGGCTATGAGTCTGCTCAAGCACTAACCATCACATCCTCTGCAGAGCAGCAAGCCTGGATCCTAGATTCAGGGTGTTATTTCCATATGACTCCAAGAAGAGATTGGTTTCATGACTTCAAGCAACAGAAGGGCGATTCTGTTTTACTTGGGAATGATCACACTTGCAAAATTGTGGGAGAAGGTAGTGTTCACCTGAAGATGTTTGATGGGGTAGTAAGAGTTCTCAAGAGTGTTAGGTATGTACCTGAGCTCAAGAGGAATTTGATATCACTTGGGATGCTGGATTCTATGGGCTATACATTCCAGTCTGCTGTTGGAGAGCTCAGTGTGTCAAAGGGGGAGTTGACTGTCCTGAAAGGTGTGAGAAGGAATGATCTCTACTTTCTGAAGGGAAATACAGTAGGTGGTAGAACAGACGTAGCAGAGGTGCAAGACAACTCTATGTTGTGGCACAGGAGACTAGCTCATGTAGTTGAAAAAGGCCTAGTAGGGCTGTCTAAACAAGGTTTGCTTGGAAATGACAAGATCACAAAGCTGGATTTGTGTGAGTCATGCATCCTTGGAAAAGCCAAGAGGCTTAGATTTGGGAAGAGTGTTCACTCTACCATTGGGATCATATACTATGTACATTCAGATCGATGGGGGCCACCTAGGAATCTTAGACTTATTTTTAATATAGCACAAGTTACATGAGAACTTAACACTAAAGTCTTTGTCACATAATTGACTTATTGAAAATAAATTATATTTTAAGTCAGAAACATATGAAACATTAGAAATACTTACAGTACTAGTTTTTAGTGTTCCATAACCTTTGGTTGAACCTTGTGAGTTATCATCAAAAGTTACTTGTGGTCCATCTTGTTCAACAAAGGCAGTGAGAAGTTCTTTATTGTCAATCATATATCTTGAACAACCACTGTCCAAGTACTATGTATGTTCTATTGAACTTGTTTTCTTATTTTATTGATCCACTTGAACTTGTTACAAATTAAAATTTAGGTACCCTTTGGAAGTTGCGTCCCAGAGAGTTAGCCATACCTTTTGGAACCTAAACATGCCTAAATTTCATTGCTTGAAATGGGCTAGTTTGTCTTCCATAAACATCTAGATACACAATTTTCCTATTAAATGTCTTAGGAATGGACTAAGTATGAGTGAAAGTCTTGGATGATTTAGGAGCATTGTGTTTGTTCCTCTGAAATTTTCTTCTAAATGCATATTTTGACCTTTGTGCAACATGCCTAAATTTTTTTGGATAGGCATTCAAATGACTTGGCACATTTGCCATATAAGATTCAGATCTTCTGTACACATTATACCTAGATTGGAAATACTTTGGTTAATCATTGGAGGCCTTCTCATAGATGTTGGTCTTCTTTGAGTAATTTGAGGTTTTCTAACCTGAGTTTGAAAAATTTTAGGTGAGTTGTCCTCCGTTGAATTTTTTTCATCTGAATCATCTCAGACCTCTGATATCTAATCTTGAGTTTTTCAACCTGATTTGATATTCAAATAAGTTGGCACAATGGGTGTTTTGCCCTTGTCCATCATCTGTGGTAATTTTGGTTCAACAATTTTAGTATGTGCCACAGATTTTACAAAGACTCTCTTAGCAATACTTGTTGAAGCATCACTAATGCATGGAGAAGATATTTTTTCTGGATTGTAACCAATTTTAGACTTTTGAGTTATGGGCCTTTGAAAACCTTGTATTTCTTCTATTGCACTTGAAGATTTTTTAAAGGCAGCCATTTTATGTTTTAGACTCTCTTCTCTCTTTTTAAGAATTTCATGCTCCTTTAAAAGATGTTCAAACTTGGCTAAGAGTGTTTTGTGATCTAAATCTTTACATCTTTGAAGTTCAACTTGTTCTTCCAACTTCTTGAGTTGTTCAGATTACTTGACTTGACATATATTTTTCAATACTCGCCTCTCAAGTGTAAGAGGTTCCTCGTGGTAAAAGTAATTGTCTGATTAAATTATCAAACCATGGGACTAGTTAGCTTGCGTGGTCTTAATGATATGCATTGTCACGCAATTATAGTGATGAAACATGGGGTGAGCAATAAAAATGGAAATGCAAAGATCAACAAGATAAATACTAACTATGAAAAACAAGTAAAATGATGATCAACAAATGTGTTCGGGTGTTCCTCATTATGTGAAAATTGAATTAAGCTCAACTTTAACGTTCAATTCGTTGGTCGGTGTTTGGTAAGAGCGATCACTAAGACATATAACCAAATAATCACCTAAGATCGGAAGGAAGGATAGAGTCGTTCTTACCTGGGTAATCACACAATTAGAGGATTCTACATAGATTATACTAATTTAATCCCTAATCATGTTTTTCCACTTGAATACTAGAAACCAAACTCATGTGATCTCCTCACCAATTACCCAAATTCACGTTCAAATAATTATTGTAAATTAATGGGGTTCTAATGAAAATTACCCTACTCTCGTTGCAATAACTCAATATTAACTCAATCTACTCGACTCCCAACCTACGATTATACGATCTATCAAGACTAACCAACTCTTGTTGCACTAATCAAGCTTCAACATATAATCTAATAATTGAATTCAAGTATATGATCATGCAAAACCCATTAATCTAACCCAAACACCTTTCAATCGAATTAAACAATCAAAATCAAATTAAATCACAATTTCCATCATAATTCCAAACACCAACAAACCTAGCCAATAACTAAATTAACAAAATAAAACAAGCTTATGAAAGATAAATAGTAGAATATTAAATTAAAGAAACGTATCATATCAAAGGTCTTCAAATTCTCCAATCCTTACATAAAATAAAATACTCTATTGAAATCTATCAAAAAAATAATTAAACTAAACTATTGAATGAGTGAGTGAAGTGTGGGGAGGAGGGTTTCTCCTCCAATCAACTGTTGCATCTCTCTGTTTTCGTGCGCATTCCAGCTGCTGCCCCCAATTACTTGTTGCCTATTGTTGATTGCGGCTGATGTGCCTTTTTTCATAAAATAAGATGGGCCTTATACTTGCAAATGCCCCCTGTAATTATTTTACAAATGGGCTGCATCATCACGTGGGTGTGTACGTTGTAGAAATTGCCCACATATTGGGCTTTAATATATTTTTCTTCTTAAGTCCAATCATTTTTTTCTTTTTTCGATGTATCCTTTCAATTGACTTCACAATATAATCGAGACGTGTTTTTCTCTAAAAATTCTCATTTTCCTACAAAATAAACAAAACACTACATTTCTTCAAATCAAGATCAATGAGTCAAATTAGTGTAAATAATGCACAAAATTCTATAAAATTATGCAAATTACATACAAGAATTTTGAGCAATTTTCACATTAATCAAGTGTTCAACTCTTTAGTCATGTTAATACACAACTCGTTGGTTTTCAGATCATGCTCATCTTCAAAGAGAGTAAGTTTGTCAATTTGAGCATTCAACTTTCCAAGTGAAAGTTTCAGGTTGTCATCAATTGACATCAATGTGTTGCTAGAATTGAATGAACAAGAATTAGACTATACTTCATCATCTTCTATGGTCATTAGACATTCTTTACTACTATCAGAGAACATCTCAGATGACGATGAAGATGGAAGTTTATCATCTTCAGAGGATTCTTCCTCATCTTTCAATGTCTTTCTTATTCCATATATTTTGTCCCTTTTAGCTTGCATTTCCTTCATTTCCTTGGAAGTTAGCTCAGGACAATCATACTGTAAATGTTCCGCCTTCTTACAATTGTAGCAAGCATCTTCATCGTTCTTCTTTTCAGAATTTCTCTTTTTGATTGATGAAGATGGTTCATCTTTTGAGTAGTCCCTTCTACATTTCCTTTCTTCAGTCTTCTTTTTCAGGTAAGTTGTATCTTTTTTCTTCTATCTTTATTATCTTGGTATACTTCTTGTATTTACCAAATTTAGAGTTTAGTTTTTCGAATCTTTTTGTCATCATGGCCAACTCATCTGAAAGTTCAGCTTTTGAAACACCTTTTCCAGATTTACTGGACTTGCTAGTTTTGCTTGATCTCTTGAATGAGTATTATGGTTCAGTGGACTTTGCCTTTAGTGAAACTCATTTATTTTCTTCAGAGCCTCTCTTCTCATTTAAATCATATAAATATGCTTTTAGCTCTAAAAACACTTATTGCATAGACATAGTAGAAAGATCCTTTGTGTTTTGCATCATGACTACATACAGATTCCATTTGGAGGTTAAACTCCTAAGAATCTTCAAGGCTACTTCCCTCTTGAAATATTATTTTCCAATTGAGTTTATTTCATTCATAATATCAGTGAATCTTTCACCCAACTGATCAATATTTTCTTCAGGCTTCATTGCAAATTGTTCATATTTTTTTACTGCAACCTAAAGCTTGTTCTCCTTGATTTTATCAGTTCCTTCACACATTAAGACTAATGTGTCTCATATCTCCTTTGCAGTAGTGCAATAAAACACTCTACCCATAATTGCATCTGGAATGGTTTGGTATGGGGTGTTCATAGCAACATAATTGCGATTCAATTTCTTTCTTTCATCAGAGGTGAGCTCATCTTCATCTTTGAGAATTTCCCCTCTCCCATCAGCTCTTTGTTTAACTGTAACATTTGTGTTTGCCTTCATGTCACAAATGGTCCTTTGGTGATCACTCTGAGCATCTCATCGTGAAGACAGTCTAAGTGAGCTCTCATCCTCAATTTCCAAAAGTTATAATTCTCAATAGAGAACATAGACAACTTTTGATAGAAAATATTGTTGATGGGGTAGGTTCCCATAGTGACTGGTGGTGGAATTGCATTAGAGGTCTCAGTAGAGGTGTTAGACATGGTAAGTAAGAATCACAAATTATAAAAGTGTGTGTGTGTGCACGTGTTTATCAAAGGTGTTGTCTTAAAAATGTTGGAACAACTAAGACAACAATTAAAGCAACGAAAATTAAAAACACGAGACAACGGAATATTCAAAACTTTGTATAAACTATGAATAAGTTTATACGGTTTCACTAAATATATAATTAGTAAAACGAAGCCAAAAACCTCTTCGAGGTACGGCAGTGCCAATTTACCAGGTTTTGACAACCCTCTGAATCTAGAACAAATTTTATGAAATTGTCTCTCAATCTTAATCCAACATAAACACTTATAGATTCAACAAATGTACTAAACTAATTGATAGAGATTACAATCAATCTAATACATGAAACGAGTGAGGAAACAATAATATTCATAAACACTAAATACACGAATGTACTCAATAGCTTTAGTCTTGATAAACTTTTCTTCTCTCGAATATTTGAGTTGTAGATCGGCTTTTACATGATCTACAACGGAGAAGAAAACACAGATTTTCCTAGAATTAGAAGCGTCACGCTTTCCATAGTCTAGTAATGTAGTGTGTCGTTTTTCTCCTCTAGTAATTACATTGAAGTTGCCTCTATTTATAGGAGATAAATATTCTTCAGCCTTCAACTTCTCTAGATCATACACGCATGATCTAGATAACTTCCCCCTTAACTCCTACAATTTAGGTAACTTCTTAACCTCCAAGTATGCTTGCAATTCTCTCACTCCTTATGCAATTTGCATCACCTGGACAATTGCCACGCCTTCTAACTACATCAAAGGAACATTACAATCAACATAGAAAATTCGGAGTTAGGGCGAATTATGATGTTGACCAAAGTGATTAAACATTATGCACATCACGGGTACAACATCAACAATAACCTTATAGAAAGGTTTGAAAAAATCTAATTGACTATATGAAACTACCTCCCTTTTAGGTCTATACATATAATCTCCTAGACGAAATAAGTATGATACATATGTTGATTGAGTTTACAACAATCTATCACATTGTTGCATTAGTCATATATTAATCGGCAATGTTTTCAACTGCATGCAACCTCCATAGATCAGTTTTTACATGATCTATAACCTCCTCCACAAACTCCTTAAAAGTAGGTAACTTCCATGTATGCTCTTTAACAATATGCAACAGCTTGACCTGGTAACTTCCACGTCTTCAACACTACATACAAAGACATTAAAAACAACATCTAAATTTTAAGTTAGTGTTAGGAGAAAGAGAGAATTATGATGTTGCCCAAAGTGATGGAATATTTTGTACATCACCGGCACAACATCAACAAATTAGGTAATCTAATCTGAAAAATCTAGTGTGTACAAATAGATCAGTTTAAGTGATCAAAGTCAATCTTCAAAGCAGTGGTCTTTAAACCCCTGCTCTAATACCACTTGATGGTCCCAAAAAGAATGGGGGGAGGGAATACACATGTGTGTGTTTTTTAAATTTTTACAAGTAAAACAAAGACCTATGAAATTACTTTTATAGTATTTTTACAAGTCTTTAATAGTTAAACAACTTATATGCGAAAATATGATAGGCCCTTTTTGTACTCCTCAAAATAACTTACAAAGAATAATGATCAAATTAGTTTTTATGCAATGACAAGGATTAAAAAATAATGATCAAGTTAACAAGTAAGCAAATAATAAAGTGCAGTAAGTAAATGACACAAGATGTATAGTGGTTTGAAGGCTAAACTACTCCTACGTCCAGTTTCCCTAATTTAATAGGATATTTCCTTAAACACTTGGAATTACCTTGTGTTATAGTGCCAAGGTGCACTCTCTTCCTCCTCTTCCTCTTCCTATTCTTCTTCTTAGGATAAGCAATGATTTATGTTTAGTGGAAACTAAAGATAACACTCAAATGTATGCTTAAAAGCTTGATTACGAATACTTGTATGGTTGAATGTTTGTAGATTTCTTTCAGTGGCTTCAGTGTGCATATGTTCCTGTAAAACTTGAAATGATTCAATTTATCCCCTATTTATAGACGTAGAAAATTATTCGTCGGTGGAGATAGTGTACCAATCCATAAATTTGAACATTTGAATTGTTCTAGGGTCAGCATGCAAATAGTACATGCAATTCACGTCCATTTCTGAAAACTTCATTCTATTTTCAGAATTAGTTATGCATAGTGTCAGGTGGAAATTAATCATTGACCTTCTTAAAATATTTTCTGACATTTGAAATAACGACTTCACATTTGAAATGCAGGCTAAGGGGAAGAATGGTGAGGAACCACAAGGTGGAATGCAGGCTAAATGGACGAATGGTGAGGAACAACAAGGTGCAATGCAGGCTAAGGGGACGAATGGTGAGGAACAACAAGGTGGAATGCAGGTTAAGGGGACGAATGGTGAGGAACAACAAGGTGGAATGCAGGCTAAGGGGACGAATGGTGAGGAACAACAAGGTGCAATGCAGGCTAAGGGGACGAATGGTGAGGAACAACAAGGTGCAATGCAGGCTAAGGGGACGAATGGTGAGGAACAACAAGGTGCAATGCAGGAAAAGGGGATGAATGATGAGGAACAACAAGGTGGAATGCAGGCTAAGAGGACGAATGGTGAGGAACAACAAGGTGGAATGCAGGTTAAGGGGACGAATGCTAAGGAACAACAAGGTGGAATGCAGGCTAAGGGAACGAATGATGAGGAACAACAAGGAAAGAAGGTAACTCGATCCGTTTCAGGCTAAGTGTCTCATTTTACCATTTAGGGCGTTTCAGGTTAAGTTACCTCCACTATTTCACCCTCTCTTTTCTTTTTTTTATTTCTCTACCTCAATATCTCACTATCCATTTAATACTATATATTATTTGTTAAAGAGTGTGCACTTAGCCTGGGATGGACGAATTATATATATATATATATATATTTTATACTAGCTAATTAACTAGTTAAAAATAATCTGTGGCCGGGGACAGAAAGTACTGGAATCGCCTATTCTAATCGCTGCAAAGAATGGAATATCAGAGATGGTGAAGCTCATTCTTAAAGTAAATCCAGAGGCCATGTACGATGTAACCGCTGAGAAAAAGAACATTGCTATGTTAGCTGTGGAACATAGGCACCCTCATCTGTACCATTTCTTAATTAATAACAGGATATTCAATAAAAGGATATTAGCACAGGTGGATAAAGAAGGCAATAGTTTGTTGCATATTGCTGCAAATCTCAAATCTGGAAAACAATATTGGTGGCGCATTCAGGGAGCAGCTTTGCACATGCAAATGGAAATCAAGTGGTATAAGGTACTAACTTTTTTCCTTACAGAGAAAAAAATTATTTACGTCATGTAACTTTCATATTTTTAAAAACGTCACAAAAAAGATAAACGTCTCAATTTTATTTTATTTTTTTGAACATTTTTTAAAAAATGTGAAAGTTACAGTAGGACGTAAATAATTATTTTCTTTTAAAATTTAGTCGACATGTCGATCTGATCAAAAAATCATGAATTGTTGTATGGATATTCAGTGGATAAAGAAGTCAATGCCACCTGGATTCTTTGCCCGCCACAACCTGAAAGGGCAAACCGCAAAGGAGATATTCAAAGAAAGTCACCGCCATCTCATAGAAGAGGGGCGCCAGTGGTTGACCAGCACCTCCCAGTCGTGCAATTGGGTTTTAGCTAAGGAAAATAGCACTCTTGTTGTCGCATAACAGGCGAGGAGGTATGGTATAGGGAGCGCTCGAAGTTCTCAAAGAAGTGAAGTTACCCAAATTAAAGGGTGCATGTATCGGGCAGTAAATCTAACATTCATGTAGGGGCAAAATAACCCACGCGTTTTTGTTATTTGCAATATGAATTGCATTAAGTTGGGCTGCTGTTTGAATTAGATTGCGCTGCCAAGTCTGAATTAAATTAGGGTGTGGGTTATTTGCCCCTCCAACATTGTTAAATGCACTCTCCCTTTATTAATTAATTAAATATATATATAATACTAAATTTTCGTCGCCTCCGCTGACACGCTGCCAACCATCACTTCCGAAAATAATTTCTTTTTAAATTTTAGAAACTTCAGAAAAAAAGATATATTTTCAACAAATCAATGTCTAAACTCTAAAATATGCATTATTGTCGACACTAGTATATTGAAAGAAATTAAAAATTAATCAACTATTGTCGAAAAAAATTGACAAATTTTGACAACGATTTATAAAAAATTACAAGGTTTGTCAAAAAATTGAAGAAAAAAACATAAAACATACATGTTGCGTGCTACCTTGAAGGAGGGGTAATGTAACTATGAATTTTTCGTTAGTAAATCGAGTATTTAACGAGCTCGAGCTCAATTCATTTAGTGAGTTCACTTGAGCCAAATTTGAGTCTTATCTAGTCAAGCTCGCGAAAAACCCGATTAGCTTAAAACCACTCTAAGTATAAACTAACGTTTTTCAGAAAGAATAATTTACATACTCCATTTAGCTCGTTTTCCTTGCAGGATACTGAAGAAAAGAATTTTATCAATGAACTATAATGGAAATAAAGTAAGCAAATAGGCATACAATTCCCCCTGTGAATTTTGCTCTCTCTTTTTCCTCAAGACCAATCCAGAAGTGCCTCGAAGGTGTTTGATAAAATGACACGTATTGCCACACACACCCGCGACACATCAAGAACGTTCCTACTACTTCTTTCCAACTCGATCATCAATATATACACTCCCCTCGACGTTAAGCAACCCAAAATTAACACCCCTGTTCGCAGAAAAGAAAGCTTTTAAGCAATTTGATTTTGTGGTAATATCGAAAATTCTTGGAAGGATGTGGGGGAAATATGACGTGGAAGGCGGCGGCCGGCCGCTGTATCCGATGATGCTGGAAAACCCACAACTCCGGTGGTCGTTTATTCGGAAAATATATACGATTATCAGTATTCAGTTACTTCTCACGATCGCTGTTGCTGCTGTTGTTGTTTCTGTTCACCCAATTTCACATTTCTTTACCACTACTGGGGCTGGTTTGGCGCTCTATATTCTTCTCATTATCACCCCTTTTATCGGTATGTTTTTCAATCTCTCTGTGTTGTAATGGGGTTTTGAATTTGGTGATGAATGATTGATGTAAGTTTTTGTATTCTTGAATTGGATTGCAGTTTTGTGGCCATTGTATTACTATTACCAGAAGCACCCTGTGAATTATATTCTTCTTGGGATATTCACTGTGTCTCTAGCATTTGTGGTGGGCTTGACTTGTGCATTCACCAGTGGTAAGTTTTTCCTTTCTTGAAATTTTGGTTTTCATGTTTCTTGAATGCTTCTCTGAATCTATGAATTGTGTGGTAAGTTGTTTTATTCTTGAAATTTTGGTTTTCATGTTTCTTGAATGCTTCTCTGGCTCTAAAGGAATCTATGAATTGTGTGGTTTTTTTCTTCAAATTTGGTCTTGTTGGTGTTTTCTTTTGTTCTTGATATGTAGTATGGATAGGCTTGCAACTACTTAGTACTAATCATAAGTAGTTTGTATGGTTTACATAGAGTAGTTTGTATTTGGCCTCTGTTTCTGATAATAATGACAAAAACTCGTATGAGATCGTCTTAGATTTTCTTCGCAAGTATTTGTATGATCTGTGGGCTTATGATATGGTAGAGTAGTTTGTATTGGCCTCTGTTTCTGATAATAATGACAAAAACTCATATGAGAACGTCTCAGATTTTCTTCGCTAGTATTTGTATGATCTGTGGGCTTATGATCTGGTAGGATAAGGGTGTATCTGATAGAGTAGTTTGTATTGGCCTCTGTTTCTGTCTTTCTGATAATAATGATAAAAGCTCGTATTTGAACGTCTCAGATTTTCTTCGCAAGTTTGTATCTATGTTTCTGATAGAGTAGTTTGTATTGGCCTCTGTTTCTGATAATAATGACAAAAACTCGTATGAGAACGTGTCAGATTTTCATCGCAAGTATGTAGTTATGATCGGTGGGCTTATGATCCTGGTAGGATAAGGGTGTTCTTCACTTCATTCTAGTTCTTTGGAAAGGGTTGGCAATGGCATGTATCTTTTCCATCATAGGTTGACGTTGATCATGTTAAAGTAGAGTTTCGTCTCATTCTTGTGACCGTTTCATACAGGGCTCCCTTGTTTGTAATATATGTTCAAAAGCCAGTAAGAATAAGCTTGTAAAATCTTGACAATTCGACTTGATCCCCCATCCTCAAAACGATCGAACGACAAATTCCTCATCGAGTAACAAGATTGTTGATCTATTTTGCTCATTGTTTACAGGGAAAGTCATCCTAGAGTCGGTTATTTTAACGGCTGCGGTGGTAGTAAGTCTCACTTTATATACATTCTGGGCTGCAAAGAGAGGCCATGATTTCAATTTTCTGGGGCCTTTCCTCTTCGGTGCTATTATGGTTCTCATGCTATTTGCCCTGATTCAGGTGTGTAAATCTTTTAAACTTTGCATTTGTTCGACTTCTTACACGAACTAAGTAGTGATTGTTTGATCGATGGTGCAGATTCTATTCCCCCTGGGTAGGATAAGTGTGATGATCTATGGATGTTTGGCGTCGATAATCTTCTGTGGCTACATTGTTTACGACACGGATAATCTGATCAAGCGCTACACGTACGACGAGTACATCTGGGCTGCGGTCGCGCTGTATTTGGATGTCATCAACCTCTTCCTCTCTTTGATGACTGTTTTCAGAGCTGCTGACAGTTGATAGAAGACTTGATTCCTTCATATTTTAGGCTAATTAGGCAGTTTGTATAGTTTTATGGAGTAATATTTGCATTATGTGAGTGTTCTATTGCATCTATACCTTAATTGAGGACGTATATTGACAAAAATTTCATTTTATTCTTCATTTAAGAATGATTCACACGGATTAATACTCTCTCCATCTATCAAATGTAGTTTCATTGAAATGAGACACATATTTTAAGAAAAATGATAAAATAAAAAAAAATAAGGGTATATATTACAGGAAATTGTGGGATCAAATAAAGTCATTGTTTATATAATTTGTAGGGATAAAGTTAACAAAAATGGGGGTGTAAATAACAATTTGTGGGGATATATTTAATCATAGGATTGAAATTGAAATTAAGAGTGTACTTGAGAATTTTAAATTAATATATAAATATTGCTAAATAATTTATGCATCAGCAAACAAAATTAATAAAAATACAAAAATAATACTAGTCTTATGTGAAATATTGTAACGCATTTCATCTCAATTAAATCAAGTCAAAATCCTATGTCTATTTAGCTCAAAAGTCAAATTAAGATAATTTTTAAAAATTTGCGGATCTTGTAATAACATTGTTTTAGTCATGTAGTAGTCGAATAAGTCAAAATTATTTTAAAAATTTTGCCCAAAAAAAATAAGTGTCCAGAATATTTTTCGACTTGCAGTAATACATTTTTTGGCCGTGTAGTGATAAAATTTAGGTCATGTAGTAACATAGTTTTGGTCATGTAGTAAGATAATATTTGAAAAAGAAAATAAATATTTTAATTAAGTTTGACCTGCTTAAACCGGGATTGACACGCGTTTAAATCACAAATTTTAACTTAATTTAATTTAAGTTAATTGGTAAAAATTGCATGTATGCAATATTTGCATATAATTTTTTGTAAATAATAAAATTCATATTTTGGATATGAAATTTATATAAAGTAAATATCACAAAAGAATCGAAAATTTGAACTTTGAATTTTAAAGGTAAAATAAATAAAAAAAATCACACTTGATTGATTTTCAAGACCGTTAAATCACTCTTGTTGCTAGCATGTGATTTCAACGCAAGTCTTTTGCGTTCCTTAATTTTTACCTTTTTAAAAAAACGTTCCAAAATAGTTAAAATTTTAATTTACGTTTCATAACTTTTTTAATTGTTTAAGTTGCGTCTAATTTCGTCGGAGTTAAAAAAATTCATCGAAAATCCCCAAATTTAATATAGAAACAACGTCGTTTTAGTCACTACAACGTAAATGGAACGTAAATTAAGCAATTAAAAAAATTATGAAACGTAAATTAAATTTTTAACTAAAACGAGACGTTATGTGAAAAAGATAAAAATACTCAACAAATGTGTACATTTCACTATAAAATTGATCTAACATTTATGGTTAACTTTTTTAATTGCTTAATTTGCGTCCAATTTACGTCGGAGTGATCAAAATGACGTCGTTTCTATATTAAATTGGGGGATTTCCGACGAATTTTTCAACTCCGGCAAAATTGGACGTAAATTGAGCAATTAAAAAAGTTATGGGACCTAAATTAAAATTTTAAATATTTTGGGACGATTTTAAAAAAAGGTAAAAGTTACGGGACGTAAATAGTTTTTTTCTCTTTTATTTGTGATTATATATTTATATTTATACAAGTAATCGCGTTGGGTCGAGCTCGAGTTTATTTTTAAAAAAATATTTTACAATTAATTTAGAAAAATATATCGAGCTCGGTCTTTAAAATTTTAAACTCAATCGAATCGAGTTTTGAGCTCAATACTATTCAGAAGATAAACGTCCGAACTTATATTAATTTCTTGTATATTAATTTTCTAATAAAATTTATTAATTTTCCAATAAAATCGATGACGGACTCGTTAATTAACCAATCAACGACTACTGGCGGCCTACCAGCCCTACCTCCTCAAGAAATACTCGACAATCTCAGGTTCATGAGTCGCTTCCAGTTTTGGTATACGAGTTTTTAGTATCGAAAAAATATTAAATTATTTAGATAGTTGAAAAATAATAAGTTTACGTTATTTATTGTCGACTGAGATTTTTATACATCCATTTCTCCGCCCAGTACATGGGTACAACTAAATAATTATTAGGACATTGTTAAGATATGTTTTTTTTTTATATATGGTTATCAAACAATTTTGAAATAGACTGAAAAATATATAGTACATTGATATGATATGTTTTTTTTGATAGGTTGTGTTTGAATTGGGGATTTGAATTGAATAGTCATGAAAAAAAAAATTATAAAACGTCCTAAAAAGAAACTTTTAATTTACATTACATAAATTGCATTTGATAATAGCAAGTATATATACACTCGAATTTCTTAAGATATATCAAATCTTTCTAAAATATTTGAAAAGATAACTACAAAAATAATATAATATACTCCATATTATATTGGAAAGGAAGTAGCACTTGAATTTCTTAATTTAATTTATGATACATCAAATCTTTTTAAAATATTTGAAAAGATAACTACAAAAATAATATAATATACTCCATATTATATTGGAAAGGTTATAGTGTCTCATTTCAACAAAAAAAAAAAAAAAAAATCATCATACAAAACACCAGCGCGTTCATAGCACATAATGAGTCATCCGATCTCTTTTTTCCATTATACTTTCTATTAATTTTGAGAAATTCTCAAATACACTATATACACCAAATCAATGAACTCCTTTTTTTTAACCTCTTTTTTTTTTTTTCCTTCCTTCTTTGTTTCTTTCTTTTCTATTTTCTTTTTCTCGTTTCTATATTTCTGCTTCTTTGACTCCATTGAAAGGCCAAATATCCAAGAATACATCTCTCAAATTCTTCGACCAATTTAACAAACAAATCCTCAGCGGTTCATTTGCCAAATACTCATAAATCTTACTCCCTCCGTCCCACAGAAATAGCTACATTTGACTTTACACATAAATTAAGAAAAATTAATAAATGTAGTCAAATTAAGCTAATGTGTCAATTTTACCCTTGAAATCACATTCTTCAAAATCTGCTCAGCCTTAATTACTCATATTAATTAGGGGTAAAACTGACATTAGAACATTTAATACCAAAGTAAAAGAGGAAATGGAGCTATAATTTAGGATATTCAAAAAAGGAATATGTAGCTATCTTTGTGGGACGGGGGGGAGAATTATCCACACTTTTCGATATCTTCAAATACTCATATGCCAACTTTATTAGCTGGACACTCACTCTTGTTATATAGGTCAAAGAGTCAACAAGTCATATCAGTCAAATAGTCAGTGAAGAATCCTAGTCATTAAGGACGAGGACAAACGGTCAATGAAAGACGAGCAAGTAAAGTCTTCAAAAAAGAGTCAACAAATCAATTAAATTCACGTGGTAGCAAGAAGAAATGAAGATATCATATCGACGAGCAAGGCATTTGTAGTCGCCTAAATAAGAGTGATTAGATGTACTATTAAGAAAGTTTATAATACAAAGATAAGACGGTCGACAAAGATGAAGATGACGAGCAATGTCATGTTCGCGAGGAAGAAGCCTTAAAGACCAAAGGTTATGTTTATATATAATGAGAAGATCCAAGAAAAGTTGTTCGCCCAGTGATCAAGTTAGGACGAGCAAAGACCATAAGTCAATATAAACGAGCATCAGCGAGCAACGAACCATGAAATTTGATCATTGGTACGTTGACAAGTCAAAGGCGGTATATTTGGGGTGTTCGGCAGCGAGTACCGTATAGGATGGGACATATAATGGATGGTTTCAGATGCATTTAATGCAAAGTAGCTGCATTAAATGCATGTAGTGATCATTAATAGCAACTATATTTTCATTTATTAACTCGAATAATGTTGAGCAACCACCAATTAATTGCATACATTGTAACCCTAGTATATAAGGCCATTAAAGGCAGAATCAAAAGACACAATCTCATTTTATTAAGAAATATTACACGCTTTGTTTCTTACTCTCAAAGCTTTCCAAATTAAAGAACACCAAACTCTAATTTCTTAGATTGTCAAGAACACCAAAGATAATCTTATAGATCCGTATAAATCACACCATATATAAATTATTATTATATTTATAAACGGTTGCTAGATATACCCGACAATATTAATCGTTACAATAACTCTCATCTTTAAAACGATCGAACGACAAATTCCTCATCGAGTAACAAGATTGTTGATCTATTTTGCTCATTGTTTACAGGGAAAGTCATCCTAGAGTCGGTTATTTTAACGGCTGCGGTGGTAGTAAGTCTCACTTTATATACATTCTGGGCTGCAAAGAGAGGCCATGATTTCAATTTTCTGGGGCCTTTCCTCTTCGGTGCTATTATGGTTCTTGTTATACCTAGTCAAAGAAGTCAATCTTTGACGAGTCAATCCTAGTCACCGGCTTACGTGGCGAGGACCAGTCAACAAAGTCTTGCGACGACCAGTCAACAAGATGAAGAAAATGTAATATAAAGTTGTATTTAATAAAATAGAGTGCTCGCCCAAAGATGTCGGCGAACACATGTTAGTTACTGCTCGCCCAAAGATGTTGGCGAGCAGACATATATTTAGCTAGAGAAGACAAGTGTTGAAGCCTTGGGAGACAGCGTAAGATATGGCGACCAGGTTCTCCGGCGACCACCGCGACGAGCAGGTCTCTCCGGACGAGCAGGTTTTCCAGCTCCTCGACATCTCGCCGAGGACGACCACCAGAGGCGGTTTAGCATTAAATGCGTCGTCACATCACCTTTTCGGGCAGAATGAAGGGTCCACTATGGAGGCGCCACGTGTAAAGGGCGGGCAGCCCCAGAAACCACTATATAATGCCTAAAAGGCTCATTTGTAACATCCAAGTGATCATTCCTACCAAAACCTTCATCCCTAAGCAATAAACTCTCCCAAGCTTCTAAAGCTTTAGCTTCTCCAAGAAGCTATATCTTGTGTTCTTGTGTGTTCTTCATTAAGTTCATCACAAACCATCATTTAATCCGCATAAACACGTAATAAACCCCGTTAATCATATATGTTTGTATCGTGCTAAAGAACAGTCCACATCCGAATCATCTCAACAAAAGCGCATACAACATTTGGCGCTAGAAGGAGGGGGTCCTTTTACGTGTTCATCATCTCAGTTTCGACCGATTATCGAGCGATCGGTTTGCAAACTCTTTGTTTCAGGTTTTAATCGGTAGATCTACCTTTTAAAGCTTTGTTTACGTATTTCAGTGTTCTTCGTGTTCTTGAAAATTTTCTATTTTCGAAACATATTTTGGAGTTTTATCTCTTTGTAATTGTGTTTTCAAGCTTATGTTGTTATTACTTTGCTAGAATAGTAGTTGTAATAGCACGTTCTTCTGCGTAAGAACTTTAATTTTTCGTTTTAAGCATCGAAGGCTTAGAACAGTCATACTCTTGTAATCTCTTTAGGAAAGACACTCTTTAAATGATGTCTCAACACTCTCATCTTGACGGAATTCCACCGCCCGGGGGGAACGAGCACCCTCCGCCGTCGGTGGCTCCGGCGACAAATCCTTATGGAAATATCAACTTGGGGGACATCTTGAAAGACCCCCAGAATTTAAAAGACTTCTCCGACTTCCTCATAGAGAAGAGGAGGTTGATCGAATTGGAGAAAGTGGAGAAGGCCAAGGATCAGGCCTTCGACAGAGCTCGCAAAGCTAAGGCGAGGGCCAACGTGAATGATGAGGACGATCGCTCCTATCATTCATACTCAGTTCGTCCTCAGGACGGGGAAAGAAATAAAGCTCTCGTTCGCTCCCATAACAGCCATACAGGAGATTCGCACGCTCGGAACTCCGTGTTCAACCGAGTGGGCGACAAATACCTGAGAGCTCCTCGCCCGGTGCACTTTGATATCGGGCGACGACCAGCAAAGGATGACCACAGGGATCGTGGTGGAAATAAAGGAGACAGGATCTCCGCCCTAGACCGAGTAGGGCCAGGCTCGCGAGCTCCGTCAAAGAGTTATCGCAGCCATTAGTCAGAGAGGCATTCTCCTAGGCGATCACATCATGGTGATCACCCGGCCGCATCTCGCGGGAGCCGACGCGACGAGGTCGTCATCCCCTGACCACAGACAACCGAGGAGGGGCTGATCGCCCAGTTCCTCGAAACCTAAAAACTGATGAAGTTAGAGATGGAGACTCTGCGAGCAGAGGTGGTCGCAACAAAGCAAGGAACTGCCCCACCAGTCACTCTGCCCACTCCACCTTTAAGTGTTATGATTCTCACCGCCCCCATTCAAAGGAAGATTCAAATGCCTTCTATGGCAGCATACGACGGGGCGTCCGACCCCAGGGTGCATTTGTCCAAGTATGCAAGCTACATGGCCTCAATCGGGGCAACGGACGCCACCCAATGCAGAAACTTCTCCCTAACCTTAGGAGATCGAGCTCATCGCTGGTACACCACTCTGGGTGCCGGATCCATCACCTCTTTCTTAGAGCTGGGGCAACAATTCTTGACCCACTTCGGGTCTATTGCTGCTCGCCCAGCCTCAAAGCAACGTCTAGCCAACGTTCGCCAAACACTGACCGAGTCGGGCAAGGAATTTATCGAGCGCTTCGATAGGTTGGTGATTGATGGGGAAGTTGTTAATGATGAGACGAAGTTGATCTCAGCTATCTCCGGTCTAAGAATAGGTTCCAAGCTATGGGAATCTATGCACACCTCTTTCCCCGTTTCCTATGCGGATTTCCGCAGTCGGGCGGGAAATTTCATTCAAATGGAAGAGATCATGGACGCCGCCAAGGCTAACGAGCAGCCTGAAGCGGCCAAAAGAGTATGGCCAAAGAAAAATTCTAATACTGGGGAGTCTTCCTAGCCAAAGAAGGCGACCACTCAGGGCGGCAGTGCTCGCCCATCAAACTTCAGATCTTTCGAGGAGTCTCCTGAGATTCTACAATTCAGGGAGGCCCTCTCTGTGGACCCCAGGGGTATTTATGATGCGATAAGGGGAAAGAATCTGCTCCCCCAAGCTAAACCAATGCATACCAATGACAACAATCTGGATGGTAGTAAATTCTGCAACTACCACAACTCAATCGGCCACCACACCAATGGGTGCCGAGACTTGGTGAAAAATCTGTTCAAACTGTACAACGAGGGCAAGCTCGCCCAGTTCATCAAGTCCGGAGGTGGAAATGGCGACAACAGGGGCAAGAAACGTCGCGACGACAGCGACGACCTTCGCCAACAGCTGAATCGCCAGAAACTGACCCCCCCCATGCCGAACAATCCGACGGGCGACGTCGACAATGTGGGCGGGGGATATTTTGTGATAGAAGGCCCCTTGGGGGGGACTGAATCTGGAACTGCTCTGTCTGTTCGCCGACAGCAGAGCGAAATGCGAGCACTCAACAATGTCCATCAGGTGTGCGTAGCTCCGGCTGCCGAGCAGCCTCCATCCCACCAAGTCGTTTTCACAGACGACGACCTGAACGGCGTGGTGCAGCCAAACAACGATGCTTTGGTCATCACTGGAAAAATCATGGGAACTAACGTCCATCGCATGATGGTCGACACCGGGGCATACACCAACGTCCTTTTCAAGCATACTCTTGATGCTCTCGGTGGATTTGCTACATACGTCGAGCCCTGCAATGATATTATCATAGGGTTTGGAGACACTCGCTCCCATTCAATTGGGAAAATCACACTATCACTGGAGCTGGCGTCAACAAAAGAGCCAGCAATGCACTGTACCCGGCAGCTCGATTTCATGATCGTCGACATGCCGTCTTCATATAATGTTTTCCTCGGCCGACCTTTCTTCGACGAGTTCAAGGCGGCCGTTTCTACGTATTACTATTGTGTAAAGTTTCCAACCCCGACGGGAGTTATAACCGTCAAGGGCGATCAGACGCGGGCGAGGGAGTGTCTCGTCCGTTTTGCTAAGTGTCACTCTAAGGAAAGTACTATGATTGGCCAGTATATTGAGTGTCAAAAACAAAAAGAACAAATGAACTACCTGGAGGGCTTTCCCAGCAAGTATCAAAAAATCGAAGTTGGGGAATCTAGTCGACGTTTCGACGACCACCTAGTGGAGGTGAACGAGCACACCTCCATGGAAGTGGACGACCACACCCCAATGGAGATGGACGAGCAAACAGATTCGGGCGACCAGGTCCCCGACGACCAGGTTCCAGAAAATTTTCCTGATCTGGAGCCTAGGTTAGGCTTTGAGCCAGAATTCGGAATCGAGGATCCTCGTTGGAAGGAGCCTAAAGAGTGGGCAACTTCTGCGGAGGACCTTGAAACCATCCATTTAAACGAAGCTCGTCCAGAGCTCGAGGTATTCGTAGGTTCGAATTTACCAGTGCAATTGCGATCAGATATGGTCGCATTTTTTAAAGAAAACATCAGAGCTTTCGCTTGGTCGCACGAGGACATGGTGGGCATCGATACGAACCATGCTTGTCACAGGTTGAATATTGATCCAATAAAAAGACCCATCACCCAAAAACGAAGAAAATTTGGGCCTGATAAATATGCGGCTATGGCGGTCGAAGTCAAGAAATTGATCGACAACAGATTAATAGAGAAAACTGGAACTGATCCTGAGTGGTTGGCAAATCCAGTGCTCGTCAGAAAAACGACCGGGTCGCTGAGATTGTGTATAGACTTCACAGATCTAAACGACGCCTGTCTGAAAGATCATTTTCCAATGCCCCACATCGATCACCTGGTAGATAATACAGTGGGGCACGAGATTTTAACTTTCATGGACGCTTTCGCGAGATACCATCAGATAGCAATGCATCTTGACGACCAGCGGCATACAGCCTTCATGACGGCAACTGACATGTACAGTTGGAAAAGAATGCCTTTCGGTTTGAAAAACGCGGAGGCAACATACCAAAGACTGGTAAATAAGATGTTTGAGAAGCACATCGGCGAGATGGTGGAGGTCTAAATCGACGACATCGTTGTCAAAATCTTGCGAAAAGAGGATCACCTACACCACCTTGCCATGACATTCGATATTCTGAAAGAATACAACATGAAGCTAAATCCGAAGAAATGCAGTTTTGGAGTTAGCTCCGGGAAATTTCTGGGGCACTTGGTTAGCCAGCGGGGCATCGAGGCGAATCCGAGTAAAATTCAAGCAGTCATCAATATGCAAAGCCCAAGGAACGTAAAAGAAGTACAGAGGTTCACATGATGCATTGCATCGCTGAACAGATTCATTGCACGAACGGGCGATCGTTGCAAACCTTTTTTCGATGCCTTGAAGAAAGGGAGGTTCGAATGGACCGACGAGTGTGAGAAAGCTTTCGAGAAGCTGAAGGAATATTTATCGGATCCGAAGGTCCTATCTAAGCCAGTCCCCGGCGAAATTCTGTATCTCTACTTGGCGGCCACTGACTGTGCGATCAGTTCAGTGCTCGTCCGAGCAGAGGGGAGCACACATCTGCCAATCTACTACGTAAGTCAAACACTGAGAGATGCGGAGTTGAGATACACTCCGATGGAAAAATTGGCGTACGCCTTGGTCATGAGTGTTAGAAAGCTAAGGCAGTACCTGTTCGACCACGAGGTGGTCGTCCTCACGACATTTCCTCTTCGGCGAGCACTACATCGTCCGGACACCACTGGAAGACTTTTGAAATGGTCGGTGGAGATCGGGAAATTCGGGCTCACCTACGCGCCCAGAACGGCAATCAAGGGACAAGTGCTGGCAGAATTCATTGTGGAACTCACTTTCCCAAATAAGTTGGACAAGGAAATCGAGCTTCCTTGGATACTATTCGTCGATGGCTCTTCGACGAGCACCAAAGCAGGGGCAGGAATCGTCCTCACCAGCCCAGCCGGACAGACTTTTGCTTCGGCGATCGAGTTCGAGTACTGGGCAACCAACAACGAGGCAGATTACGAGGCTCTAGTCACAGGAATCAGGATGGCTATGGCCGTGGGCGCCAGCAAACTGAAATTTTTTTCCGATTCTCAGCTAGTGGTATGTCAGATAACGGGCGAGTACGAGGCTCGCGGAGACCAAATGATGAAATATCAAGACTTGGTGAAAGGATTGCTCGAGCAATTCGATCAGATTCACATCGAGCAAATCCCTAGGGAGGAGAATACGCAAGCAGATGCCTTAGCTCGGCTGGCCACTTCAGAGGGGGAGGCAATATTTTCAGAAGCGACCATCACTAAGATTTCTTCCCCATCGGTGGGCAGAAGTCAAATTTTGCAGATTGAAGCGACCAGCGACGAGGACTGGAGGACGCCGATCACCAAGTACATCAAGACGGGCGAGCTCCCGGAAGACAAAGTAAAAGCGACCAGACTGCAACTCAGGTCGGCAAGGTACACTGTGTTCGGCGACCAGCTGTACAAACGAGGTTTTTCAATGCCTTTGTTGAAATGCCTTGGAGATGATCAAGCGAAGATCGTCATGCATGAAATTCACGATGGAGTTTGTGGAAATCACATAGGGGGCAAGCACTCGCTTTAAAGATCATGAGGCAGGGCTACTTTTGGCCTACCCTGAAAAAAGACGCAATCCACTACGCGCAGACGTGCAAGAGATGTCAAGCCTTCGCTCCCGCCATTCACTCACCACCAGACGAGCTCACCTCGGTGTATAGTTCTTGGCCTTTCGCGAAGTGGGGGATCGACATCATCGGACCTTTCCCACCAGCTACAGGGGAGTAACTTTCATCGTAGTAGCAGTCGATTACTTCACCAAATGGACGGAGGCAAAGGCACTAAAGACCATCACCTCGGCTCAAATGACAAATTTCATCTGGAAGAACATCATCTGCAGGTTTGGCCTACCACAAGATATCGTGACGGACAACGGATAACAATTCACGAGTCAGGACATGCTGGAATTCTGCTCAAAGTGGAAAATCAAGAAACTTTTTTCAACACCCTACCATCCACAATCGAATGGTCAGGTAGAAGCGATCAACAAGATAATCAAACATACTCTGAAGGCCAAGCTGGATGGATTGAAGGGCAAATGGGCCGAAGAGCTGCACATGGTTCTGTGGGCATATCGGACGACCACGAGGAATTCTACAGGTGAAACTCCTTTCGCACTTGCGTTCGGAACCGAAGCTGTCATACCAACAGAAGGACAGGTCGCCACTTTCCGAGTGGCAAACTATGACGAGCAGTTGAATAATGATGCACAGCTCTCCGACTTAGACTTCCTAGAAGATCGAAGACTAACGTCGGACGAGAAGAATGTGGTCTACAAGCAAAGGTCAGAACGCTACTACAATACCAAAGTACGTTATCGACAATTTAATATCGGCCAGCTCGTACTTCGGCGGGCGACGGAGCAGTCCATTGGCATACTTGGCCCGACTTGGGAGGGTCCGTACCGAATAATGCGCACACTCTCGAACGGATCGTACGAAATAGAAGACCTCGAAGGCAAGCCGAGTAAGTACCCGTGGAATGCGGTCAAATTGAAGAAGTATTATCAGTAAGTTTTTAAATTCCATACATTTGTATAGTTTGTATCTAGTTATCATTTAAATACATGTCAAGTTTGAATTTCATCAAGTGTTAGGAAAATTGTAGAAATTTTAGATGAGGCTCTGCGTAGCCAACTAAGAATAGAGTTCAACCGACGAGTGGTTAACTCTAAAAGACGAGCACTCTTTCTTAACGATGCTCGCAAGGTAGTGACGACGAGGATCACTATCTAACAAATAAAAGAGTTCAACCGACGAGTGGTTAACTCCAAAAGACGAGCACTCTTTCTTAACGATGCTCGCAAGGTAGTGACGACGAGGATCACTATCTAACAAACAAACAAGTTCAACCAACGAATGGTTAACTCTGAAAAGACGAGCACTCTTTTAAATATGCTCGCAGGGTAGTGACGTCGACGATTATTATCTAAAACCAATGAAAGAAAAATTCAAAAAGACAAGTACTCATTGAAAGATGCTTGCATAAAATAAATCAAACATGAAGTGAAAAGCAGTGACGAGGACGATCACTCAAAATAAACGAACACATCATAGGCAAAAGTCAAATTTCATTCATTAAGAAGCCTTGAAGGCTGGAAATACAAAAGAGGCCCTAGTGGCCGAACAGATCAAAACAAAAAGAAAAAAGAGAGTAGATATTTAATCAACATCTACAGCACCTTGCTCATCGGCAGCATCACCTTGCTCGCCGGCAAACTCCTCATCGGCAGGAGCATTTTGCTCGCCGCCAGCAGTAACCTCCTCGGTCGGAGCAGCCTGATCGTCCTCTTCAGCCGCACTCTTGAAAAGGACAGGGACGGCCAGAAGGTGAGGAAACATTAGCCCCAACTCCAAAAGTTCAAGAAGGGGGAGAGACATGCCTGCACTGGGTTCCTCCTCCATAATAAGGTTATCAATAAAATCTCCAAACACGGTTACATCCACTTCTGGATGAACTTGTCGGAAGTGATGAATAAGTTCATGAGCCGTGAGGGCCACTGCATAAATGGCCGAAGAGCCGACGAGGTAAATTTTTTCATCTCGCACCTTCTTCACGGCGATCAGTTCTCGCCGAAGAGTGGCCAAATCTTCCTCAGCAGATGAGAGATGGTCTTGTAGAGTGGTCACCTCATCGGATTTTGCAGATAGCCTGTCCTCGGTAGTTTTGAGGCGGGCACGGAGATCGTTGATCGTTTGAAGATCTTCTTGATCCTTTTTCCGAACAGCAGCGAGTTGGGCCTCAGTGTCGGCCAGTTTTTTCTCAGTGACGGACACCTTGGCCTCAGAGTCGGCCAGTCTTTTCTCAAGGCCAGCTTTTGCCTTGTTCAGATGGGCGATGGCCACACTTTTCTCCTCGTTCACCCTTCGGTGTTCAAAGATCTGGAGGTTAAGCTGCTCGGCCGCATAATTCAGGCGACTAGTGCCGACGGCGATCAACCTCGTGATCTCGGCGGAGTTGTGGTGATCGATCTCATCGACGTATTTAGTGGTAAGCGAGCGGGGCAAGTTCCTTATTGCCCTGACCGCAAGCGAGTTCAGCTCGTCCTCGTCCGGTAGTAGTTGAGGAGGTCCTCGTTGAAGTTCTCGCCGACCGGATGCTCGGCAATTCTGAGAAAGAACATAGGCGATCAGTAAGGTACTTCTAAAAAAATATATTCAAAGGCATGATTAAAGGAGCTTACTTGGCAACCCGCTCGGCATTCCAGCCGAGAAGAGTGACATCCTCAGGGGCCCTTTGCTCGGCCGAGGAGCTGGTGGCGACCTCTCTCGTCCTTTTGGTTCTGCGAGGAGGGGACACCCTCGGAGGAGTTGCTTTCCTAGGGGGTGGCGTTTTGGCCCTTGGCGGGGATCTCCTCGGCGAGATCCTCTACTCGGAAGCAGGCGGGCGGTAACCCCCTCGGGTTAGCTTGGCGACCTTTTTCGGAGGAACCTCCGAGGGCTCCGTCACTTTTCTTTTGTTGGCGCCCTCTATGATCAGACGCTCCCGACCAGCTCTAGCAGCTCGCAAAACCTTGCTCACCATAACTCTTTCAAGTTCGATGGTCGGAGGAAGGTATGTTATGACTTTCTCGGGAACCACTACTAAAGGCAAAGAGTCAGTGTTCGGCAAAGAAAGAAATTCTAAAAGACTTAGGAATATTTTGATACCTGGAGGAAATTCTCGAGTGATGTGGTGAGGAGGTACTCTGAGGCCTGCTCGCTCTCGCATGCACTCCCTGTTCAGGAAGCGGCAGGATCTTTCTAAGTAGCGACGACGAAGAACGCAGCAGATGTGATATTGGAATAAGGGCGATAAACGGTGCTCGGCGGTCTTCGTGCGAACAGTTTCACCTACAAAAGCGAGGAGTTATTCAGTATAGACAAGAACGAGCAGAAATATAAAAACTTACCACGAATTCTTTGATAGTCGGTCGCAACGGGAATGCGATCAGAGGACCCATCTGGCCTCACTGCACTTCTCCAATCCCCGGCCACCCACCACCAGTTAGTATTCCAGTCCTGAATCTTATTGGGGACCCCTTCGACCAATTTGAGGTGGTCGTGGCACTTCACATAATACTAACCGAAGCCCACTTTCTTCCCGGCTTCGGCCGCTTGGAGGAGGTAGTTGATCTCTTTCGGGCTCAACCAAGTATTCCGACAACCGTTCTCGGCCGCCTCCAGGCCGAACACGGTGAGGAGTCCAATAATATTCGACCACCCGTTCGGCGACACTTGAGAAGGTGCCACCCCTAAGAAATGTAAGAAATTTGTAATTACTTGGGTGCAGGGGGAATCTTAATCCTGCCTCCCTCATCCCAATGTTGACGGCGACCATCCCCTCTGGAGGCTGGTCGGCCCTCTCATCTTCGCGAGGAACAAAGAAACAGACGTCGGCCAGTAACTGATATTTCCTTCGCGAATTTTCTACCTGGGCCGAGGAGACGGTGCTCGCACACTTGCTGGCGGCGTACCTTGATTCGAATGCTTCTCGGTAGGTGCGAGGAATCTCTCTTGGCGGATAATCGCGGTAATATTGATAGTAGGACTCCCTCGACAGCTCATCGCCATCAAGATCTTCTCGCCCGCTCAAGATGTCCTTGATGCTCGCTGCATAGCGAACAACCTCCTCGTACTCCTCGCGGAGGCTACCTGTCAAAGTCTCCTCGACTCGGGCCGGGTCGAGGTGCTCGCCCATTTCCACATTTTGGTCTTGGTCACTAATATCGGAGTCCGTTCTCTCAGCACCCTCCTCGGCATCATTGCCGGCATCGTCCCTCTCGGACTCATCTGTCTTGTTGGCAACAGCAATGCCGACCACCTCCAACATTTCTCCCCAACTGTCATCCGGAAGAAGGGGAGGACCAACATTAATGGGTTCAGGGGAGTGAACCCTAGAACCCGAAGAGGCTGCCCTCTCCACGAGGGCTAGACGACCACCCTCGCCGGAAGGGGTAGCACCACTGTCTGACGGTGGCGAACCACCACCGGAACCACCACCAACCTCCATTTTTTCTTAAGAAATGGGGGAAAAGAAGAGTTTTTAAGAAGAAAATGTACTTTGTTTACCTTGTTGCCGATCAGAAACCACCCAAAGTCGCCGGAAAAGCTTGAAGAACTTGACTTGGAAGGAACTCGAGAAGAACTTTAGAAATTGCAAAGAGTGAAAAGTGATTCCAAGAGGTGTGAAGTGATATTTATAAGCAAACATATTCAGGGACCTGTGTGCAAAAAACGGGGTAAATTTCGCAATTTTCCCAAAAAATTGGGCTATTTCCCGAAATCGAGGCGAGAAAGTGGGCGCCACGCGCGACCTTTGAGGTCGTCACGCGCCCACGCGCCAAATTCAAATTCTGAGGCGCCGATCACGCGCCTGACACCCATCAAATCAGTCATCATTACTAACGCTTTGGAAAGCGTGATCGGCGTGGGATACGAGGCGACCGCCTCCAACTTTCGTCAAGATTTCAAAATTGATTTGTTTGTCGGAGACGAGTCCGCCTTCCAAGAGGTCGATCATACTGCTCGCCTTACCATTCTACGAATGCGAAGAAAGGCGACCAGGGGGCAAATGTTATACCTAGTCAAAGAAGTCAATCTTTGACTAGTCAATCCTAGTCACCGACTTACGTGGCGAGGACCAGTCAACAAAGTCTTGCGACGACCAGTCAACAAGATGAAGAAAATGTAATATAAAGTTGTATTTAATAAAATAGAGTTCTCGCCCAAAGATGTCGGCGAACACATGTTAGTTACTACTCGCCCAAAGATGTTGGCGAGCAGACATATATTTAGCTAGAGAAGACAAGTTTTGAAGCCTTGGGAGACAGCGTAAGATATGGCGACCAGGTTCTCCGGCGACCACCGCGACGAGCAGGTCTCTCCAGATGAGCAGGTTTTCCAGCTCCTCGACATCTCGCCGAGGACGACCACCAGAGGCGGTTTAGCATTAAATGCGTCGTCCCATCACCTTTTCGGGCAGAATGAAGGGTCCACTATGGAGGCGCCACGTGTAAAGGGCGGGCAGCCCCAGAAACCACTATATAATGCCTAAAAGGCTCATTTGTAACATCCAAGTGATCATTCCTACCAAAACCTTCATCCCTAAGCAATAAACTCTCCCAAGCTTCTAAAGCTTTAGCTTCTCCAAGAAGCTATATCTTGTGTTCTTGTGTGTTCTTCATTAAGTTCATCACAAACCATCATTTAATCCGCATAAACACGTAATAAACCCCGTTAATCATATATGTTTGTATCGTGCTAAAGAACAGTCCACATCCGAATCATCTCAACAAAAGCGCATACAACAGTTCTCATGCTATTTGCCCTGATTCAGGTGTGTAAATCTTTTAAACTTTGCATTTGTTCGACTTCTTACACGAACTAAGTAGTGATTGTTTGATCGATGGTGCAGATTCTATTCCCCCTGGGTAGGATAAGTGTGATGATCTATGGATGTTTGGCGTCGATAATCTTCTGTGGCTACATTGTTTACGACACGGATAATTTGATCAAGCGCTACACGTACGACGAGTACATCTGGGCTGCGGTCGCGCTGTATTTGGATGTCATCAACCTCTTCCTCTCTTTGATGACTGTTTTCAGAGCTGCTGACAGTTGATAGAAGACTTGATTCCTTCATATTTTAGGCTAATTAGGCAGTTTGTATAGTTTTATGGAGTAATATTTGCATTATGTGAGTGTTCTATTGCATCTATACCTTAATTGAGGACGTATATTGACAAAAGTTTTATTTTATTCTTAACGAATGGTTGGTTGAAGGGTGATGGTTTCCATAAAGTGTATGAGACTATATTTTGTAGAGGGAGAATATAAGGAAAATAAAAGATTTATAAAACAATTTTTTTCACTTTAAATTATACTTTTTAAACATTTTAAAATTACACCACAAGTCATTACGTTATTATTCACAATACTTTATTATTCAAAATTCTTTCACACCATCTACTTTATCTCTTTTAATAAGCCTTTTTTTTACTTCAAATTTTATTTGTAATTATTTATGCTCCAATTTAACCTCACCTAAAGGATCTTAAGAAAAAGAAAAATGAAAAAACTAAGTGCACATATACTAAAAAAATGCACACATCAGAGGGAGGTATAAATTTAAAAAACACATTACTCTGAGATTTAAAATGGGTGCAAAAGTTACCAAACTATTCCTAACTCTTCATTCAAAATGGTAGAGTAAAAATAAAGAATTTCGTCAAATCTAAGAATTCAAACTGATAAAGAGATGTGAAATTAATTATTTTATATTAATTTTCTAATATTTCCTCCACACTCGTGAGTCGAATTATCACGTATAACGTGAATGTAAAACTTTGATATCATGAAAGAATTTCCATCTCATCTAAAAATTTATATTTGTAGAGAATGTAAAACTAATTCATTCATATTAATTTCAGAAAAAAACATCGCGCGCATGTTTTCATTTGTTTTCTAAAAATGCAAAAATTAAAGTAAAGAAGTTAGAGAATGAAAACAAAAAAAAACTACTCAAAAATAACTTCACCAAAAGAGACTTGGCATAGTTTCTATCAAAACACGAAACAAACGTTCACAAATAGAGAAAAAAAATTACTTTACTTTTTGCCACATTTTTTTCTTCTTGGATGGTTAAACCATTGAAGTTGGCAAGTTTAAAAAAGAAAAAAGGTAAAAAAAAAAAAAATCAAAAATTAAAAATACAAATTCATCAATAATGTAAGAGGTAATGAGAGATATATAAAATCACATTATATTTATACTTTGAGTTGCATTCTTATGTATAAGTTGCATTCATATAACTGGTTCCTATTTAATATTTGAACTAATACTATATAATATTTAAGTTAATAATATACTTTATTTAAACTAATATTACTCTATTTAAATTAATATTATACTATATTTATCATAACTCACGTGGTACCAATTACATATGTAACTGGTACACACAAGTATTTCTCTTATATTTTACATGAATAATGAGAAGTTAAACATGAGAAGAGAACGTTCTATATAAAAGATATGAAAAATATATCAATATATGAGATATGAAATATAAAATAATACTCCTTTGTCCACTAAAATTTATTAACTTCTTTTTATACATGTTTTTAAAAAAATTATATTTTGATCATAAAAAAGATGGGTGGGATAACGAGTAAAGAATATTGTTGGTAGATATTCAATCTTGTTAATAAAGTAGAAAAAATACTAAAGAAGTAACTAGGGATTTTCTACGGTGAGACAGGGGGTTCGCACTGTCTTATGTAAGGCGTCCAATAATAAGTTGTCACATCATTTAATTTCGCAGCGAATGCCTTTCGCAATTAAATTAATTTTTTATTTTTTATTAAAAAAATATATAAAATTACTAAAATGCCCCCCCCCCTTTTTAACCCATGATCTTATAATTTTTTTTTTCCACAGAAACATTAAATGTAATGAGAAAAATAAAAATCTAGCCAGAAAACACTTGATTACAAATTCAACAAAATTGTTTCTCGAACAAAAAAAAGTGTTCTTCTCAACCAAAATCCCATAAACCCTAATTAAAATTTTGTCTTCTCTCTACTTGCCTCTAGCTAAAACTTTAAAAAAAACATGCTGCTGCAAAATTTTAGAAAAAAATCAGATTTACGAATTACAACAACAACAAACCTAACAAACTGCAAAACACTGCAAATATAAAAATTCATATCTACCATTTTCTACTAGTTTACTAGTACAAATTAACTACTGCACAAAAATCCCAAAAAGAAATTTCTAAAAAAATTCAGATGATCGATCCGGAAAAACCTTATTCAAAACCATTGTGCGTGTCAACCTGAAAGCATTAAACATTAACAAATTGCTTTCTCAATTAATTTTCACACAAAACATTAACAAACTGCTTGAGCAATTTCAAAATGCATTTTCAATTTTAAAGATCCATTTTCACATTAAACATTAACTTCTTTCTCAATTAATTCAAATACAGCCTATACAGTAAAGAAAATTTATTTGACGGCAAGAAACGAATTGTGTGTCATATGTGCGTTTGCTATCTGTGTGGTCGGGGTAGTGGCGTAGGAAAAGGACTGGCAGCAACGACGCAACGTGGGGCTGTGTGGGGAGCTAGGGTTGTGACTTGTGAGCCCGTGCGTGACCAACTGACTGTCAAACCGTGGGCACCGGAGGGGGTAGGCGGTCGGCGGATCAAAAGAAATGTGAATGTGTGTGTGAGTCACATAGGAATTTAAAAAATTACTAGTAATTAGGGTTCATGATACCGTGAAGAATTCAAGAAATTTAAATTAATTTATACTCCTTAATAGATTTAATTTTGATGAATATTATTAATTAAAAGTGTTTCAATTTTAAAAATGAAAATGTTATTTTATAATTAATTTTTTTTTTAAATTAAAAAGGATATTTTCGTCATTTTATATATATATATATTAATTTAATTTATTAGTAGTGCGATTGCATATTGCATATTCTTTGTAAACCAAAAAATACAACTGAGCAAAATTTTATTGGACGGAGGGAGTATTATACAAATATTATATTTATTCCTAATACACCCCCAAAATGAAGCATCATTGGTGATTCCAATCTTGTTCACAAGAGGTTGAAGATTGAAAACGAGGATGAGATTGACAGACGATACATGAGTCACTGTGATAATCGAGACCAAGGACGCCCAACTAATAAAATAGTTATGGTGAATTGTGTTGCGCGTATGAGTTATGATGTTAGAGGATCTGCACTTATAGGCAGATGGAAGGTTCTCTTGCTGATCGTGGTGAACTTCTAATGATTAGCATTTTTTATTTTTTATTTTTATTTTTTTTGAGATGGAACATATGTAATGTTATTTTTTGATACTTGGAAAAATAGAATTTTCGTGAAACCAAGTGCTAATTAAGTTACATTATATAATTTCAATAATATATATATACTAGTGCAAAATTCGTCTATTAGAACAAAAAAAATTTATTTAATAGAACAAAATGAAAGAATGATAAAAATAAAAAAAATAAAAAAATAATTTTAAAAATGAAAATTGATATTATAAATAAAATTATAATTATTTGAAATTTTTAAACGGAGAGAGAATGAATAAGAAAGAATAATAATTTTTAAAATAAAATTCTGGAGAGAAAGAGAAAAATATTTTTAAAAAATTAACTCAATATAAGTCGGTATGGCTCCCTATAAATATATAGACTATTGTCATTTCTTCCTTATTTCAAATACAAATCTCTGCCAAATCTAAAGGTCGAATTTATAGAAAGTTTGGAAATTAATTCTTATATACTATTTTCCTAATAAAATCGATCGATGACGGGACCTCCTCAAGAAGTACTTGACGATCTCTGCAGGTATGCGATGTGTATTGATTTCGGTATATATATTTGATTTTGATTATCTTGATTATTGTCGACTACATGCTTGCAAAGTACAATTCAGTTAAATTAAAAAAGTAGTATTAATACAATCCGAAAGTACAGTTGTTGATTAAGAGTTATTAAAAGTAGTATTAATACAATCCGAAAGTACAGTTGTTGATTAAGAGTTATTAAAGACACAGTCCGTCGGTAATCCGTCAAAGAAATTAAAAAATGATCAGTTCTTAAGCCCTCTCTTATGTAGGGGTGTAAGTGAGTCAGTCAACTTGAAAAAAAGATCGAAATCGACTCGAATCGAGTTTCGAGCTATTTGAGTGAACTATTTTTCGACAATTAGTCAACTGTCTCTTTTAGTTTCCCGGTGATATAATTTTTTAATATTGTGGTTACATAAAGTTTGATTTCATTAAGGTTGTGTTTGGACGTGGGAATTTGATTTGAGAAGTCATTTTAAATGAGAAAAAAATTATTTATGTCCCGTAATTTTTACGTCACAAAAAAGATGACATTTTAATTTTAGTCTCATAATTTTATAAATTGCTTAATTTACATTAAATTTTTTATCTTTTTTGGAACGTAAATTAACCAATTAACGAAATTATGGGACGTAAATCAAGCAATTTATGAAATTATGGGACATAAATTAATTTTTCTTTTTTTTTAGGATGTTTTTAAAAAAAAAAAAGTGAAAATTACGGGATTTAAATAGTTTTTTTTTTTTCTTCTCCATTTTAAATGAAAGGATTTAAAAATCCATCTAATTAATTACTTAAAATTCATTTATTTACTTTTTAATTCAAACAATTGGAATGAATTTAGATTATGGTATTAAAATCCATAGACCTAAATCCTCCACCGAAATAGATCCTAATTGTTTTTCGATTCTGTTATTTTGCAGTAATTTTATACTGAATGTGCCTGAAGACCAAAAATCGTTGGAGGGTCTTTTATTTCGTGTAGAGCAAGCTCATTGGTATTATGAAGATACCATAGTAGAGGAGAATCCTTCTTTGAAGTCTTTGACTTTGAAGCAATTTTTTACTTCATGTATGCTTCATCTTTTCCAATTTAAATGTCTTCAATTTAATTTATGTTAATTGCAAATTAAATCACACTAGAAGAAAAATGATTTTTAGTGAATAAATTTATATCATTATAGCTTCTCTAGCTAAAAGTTTGTAGTGACGGTGCTTTTAGTGAGAGATCCTGTCATTAATTCTCAAATTCCTGTCACTAAAGACTTTTAGCTAGAGAAGCAATAATAAGAGAATGTTGTCACTAAAACTCCGTTTTCTTGTAGTGTCACGTACCACCATTTATTCATTTGCAATCTAATCTAAATCTTTCACTTGAATGGTTTAGATTAAATTGCAAATAAATGAAAAAATGGTGATTTAATTTACAATTAACCCATTTAATTTTCATTCCTAGTTATCCTTAATTAGTAGTACTATATTGCAGTGTTCAGCAATTGTGATGTTTTGAAGCCATATGTTCCTCATTTAGATGACATATACAAGTACTTCATTTCGTATAAAGTTAGCCTACCAGTGGCGGGTGCCATTATATTGGATGAAACCTACGAAAGAGTAAGTTCATATTTTAATTTGCATGATTATTGGGATATATAGAAGTCAATTTAGTTTCACAACTTTCAACTTTTTTTAAAATGGTCCTAAAAAGTTAAATGTGTCAATTTAGTCCCATTTATTTACAATTTAATTTATTTTGGTCCCAAAAAAATTAAATGTACCAATTTAGTTCCAACTTTTCACAATTATATTTAACTTTTATGGGACTAAAATAAATTGTGAAAAAATGGAATTATCAATTTATTAAGCTTGAGCATCAATCCTATATGTTTACTGTGACAAAAAATACTTAAAAAAAATATTATAATTTTTTTATTGGTTAATTTACACTTTCATTTTCAGTGCCTACTAGTGAAGGGATGGAAAGGTCAAAGTTGGACCTTTCCTCGTGGAAAAAAGAATAAAAATGAGGAAGATCACAACTGTGCCATCAGAGAAGTATGCAAATAACTATTGATTTTATGCTCAATTATATGTTATTTCCCGTTTTTTGTGTGTCATATTTGATAATTAAGACAAAATAAGCTGAAATTACAATAATTTTTAATTTTACATATTTTAAAAAGCACAATTTACTCTTAATAAGTAGTAATTTATAAGGGTACGTTGAGATGATGTTAATTTACCTTTAATGTTAGCTATCAAACATTTGAACGACTACAACCTCGGCTTGTTGAGAAATGCAGGTTTTTGAGGAAACTGGTTTTGATGTTTCGGGACTTCTCAACAAGGACGATTACATTGAAGTGAAATTTGGACAACAGCAGCAGAGGGTGAAATTATACATAGTTGCGGGTGTGAAAGAGGACACGTTGTTTGCTCCTCGTACCAAAAAAGAAATTAGTGTATGTCATTTTCCTTACTCAACCGTTTTATTTTTACTCTTTTTTCGTTTGTATATATTTTATAAAATATTATTATGGCAGGAAATAGCCTGGCAACGGATTGATGTGTTTCAACATGCAAATGCTAATGCTGATGGCATATCTTATGCGCTTACGGGCCTGAAGCTCTATATGGTTGCACCATTTTTAGGGTAAGTGTACGCCATATCTATTTACCTATCTATCTCCCTCTCCATTCGACTTATAAAAAAATCTCCATCATTTTGCAGATCGCTAAAATCATGGATTTACAAGCATCCACCTCGTGTGGCGCCTAGACCAGATAGACTTGCGAGAGGTCTTTATCAGCCACATCCTACCTCTTATTCTTTAGTCGTTAATCTTGTGTGTTGATTTGAAAAATCCATGCGACTGGTGCAGTTGTGACTGTTTGGAAGGCAAAATGCTCAACAGCTGCTAGGAGCCAGTCGAGTAAATCTGTGGGACGACATTACTGTTATCGTCCTAATCGGTACTGTGCAACTGCAGTGACACTGCCAACACCACTGGCGTCCTAATTTGTGCAATAGTCACGACCACACTGATTCTTCTTCAACAATATGTCATAGTGATATGAACAAAGAATGTTTCAAATGTACTAGTAGAGGGGTGTACCTTTTCCTTGACTCGGGTTTTGTCCCTAAGGAGGGTTTACCTGAGCAAGGTTTTTAATGGCATCCCGGCCTCTGGTTCGACTTGTGAACTTATGGCTCTAGGTTTGATTCTTTTAATATAATCATTATTACCAAACTACCCTGCCTCATTACTTGTATTTTTTCCCCAATGTTATGAGTTATTGGGTAAGGTACACAAAACTATATATATATCTAAAAATTGTTAAGGAATCAAGAGAGGCTGCTATTGCTAATGCTGCGTACCTAACATGCATCAACCTTAAACAATATTTAATTTAATATAAAATGCGTGCAACTTGTAGTTGTTACAATATTAATTAATTTAATTTCCTGTCCAACTTGGCAATATAAATTTAACATTAGCAGCCTCTCTTGATTCCATCTTCTCCTTGTCAATTTTTAGCTATATATATACATAATTAAGCACTCTTGTTTAATTTCTCACAAATGCAGAAAATATTACTCACAAAATAATTTTATCGAATTTAACGGATCTAAGAATGGCGAAGGAAGATGTGGAGGCTCTTTTGTATCCATCCATGGAAGAAAGGCCAGAACTGAGATGGGCTTTCATTAGAAAAGTGTATTCAATACTCACTTTACAAATTCTTGCAACAATTGGATTTGCAGCCATTGTTGCATCCGTTCAACCTATTGCTACTTTCTTCAGCACCACTAAGATTGGCCTTGCAGTTTATATTTTGATTTTAATTGTCCCATTTTTTGGTAACATTTTTTTTTAAAAATTTAGAATGATTTCTATTTGATTTAATTTGCAGTTGACTTTGAAATATTGAGTTTGTTTGTTTGTATTGCAGTTGTATGCTTGATCAGCATTTATCAGGACAAGCATCCCCTGAATTTCGTCCTGCTCGGGATATTCACCTTGTGTTTCGGGTTAGCTATAGGAGTGCTTTCTGCATTTCTTCCCGGTGCGTACTTTATCTGTTTCGTAATAACTTTTATAGATGCAGTGACGGACCCAGAAATTCAAAATTGGGGGCCTGATTTAGAATAATAATATCGTAATAACTTTTATAGATGCAGTGACGGACCCAGAAATTCAAAATTGGGGGCCCGATTTAGAATAATATATAGATAAAATAATATTATATCTAAAAAAAATGATTATAAAATTTTCAATACATCTCATTTCATTAATTTAAATTTAACGACTTTTGTTATGTTTTGAAAGAAATTAATTTTTATTGCTCTGACTTATAATAGATGAAACAATGTTAAAATGTAAGATGCAACTCTGCTGAGATATTAGTCACTATTAGTCAAATGTAGAACTTAAAATACATATACCTTCCCCTGGTTCCGTAATGACTTTTATATCATAATTTACTGAAGTGTAAAAGTGATTTTGTAAGGTGTAAAAGAGAATTTAGTAAGGTGTAAGAGAAAATATGAGTACAAAATAAGTGATAATTTTAAAAAATAAAATAAATTGATGTAGTGAATGTATCTATTTTTTAAATTATTTTTATATTATAAGTGTGTAAGTAATATTAGAACATAAAAAAATATATAAATAATTATGGAATAAAAAATATATATATAAAAAAAAATATTGGTGAGGGGCACATTGCTCCCGCTGGCCCTTGTTGCGTCCGTCTCTAGGTAGATGGACACGCGTATTAAAAAAGTGTAATAATGAGGAGAGTTTTGACGAAAAATTTTATAAACATTTATGTATAAAATAAATAATTGGCTTGAGTGTGTGTAGATTCAAAAGTAAAGACATTTTGTGTAAAATTGTGGAATGTCCCAAAAAAAAGTGGAAAAATTATTATGAAATAAAAGGAGTATTACTTATTTTATTAGAAGATATTAGTTTGATAGTCTCACTTGAGTTATTTTTTTAACAGTCACATAAAATGTGTATGTTTATTATAACAGGAAGAGTAGTGATAGAGGCAGGTGTGGCAACAGCAGTTGTGGTTGTAACGTTGACATTGTACACATTCTGGGCAGCAAAAAGAGGCCACGATTTCAGTTTCCTCGCCCCCTTCTTGTTGACCCTCCTCGTTATTATGTTGATGTTTTCCTTTTTTCAGGTACGAATATATACATGTATATACTTGCGTTTTAAAATCATTTTTGCATACAATTTAGGGAATTTGCAAAAAAAAAAAAAATCTACGAGTTACGCATTTTTTTTCTATAAGTTACATCATTTTTGTTTTTTATCCTATAATTAATTTTTTTTTTTTATGTTTTTTGTTCGAAAAGAACAAATTTTTTAAATAATTGTAACTTACAATTAAGGGGGTACAAAATCGAAAAAGAAAAAATAAAATTTTGAACTGAACCGATGATTTGGTATGATTTACTCAGTTTGGTTGAAATATTTTTAAAAAAATCGATTTTCGATTTGGTTTATATTTTACCAAACTGTATAAATCGAACCATACAGTATTGTACATCAACAAAAAGAAATCCTAGTTGAAGTATGCTACTTTTTTTTTAATTCGACATTTGTTGTCTTTTTATCCCACTAAAAATTAATTATCTCCCGTAGTGATGGATTTCATTGTGGGAAATGCAATCACCATTAATTTTGTGTGTGAGATTTGTATAATTTGCAATTTGAAACTTTAATAATTTTGTTAATTTGGATTGTGAACTTTTGAACTTGTAATTTAAATTTGAGTTTTTAATGTAAAAAGTTCTTTAAAAATGTTTAATTATTGAAAAATAATAATTTGTGCAAGAATTTCGTTTTAAATCGAACTGAATTGATTCTAACAAAAATCGATTCAGTTTCAGTTTTATTTTTTTGGTTCGATTGAAAAAAGTTTAAAAGCGAATTGAACTGTAATTGTGATGCAGATCTTCTTTCCAATGGGAAAAATCTCAGAGATGATATATAGTGGAGTTGCTGTAATAGTATTTTCTGCCTACATCATATTTGATACAGATAATTTGATCAAAAGGCATTCATATGATCAATACATTTGGGCTTCACTCGCCCTCTACTTAGACGTCCTCAACCTCTTCCTCAACTTGCTTAAAATTTTTCGAGCTACTCAACGTTGAATATGTTTACTTCGAATTTTAAGTGACTTTTGAAAATCGATTTGTGAAATTTTGAGTTTTTTCAATACTGTGAAGGATAATATGTGTATTTTTTTGAATTTTTAAGAAGAAATATTTAGTTTTAGATCAAATTAATGTATAAAAGTGAACGATGTTGTATTCTCCGTTCATTTTTAATTGTCCCATTTTATCTAAAATCACATTCCTTTTTTATTTGTCACTCTACAAATGCCATTGCAAATTTGTCACGCTATTCCATAATTCCCCCAAATAAATAATGGAGTACGAAGTACTAATAATCAGTCTGCATCAATATTCAAGAAATAATAGAATTGTATTAATAAATAAGGGTATAAAAGTTTTTTTATATCTTAATGAATGAGAATATTGACCATTAAAAAGAAACGAAGTATTATATTATATTGTTGAATTATTATGAGTACTATAATTTAAATATAGTACTATTAATTTCCCAATAAAAATTCCAAATTTGCCAAGACTCTAATTTTCAATACAATTTCTTGGTTTCCGGGATTTACTAACTCTGTGACATGTTATTGACTTTCTTTATTATGTATTGAACAAATACTATATTAAAAATTAAATTTAAAATATATATATGAAATAACTGAATTAAATAAACATTCCCTATAATACTAATAGAGAGTTTTAAAATGATGATGTGTCGTCTTATTAGAGTTTTGGCCTACGTGTCATTTTATAAAAAATCGAGTTACACGTGTAATTTTGTTATTTGTTATGAAGCCAAGTCTGCAGTAATATTTTAAGTATATATACTTTCCTTACTTAATTTATAATTACATGTTATTCAATATTTTTCATTTATTAATCACTTAATTTCTAAATTACATTAATTATTCAATACATTCCATCTATTAATTTTTCAATTAAATTATAATTTTTTTAAATTATAATTTTTTAAATCTTTATATGAAATTTTATAAGTGTATCTTTAAAATATGAGTTATACTATTTTAAATTTTGAGTATTAACTTTTATTAATATACCGCGTAATCGGAGAGTTATCTAGTTTGAAATATTTAGTAGTATAATTTTCTTCAACCTGTAAAATACGATACCAATCCTTATGAAATAATTGAAGTAAAAAATTAAGGAAAAATAAAATGCATGTACATTCTAGAACATCTTTTGTAATTATACCGTTAAATAACATTCGCTTTCATACAATTATTTAGAAAATTATATATTTAACCCATTTAATTTATTAAAATTTCAGTTAAATTAAATATCACAACCTTAAAGTTAAAAAACAAGAAAAAAAAAAAACTTTCTCACACTTTCAAATGAAAACGATTAATGAAATTAGAATCTAAAGTTCTAACCTCTCAACTCTGTTAATCAATGAATTCTATATATAATATAATATAAAGATTGTAGAGCGTGATTTATATATATAACTCAACTTACCCTTTTTTTTTTTAAACAAATTTTGAAGAATTTAGTTAATTAATATAGTATCAAGTTAAAAATTAATTTCCAAGTCTTGGTCAATCTTTATCTGAGCAACCATGATATATTTATATTGCCAAGTTTGAGAATAAATAAAATACTAACGCCTTTAAATTTAATATTGCATTGTAACAACTATACATTTTCTTCTTGTTTTACATTGCCAAGTTGCACGTATTTTATTTTAAATATGATTGCAGATAAAGATTGACCAAGACTGGGAAATTAATTTTTTAACTTGCTAACATGTGCAAAATTATATATACTTATATAATTATATTGTTTTCAATTCAATGAAAGATACTCATTAATTTTAAATACGAAAATTAAAAAATATAATAGAATAAATAGATGTATTAGAGGTGGTGTAATCGACCTTTTGCTACCTTTATTAATTATCAGTATTTACTTTCTATACAGCTGAATTTTCTTTTTTAAATTTTAATTAGCGTATATATGTTGGTTAAAGATATATATTTGGGTGAGGTATATCTCTCTAGAGATCGATAGCGAAGCAAGTGGAATGTATTAATTCCTTCGTCTGCCCCCAAGTGTCTTGCGTATTGCGTGATAGGACACATGACATGGAAGGGATAGTCCAACATATGCTGAGGTTAAGTGGGAGAGAACATCTCATTTTTTGGCCAACAAATTTGGAGTGAGTACAATAAACATTTCGTTAAAATTTGTATGCGTAATATGTTATTTGCACATTTGCAGTTAATTTTAATATTCTTAATATAATATAGGAACCATTGGGTGTTGATCGTCATTAATATGAAGACATTAAGTGTCTTTTTTATGGACCCAGCTTTTGATGGGGTGATTGCAAATCGTCGTGATCTCATGTCATACATGGAAGCGTAAGTTCATTTTTAATATTCTAATATAATGATTTGTTTTACTTTTAAAATTATATATGCATATTTAATCTTTTTTTTTCTAATTATAATAATAACAGTGTGATGACGATGTATTGGAGTCGCCTTCACAATCAAACCTCAAGATCTAGTTTCAATAAAGTGAGTTGGATAGATGTTAAGGTAATTTAATTTAGTAAGTTATCAAATTAATAGAAAATAATCATAATTGTAATGCACGCATGCTTATAATTGCTAATCATAACAGGTTTCGAGGCAACGTGATTGAGACCATTGTGGACATTTTGTATGTTGTTATATTGAAGATATAATCAATTTTTATGGATTGGAGATTAATTTTAACACTGTAAGTCAATTTATTGATTTATTTAAATTATTATTGATTAAATAAAAATTCATATACTATATATCTAACTATATTGATTGATCGTTGTTTGTAGTTTGTCTATGCCCGTCGATCCGCTCAACACTTACAACGACAAAAGAATGGACAAATGGAAAAAAGATTGGATCGGGTACATGTACAATCGATTTTTGTATAGGTATAATTAAAGTAGCTAGCTGCACTACAGGAAATTACACTTTACATGACGAATTTTTTTGTGACGACACCAAATTCGTCACAATTTGTTAATTAAAGGTGACAAATTTAATTTTCGTCACTTAATAACTAGTATTCGTGACAAAATTTTATTTTGTCACCAATAATATCTTTTTTCGTCACCAATTTGAAAATATCATGACGACAATAAAAAATTCGTCACAAAAATGTTTGGTGACAAAATTTATAATAATATGTGACGCTATTCATCGTCATGAAAAATAATATTTTCATGACGATGCTATGTTTTGTCATTATTTATTCAAAATAAGTAGTGACGCAATTATTTAGTCACAATATTCTTTGGTGACGACATTCATAGTAATTTGTGACTATCATATTCGTCATAATACAATATTTTTATGACGATTTAATGTTTCATCATTAATTGTTCTGAATAATTAGTGACATATCCTTTCGTCATGAATATATATATATATATATAGTGACGATTAATATTATTTCGTCACAATATTATTTGGCGACGATGTTCATTGTAATTAGTGACGATAATCATCGTCATATAATATACTCCCTCCGTCCGAGGATTACTTGCACGGTTTGATCGGCACGTTGTTTAAGAAAAGTGAATTTAGTGGTTGGTGATGTAAGATAAAGGAGGGGTATATTAGGTAATTTGGTGAGGTGTAAAGTGAATATGATGAGGTGTAAAGTAAAATGTATGTAAAAAGGTGGTGGCAATTTTGAAAATAAAATTATGTTGGGAGGGTATTAATTTTGTGGAGTATTTCCATATTAAGAGTGTGCAAGTAATTTTGGGACGTCCAAATAAGGATAGGTGCAAGTAATCACGGGACGGAGGGAGTAATATTTTCATGACAATTTTATGTTTCGTCATTAATTGTTCAGAATAATTAGTGACACATTGTTTCGTCACCAATATTTATATATGGTAACAATTAATAATCATTTGTCATTTTTCACAAAAGAGGATCATAAATTTCATAACGATCTTTTGGTGACGCATGAATTTCGTCATCATTTGTTACATAAACATTAAATTTTTATCTTTGTGACATTCTATTGTTGTCATTATTAATAATTTTATTTGTCACTAATTAGTGCTTCCTTCATTTCGTAATTACAGATTTTACACGCTTTTTTACTGGGACAACATCCTAAAATTAATTGCACACCCAAATATAGAAATAATATACAAAATTAATTTATAACGACTATTAATAATGACAAAGAAAATGTTTAAAAAATATCTTCCCAATACTGAAAAAACACATGGATCCCGACAAGAAAATGTGTTTTTCATAACAAAAATAAAAACAATTGTTGCAATTCATTTTTTAGTTATAAAAACCTTTTGTAATGAAGTAATGAAATAATGTTTGACTTCAATTCTAAAGCTTGTTGCAAAAATTATTTGAAATGGAAAAAATCTATTTTATTCTTTGTAAGTCCAAGGTGCAAATATTGAGAATTTAGTGACTTTTTTTTACCGATAAAGTGATGGAATTATGAACTTTATATTATTTTTTTTGTTTCATGAAGTGATAGAAAAATATTTCTTGTTAGTTAATTTCTAAATGCTTGAAGAATTTTTTTTATTAATGCAAATTCATTTTTATTTTTTTGTGGCGATTATCATTTTTGTCATTGAATGTTTTTTTATTATGACAAAAATATTTTGTCACCATTTTCACATACTTTAATGACATTAAACAATTTGTCACTAAAGTCTTGTTTGGGTGATGAAATTAAATGTGTTGTCGTTATATCTATATTTATAATGACGATCTAATTTTTAGTCACTATAATGTAAATTTTTCATGATGAAAGATTTGAAATATGATGAAAAATATGTTGTCACCGTTACTAAACTTTTAGTGATGATCACTGTTTTCGTCACTAAATAGTACATTATAATGACAAAAATAATTTGTCACAATTTCCACATCATTTAGTGACAGTAAAAAAAATTGTCACTAAATCATATTTTTTAGTGACAACTTTTATCGTCATTATATATACACATATATAACAACGAACAAAATTTTGTCACGAAATAAAAAAAAATTCGTGACGAATTATACAAATTATGACGATAGTTAATCTAACAGTGACAAAAAAAAAACGTCACTAAAATTTGATAAGGTTGGTAATATATGGAAAATCCACTACTACATATTTGGCCTTGGAGAGCTTTAAAAAAGGGTCTTGGAGAGCTTTTAAAAGAGCTCTCCAAGTGGGAGTTGTGCAAGTTAAATTGCACTTGGAGAGCCCTTTTTAAGGGCTGTGCAAGCGAGGGCTTAGACAGCGGTTATGAACCCCTGTCCAAGTAAAGGCATTTGGACAGCGGTTCATAACCGCTGTCTATGTTTATTTTATTTTTTTGACTTGTACAGCGGTTCATAACCGCTGTCTAAGTGAAATTTTTTTTAAAACGCTTGGGCTTGGACAGCGGTTTAACCGCTGTCTAAATTTTTTTTTTTTAATAATTATTTTATATTTTAAAAATCCATTTTATACAAAAATAAATTTATTTATATACCAATTTATATATATATATATATATATATATATATATATATATATATATATATACACGTCAAATACCAAAAAATCAAATAAATAAACGTACACTAACATACGTCCAATATACACCAAAAATATTAAATATCATCACAAATGTATAAGTTAATATATTACATGCTACCAAAAGTTATACTAGCTACTTTAATTATAACTATACAAAAATCGATTGTAAATGTACCCTATCCAATCTTTTTTCCATTTGTCCATTCTTTTATCGTTGTAAGTCTTGAGCGGACGGTCATAGACAAACTGCAAACAATGATCAATCAATATAGTTAGATATATAGTATATGAATTTTTATTCAATCAATAATAATTTAAATAAATCGATAAATTGACTTACAGTGTTAGGAATCGTCAAGTGATAAGAATGGAAAAACACCCCATTCCTATTCTCCTCTGATAATCGATCGGCTCAAACCCACTAATGTATTAAATCTAAAAGTATTAAACTTAAAAGTATTACATTAATCCTAATGCATAAATTAATTAATATAATAAGCAACTAAATTGACTAAAGGCTTAGGGACTAAATTGAATAAGTATGTTATTATCTTACATTATCTCCAGGCCAGGAAGTTAATATTGCATCAAATTATTATGCCCAAAAAGACCATCCATGTAAACTTAATTAAGAAAACTCAGTCTTCAAATATCTTAGGTAAACAGCCACTGCACTTTTTTGCCTCATTTCTTTTTAATTTCAGCTGAAATAATAATTATAATAATAAATATTTAAAGAAATCCACTACATGAAGAAAAGGGACTCTGCTGGAACTACTTTTTTCTTTAATGCTTTAAATTAAAGATGTGATGTTGGTATATATTTTATTATTATTTTCCTATCACAGATTCACAAAGCTTAATCACCCTCATTATCACCATTCAATGTTCGATACTTAATTGTTGTATAGCAACACAGTTGTATGGCACGCTTGTGTGTTCCCATGGATTGCTTAATGTAATTTTAGGAAGGCAATAGTAGCTAGAACAAGTTTCTAATCCAAGCAAAACACAATCAGACGATGGTAGTTCAGACGTTGTGACATGATGCCACTGAATTGTTCAATTATATGACTGGCTAAAATGAAAATAGATAACAGTCTTTACTATCCAAAATCAATTTAAGTCCATAATCCATTTCTTCAACAATTGTTCTAAGTTGAATAGCAGACCAAAAGCCTTTTTAAAAAAGGGCTACTAATGATCAAACTAATTTCAGATAAGAAACAGCAAGCTTGTTGTGCCATTTAAAAGTGGGGCAGCAACTCTAAAGTGTCAAACATATTTTGAGGGGATGGTAGCAAACTTTAAGAAAATGCCAAACTTTGAGACAAAAATTATTTACGTCCCGTAACTTTTACCTTTTTTGAAAAACGTCCCAAAATAGTTAAAATTTTAATTTACGTCTCATAACTTTTTCAATTGCTTAATATACGTCCAATTTTCCCTGAAAATCCCAAAATTTATGTAAATGGGACGTAAATTGAGCAATTAAAGAAGTTATGGGACGTAAATTAAATTTTTATTTAAAATGGGACGTTATGCGAAAAAGATAAAAATATTCAACAAATATGTACAATTCAATATAAAATTAATGTAGTTTATGTTATACAATCAAATAAAATAATAATTCATTTATTCATAAATTAACTTATTTTAATATAAAAAAATAATTCATTCATAAATTAATTAATTATTATAAAAATCAATTAACTTACCTAATTCATTATTAGAAAAATTATTAACTGGCCTAATAGAAAAAAATTATAATTACAATATAAGTATTATAAAATTATTTATTTATTTTAAAGTAATAAAATAAATATAAAAATTTATCTAAGTATTACACAAAGTGGATCCACATATTTTTGTACAAACTAATATCAAATTAAAAATTATATAATAAAAATGAAAAATAATAAAATTAACAAATTGTTAAAAAATATAACGTTCATCATCGTCTTTCAATTACCGTGGGTAAGAGATGAAATTTTTTGGATATATTTGAGTATTTTTTGATTTATTTGGGGATTTTAAATATTTGTGATTTTTTTTATTTATTTAAAATATTAAAATAATTTTTAAGTTTTAATAAGAGTTTTTGACAATTTTAATAAAAAAATTATTTGGAATTTTTATTATTTTAAAGATAAAATTTATATTTATTTGAGTATGTTAATTTATTTTTTAAATTATTTTTTTTAATTAGGTTAATTGAGTTCTTAAATAATTAATCAGGTAAGTTAATTGATTTTTCTAGTAATTAATTCACTTAAGAATAAATCTTATTTTTTTTCATATTATATTTTTTTTGATATTATGAAAATTTATTTACTTATTTAAATATTATTTTAAATTTATTTTTATATGTTTTAAAATATTATTTAGTATTTTAATTAATATTCATAATTTATTTTATAATACTTATATTGTAATTATAATTTTTTTGGTAAGTTAATAATTTTTTTAATAATGAATTAGGTAAGTTAATTAATTTTTATAATAATTAATTAATTTATGAATTATTTTTTTATTTGATTGTATAACATAAACTACATTAATTTTATAGTGAATTGTATATATTTGTTGAATATTTTTATCTTTTTCGCATAACGTCCCATTTTAATTAAAAATTTAATTTACGTCTCATAACTTCTTTAATTGCTCAATTTACGACCCATTTACATAAATTTGGGGATTTTCAGGGAAAATTGGACGTAAATTAAGCAATTGAAAAAGTTATGGGATGTAAATTAAAATTTTAACTATTTTGGGACGTTTTTCAAAAAAGGTAAAAGTTACGGGACGTAAATAATTTTTTTCTCCCAAACTTTTGTGGGCATTCATGTTAGGATACACATTTGCTCAATTTAGCGGAAAAATGTACTATAGTCATAAAAGAAAATGCAGAACCACGATCATTAGGAAAGAAGAGGTGCATACATAATGCTGATCAATAACATATAGTAGTAAACATATATCGATCAAAATATCGATAAAGTCTGTAAAACCAAAGTTTATGATGTCAATTTATGAACTTATGATTTCAATAAAGGTCAACGTATTAAGACACCAACTCCTAGTACATACCTTATGAGTCAAGTGCTTCTCATACTCCTCATCAGTATACTTGATCACATCAACAGACTGCACCAGGTTAAATACATAAGCACAGTTCAACTATACCAAGTATGTATAAGTTATAATTAAGGTTCTAAATATGAAGGTATAACTTGGCATACTTTGTTATATTTTGCAAATGAATAGTCACCAGTTGGAGGAACATCATTTACCACTCGAACCTACAAATACAAGAGTTCAACTACTTATCAATCATGTGTACCACAGATTGCCTAGAATCCCAAGAAATTTACCCAATGATAAAGCTGCGGGTTGTCTTTCCAAGCAGAATTTGTAAATGAAAGCCATTGCCAAGTAATCTGCAGATACAGTTGTTTTATTAAAAGAAAAATAAAAGCATCCAATGAAACCAAGATACATACTACTCTAGTATATATTAACTATTTTATACACAAATAAACCTTCTCATTGTCGGATTGTGTTTTTCGCTTCAAGTGATTCACATGAATGGCGGGCATCAAAGGTGCTATCCCCCTGTAAGAGCGTAAACCTAAAACAAATTGAAATGCAACCAAAATCTTTAAAGAAACCAAAGGAAGGAAAGAAAAATATGATCCACCATAATAACAAACCAACTATTCAATTAACCGAACAGCACAAACAGTTAGCACACAAATTACACAAGATTAAACATAAGCAGACAGCCATATAATCAAGCATGAAAAAAACAGAGCAAGGGAAGAACCTTTTTGCTCATTCATGGGAACTTTGTTGGTAAGAGCATCCAACCCTTGATAAACCTGTGATAAATTGTACTCATTAGTAACTACAACCACATAATATGCACGGGGATCAAACATTTAACTTGGGCTTCTCAAACACAACGAAGAATAATTACTCACACAATTATTCTCAAAAAATCGGAGTTGATAATTTCAACGGGGAAATGGGAAGCGAGGTCTATCGCTAATTTGGATTTGCCTGATCCTGTGGCACCCAGAATCACCACAATCTTGGGCTTCGACTTTGGTTTATGGGTTGAAATCGGGTCAGGGTTTAGGTCATTGGGAGCTAATTGCTCTTGAGGAGTGCTTTCAGCTTCCATTCTAGGGCTATGTCCGCTGCCTCTCCGCCGCAACCGCTGTGTACCGGCGAGGCGGTGCGATGGGGCTGGGAACGGCGAAAATGTGGCGGTGGAGGAAGACGACAGCGACTTGGTTGTGGTGAGGCCCTGACGACGACGGCGAGGCGGAAGAGGGAGGCGACGACGAGGGAAACGGAGCGAGTGCGGGAGGCCAGCGACGGCGATAGGGCGGAGAGGGGGGCCAGCGACAGCGCGAGGGCGAGAGAGGGAGACAGCGACGGCGGGAGAGGGAGGCGACGACGACGGCGCAAGGAGGGAAGTGAAGGCGACGGCGACTGTTGATTTGGGGGAGAAATTAAAGCTTCATGGCTGCACGTCATCAGATGATGCTAGGTTCTGCAAACCCTAATTCCCTCCTTCCATGAATTTCATCTTCATTTTTGGGTATTAATCTTTTGCTTGCAGGGAAATGAATATAGATATCCATATGCTAATGAAAATTAAATCTATAAATAATATTTTTTGACAGTGAATTGAATGAGTAGTTTTGGTTTTCTGGTTACATATTTCAGGCAAAAGTTTAATTAGGATTGTAGTTGGAGGCCGAATTCATGGTTTAATTTTGACGTCAATAAAAAAAAAAAAAAATACTCTTGCACAGCGGTTAAGAACCGCTCTCCAAGTGTTTACTTGGACAGCGGTTCTAAACCGCTCTCTAAGCCTATTTGCACAGCGGTTCCAAACCGCTCTCCAAGTAATTCACTTGGAGAGCGGTTCAAAACCGCTGTCTATCTTTTTTTTTTTTTTTTTATAAAATCGCTCTCCAAGCGTTTACTTGGAGAGCTGTTTGAAAAAAGGGCTCTCCAAGTGCAGCTCTCCAAGCTTAAATGTGTAGTAGTGATCGTCACAAAAAAACAATTTTTTAGTGACAATAAATTAAATTGTCGTGTAAAATTTCACCTTTAGTGACGAAATATCATATTAAGTGACAAATTTTTGATGACATTTGTGACAATTTATATGTCACTATAGATGAAATGATATAGTGACGATGACCTTTATCGTCATTAATGATGACTTTTGGTGACGAATCCAAATATCGTCACCTTGATCTATTGTGACGCACATACGGTGACGTTCTTTGTGACAATTTTTTTTGACATCAAACATCTTTCGTGACGAAAAATGATGTTTTTATGACGATTTTTTTCGTCACGATTTCTCAAATTTCTTGTAGTATAGTATAACTTTTGGTAGCATGTAATATATTAACTTATACATTTGTGATGATATTTAATGTTTTTTGTGTATATTGGACGTATGCTAGTGTACATTTATTTATTTGATTTTTTGGTATTTGACATGTATATATATATATATATATATATATATATATATATTGGTATATAAATAAATTTTGATTTTGTATAAAATGGATTTTTAAAATATAAAATAATTATTTAAAAAAAAATACTTAGACAGCGGTTCATAACCGCTGTCCAAGCTCAAGTGTTTTAAAAAAATCACTTAGACAGCGGTTATGAACCGCTGTCCAAGTCAAAAAAAAATACACATAGACAGCGGTTATGAACCGCTGTCCAAGTAAGGTACTTGGACAGCGGTTCCCAACCGCTGTCTAAGCCCTCACTTGCACAGCCCTTAAAAACCGCTCTCCAAGTGTAATTTAGCTTGGACAGCTCCCACTTGGAGAGCTCTTTTAAAAGCTCTCCAAGACCCTTTTTTAAAGCTCTCCAAGGCCAAATATGTATTAGTGCTCCGTCCACGAAAAGTAGTCTCATTTGCCTTATATTCTTTGTCCACAAAATGTAGTCTCATACCCTTTATGAAAACTATCACCCTTCAATCATCACTTAATTACTCAAATTGCCATCAACTTTATTCACAAACAATCATTTTATTCACAATGGACCCCACAATACCCTACAATACCATTACTTTATCTATTTTTTTCTTAAAACATGTGCCCCACTCCAATGGGACTACATTTCATGGATGGAGGGAGTAATAAAATATGAAAGAACAGTTTTTCAAAAAGAGAATGAATAACTTTAATTGAGACGGATGAGTATTAATGAACTAAAAATGATGAGTTATAACTAAACTCTATGTTATAACAATAAAAAGGGTTTTGGATTAAAAGGAAAAAAAAAAAAAGGATAAAGGTCATAAGTTCACAAGTCGAACCAGAGGCTAGGGTGAGACTATGGAGGGTCAAATGCATCACCCCAACTGCCCTTGAACTTGGATACACAGGTGAAATCATAATCAAGCCCTGTCGATTGGCTGATAGTGTAGTTCGTGCAGGCTCTAGCCTTGAATTCATTGATAGCGTTGTCCGGGATTTGGTGATGGAATAGGCTCCCCTCTAGGCATCCTGGGGCTACTACGTTTCTTCGTGGAACGAGTCGAGGCTGCCCGAGTAGGGGTAGGAACGTCGTTCGCAATAGCCTCCAAATTCGGACTGTTGTTGGCCGTTGCAGCCACAGAACCCTCTGAGGGCTCATCTGTGCTGAGACTGAAGAAGGAGTTACTCACTGAAACCGGATCGACTTCGATATCCGAAGAGGGGTTCCGTGGGGTTGCTCGGGGCTGGAGGTCTGAGGGAAAAGGCCTCGACTGTCTTCTGTGTCTAGGTCCTAATGAATATATTACATTAGGTGTTCTTCCAATTTTGTTCAAATGACTAAATTTAATATCCCATTCTAGACAAAAAATTGTGTCTTAAAATAATTAGTCGTACAATAAATGATGTTTTTGCACTTTTCATAATTTCTTCCAATTTTATATTCATTTTTACTTTAAAAAATACTCATAATTTCTAACTTACTTTCATGATAAGCTAAAATTATGAAATGTAGTTAGAAGATCTCATTCATCAATTAAAGACAAAATTTTCAATACATACCCTTCACAATTCCATTAAAAATTCATTTATTTTAGAAGAGACGAGAATCATTTTACACTGATCTAATTAAAAAAAATCATATTCTAATTTTACTCTTATACTCCCTCCTCCGTCCCTTGTTGAATTGAAATGTTATTTTTCACTCGAATTTTAATGTGAGTGTTGTTTATTAGTATTAAATGTGATTTTTTTTTTTAACGAGACTATATATGATAGGTCAATTTAATATGATGTTATGTAGGAGGGGGATAGTCAATGTTCAATTTTTTACCAATGTTCAATTGAGTGTGACAAATGGTTTTTTATATTTATTACAACTATACATTAAAACATTGTTTAAGGTTGATTTTAGGTAGCAGCCTCTCTTGATTCCACCTTCTTGTCAATTTTTAGCTATATATATACATAATTAAGCACTCTAGTTCCTTAGCAAAAACGAAAAAATATACTCTCTCCGTCCACCAAAAGTGTGCTCATTTATTTTTTTGGGTCCATAAAAAACGTGCTTATTCTATTTAAATAGTTAACTTTTGAATATTTTTTCTACTTTACTAACAAAATTGAGTATCTACCAAATATATTTTTTACTCATTATATTAAATATATTATTTATAATTAAAATATGATTTTTTTTAAAAGCATATATAAAAAAAAGTGAGCACACTTTTGGTGGACAGAGGGAGTATATTTTATCGAATTTAACGAATCAAAGAATGGCGAAGGATGACGTTGAGGCTCGTCTTTTGTATCCATCAATGGAAGAAAGGCCAGAACTGAGATGGGCTTTTATCAGAAAAGTCTACTCAATTCTCACTTTACAAATTCTTGCAACAATTGGTTTTGCAGCCATTGTTGCAACTGTTGAACCTATTGCTACTTTCTTCAGCACTACTAATATTGGCATGACAGTTTTTATAATATTAATGATTTTCCCAATTATTGGTAACGTTTTTATTAATTTCTTTATATATATATATATATATATATATATAATCGTCATTTCTATTTAATTTAATTTAATTTAAAACAAATGAGTTTCAAGTATTGAGATTGTTTGTTTTTATTGCAGTTTTATGCTTGATCTACATTTACCAGAACAAGCATCCCCTCAATTTCATCCTGCTCGGGATATTCACCTTGTATTTCGGCTTAGCTATAGGAGCGGTTTCTGCATTCGTCGACGGTTAGTTAATACGAACCTGAGTATGACTACCTGGTTTGCATTTTACGTGTATTTTTACGAGTTTTATTAAAAAACAGAGTATTATTTTGATAGTATTACAAATTGCCCCGTAAGAGTGTTTTAAGACCAAATTTTAGCAAGACAGTCTTATATTAGTTGTTGAGACAGGGGGTCTTGTGTGAAGTCTTCGTGTATTAGATGGACCTCTACATTATAATTTACACCTTTGGTTTAAAACACGAATCGTAGGATCATCAGTTCATAAATCCATGAATCATATAATTTATAAGTGATAAAAATCCGTCAAAATACAAGTTTTTGTCTTAGTTATTTCATTAATAAATATTCTCTTCTGTCATAAGTTTTTCACCTACTTATTTTGGACGTATAAAATTCATTATTTCTCTATTCATTTTTTCCCTACATTTTTCTACTTTTTCTTATCTCTACATCTCATTATATTTCTCTACATTTTTTTTTCATTTATATTTTTATGTCCCTATAAGTTTCCCACTTTTCTTTTTATGGATGTCCACAATAAGTTTTCCATTTTATATTTTTCCATTTTTGGCAATGAAAACAGGGAAAATAATCATAGAGGCAGGGAGCGCAACAGCAGGTGTGGTTATAACCCTCACATTGTACACATTCTGGGCAGCAAAAAGAGGCCACGATTTCAGTTTCCTCGGCCCCTTTTGTTTGAGCGTCCTTATTATTATGTTGATGTTTTCCTTTTTTTAGGTACGTATAAATACGAGTAACGATATAGAACCCGATCATGAACTCTGCATAAACACTTTAACATATACAAGTATTTTATTGTGATGCAGATCTTCTTTCCGATGGGGAAAGTCTCCGAAACGATTTGCAGTGGAATTTATGTAATACTTTTTTCTGCCTACATTATATATGATACAGATAAATTGATCAAAAGGCATTCGTATGATCAATACATTTGGGCTTCACTTGCCCTCTACTACATCCTCAACCTCTTCCTCGAGTTGCTCAAAATTTTCAAAGCAATCAAGCGTTGAATATGTCAGTTCTTGAACCGATTATCGAGACTTAGTTTGATTTGTATTTCTTATTCAATTACTTTCAATAAATTAAGGTTTTATGATCTAAATCAACATGAATAATCTTACCTTTAAATTAACCAAACACCACTCAAGAATGAAATACAAGCTAAAGAGGGTTTTTATGTTACACCACTAGTTAATTATTAGCTCAAACATACATGACACATTTTAAGCTTATTTATAATGCTTTTTCTTCCTTTCGGCCACAATCGAAAGAAGCCTCGAAACGCCCTGCGTCCACATTTCGTACTCTCGTGCGTTCTTACACTCGAACTCCACAACTCCACGAACTTGCGTCTTTAGCCCGAAATACCTCCTCTGCTCCCCGTCTTCGAACAAATGCCTCCCCGGCCACGCTGGCAAGTCCTTACAAACATCCACAACTACATCTGCATCTCAAAAAACACTTAATTAGACAAACATCAAAATTATACATTATTTATCAAATATGAGGGACTAAATTTTACTTTTCTTCTTCTTGGTGATTGTTTTTCCCACATGTTTGCTCTTCATCTTCAACATCACCTGCACAATATTAACCATGAGATTCTTGAATCCAACTTTTAATTTCGATCGGGATAATATCATTTTTTATCCCTAAACTTAACCTCTTTTTCATTTTTTCGTCCGATTTTACTTCCTATCAAAGCATGATCCTTGAAATACACTTTTACTCTCAACGTTAAGTTGAGAGCACTAAGTGTGATGTTTTGGAGTGTTAAATGTTGTTAATAATTACATTTAGCACCTCAAATAGTTGATTCTGTCAGTAGTCAACTAACGATAAAACGGGAAACCAATACTTTCAAAAAAAATAAGCAGAAATTACTTACATTTCCACTTCGATGAATATAAACAGAGACAACTTTCCAGTGAAGATCGCCTGCACAATAAAAAATTCAATTAGACATTTAAAAATATATTTAAATCACTTAAAATTCAATTGTATACGAGAATTTATCCATGATTGAATTAACTTTTACGTACCTTTACGAGTTCGTTTAAGGAGTTCGGTGCCTCGAGCAAGCATCTCCTGATTACAAGCAGCAAGAAAATTCTCTTCATGAACAACTTCTTCACAGTAGCTTCCAGATGAATTAGAATTAGTCCCACTCGAGTTGTTTCCATTGCCTAAACTCAGCCCTCTCTCTACTGGCACGGCCGCCGCAACGTTCCATACTTCTTTCAACGCCCTCGCCTTCAACGTCGCCACTCCTCGTAAAGCTTCAATCGTGCCAAAATTGATCAGTAGACAAGTTACGGAAATAAAAACTTTGTAACATAATACAACTCCCTTCATCTTTTACTAAACTAGTACTCCCTCCATTTTGTAACAAGTGTCACTTTGACATTTTTCAACAAATTAAAATTATAAAGTATAAAGTGTGGTCCATATTACCCTTCATTAATTATAGTTAATTTTGATATAAAAGTTTTGTTTGATAAAGAATGTGATCAAGTAGTAAATGAATAAGGGCAAAATAGTAAAAATTAAAGAAAAAAACTCAGAATGACACTTATTTTAAAATTAGTTAAAAAGTCAAAGTGACACTTATTAAAAAACAAAAGAAGTATATGTTAATTTTTAGTTAGAGGGCATATTAGTCAATTCAGAAAAATAAGACATAAAGTTTAGTGAAATTTTAAAATATTTAAAGAAGATAATTGAAAAGAAATAAAATTATATCTTTATAGTTTAAAAAAGGGTCAATCTAATAAAAAAAAAAGTCAACAAAACTCGTGTTTGAGTCAAATGCATAGTAAACTATAAGACAAGTTTTATTTCCTATTATGGTTTTAATTTACCTGTGGCGGCGGCTGCAGTTAGGGTTGATATATCGCCGTGGGAACGGACATTGACGGCGGAGCTAATGGCGGACATGAGGTGGTCCCGATCGGCTCCCATGTTCTCCGCCGCCTCGACGCACTGTGCGGCCACCAGAGTGGCGGCTGAAGCCACCGCCATGTCGGTTTTGGCCATTTGTTCGTCTTTCCCCTTGGCAGATGCGGCGGCCGTTGCAGCCGCTATGGCCGCAATGGCTGCGGCCACTCCGGCGACTGAAACGGCGGCGTGTAGCTGGGCGTTTTGGGTTCTGGTTTCCTCTTTCTTCTTCTCTCTCCGCTCCTTTAACCACCTCCCCACTGTCTTGCCGCCCGGCGTGTTTGCACCGCCGGCGCCGGTGAAGCCAGCTCGGGGAGTTCCGGTGAATAGGGGTTGTAGAGTGTTGTTTGCTTTTAAATACTGAAATGTGAAAATAAATAATACTGTGAATTTTTTTTTTACTAAAATCTGAAAACAAAAAATTAAAGTTACTGAAATGTTATATCATGCATTTAATGAGAAATTGAGAACAAGGTTGATGTCAAATAAAACTAGAATTTAATAGTTTATGTTTGGGTTTTTTTTAAATGTAAATATGAAATGTAAAGATAAATTACAACATAGATGGAAAAAAATATCGAGGTCGATAAATCTTGAAATGAGATATGCCCCGCAATAATCAAAGGAGACTAGAAAATTTGGTCAAAACAAAGGAATTGAGGATAATAAATGAAAATAGTAGAGGAGTGAGCTCTCAATCATTTTCATGGATATAATTTAACGTCATCGATGATCTTATCTGTAGTAGAAATCGTCTCTTTGAAAACGACTTCATTTTTTACTTTTTAGTACAATTTTTAAACCACACATTAATTGCCCAAAATTCATATGATAAAATATGTGATTTATTAAATAAATTTGTTTTCTCCCATTTTCCCAAAAAAATGGAGTTAATGATAGTTAACTATTTGATTTATTTTATATATTTGAAAAGAAAAAAAATACTAAAAATAGTTAAATTTTCAAACCACGGGTGAGTATCTAATTTGTGCAAATTAAAAGAGTGAGTTAATTTTAAAGTTATGGTTCGATTTTCAAACTAAAATCGACGGGGTTCTGATTTCAATTTTGCATATGTTTAGATTTTAGAAAAAGATTGATTTGAAATGTGACTTATATATGTGGTAAATAGTGAATCAAATTTTAGAGTGAAAATTTCGATGTAAGATGAAAGTGGCAAAAAAGGGTAAAATCGTCCGTACGAAGTGTCTAACATGAAAGAGGGAGGGCAAATCTGGGAAAATTTTGGCCAGTTAATTCAAATGACTTAAACTAGCAAATTTGTCTGAAAATTATGTGCCAAACACTCTACCTTACCTTGTCAATAAAGTAGGGAAATTTGGAAAAAGTGGAAAAGGATAAAGTAGTTCCAAGAATCTTTGTTGTTCCCAAATTATCCCAATTAAATCCAAAGTTGTTATTTCTACAAAAAAAAAAAAAAAACTTCTTTTTTTTCGATTATTGTACTCTAAGTCATCTATGTTTACGAAATTAAGTGACTTAGTCATTTTATCAGTAAACAGTGATGATGATTTTAATAGCACGAAAGACTTCGATAGTGATAATGTATGGTGTTTCAGTATTTAGCTACTAACACTTTAATGGTGGAATAAAGTTGAAAAATTGGTCAAAGTGATGAATTTGCATGTGAAACCAAATTAAGGTGAATAGGTGTATTTAGGAGGAGCGTTTATATTAAGTCAAAAAGTAGAGTATTGGAACGGCTAAAGTGTTTGTTGTAATTTGTAAAGAAACAAAAGTTAATATTGAAAATGACAAAAGCATATTTTGTTTTCATCACTTTTTTGCAAAAAAAAAAAACGTTGTGAAAGCTGAAACATATTGGCGGCCTTTCTTGTGTTCTAACCCGACTTTTAACGACAGATCTTGTCATTAATTTTTATTGATTCGTTATAATGATAGAAGTTTTAATGATAGAATTTTTATCCGTCGTTATTCACTAATCATGAGTACAACAAGATAAATTTTAATTATGAGAAATTCGTAAAAATAGTAAATTAACAAGAAATTATAAGATGAAAATGAATATTATAAATTAGATTACCTTAACAACATCCTCGTACTCATCAGATGGTGAGATTGGAGGAGACTCAGTTTCTTCAGTGAGGCAACCATTCAAAGGTCCACTGCTATGTGAAAGCCTTCCTGATGTTAATGGTGATATTTCCTACATCAGAAAATACATGTTTATCGACTATCCAAATGTCACAAGAAAACGGACTTATAACGATAGAAATTCCGTCATTATTTTCAATTTCCTATCTTTAAAGAATTATAAACAGGTTTCTGATTCGATTCTTCTATTCCACTTTTAGTGTTCCACTGATATTTCACTTTGCTAGATTTCTTACGCGTATTGCTATTTTTTAATATGACACATATCAATCATTCATATACGTGGAACGCTAAAATTGAAACAGATTAAAAATCAATTTAAATTAAAAATAAATGTAAACAACCCCCACACCACAACAAAACTGACTTTTAATAACAAAATTTGTTCATTATAATTTTTGTATCGAAAATTCTTTAATGGCATAAAACAAAATCCGTTCATTATAATTTTTGTAACTAAAATTCTTTAATGACAGAAAAAATGCTTTTAATGAGCGTGACTAAAGACAATAAAATAATTTATGTTGTTAAAAGTCAATTTTCTTACCGACTGAGACATGATACGCTCGAGAATGAGCTGAGAAGTGGCGGAGGAAGCGAAAGAGAAGGTGTTTCCGGACAGCTTGGAGGAGTCATCTTCCTCGGCGGCGTAATTTTCCGGTATAGGCGGCGCGGCGGCGGCAGCATGAAGTGTAGCGCTAGTTTTATGGGATGGGTTCGCCGGAGTTAGTGCTTTAGAGACTTGTACGGCGGAGGCACTCCACGACCTAGAGAGAAACTCCATTGGGCCTCTTGGGCTTTCCGGCAGGTGAATTTCTCCGTTCGGGCCCTTCTCGGCCCACATTAAGTCCATTTTGGTGGTGGTGTTGTGCATTGGTTGTGGTTGTGGTTGTGATGTGAGAGAAATAAAAGAAAATGGTGGCAGGAGTAAAGTAGGAAGTACAGTCTTGTTTTTGCTTTTGCATGAAATTTGTGGGTAAGTGTGTGATTTATAGAGTAGGGGGAATTTGAATAGGGTCTAGCTAGCCTGGTAATTGGGTGGGCCCAACCCGGCCCACTTTTTATAAAATCAAATCTAAAGGCTTAAATCTGATGACCTGTTACCTTTTATACTTTGTGTTGAAAATATTCAACGTATGTGTCGTATGGTGCCATATTTATAATTAATTAAAATATATAATTTTGAATTTACAGTTTCATCTTAATTTAATAAAAAGATTTATTATATTAATTTAATTAAAATATATAATGGTAAAACTACTCATTTACCCTTATATTATTATTAAAATTAATAAAAAAATAAAAAAAATTAAATAAAAGAAGTTACAATTTAGAACATAATACATAGGTTTTAACACGCACTCCACTTTAGCCCCAAGCCACTGCCCTTCCGCCGCCACACGCACTCCACTTTAGCCCCAAGCCACTGCCCTTTCGCCGCCGACGAGCAGCTGCCCTTCTGCTGCCAACGCGCCGCTTCCCTGCTGCCGCCGACGAACATCTCCTCCCCCCTTAGTTTTCTTAATTTGCAAGTTTAATATTATTGTGGGGTAGGTGAATTACCACCACTGAACGTTGCTTATATATATCTTCATATTTTTTCTTACTTCCGTCATTTGTTATGAGTATTTGAATTAATTGTGAAATTGTTAAAATTGTGGTTGAGTTGTTGAGTAGTAATTGTTTTTAAAATTGCCTCAAATCAAATAGAAACATAACTGCCCAACCAGTGTTTGACAAAATGCTTCAAAGAAAATTTGAAACAGAATTTAGCAAAGGAAGTGGCTATTGAATGCACATTCCTAACCATATTCGTTGTTTGAATCCTCTAGCTAAAAGGACATAATGTAGAGTTAAATCATCATGTAAAATTTTGAATTTTATATTTAATATAGTGTTTAAATTAAATTTTATGTTTATAACCACATGGTATTCCTCGATTTTATGTTAGAAGCACATGTTGTTAGTTGTCGTAAATGACATTAAAATAGGTGATTGAAATATATAATATGAAGATGTTGCATAACATTGGAAAATGTAGTAAAATTGGAAGATGTTGCATAACATGTCTTTTAATGTGTTTCTGTTGCAGTTTGTATGTACAACAACGTTCCACAATGTTCTCAGACGTTGGATATGAAGATATAAAAGTGGATGATGAATCACACGAGGAGCACATGAGCTCAGAAGAGAGGTCAGATGAGGATTTTGGGTATGCCAATTTAAAAAATGCTCCCATAGACGACAATACAATTTTGGGCATGACTTTCGCTTCGACGGAAGAAGCTAATGCATTTTATAAGATATACGCAAGACGAAAGGGATTTATAAGCCGAAAATGTCACACTGGTCGGAGAAATAACATTATCAAAAATATGGCGTGGGACTGTTCCCGATCTGGATTTTCTAAAGCTACTATAGGTGTACGGAACAACATTCGTAAGTCAAAAGCTGATACCAAATGTGGATGCAAAGCTTATTTTCGTATCGCTCTTCATTTCGGAATCTACAAGGTCACCAAATTTGTATCCGAACACAACCACGACCTAGAGTAAGCAGTCACAAAACTATGGTGTAGGTGATCCGACAAAGAGTAAGCCTCGAGGAGGACCTCGAAATAAAAAAGCTGAAATGTGGATCTTGTGGGTATGTCGTTTTAATTATTTTTGCATGTTTAATAATTGTTTATGAAGTTATGTTTTTTTTTTAACACTCAATAACTTAATAATTTTTCTTTACGAGACATCCAGGACATAAAATTGGGCGATGTCCAAATAAGAAGAACAACATTGATCGAGAGAATGATAAAGATATCAACAAAGACAATGATTCTAAAAACGTTAATTAATGTTGATCCTACCAAAACAATTAGTGTTAGATTTTTTTTATGAATATTGATCATATGTATTTCAGGAATTTTATTGAATTGCTGGTTTTTTATTTAAATATTAATTTAATATTTCTTCTGTTGTTTAATCCACGTCATAAGATACGTTTATGCTAAAATTAAGTGTGAACAATAATCATATTGAATTGAGATGAAATATGCATTTTATACGAATATGAGAAAGATGCTTGTGTGTCTGCATTTCTACTCTATTTGAGGCTCGAGCACATGAACAAGAAAAGAGCCTTTTTTTTTTTCAAGGTTTACTTAACATCGACATCGACCGTGCAACCAGGCATGGTTGTTGGACCGTGAAAGTGAGCACCTACAACACATTTTTTGAATTGCACGGTTTACTGAGTATCGACCGTGCAACTGTGCACGTTTGTTGGACCGTGCAACTGAGAATTCTTCCAGGACATATTTCTATTTACCCGGGTGACTGAGTATCGACCGTGCAACTGTGCATGGTTGTTGGACCGTGCAACTGAGAATTCTTCCAGGACATGTTTCTATTTACTCGGGTGACTGAGTATCGACCGTGCAACTGTGCACGGTTGTTGGACCGTGCAACTGAGAACCTTAACACGTCTTCGATGGAATTGGGGAAGAAAAACATACTACTGAGTACTTTTAATTTAATTACTTTATTATTTAATTATTTTTATATTAGTTAATTTAATTTATATATATATATAATTGTGCTTAATATATAAAAGAAGGGTAGAATAGTAATTGTGCTTACTATATATATATATTTTTTTAAAATTATATTTATAAAAGAAGGGTATTATAGTAAATAATAAAATACAATTTAAAAATGATTTAATTAATTAAAACTTGTATAACAGGTAGCAGGTTCATACGACGCATACGACGCCACGTGGCGCATTTCGACGCGCTGACTATATAGTCACTTTGTACTATTTGACTACACTAAGAAAAACCCAGATAAGAATGTGTAATAAGAATTACTCCCTCCTTCCCATATTAATATTCATAGTTAGATGGCACACAAATTAAGAAAGTGTAACAATGAGTGAAGTTTTGAGAGGGTAATTTTGTAAACTTTATGTATAAAGTAAGAAATGAGTTGACTTTTGTGTATGTGTGAAGATAAAGTAATGGCATTTGTGTTAAATTGAGTTTATTGTGAGGGTGGAGTTTATAAAAGATTTTTCATTTTAAGGGTGTGAAAGTTATTGTGGGACGTCCCGAAAAAGAAAGTGTGAAAGTTATTGTGGGACGGAGGGAGTAATTTTTTTTGGTACTTTTAGATGGTATAAAATTATTAATGGTATCAGAATCCAAAGGCTCACATTCAAATATACTGTGTTTCATTCTTGTTGAAAGCAGCTTTACTCATTTAAATTGTTTAGTCGATGGGTCTCCTTCTCAAAATGGTAGATGTGATAATTCGGTCCACGAGTGAGAATGATTAATATGAATTAATATACAAGAATTAATTTTTCACCTCTCTACAAGTTCGAATTTTTAGATGAGACGAAATCCGTTCAAAGCGCAAGATCTTTAAACCGCGTTTGATCAAATCAGAAGTGCTTTCTCATTCCAATCGTGAAAAAAGTGGGGAGACAAGTGCTGATCATTTGCCCCTAATGCAATTCAGGTCTTCATTCTTAGTACGAGCACTAGGAAAATTATTTTTTAATGACATAAATTATGTCATTATACTAGTTTCTCTAGTTAAAAGTCTTTAATGACATAAATTGATTTTTAGTAACAGGTCATGTTGTTAATTCTCGATTACTTGTCTTTAAAAATCAATGTTAGGAATTAATATACAAGAATTAATTTTCCACCTCTCTACAAGTTCGGACTTTTAGATGAGACGGAACTCTTTCATGGTATCAGAGCAAACCGGGCAAAACGACCTGGGTTTGATTCCTGTTGAAAGCACTCCACTCGTTTAAATTGTCCACTCGATGGGCCTCCTCCCCAAAAAGGGTAAGAGGTGTTAATCCATCCCACGAGTGAGGGGGAGTGTTAGGAATTAATATACAAGAATTAATTCTCCACCTCTCTGCAAGTTCGGACCTCTCTGCAGGTTCGGACTTTTAGATGAGACAGAATTATTTCAATCAAGTCATGTTATACTAGAGAAGAATGAGATAATTTTGTCACTAAAAATTAGTTTCCTTGTAGTTGAGACAATACCTCACATTACACTAAGATATTTTTGTGTCGAGAAAATTAGAGACATAATGAAAGATAAATATCCACCGAGAACAATTAGAGACATAATGAAAGATAAATATCCACTGAGAACACATATAATACACATAAATTATTCATATAATAAAATAAAATGGGGAACAACAAAATTAAAATAGGTGATCTCATTCGCAACAACACCGAACAACACTGATAAGAAAAAACCACATCAGACGTAAAAAGTCTCGTAAAAAAGTAGAAGCTCTCGACCAGCCCGGCCCACATGGTCAATAAACTTCAGAGAATTTTGGTGCTGTGGTCAATGGGGCCTTTGTCAGTATGTTTATACTTTAAAGTACAACTGGTGTCTCTTTACCAATTAAAAGTGTAGGTTCTGTTCAGTGATTGTTCCTACTATTTCTACAGTTCCAGCTTCATCACGTTGTACATTTCTGAGAGTACAATAGTGTGATGCAACTGTAGAGAAAAGGAAGGGGGAAAGGAGAAAGTGGATTAATTCTTTTTCATTTTTAGGATTTTATTTTTCAAGAAAAAAGTGTTATGACAACAATTATTTGTGAAGACATCGATCTTATTTTCTACCTAGGGATCCCCAATCAGTATAATTGGTCACTTCAATGTCTTTTCTTTCTTGTTACCTCTATGCATTATTTTCACACTTGAATTGAGAATAATTACTTTATTAGTTTAATTAGGGTTTTTTTTTTCCATATTATATTAGACATAAAGTCCTTGGTGGGTGTGTGGACTCAAGTTATTGCAATAAATGAACAAATGTATCCACAACTTGTAAATATATGTAGAGCTAAATAAAACAAGACATAAAAGTATTGGCTTAAGGATTCAATATTGTTCAAATAGTATAATGTGGCTATAGTAAAATGACATGTCCCGAAATCGTCTCATCCTACCCTGAGCGATATGGACTCGTCCTATTATGTCTCATTCTGAAAACGGAGCAGGTCAGCCCTGCGTGCAGGACAAGGTTTAAAATGTTGTTTCGTAACAGATCATGGGACAGGACAGGGCGGATGCGCAAGACAGACTTGGATATTGAGATACCCGTCCTGCTCTGCCTCATTGTCATCCCTAGTGGCCAAGTGATTATAATTGGATTTGAGCTTCATATAATTTGATGTGTCTCATTTTGAGACAGTCTTATACAAGTTTTTTTTGTATTATACTCCCTCCGTCCCGTGATTACTCACACTTTTTTTATTGGAACGTCCCAAAATTACTTGCACACTCTTAATATGGAAATACCCCACAAAATTAATAACCTCACAACATCATTTTATTTTCAAATTTGCCACTTCTTTTTTCCATACATTTCACTTTACACATCATCAAATTCACTTTACACATCATTAAATTACCTAAAATACCCCTCATTTATCTTACATTATCAACTACTAAATCCATTTTTCTTAAACAACGTGCCAGTCAAACTATGCAAGTAATTCCGGGACGGATGTAGTAAATATTTAAATTCAAAATACGAGATCACTAAAGTTAGCTTTGATAAGAAAGTAATCACAGGGAAGATTTTTTGTTTAATTTGGCAATGCCTGATCTGAAAATTATGGAAGGTTAGAATTTAGAAACAAGTGTGTTCAACGGGTCAGCTTCTAAGAGTTTAGTAGTACTTACCCACTGTTTTTAGCTATTCCCGGCATGATTAATGAGAGTACTATCCTATGCAATGACGGAGCTACATAGGGCCCAGCGGGGGCAGTGGGCCCCCATCAATTTTTTTTTTTTTTTTATGTATATTTCTTTTGTTTTATAATTATTTGTATACTTTTTTTTTATTTGAGATGTTTCAAAATTATTTGTACACTCATAATATGTAAATAATCTACAAAATTAATATTCTCACTACATCATTTTATTTTTAAAATTGTCACTCATTTTAATCTACATTCTTCCCTACATTTCACTAATTTTTTTTTAACACCTCCTTAAATTTCTTTTATACCTCACTAAATCACCAAAAATACACCTCACTAAATTCACATTTCTTAAAAAGTGAACTTATCAACGTATTCAAGTCATTACGGGATGGAGGGAATATATTTTAAGTTATACATTTGTCTAATAATTTTAACACCGTTTCACCTATTATGAGTTGGAACAATCAAAATTTATAATGAATTAAATATAATATTATTTTGTCTTTATAGTAATGTAAATCGGGCCCCCCAATCTAAAATTCCTGGCTCCGTCACTGATCCTATGGATTGGTTTTAATCTTCATTGTAATTTACAGGTGGTAATGGAACTTATGATTAATTTTAAACTTAGAGTCATTATGTTAAAATAAGTAATTTTCTATTCTATATATATTCAAACTTATAGTACGGTGGGTTTAGAACTCACCACTTAATACGTGTACATGTTAAAATGTACAAGTAATTTATGGAGGATGGATTTCATAAAAAAAAAATTAGTGAAATAGTAATATTCATTTGATATAAATTATAGATTTAAAAGGAACGGGTATTACTTTTTTTTTTTTTTTTTTAAAGGTTTAAAAAGAAAATTACTCACTTTTCATTGAATTTATTTTCAAATGTTTTATTATAAAAATTTTGTAGCTCTTGTTTTAATTTTCAAAAGTACTAAAGCATGTCGACTGACGTGGCGGAAAAGTATTTAACTTATTGTTTTGGATATTTAAATTTCACATATTATAATTGTAGTATTAAAATGGCAAATTGTCAAAATTAAAGTTTATTTCTGTCAAAAAAATAAAAATAAAGTAATTGGATATTTGGATTATTTTTTCTTACAGGATTATGTACGTAGTTATCCCAAATACATACGAATTACATGAAGGAAAAAGACACCAGATCGAAAGTACAGCTGTTAGTACAACTAAACTGTGTACCTTTATTAGAAATTAGATACTAAATTCTTTAATGATATCGAATTTTTGGTTCATAATCACAAGGTTCTAAATTTAAATTTAAATTTAATTAAAGTAACTTTATACATATTAAATTATTTACTCAATAAATCTTCTTTTTAGAGGGTTAAAACGATAATCTAGTCCACAGATGAAGGGATCGACAACATAGAAATAATATAAATAAATTGATTATACACATCTCTACTCTTAAAATTAAAAGACGGTATATGTAATTTTAGGGGAAACGTAACCCATATATAATTAGAAGGGAGGTGCACCGACGAAAAGGAATTGTTCATGGAAAGATTTGGAAATTAAGGAAACGAGTCGTTGTACGCGACATTTATCATCTGTCTAGATCACAAAACAAGGACGCTCATTGTTTGGCTAGAAGTGCAGTCGATCTCTTCAATTCTTACAACTGACTTGGAGTAGTTTTTTCATTGGTAGAATCCTACAAATGATAGGTGTGGTATTTCATTGATGTTCATTTGTATATATATGCCTACTTAGTGTCCTACCCTAAAATAAATCATCTATGAAATTAAATATATGTTTTGGAACTACTCTCTATTAAGAAATTAGGAGCTTGAAATAAAAGGAGCATTCATAGGTTTAGAATAATCAAATTCGAAGTAGAACGAATCATATATGATCTTCCAAGCATTTTTGTCCATCTTTTGACCTACTCCTAGCTTATAGACATAGTATGAAATAAATTAAACAAGTAGAGCTCTTGCACCACTAATGATTGATGAACGATTACAACCTTTTAAAAAATTTAGCTTCAATTCTTTCATGGTAACGGAGCCATTAGGCTCACACCCACATCTTCTGGGTTCGATTTCTGTTGAAAGCAACTCCACTCATTTAAATTGTCCACACGATGAGCCTCATTCTCAAAGGGTAAGAGGTGATAATTTGACCCACGAGTGAGGGGTATTAGAAATTAATATACAAAAATTAATTATCCACTTCTCCACAAGTTCGTACTTCTAGATGAGACGAAATTCTTTCAATCTCATTATTATTTGAACATTTATCACTTACTCTTTACTCCTTTAAAAATCTCTCTTAAACATCTATTATTTACACCTCATGATATTGCTTTTTACACACAAAAAAAAAATATATATATATATCTCCAATAAAGTAAAAATATTCATAATATCCCTCCTAAAAGTCAATTTTATTACTTTTAATACTAATAAACAATTTTTACATTAAAACCCCCGTGTAAACGGTAAGTGTTCAATTAATAATGAAATGTATGGAGTATTATGTTGAAAAATATATACTATCAAATTATCAGTATCTATGAAAGCTATTCATGAGATTTGGACACACGGATTAAAAAATATATAATAAGTACAATAAATGAATAATTTAATGCCATTCTTTTTAAAAATAAACACATAATTTAAATATCAATGGTAGAATAAAATTAAACTTACTCCAATTTTAAAATTGTCGCGCGGAATCCAAATAATGTCTCCTTCTTTTACTCATTTTTCAGAGCATTTGGAACCAGAAGACAACATTATTTGTTTTCGATAGGACAGAAAATCAACTGGGAACTAAAATATAAAATATATCTTCATGGCAAGAAAACATTCTTAATCGTGTATAAAAAGGAAAACAATAAACATATAATGAGAGTTTTGTATGTATATATTTTGATGGTATTCATAGGCTCATAGCTTCATTAAAATGCACTTTCTCCGTTTTAGAATGATTGTCACTTTTATTGTTTTGTATAAAATTAAATATCACATTTTTTTTTTCAAAAGGAAATGAAGAAAAATACAAAGGAATTGATAAATGAGAAATGGTAGAGATTTACACATAAATAATTTAGGAAGAAATATAGCTAACGATAAAATAAAATTTAATTTAAAGCAATTAACCATATAAAATGGAGGGAGTATTAGTTTAATAGTATTAACGGTTTATTAAAAGAGAATACTATTAGTGGAGTATTTTATTATAACATATTAATTATAAAAGAAGTAGGGAGTACATAGTAAAATTGATTCTCACCAAACATCCCTAATTCATTCCCCAAATTTTCCTCAAATTAAATAGAACCACATGTGATCAAATTGATTAATGCCTTTAAAATTATGCTACAAAAATGGAATGAAATGAAAGTGAAGTTTTAAAGAGATTTTGAATAGTGATTTCATATTCTAAAACTATGGAATGAAAAAAGGTAAAGTAATAGATTCATTCTTCAACATTTTCCATAGAGTGAAAGTAATTCCTCTAAAATTTAATAAAAAATTTAGTATTCCAAATTAATCATTATTATTTTTTTAAGCATTATAATTTAAAATACTTCCTCATTAATAAAAAATAAATAAAACAATAATGATCTTTTTAGTATCAATGATTATTAATAATCTTTCACATATACAAAATAAATTAAATAACATAACCACAACACATGTGCAAACCACCCGTAAATAAAGATTTGTCCATCAACTATTCATTGAGCACGCCTTTTGAGATATTACCTTTAGAAGACTAATTAATTAAAGTGATTCTCTAACTAACTTTCACACAACAATGGCAGCAATATGTCATTTAATACTCTCTCCGACCCGCGATTACTTGCACATTTTCCTTATTTAGACATTTCAAAATTACTTGCACGGTTGCACACTCTTAATATGGAAATACCCCACAAAATTAATACCCTTTCAACATTATTTTATTTTCAAAATTGTCACCATCTTTTTACAATAAATTTTATTTTACATCTCATCATATTCACTTTACAACTCACCAAATCACCTAAAATACCCCTCATTTATCTTACATCACCAACCACTAAATTCACTTTTCTTAAAAAACGTGTCGGTCAAACCGTGCAAGTAATCCTGAGACGGAGGGAGTAGCTCATTTTCTTCCTATATATTATGCATATTGGACTATAAATGATCCGAACTGAGTCAAACGCGATGTAATTCAATCGTGTTGTAATATTATCGAACTTTGAAATGATGGTTTGAACTTGTATGATAATTAAACGAGTTGAATTCGAACGAGCTTTAATCGAGTCGAACATAAGCCAAACTTGAGTAGTTTAACATTTTTTACACTAATTTTATGTTTTTTAAACGAGCTCGAACCGAACTTTATACTGTACCGAACATAATATATGTTCCAGTTTATTTAATATCTACATGGAACCGGACTTTGAGTTATTCCTCGACTACACTAAAAAAATTTGGGTGAGGGGATTTGATTTGAGCAAGTATTTCAAATGAAATGATTTAAAAATAGATGAATTTTTCAAATGACATAATTTTAGTGAAAATTTAAAATTCTCTCAATTTTAACTAAAAAAAGATGTTAAGTATTTAAAATTCATTAATTTATTTTTTAATCCAAACAAATAGAGTGAGTTTATATTGTGAATTTAAAATACATACCTAAAATATTCCATTCAAACACAACTTTATATTGTTGGTTAAATCCATTGTGAACTTAATTAAATTAGGTTTGAACCAAGGGGGGGAATATTTTGAATTATTGATGAATATTTTGGAGTATCGAGACTACTAAAATTATTGAATCATAAAGGTGTACAATCGTTACATCAATCAATGCAAACTAACTCTTATATGGCCCATCATAGGTTCATAGCCTATTTTCATCGAATCCAACAAATTACAATACCATTCAACCAAGTGCTTTTTTAGTTAATTAAACTTATGAAATAAAACATCATTTTGGCTTAATTGCAGTCTAATTTTGATAATGAGAATATTGCAAATCAATCACTAATTTTAATATTTTTCACAATGTAGATTTAAGGGTAGCCCTCTTTTGCCCTTAAAAAACTTCACAATTTGAGTTGTCTTCTTTTTATGCAAAACAACGTTGTTTGAATTAAAGGGTGTTATATCAGTTAATCAAATCAGACATGAACACAAAACAAAAATATATGTCAATATATGTACATAATTTTTCAATGACGTGTCTCAAACAATTTGTGAAACATTGATACCAATTGATCAGAAAATTAAAATTGATAGGAATCAATCTTCTTACGATAAAAGTCTCAAACAAGTACTCCGTAGCTCCCAACCATATTTTTGAGATATGTAATTTAAATAGTTTTGGTGCGATTTTCCCCCCTTTTTCAGACTTGTTCTCGTCACTTTTTTCGTGTTCTTAGTGAATCTTTTGTCTTCTATTCTATTTCTAATTTTCTTGACACGAAAATACTTAGTGCGAGAGTGTTATCTAGTAGTGAAAATAGAAACCTGATTTATACGTGTGGGTAAAAGAAAATTTGTCTCCCCTACATTTGTTTCCCCCATTTTTCTCACGAATGGAATGAAGTAGCTCTTATGATTGAATCCGATGTGAATGTGTGAACAAATGGACACTTGTCTCCCCAATTTTCCTTGTGGTGATTGGAATAAACTGTCTCTAATTTGAAGATAAATTTGAGACCCTTTTTTTACCAATTAATAAATGGGTCAAAATTTTATTTGAGTCCGTTTAGGGACCAGAAAATGTGGTCTCTACATTGCAGACCGGTTAGAGATCATTTTAGGGCCCGAAAAAGAAAAAAAAACGGATTGACTCACCATTTGAGTCGAGTTTTAGACGAATTTGACTGTCTAAAATTAAAGATCGAAAAAAACGGTATCTAAATATTTTAGACGAGCATTATAGTGGATCGACGAAAAAATGTCTCTAATGCGTTTAGAGACCGTTTTTAATCCAAAGTTTTTTTTGTAGTGGTAGCTCTTCTGATTGGTTCTGATGTGCATGTGTGGACAAATGAACACTTGTCTCCCCACTTTTCCAATCGATTGAAATAGTGTATAGTATTTGATGTGAATCGAAGATCTTACGCATTTTTTTTCTATTGATCTGATTTCTAATCTTACAACCTTTAAAGAAAAAAAAGAGAAAAAAAACTTGTGAGATCAAACAATATGAACATATGTGGAGAAACAACATAATTGTTGATGGCAGAAGAGGACAAATGAATGGTGTGGTTTGATTACTGGAAAGATTGTCCCCTATGTAATGGCAACATCACAATCCGACCAACCTTGTTTGGATGCACCAAATATCTAGGAATCTAACAGTCTGAATATCTGCAACACAAAGGCGTGCTTTCAAGCCTCATCAAACACGCCTTTAATTAACTTCGATCGATGGCATCTGAAATGAAATAAGAGTAAAGATATTCAAAGCTTTTTAGTGTTACTCCCCCATCTCAATTTAGATTTATTTTTTGCAAAAAAATATATATATATATTTAAACTACACTTTCCAAACATTTTAAAATTACGTATTAATAAACAATTCTTGTATTAAACTACACGTAAACGGTAAATGATTGAAACAAAAATTAAATAGAGGGAATAAAAGTTAAAATCATGATTAAGGGTACCATAAACTAGTGGTCAGTGTAAAGACACACACCTTTATTCCCTTTGCAGCCTCACTGCCAAAGATCATTCGCTTTCAAAAAATAATTTATAGTTTTAATAATTTAAACTATTTTTCTACTATCAAGAAGTAGTTAATTTTACTAATAACTTTCAATATATGTAAGATAATTAACTCTTAAGTTAATTCATACAGAGTTTTACTTTGACTACATTTGAGGTTAGTGAGATTTATTTCTCGAATTAATCGAACCTTGAATCGAATATTGAAATTTGAAAAGAAAAAAATCTAATAACATCTCAACTTTGTATATTAATTTCATACTCAGCAAAAATCAATTTTAAATACGTTAATTATGATCATTAATTACTACGAGAGTAGAACAATCTTCTTCTCGAGTTGTTGCATACACTTAAGAGGGTCTGCTCTCTTGTGTTTAATCCGGTTCATGAGTAACACTAATGAAAGAATTCCGTCTCATCTAAAAGTCCGAACTTGTAGAGAGGGTGAGAATTAATTCTTGTATATTAATTCCTAACACTCCCCCTCACTCGTGGGCCGGATTAACACCTCTTACCCTTTTTTGGGGAGGAGGCCCATCGAGTGGACAATTTAAATGGGTGGAGTGCTTTCAACAGGAATCGAACCCAGGTCGTTTGCCTGGTTTGCTCTGATACCATGGCCCATCGAGTGGACAATTTAAATGGGTGGAGTGCTTTCAACAGGAATCGAACCCAGGTCGTTTGCCTGGTTTGCTCTGATACCATGAAAGAATTCCGTCTCATCTAAAAGTCCGAACTTGTAGAGAAGTTGGGAATTAATTCTTGTATATATTAATTCCTAATACTCCCCCTCACTCGTGGGCCGGATTATCACCTCTTACCCTTTGGGGAGGAGGCCCATCGAGTGGACAATTTAAATGGGTGGAGTTGCTTTCAGCAATTCCTAATACTCCCCCTCACTCGTGGGCCGGATTATCACCTCTTACCCTTTGGGGAGGAGGCCCATCGAGTGGACAATTTAAATGGGTGGAGTTGCTTTCAGCAGGAATCGAACCCAGGTCGTTTGCCCGGTTTGCTCTGATACCATGAAAGAATTCCGTCTCATCTAAAAGTCCGAACTTGTAGAGAGGTTGGGAATTAATTCTTGTATATATTAATTCCTAATAACTAATAGTAGGTCCACGAGCCAATCGTCAAGCTCGTAGCTCGTTTAGTGGGAGAAATGGTGAATTTACTCGATAATAATCAAGCTATTGACTTATTTTGAATTTAATGTAGGGAACTCTGCTTTGTACAAGTGTCTAAAGAGAATAATATATGATGATGAGTACTTGTTTCAACGTACGTGCACCATAACACGAATTAAAGTTAAAAACTGATGTAGAGAGATGATGATTCGTACGTATAACACCAATTATATAATCGCATGCACATTCATCGTTTCTGAATCATGTCGGATCATAATCACGACCATTCACTTCACTTCATTTTCAATTAATTTCTCCAATATAATATGGGTTAGAATTTAAATTTTATTTTATTTTATTTGGTCTCGTAACTTTCTAACACGCTAGAAAAGATAACAAAAAAGTTAATTTCGTCGATTTAATTTTAATGTCCCTGAAAATGCTCGACTTAATTTGGTCCTAAATCAGCTTGGAAACGATCGAATGGAAGGGAGCTTGAGAATTGAGAGGGGAGAGATAATGTTACACATCTAAATTCCGACAACACCTCACCATTTTAGTCATTTTACGAGCACTAACAATAGCTTACAAATGACGAAAATAAACATGAATGGAAGTAAAATTCAATTTTAAGATTTTAAATATATGTAATCATCTACTTTTTTTTTTCGACCAAATTAAATATGTAATCATCTACTTCAAAAGTAGAATCTATGCCCTTTAACTTTCCTGAAATTGCAATTATTGATTAAAAACAAGTGTCCCTCATTGTTATTTAAAATCAATTAATTAAACCAAATTCTTCTATCAATCTCGGTAGATGATTCCCCTCGCCAAATTTTGATTTTCCAATAAGATTTCAACCTCAATCTCAATTTATACACCAAGAACTATAACTCGTGTGTACTGTTATCTAGAAGTCGATTAAATTTGGATGAATTTGTTTGTTTTGGAATTTTGAAATTCGTATTTTAAAATCTATTGAATTTTGAAATTCTATAATGACTTGTATGTTTTGTATTTATTTTGAGATTTTAGTAGGATAGAATTTAACTTTAGTATAGAATTTATAGGTGTTTATATAAGGTTAAGTTTAATTAGTAGGTTTTATATATACGTATGAGTATAATTTTGAAATTTTAATTCTAAATCTCAATGTAGAACATGGATTGATTGAATTTTAAAATTCAAATTCAAATTTTACATCCCAAAACAAACATCCCCTTAGCCATTAACGTTGAAATGAAGAAACATTGACATTTATCATGAGTCTTCGTGCAAAATCAGAATTGTGTATTCCCTCCGTCCAATTTTATTATTTTCATTTTTTTTTGTCCAATTTCATTATGTTCATTTTATTTTTTTGAAACAATACTATTTATTTACACTACTTTATCTTCACTAGACATCTAGATTCTACATATCCAAAATTTAATTTTTGATAAATTCACCCTCAAATTTTAAGTAAAAAATCTAGAGTAATCTTATTTATTTATTTTTGTAATTTATATTTAATGTATATAATTTTTAAATATTGTTGTTGAGGTGTATGTCGTAGTATCAGAAGGACACCTCTTTGTTTCAAAATTAGGCTATACTTACTACCCCAAAAAATGTTCGTCTTCCAAAAAAAAAAAATCTTCAACTCCTTTTTCGGACCGTTGAAACTTGAAAGCACCTTTCTAAATTATCTACTCAACTACAAAGAGAACATGAATGGTATAAAAATCAAAATTAACCATTCACATTTTTTCAAATAAAATTAAACTTTTTAAATCTCACGTTGTTGTTGTATTTTGTGGTTAATCTTGGTTTTTCTACCATTCACATTCCCTTTGTGACGGAGTAGATAATTTTAGTTTCAACGGTCCAAAAGAGGAGTCGAGGACTTTTTTTTTTTTTTTGGAAGATGAACAATTTTTGGGGGAGTAATAGTCAAATTTGAAACAAAGAGGTGACCGTCTCACGTAACTAAATAAACAAGAAAAAAAGTCAATCAAACTAATAATTATTACATCACATGTACATATGATCTCTGCATTATGAACCTTTTTTCTTTCCCCATAATTTTGAGGTTTTAAGTGCTTCAATAAACATCATATACTAATACCAGTAATAGATGAAGATTCTGAAACACGTTACCATACAAAAGATTGCTGTGTGTCCAAATTTGATAGGAAATTTCTCCTCAAGTAGCTTTTTTTGAAGAAATTGCTGTGTAACTACTGTTGTATCATGAGGGTGAATTTTCTTGGAGACAATTTCCGGAATTTGAGCCTTAAATAGTTGAACCGTCTGACTCTATGCACGTTACACAATGCCTAGCATTTATTGGGTGGTTTATTACAAACGAATTGGGTTTCGGTGGCTGTCGAGCTTGAGTCTCACATGTGAACATAAAGTCTTCTCCTTCTCTTCTTTGTAACGTGCTACCGAGTGAGTGGCATGAAGTGTTGAGATATACTATTACATTTTTTTCAAATATATAATTTAACAAAAATGTTCAATTTACTTTTAGTGTCAACAACAGACAATTAATAATATTGCAAATAAAATTCACATTTGCAAATATTGATCTCCAATGAAGAACAACACTTTAATTTACCTACACAAATTCATCATTCTTGTTCTCGATTCCATAAATTTGAAAAAACTTGAAAAAAGAAAAAAAAATCGGTCTGAAACGGTCCAAACCTCCCGTCCGTGTTTGGACCGGATTAATTCAGGCCCGGTCTCCAGTCCACCCATTAGGGTAGATTCCGATTCGGGCCCAAATCGGTCTCGATCCGGTCCGGTCCGGTTTCAGATCGATGCACACACCTAGTGACGTGTGTTGTGAGGGCTACTCATAAGTTAGTTGGTTCTTGCCCTCTACACTATTCGATCCGACTATTAGGTAACTTGAGCTCAAGGGAGACGACCAAGAGACCTGAGTCAAGTGGGCGGTCGGCAACACCGAAACCCAACAAAAATAAAGTTTAAAAATGATCACCATTGTAAAACGTGAAGTTATCTCCAATACTATACATCATAAAGAAAATCGAAGAATATTTATTTGGGTCTTTCTACGGTAAGGCGGACTTTGCACTGTCTTATAAAAGGCAACACTTCAAGTACCGTTAGAACGTTGATCTGACGTATGAAATTCATTTTATATGATTGCACTTCGCATTAGTGCGTTTGCTCTATGCAATATGCAATCGCACTGAATCGCCCTACTAATAAATTAAATTAATATATATAAAATGATGAAAATACCCTTTTAATTTAAATTAAATAAAAAATATTTAAATATAAATTACATAAATATCCATATACATCATTATTATTAAAATAAGCACATTAAGTAATACTACTTACTGCCGGTACATCATCTAAAATCTAAATCAATTACTAATGCATAACAAAATTAATTAAATTAAAATCTTTTAAATCATATTAATCTATAACCCTAATGTTCATCTTCCCCATCCCAAGATTCCCAACAACCCAGAACGCAGAATGTCGCCCCACCCCTTCCCTGTAAATTGATTCCACTCCTTCTCTCTCTTGGATAATTTTCTGTGGATATAGGTGATAATATGAGGTTTTGGAGACAGGCAAAGGCATTGGAGCTACAATTTACAGAATTCGCTGCAATTTGGGAAGAACGTTGGTGAATTTCATCATCGTTTTCTGGGTAGAAGGGGCGGTTACAATTTACAGAAATCGTTGCAAATTGGGAAGAACAAGGGTGAATTTCTTCATCATTTTCTGGGCTAAAGCTGCCATTGATGCGAATTGGGAAGAATTATAAACAGTTAGTCCCAATTCTTTCATGATCGTGCTTGACTGTATTAAATCCAGCGCCATTAAATCTGGATTTTCTGGAGTTCATCATTGGCGATGATTTAGCTGCTGGAATTTCTTAGTTCTAGTCGGAAGAATTCCAATTCAAGCAAAACACTGTGAATTATTCGAAGAACGTCTCAAGAATTTTCTTTCCGGCAACTATAGCTTTGAAATTTCCGGCGGTTGACGAGGATGATGCCAGAATGCGTCGCCGCATATCGTGAAGATAATATTTTGAAATTGAAAAGCTAATTGATGGAATATACAAGATAATATTTTTTTTAGGAACCCTAAATTTAAATTTACAGATTTTTCGTGTTTGAGCATTTTGAATTTTGAGAAAGGGCAAGAGAGATGTAGAATTGTTGGAAGGAATAAGCTTGGGAGAAATTGAAAATCTGATGGTGATTGAATTATCATGAAAAAGAGGTTTGATTGAGATTATTGAAAATAAAAGAAGTTTTTGGTTGAGATTATTGAAAATAAAATAAAGTTAATTTGTAAATTTTAACATATTTTTAAAATAATATTATAAGGGTATTTTAGTAATTTTATAATTTTTTTAATAAAAATTAAATATTTTATATTATTGCGAAGAGCGATTGCCCATAACGAAGAAAAATGATGTGTCGACTCTTCATTGGATGCCTTTTATAAGACAGGGCGAACCCCCTGTCTCATAGTAGAAAAACCCTATTTACTATAATAGTACTCAACACCCGGCATTTATTTATTTATATGAAGATTTACATCAAATATGATTGTTTTTTTATAATTTTTTAAGCAGCACCTTTGTTGTGTTATTTCTATATGCTGTTGGAAAGCAGTTCATATCAAACATCAAGTGTGCCACTTTCAAACTCATCCTCATTGTTTCAATACTTAATAAAAGATGACATAATTTTAAACCAACGAAAGATTTATCAGATAAAATTCCAAAAGATTAAAGTAACCTACATTAGAAAAGAGAAAAAAAGTACCTTAATCATATCTGTTTGGCTTGCTAGTGATTCAATATTTTCTAAGGCAGCTATCCCGTTTTCTTTTTCTTGATTTGGATCAACGAGTCCTAATACCAGTTCAATTTCCAAAAGAAGAATTAAACGAGATGAACACTATCCATTTATCTCATAATACAGAATTTCATGATGGAAAAAAGTTTAATGTAGCCTACATTAGAAAAGAGAGAAAAGCATTACCTTATCCTATCTGTTTGACTGCAATCCGCTACCACCATAGTATTGTTTCGTTGTTTCTCTTGAAAACTCAGCAAACGTAATCCCGTCCCACAACCTTGATAACAGAGGAGGAACAATATCACGAATTTTCCGATTCAATCCCTTCAATTCACACTCAATACACGTCTCTGAATCCTGATCATCTAATGTTAAATCTTCAACAGGGTAGTCCAAAAGTGAAAAAGTCTTGCTCCATGCTGGTTGTAAAAACACAACAAAAGTCTCCCTGCTCAAATTTTCCATCTTCGTTGGTCTACAAACGCTATGAAGGGTTGCTTGAAGCCTCCCTTTCGACAGCACGTCTGCTGATTCTCCCACTTGAACGATAAAACTCCCTTTAGACACTTTCACCATAACCACACGATTCATCTTTGCATGAAAAACTTGCAAGTACGTATGGCCACTCGGGGACTCACATTCTTCCTCATCACTCCCATTTGATAAAATAAACATAGGCGTCGTCAAAATCGTAAATACCCCATAATCGTAATGCCACTGCTGCCATAACTTCGAGTTATCATCATCGCTTAATCTAACATTTTCCTTCGAATTAACTTTACTACCTCTGTTACGGCGTTTTCCGTTAGCTGCTTCGTTAATGGCAAGATTATCAGCAACTGAATGGTAATGTATTAACCGGCCCTTTGCAGTGCCATTTTGCAATAAGCTCTGTTCCAGCTCAGAGCCACCAATCAATTTATCACAAATCCGAGCAAGACAAAGCCCTAATTTCATCATACAAAACCCTAATTCCTGAAATCTAAACCCTAAATCCATGAATTCCCCACCATCAACCTCTTTAGCTATACCACTACCCTCGTGTTTTAAATTAAAATTCTCATCATACTTCATTTGCATTGCGAAGGAGGACACAATTCTATCCAGATTCTTTAACGGAACATCGCTTCCCAATTTATGATCCTAATAAATACTAGAGTACATTAAAATTCTCAATCGAATATATTCAAATGTGAGGATATGATTTTTACCTTGAGAATCCTCGTACGATCATCGTTACTCAGAAGAGCGAGTTTTCGGGCCATTGGGAGGAGGTTTTGAGGGATGTTTCGGTCTGCGGGGACGCCATTGATGGACAGAAGGCCCGGCCCGTTGCGGCCGAGGTTTTGCAGTATTGCTTTAGAAATCGATTCAAGCCGTTGGATTTCGTCGTTTGATGCTGGATTTTGATCGGAAAGCAACGCCAGAATATCGGAATATTGAAGCTCGTAGAGTTCGAGAATTTCTTCCATGGCTCAACAGCAAAAATTGGGGCAGGGGTTTGAGGTTTTGAGAGCAGATACACTGTTCTAGGCCCGATTATTGTTTTTTTTTTTTTGAAAAAGATAAAAAAAAAAAATTAAAAAATTGGTTTTCTTTTTGTAAATCATTAAAATAATAAGAAAATGTGCATATCAATTTTTGTGTTCCACTATTTAGAATATTGACGCGTGTGAAGTGAAAAAATAATCAACACTCAATAAAAAAAAGTTGAATCAGTAAAAAGTAATATTTTACTTGAATATAAGGGGTACCCGTAATGTTTACATACTTATATCTCCCATACTATTCATGTCCAAATGGTTGCTGCTATCTTTCTACTTCATTTTTCATTACCAATAATCGTGCTATGTTGTAGAAGATGAATTGACAAATTATTATGTAACACCATACTCATCTTGAGCCACCTATATATGACATTCCTTCCACATTGAGGTAGCAAATTTGCACTCCAATAGTAGATGGTTATTGCTTTCTGCCTCCTCTCCGCACATTTTACACATCATTTCCGCGTTCGGGATAGGAACTCCTCTTTTCTTAAGGTTGTTTATCATAGCCGTCTCTTCAAAGCTTTTCCAACCAATCGACACTAAATAATAATATGGCCACACGTGAAACATGAAAAATGACACAGAGGAGTGAAGCCATCATATGAAATCAAGATAAAATCTTTTGAATTATTGTATATATACTTGCAAATTTTGTATGAATGCGCTTGTTTTCACGAGATAAATTTTTTTGACTCGTGACCGACAATACCTGTAACAACACAAACACAATATACATACTATTTGTAGAAAAAAATATGTTTCCAAGAAACTTACATGCACGGTTTTCTTTCCTCGAACGTCTAACATTCATCGGGATGAGGGACAAAGATGGAGAGCTAGAGCACACGCCCGATTCTTGAAAACAAAAATCAAGCGATTAGGCATGTGCCCTGCTTCTCCATCTTCGTTCAAACTCATACCATTTGATTGAGTTAAGGAAGATTTTGATTATGATATATATACACTACTCATGACTTGTTTGGTGGAGTAGATAATCCAGAGGGGCTGCCTTAAATATATTTATTTATTTCTATAAAGTTTGGCTGCCAAAGAAAATGGAAGGTGAAATCTTAGTACAAAAAATGATCTAACCACCCACCAATTGTACAATTATTAATATCCAACTATATTTTATGTGGTTTTACAACCATAAAAGTGGAAAAGCTATTAATTAAATATAAAGTTGATCTATTTCAAGAAAATGCAATCAAATTTGGTGAGACTGTTTTTTTTCCATTTAAAGTGAAATTTATGGGTGAAACGTGATTGTTTGATAAATTGGGAACTTGTCTATGATTATCACATGGAGGTTATCAATTGGAGCATGTTATAATCCATCTAGTTAATGTGGCTAATTATGGTTTTGGATCCAAAATATTTAAGAGGTATATATAGTACTCCCTCCGTCCCGGGATTACTTGCATACTTACTGTTCACTAATAAATAAAATTTTAAGATATAATTTTATAAAAAAATAAGTAAGTGAATGGCCTTATATGTATATATGGACCATAAAAATAATTACATTAAATGTAATATTGTAGATATTATACGGGTGAAGTTTCTAAAGGTCCGAAAAAGTAGGTGTGCAAGTAATCCTGGGACGAAGGAAGTAGTTAAGTTGGTTGACAATCGGTTGAATAGTTTTTTATTTTTCAAATTTTATGTTTATAAATCAATGTATTTAATAAAATAACTATCAATTTTTATTTAAACATTATCACTAACTTAAAATTTTAACCACTTTATACCCTAAATTATTGAAAAATATGCAAGGAACAATAAATGACACATAAAAATAAAAAAAACTATCATTGTATTTCACTACTTTTCGAAAACAAAAACATAGCGAAAGACAAAAACAATAACTTACATAATGATGTAAGGAAGAGGTAAGAACTTGGAGAAGAGAGTGACCGATTTTTTTGATAACTTGTAGAGGAAGTGGAACAGATACATACAAATGTGTCGAAATAAGGGTGTGGATTGTATCTAGGGGTGGGGTGCATGTAGTATGAGTTATTTTATTTAAAGGGTAATTTAGAATTTTCATATTATGGGAGTGTGGTTAACAAATCTGGAGGTGTTAATAACCGTACCCATCTCACAAATACATAAAATTTTGACGGATCCAATGGGCCAGCCCGAGCCCAAATGGGCCCAATTCTGTCCAGCCCACTGGCCATTTTATTCTAACTTTCGAAGGACTTTTGTGCAAATGAAATTTGAGAATCTTGTTATCCCAATAAATACTTGAAATAATGCATGAGAGGTCTGAAATCTGAACGCATAAAAATTTCTTTAAACTTTAAAGAATTTGAGAAAAAGAAAAAAAAAATCCAGATACCTACAATGATTATAAATGTCTAGTCTTTATTTGAAGTTAAAAATAACATATATTTATCGATAAAAGGACCAAAATTTTGAGTTTCGTAAACACAGAAGTCGTATTTCAAAGTCGAAAAATTTAGATTACAAATTAAAGCACATTTCACCATCTTGCAAAATTTGCAATTCTAAAAGCACATGACATGATGAAATAGAAACATAAGTTGCAAAAAGTTTATATCATGGCAATTCTAAGCTAGTATTTGCAATTCCCCATGAACAAGTAATTCATGCATCTATGCTGCTACCCTCAACAAAACATACTCTACTAGAAAAAAAATGTCCAACAAATACAGCAAATAGTCCATATTCCTACCACTGTCAGCTGTTAATCTAGGGAGATTATGGTCATTACAGACAGACTTCCTACTACGCGCCGTTCTCCTTGAAACTCTTGGCCAGCCATATCGCAGTTTCTCGAGGCGAAACCTTTTCGGGCCCAAATGGTTTCAGCAGAACTTGGAGCTCTCCGAATCGCTCTTGCTGCAATAGTTGAGCGCTGAACTCGAGTAAACCCTCTAGGGCTTCCGCTCGTTGCTGGAACGACGAGGTATCAAACCTTCGTTGACGAGAATCTGAAGACGAACGGGTCGACCCACCACCGCTGATGGGATTATGCTCCGAGCACTCACTCCCGTTGTATTGAACACCGTGATCCGAGTGGGGCCCGGAGAAGGTTCGATCGAATATCTGAACCATACACTTGTCTTTCGTGATTGAGCGAGGTGGGGTAAATGAGCATTGTGCCGAGGCCAAGGAAGTCCTACGGCTCAGAGGATCGTCAGGTGAAGTCAACGGGAAGTCAACCATCTTGTCGAGTCGTGGAGCGTTGACGGAGACATTAGGTGAGTCTACGCTGCCAAGTAGACCGACGCTTGATTTGTAAGTGGGTCCTACAGGTGCAGCTCTTGTAGAAAGTGGAAGAGATGCTCGTCTCGTTGATTTGGAAGGCTTTCTAGCCGGCGTGTGGGAGACTGGAAGCTGAGTCAATAAGAGAAATAATGATTAAACGGCTTGCATTTAACTGCAGGTTGATCTACGCAATTGGATAATAGTAAATCAAACACCAGTTTAAGAAAAAAAATTGCAACTGAAACTTCCAGGTAGTACCCCTGTTGCCCGGAATTTTCAATTGCAATTTTTTTAATAAACTGACTGTTTGATTTGTTATTATCCAATTGTCTTTAACATAGGACTGAATTTTAACAAACCAGTTCACGTGTAGATCCCGGGTTTGAGATTCTTGATGGAGTCGAAGAGTGTCTTCTGACGTTCGTAGAAGCCTTTGTTGAACTCAATCTCGGGGTTTTGGTCACCATCTTTTGCACGCCTATATCATCAGTGATACTGTCAATAGATAAATCAGATAATTTGTCGTTCAAATGGCTCAAAGATTTTTGTGCTCTTTGGGAAGAACATGGAGTATTTAGTTCATTCCCAGATATACTAGGATTCAAAGCCCGATTGTTGCCATACGACAGCCTTTTCTCTGCTTTCACAGCTTCAGCTTCGAGGAATCTCGTTTTCTTGACCATATTGGGAACAGATGGTAAAGTTTGCCTTCTGGGGTTAACAGACTTCAGATGGATCTTTAGGATGTAGGGACGAAGACATGGGTGCCTCAGCAAATCTGCAGCCTGAATGTGAAAAGAGAGATAGTTGACGAGATGGGACTAACGCTTTCAAAACTCTAAATTCATTTAAAAAGAAAAAATGAAACATACACTGGGTCTAAGCTCGGGATTTTTTCGGAGCATACTTTTGATAAGGCCACGGCTATACATTAAAAGGCAACAAGTTAGCGAAAAGAGAATTATCCAGAATGAATTATGATCAGAGAAATTGTGAGTTTCAATATAAATGGTTCTGGTAATAGACTTACAGTGGAGCAGAATACATGGTCGGAAGAGGAGACACAATGGATTTATTTATCTTGTGGATCAGACCTTGTATATCCTGTTCACGAATCAAAATATGAGTAACGGGGAGAAAGAGAGAGAGAGAGAGGGACGGAGAGAACGGAATTAGGCTTACAAAGGCTTTAAATGCAGGTTTATAAGCTGCCATTTCATACATACAGCATCCTAAACAAGAAACAGTAAAAGTTGTAAACAGTCAGCAAAAGAGTGTGAACTAATTTAGAGCTCGTTTGGCTACGCTTATTTTAAACATCTTACAAGTTCTATATCATCTTATAAGTTGTTTCAAGAGCTTATAAGTTGTTAAAAATATTTTTTTACCAAATGTTTTTTTACAGCTTATAAAATCAGCCAAACAGGCTCATAGAAAGATTTAAGACGAAAAAATCTTAAGACGATGGTTACCCAAGGACCAGATATCCGACTTGGAGCCATAAGGTATATCAGCAAGAAGCTCAGGGCACATGTAACTCGGGGTACCCACAACCTGCAATCAGATATTAACCGAAAAAGGTTTAACACAAAGGAGAAAATCCTGAACAAAATCTGAAGTCTACATTATTTTCTTTATACTCACCGAGGAAGCTAGATCTTCGGAAATTAATATTTTAGCAAGACCAAAATCCCCTGAAAATATTAACAAGATAGTAGCGAATTTAGGCATAAAACAAGAGGTGCTCGAAATGAGTTTTAATGCCAAATAAGTAATTAGTTACCTAATCGTATCTCCTGATCCTTTGTCAGAAATATATTTGAACACTGAAAAGCAATGAATAGACTTTAATTTAACATGTGTTGTTTAGGGAGTTTTTATGTAAAATAGATTAAACGCTAGATAATACCTTGACATCACGATGGAGAATATGATTGGAGTGCAAGTAATCAAGAGCCATCAACAGTTGAATCAACCACTTGCAAAGTTTCTGTTCGAAATCCAATATTAGATGTTATAATTGGAAAAGTAGTTTTTTAGTCCAGTAAATTATCTCTATTTTGGTTCCAGACCTGTCAATTTTCACGAATTGAAAATAGTCTTTTAACTTTCTATTATTGACATTTTGGTCCAGTAACAGGCTGTAGGAGGTGAAACTTTCGATTGATGCTGATGTTGCAGAGTCTGATTTGTCCACATGGAAAAATCTGGTTGGCCAATCGGATATTTCACCTCATACGACTGGTCACCAGACCAAAATGTCGAGAAATTGAAAATTACAGGACTATTTCAAATTCGTGAAAGTCGACATGGCTAAAATCAAAATAAGGGTAACTTATAGGATTAAAAAAGTATAAAGGGAGTATGAAACTAAGATGGGGGATAACCTCCTCGGAGAAATGAACTCCATTGGCCTTTTTAATGGCTTCAGCCCTACATATATTACGAAAAAGGCAACGTTCAAAGTTAAGGAATAAACTCGAGCAAAATGCTCTATGATCTACAATCAAAATGATAATTATGTTTCAAATACGGTATGAATAATAATTAATATCTGCTAAGTGCAATTTCACCAGAAACAGGCAACTTACATATCTCCTCCTTCACAGTAACCGATCACAATGCACACATAACAACCCTAAAAAGAAAAATTAGATGTTAATGGGACGATGAAGGAAAAAAATCTAAGCTATAATAAAAATCTAACAATTTACCATGTTCGCCATCCAAAAAGAAATTAGATAGTACTATTAAATTATACTACACAAAAAGAAATGAAAAAAGAAAGGAAACTCACCCCATAGATCACACAGATCTAACTAATCAAACATAAATTTTATCGAAAATTAGCAAACAAAAATGCTGAGCTATGTATATAGCTAGTCAAATCCAGATCAAACCGAAATCAGTTTCAAAACTTGTCTAACTTATTATTCATGGGCATACATGCTATTTTCACTTTAAGTTACGTTTCCCATTCCAACGTGGCAATATCAGTGCCCCAGTACACTAAAAACCAAGTTTTCAAAAGTATAAATTTCCCTTCTAAAAGGACAACATAAAGAGAAGTTATTGTTTTCTTTTGTTAATTTGACGCCCATGGTTTCTCATATACGGTTCACATACCCTTTCCACCCAAGAATCTTTGTATTCGACAATATATGGACACCGGACTTTAGAAATGAGCTCCATCTGCAAAATGGAAAAAAGTAGCATTTATAAGTAAACCAAAATTTAAAGTTTCCGCTTTCAAATTATCAGATAGTGTCTCTATATCATAAAGGTAATGATTATCCTGTTTAATCAAATTAAAAAGTCACCTCCTGGTGAGCAGATCTTCGAGTTCTGTCAGTCTGTCGAGCAAGGCGAATTTTCTTCATGACATACCTTTGGGTGAACCAGAGAAAACAAAAATCAAACAATCAGTGAAATATTACAATCACAATCACTTCGTTATAGTAGTTTATATCAACATCATTCGAAAACGAAAATAAATAACAAATGGTTCCCTTACTTCTTCTTCTCTTGTTTATGCCTAACAAGCAGAGCAGAGCCAAACGAGCCTTTCCCAATCTGCTCCAATATATCATAGTTCTCCATTTTACCACAGTTTCAGCTTAGTCTATGTCTCCCAAGATACTTAAATCGTAAAACACGCCACCTTTAGAGTATCAAACATAAGAATATCAGTACCAAAAAACAGACCCAGTGCAGAAATTTGAAACTTGCAAGTTGCCAAAATATGAGTAATTGAATATAAATACACGAAATATCATATATGCATTGCAGATCTATGTACTAATTATCTGCATTTGGAAAATGGCAGGAAGAAAACCCATAAAACACAACCGACAATGACATTGAAACTGTAAGTTTACAACAAGTGGAGAAGATTGAAGCACTTTCACATTCATCAATGGAGAATTGAAACAGAGAAAAGGCCAGATGACTAAAAGATACTTTTGGAATTCGATTTTGAAAAATTAGGAATCCATTTTTCACAAATTTCTTGATAGATTAGGCAGAAAAATCACAAACACACATTATACCTAACTTCAAATTAAAGGAAAGATAATCATCGTACCCTACTGCATTCTCAAGATCAACTCAAAATCACTAAACCCAACAAGGGTTTTTCAGAAAAGGCAAAAGAATCTAGCGCATTTCCCCTGAATCTCCCAAACTTTAAATTAAAAAACCGTACCTTAAATTGAAGATGGGCGGACAAAATGCAGATCTTTGAGGCCACTACGGAGAGTAGATTCAGGAGCATGTGAAGAACAAGAAATTTGAATATTTAATCCGGTAAAGGGAGAGAAAATAGAGCGTGAGCGGCAAAAAAAGACAAAAGGGGGATATAAAAATACACAAAAGAAAAAGGGTTTTTTTTTTTTTTTTTCCAAACTTGAAAATGAAAATGAAAATGTGATTGTGAAAAAAGAAAAGGAAATGGTAGCCACTTCTTTATGGGGGAGAGAAAACTCGTGACTGTGTAAAGGTGGGGTTGCACTTTAATATTAAAATAAGAAAGATCGAAAATGGTAAATTGTCTGTGTATGACTGTTGTTGAGATTCTTGGAAAACGACATTAGAACTAGCTTAAGCTATAGCAATGGTGGTAGGCCACTCCTCGGATTTTAGCAATATTTGTGTGTGTGTTGTGTGGGTGTGCATCATTATCAACAAGGTAGGGAGGTAGGTAACGCGGGTACATCCGATAAAGTTGAAACGATACATAAAAAATTAGTATGACCCGAGCAAGAATGATACATATAAATCGAGAAATTGTCCGAGGAGGTAAATAAAGTTCTATATTAAAGAAAAAGGAAATTAAGATCGACTTAGGAATAAAACCTGTGACGATGAAAAAATGTACCAAACTAAAATAAAAAACCTCGATAATAAGTGTAAATCGAGAAATTGTTCAAATAGGTAAATAAAGTTCTATTAAAGAAAAAGGAAATTAAGATCGACTTAAGGATAAAACCTGTGACGAAGGAAAAATGTACCAAACTAAAATAAAAAACTTCGAAATAATAAGTATAAATCGAAAAATGGTTCAAATAGGCAAATAAAGTTATATTAAAGAAAAAGAAAATTAAGATCGACTTAGGGATAAAGCCTGTGACGAAGAAAAAATGTATCAAATCAAAATGAAAAAAAGTTGGAAATAACAATTCAAACCTAAAAATCGAAAGCAGGACCAAGAATAAACTTGCTTAGGGAGAGAGATTATTCATTTAATTTTTAATAATCCAATTATAAAATTCATTGGATTTGGCATCATTTATGAAGGTGTACCCTTACAGTTGGGGCTCAGCTGAAAATTGTGAAAAATAAATGACATTTATGAACTAGCTAATGAGATAAATACTATTGTACGAGTGATTATTATGTTGCAATTGTTTATTTAAAAAAAAAAACTTCGTTTCATAGAGAGAGATTTACAATTGTGTTTACACAAATTAAGAAATAGAGTTTGATATAATCAAATTAATAAATTTTGCTTTGTTTTCTTATTTTATCATTAGCTACAAGAAAATTAAGATTAAAAATTAAGAATTAATGATATTAATGATAATTTTATTTAATTAAAGATTTTAATTAAAGAAACTATAATAATATAATTTATTTTAATAAAATTATTTTTCTTATAGTGATTATTAGATTTACGCGTTTTCCACTATAATTACAAGTACAGGATATTTTAGAGGTACTTAGTACTAGATATTGATTTAAGAAAAAAAAGGTTACATTAAATAGGAGCAAAGATGGAAATGAAAATTAATTAGTCTAGCAACTAGTTTACCTTTGTAGAACGGGAGAAGATAGAAAATTAATTAATTAATTATATAATATAGGAGTAACTTATTTATAAAGTTTCTAATCAGTTCACATTGATTTGAAAATTAAGAAAAAAAATGAGATATTGATATAGTTCCAATTTTTATTAAAGTAAGTGTATTAATGTACTTTTAATTTTATTAAAGTATGAATATTGTATATAAAAAAGTAATGACAAAAAAGTAAACAAGTGAAAAGAGAATTATAAAAAATTTCATTTTTAAAGTGTAAAAACTAATGTAAAATAAACTAAAAAAATATATATATAAAAACTGGCTTAGAATAGATGGAGTATTGTTTTCTTCGTCTCATTTTAATTGTCATTTTATTTATTAACATGGAGTAAATTTATTTAATTAATGCGTATTATCATTAAAAAAAAGTAGATGGACAAAATTGAAGTGTGGTATTTAATTCTCATAGACTAATGCAAGATGGCAATTATTTTGAGACGGCAATTCTTCTCTAAAAAAGATACTCCAGTAAATGGAGTAACATACTTTTTTTTTTTTTGGTTTGCGTGATTTTTTTTTCTGATTTAATTTTAGATCAATTGTGAAATATAATGACAAATTTTATAAAAATTGTACTCCGTATTTAAATTTTAACTATGCACCTCAATCTTAAAAATTTTGTATATTATAATAAAATGTGGAGGGAATAATGTTTGAAGCATTTAATTACACAATATTAATAACAAGTGTAAGTCAATATAACTAATTAAAAAGTGCAACGTAATATTAATAAAAAGTGTAAGTCAATATAATTAAAAAGTGTAACATAATATTACTAAAAAGTGTAAATCAATATAATTGAAAAGTGAAACACAATATTAAAAAAAATGCAAATAAGTATAATGGAAAAGTGCAACACAATATTACTAAAAAGTGTAAGTCAATATTATAAAAAAGTGCAACACAATATTATAAAAAAGTGCAAGTCAGTATAACTGAAAAGTGCAACACAATATTACTAAAAAGTGTAAATCAATATAACTGAAAAATGCAACACAATATTAATGAAAAGTGTAAGTCATTTATAACTGAAAAGTGCAACATAATTTTTATTACTAAACCATGCAACTTACTATAACTAAACATTGCAATAAAAAATTATTACTATATAGCATAATTCACTTTAATTTAAAAGTGTAACATTATAAGTATTACTAAAAAGTATAAATTCGTATAACTGTGCAAGATAATATTAGAAGAAAGTGTTGGTTAGTTTTTTTTTTATTACTAATGTTACACATTTTTATTAGAAGAAAGTGCACTTTTATTATTATAAATATAAAACCTTTGTTAATTAGTACTTACATTTTTACAATCTAGAAATATAGGTGCTAAAATTAAAAAAAAAAAAATTATTACTCCGTATTAATGTTACGCATTTTTAAAAGGTATGTTTTTTTTTTTTGACAATACATTTTTAAAAGGTATGTATTATCACTATATATACTAAAAAGAAATGTATAGTAACGAAAGTGTGTAAATAACGCGGCAATTATTATATATATACAAAAGCTGAATTCGAGTACAACAATCACACCCTTAAATTTAATATAAAACTTCATCTCATAAGAAATTCTATGAATATTAACTTTGTATATGGATGGTAAACTTAGGTAGGAGTATATTAAAACAATTAAATTTGATATATATAAATATATTATATAAATATAATACATTAAAGGCTACTTTAGATTGAATGATAACGTGGGAGGGGGTTTTGTGTAGCGAATGGCTTGACTATAATTTTTTTTTAAGTAAAAACTTCTAATAAAATGTATATAATGATGTGTTTATATTCTAATTATTTTATTAATATTCAATGTGTATATATTTATAATATATTCAATTACTCCCTCCGTTCCGGAATTATTTACATGCTTTGACCGATATTTTAAACAAATGAAATTTAGTGGTTGATGATATAATATAAATGAGGGGTATTTTAGGTGATTTGATGAGGTGTAAAATAAAATGTATATAAAAAAAGTGACAATTTAAAAAAAAAAAAATGTTGAGAGGATAATAATTTTGTGGAGTATTTTCATATTAAGAGTGTACGAATAATTTTGGACATTCCAATAAAGAGAGTGTGCAAATAATCATGTGACGGATGAAGTATAAGAGATAATATTAGTTCTGGTCACCAAATTTTACCTCAATTTCTGTTTTGATCACTAAATTTCACTCATGATAAAAAAATAAAAAAAATAGTAGTGAAACTATAAACTATTTATTTAATAAACAATACCTAAAATCTAAAAATAATTTAAACATTAAATTGAAAAGCTTTAAAAATTTCTGCCTTTAATAAATTAAATTATTATTATAAATTTCTGATATAATAAAAAATTGGAATATTTTAAAGAATATTAAAATTATAAATAAATCAAAATAATAATTTAACAAAAAATAATTTTATTTTTTCTCTCTTTCAATCATAACGTTTGTACTATATGTATTATTTAATTATTTACATTAATTTTAATGCACAAAAATAAAGAATTTTTTTATAAACGGACGAAAAAAAATACTACTCCCTCCATCCATGAAAAGTAGGGACATGGGGATGGGGCACAAGTTTTAAAAAAATGGTAGATAAAGTAAGGGTATTATAGGGTATTGTGGGGTCCATTGTGAATAAAGTGATTGTTTAGGAATAAAGTTGATGGCAAATTGAGTAATTAAGTGATAGTTGAAGGGTGATAGTTTCCATAAAGTGCATGGGACTACATTTGGTGGACAAAGAATATGTGTCAAATGGGACTACTTTTCGTGGACGGAGGGAGTATAATTTATTAATTTACCGCTTTTTTTAATATACGTAGAATCAACGCAATTAATGTGTTCATTGTGTTCTTCATATATATTCATATCTTTTATGCGCTTTCATTGTCTACATCCGGATGTGTAACTTGTTATTTATATACTCCTGTTTCAGAATTGTTTGTACCATTTTATGGACACACAAACTAAGAAAAATGTGTAATGAGTAGAGTGTTGAGAGATAGTAATTTTGTAAACTTTTATGAATAAAGTAAAGTGAATGATTGGATTGAATGTAAAAATAATGACATTTTGTGTAATATGTGAATATTGTGAGAGTGGAGTTTATGAAAAAAATTCTTTTTTAAGATGTGCAAACAATTGTGTAACGAACGAATAAGAAAAGAGTGTAAACAATTGTGGGACATGTGAAAAGTATAATCCACATACTTATAAGATTTTTTTTTTTTTTGTGAAGTTGGATCTGGAGCTTTAATTATAGTGAATCTATTAACATTGTTATCATATCGATTACATTTTAATATAAGAAGTAGTAATAGTTGTTTGGTGGTTTTAAAATTAAATAATTTTAGTATGCTAAAAAACCTGATTATAAGAGTGTGATATTTTTTTTCTCTTTCTTTATGCCTAATTCATTTTGGCAATATATTCTTATTAAATATTAAACTAAGGATAATTAAATGATTTATTTTGTTTATGCATTTTAATGTTTTAATTCAATGTTAGAACATGTTATGTGTTGATTAGGAACAAATGAGAGTGGAGAAGAATGTCGGTCACTAATCAAAGCTAGTGTAGTAGCGTTGAAAGACTTCAAGTGCTACAAGATAAAACGGTTGTCAACCGTCAATGAATACAGCTGAAGATAAATTTGTGACAATGTCACCTAACTAATGACGTGAACAAGTAAGAAGTCTACAGTGGAGAACAAAATTTTACAACTGGCAGGTAGGATACTGCAATAAAGTTTTGAATCGCATTTAAGACGGGCATCCTTATATCGAGAAGGATGTGACAACCTAAAATCATGTATCCATTTCAAGTTAAAAATAGACACGGAGAGTTATGTAGAAAATTTTTGTAAATTCTTGATTATTTTTTTTAAAGGAAAAATCTTTCATTTATTTGCAATTAAGACAAACAACATTGAGAAGGTCTTCTACAAACGATGGAGGCTCGATCCAACTATATGGGCTCGAGAAAGATCTCGAGGCCATGGCAAAATTATGCGCCATTGAATTGGCGCCACGACGAGTAAAAATGATCTTACAACTCGTAAAAAGGAAACTCAACTCCATGCATGCTTTAACTTAGTAGTCAAAAACTGAAACAGTCCTGCTTCTTCTCGGCTATGGCATCTACCACAACCTTTGCATCCGTCTCAACGAGCATATCAACATGGTTATTGGAAAAACTAACCACCGTGCAAAGGGGTTGACACCTCCATAAAACATAGATGCCCTCACTGCGTCCAACTAGGTTCACAACGAAGCAAGACTGAAAGGAGATTTTAACTCTGATCTTCTGATGCAGCGGAGGAAGCGTATAATAAATAAGATAAATAAGAACACAAAAGAAACACACACTATCCGTTGATTCTACGAATACCCGGAAAAGTGGCAAAACTCAAATACGTTGATTCACACAGAATACCGTAAAAGAGATCATGAGATAAACTCTCGTTTTTTTTTTATTAATCAAATCACCTCCTTTACAATGTGAAACACCAAAGCTATAAATAAGCAAACTTTAAAACCCTAATCTTACGGCCCAACACTGTCGTGGACTTATACCGAAAAGGAAAATTAATTCAAAAAGAAACTACTGGAAAAATTAAAAACTTAACCAAAAATAACATCTAATTAACATTAAAACTAAGAACATAATTGCCAATTAATCTGCATCAGAACATAATTGCCAATTATTCTGCATCATCTCTCTCGGGGTTGGAAAGATTCGTCCTCGAATCGAAAATCTGAAGAGCGCGTCGGGATCGATCCGCCACAACATCCTTAGAGTAACAAATATGTAGTTTGTGTATTGGCATATCGTTCCTCATATAGTTTGCATATTGCTCCTTCGAAAACACGAAAACCAAATAAAGTCGTGGTGTGGGGCACACATCCTCTAATGAATTAACCACGACAAAAGACACCTGTAAAAATGATACAAACATTGCACTATCTTTTAAAAATGAAGAGTCGTCATAGTGAATAATAACCTCTTCATCAAATTTTGGAGGACCCTCATAGTCTCTAACCATAGATATCAAATCTTCAAAAATATCACATTTCACGAAAAGGTCATCCACCTCTTCATCAAAAATTGGTGGACCCTCATAGCCCACATTAACATCATCATTTGTATCTGAAAAGCTATCAGAAAACAAATTTTGGGTGAGATTGACATTCATGGTGGCTTGATCAATGTGAATCAACATATTAGGAGCGTTGACTGGGCTCTGAATACCAACTGATGCAGCGGAGGAAGCGTATAATAAATAAGATAAATAAGAACACAAAAGAAACACACACTATCCGTTGATTCTACGAATACCCGGAAAAGTGGCAAAACTCAGATACGTTGATTCACACAGAATACCGTAAAAGAGATCATGAGATAAACTCTTTTTTTTTTTATTAATCAAATCACCTCCTTTACAATGTGAAACACCAAAGCTATAAATAAGCAAACTTTAAAACCCTAATCTTACGGCCCAACACTGTCGTGGGCTTATACCGAAAAGGAAAATTAATTCAAAAAGAAACTACTGAAAAAATTAAAAACTTAACCAAAAATAACATCTAATTAACATTAAAACTAAGAACATAATTGCCAATTAATCTGCATCAGAACATAATTGCCAATTAATCTGCATCATCTTCTCTATCCTAGATGGGCCAGATATAGTTTCGAACAAGATAACTATGTCAGGCCTTTGAGCCCTAACCAACTCACATAGTGCCGTAATAGCGGCGGGTTGACCCAACCCCCGACAATTCCAACTCAGTACGATCATCATACACAATAACAGAGAAATAATAATGCAGTGCTCCACTAGGGAGAGGAAAAACCACGAGAGCACCCAATAAAAAACAGGGGAAACAATACTCTCACCTCAGGAGAGAAGAACTTACGGCTTCCGACAAAGGGAAGAGATCAGAATCACGACATATGCCGGACGGAGAAACGCCAATTGAGCGACGGTGGCGCAGTTACAACGGGAATTTAGGGAAATGTTGGACATTACATTTTAACACTTTAAAAATAATACGTAAATAATAATTTGTGTTAATTTTGTGAATGATCTCACAGTAAAATCGTCTCACACCTAAAGATTTTTTTTTTCCGTAAATTCATGAAGTTGAAAACAAATCCATCATTAATCAACCACTGATTAACATCGAATTAGTAATTTGTTTGTTAATTTTGTCGACAAATCTATAATTAGAATATTTTTTCCATCGCAAATATTTATCACTATTCTACTTTAAAAAAAAAACTGGGTTGGTCTACTATGAACTCGAGTGCATGTTGTGCACCCTAGTCCATGTTGCACTTTTCAGTTTTACTGACTTACACTTTTTGGTAAATGGTGTTGCACTTTTCAATTATTAAACTGTATAATAATATTTTTAGTTATAGTGACTTACACTTTTTAGTAATATTGTGTTGTACTTTTCAGTTTAATAACTTACACTTTTCTTTAGACTAGGGTGCACAACATGCACTCGAGTGGATACTAGACTTTACCAAAAAAAATTAGGTTTGCACTCTGGTATACCAGTTATATACTGTACTTTTTTTAATATTTGAATTAATACTATACAATACGTGAGTTAATAATATACTGTATTTGAACTAATACTATACTTTATTTGAACTAATATTATACTGTATTTACTATAATTCATGAATAACATTCACCCATTTAAAAAATTGGATCAAATGATACTTGTAACAGTTACATACAAGTATTTGTCAAAAAATTAACATGAATTTTAAAGCTATCAAAAAGCATTATCTAATGTGTAGAGATATTATAATTTTATTTGGTAATTAATTTCATGAAAACCCAATTTAATTAATGACAAAGATGATGGTGATATCCAATTTTGTGATTGATTTTTTTTTTTATTGAATCATTATATTTTTTAAAAGTTACATTTATATTCAATCTTGATGTTATTGTTATTCCAAGACTTAAAAAGAGGATCTGAAATTGATTTAGATTCTCTCTTTTTCTTTTGCTTTTTGGAATAGAACGTCTAGTTTCATTTGCTCTTATGATAACTTTTGGAACTCCTCCTTCCTAGAATGTTCCCTTGAGAGAAAGAGCTTCATCGTCCCATTATCTTCATGATGTTGTTTTTTTAGCCCATTATCTCTTGTTTTTTTTTTTTGGCATTTTTTTAAAATCTAGTTAGTTCTTTTGTTGTTTAGTTTATTTTATTTTTCCTCAATTCCACTCCTCATGAGGCTTTTCACTCTTAGTGTTGTTTCCTTTCTTCAATGGAACTTGTTTCGTCGGTTCTTTCTCAAACTTGCTTGTCCCCGAGAGTTTTGGTGGATCTTTATCTTTTTTTCTATATATCTCTATATTTCATAAAATGAAAATACCTTAGTGCGGGGTGTTGTCTTGTACTGAGAATAGATACTCAATCTGCTTTGATGGATAAATGTTACACTGTTCTCCTTACTTTCTCACAATTGAAAAGGATAGTTTTTCTGATTAATCCGACTTGAATTGTAGATCTAGCGTGTTATAGTATCTATTAATTTTATTGTACCGATCTTCTGACCCATAAAAAAAAACTTGGGGAAATTGGAATATTGACTGCTTAAATTAATAATGGAACTAATTTTAGCTAAATTGCCACTGAAAATGTGGGGGCCTTGTCGACTACTATATTGTAATTAATTTAAATCAGCCACACGCTTGGCAATAATTGTGTCAGAAGTTCAAATTATGGTCACCGACGCCCTTCCTTTTTATTTTTTAATTAAGCGATCAAATTATATTCCCTCCATCCTCCTGTATAAGTTTTCTATTTTTTTGGATGTTTGGATTAAAAAAAAATAATAAAATAATAGATATAGTACAAATGATGTAATGGTGAGAGAGAAAATAATATTTCGTAGTAGGTTCGTATGAGATGAAGTATGATAAAATATAAATGATGTGATTGTGAGAGAGAAAATAATTTGATAAAAATAAAATGAAAAATTTATTGTGGACATTCAAAAAAGAAAAGTGGAAAACTTATAGTAAAAAAGAATTAATTACTGTTAGGTTCTTGATATTTAGAAATATTGTGAAATACTAATATTTTTGTATTTTCTGGGTATTGAGTGATGAATATATGAATAACCCGTGTATTACAAGGAATTTTAAATATATTATTTAATAATATATTTTCAGAGAAATTATTTAATTTAAAATTGTATTTTATATTATAATATAAAAGTTAAACTAACGTAAGTGTAATTATTTCGTATAATAATATATAATTAAACAAAAAAACATAGAAAAAATATTTTTTTTTAATCAAAATACCACGACATTAGATCATCAATAGGAAGAGACTTATTAATTGCATTTGTAACTTAAACATGCACATATATCGAAGATAAAGCATTGTTTGAGAAAAAAATATTATAAGATTAATACCTTATTTGGTTATTTTCTAAACTTTCACTCGATTAAACGGTTAATTTCAGTTGGAAAATCACAAACTATAGTCATAAATAAAACAATGACCTTACATGTAGTTTCATCTTCTCTGAGAGTCATCTATATACATTCAGCTAGAACAAAATATATCGACTTGTTATCAACTACTACATATACACTTTGTAGAGATCCGTGTATCTAGAATTGTTGGAGCATAAACACAACGCGTGTGTATTTCCAATTAAACTATTCTATGGGCAGGGCACAGTATTTGTTAGATAGTTGATAATTTTTTAGGTTTTAGATAATTAGTTAATTAAAATACAGAAGTGGGCAAAACTCATTTTTTTTAAGTTATACATATGTAGTTGATATTTTTTTAAAGTTTTAGATAGAAACTCGAATTAAGTCGATGTTAAGAGAAGATCATTCAGTATTGCCAATAACAATCTTCAATTCCTCTAAAGCAGGCACGTCTACACATCTATGAGACACACAACATTAACAAATATAAATTATAATGGATTATCGGATTCTAGTTAGAAAGACACACAAATATAGAAAGCTACTCATGTGCTCATAAGCCATAATATCTGTGATTTCAATATTGCGGAAGTAAACAAAGAAAGCATCATCAAACAATGAACACCAAAAAGTAGACTCAACACAGATATACCTGATGATATTCATTTCCCATCATAAATAGCACGAAATTCAAAAAGGCAGATGCTTATGAAATAACTCCAAATCAAAAGCAGCCGCAGCAGCAAAATCAGGAGAATCAAATGAGCTAGAACTTTTACATGGCAAAGAATCATAATAAAGACAATTAAGAAAATTCGTACATCGTTTCCTAAATTAACTATATGACTTTATGAGCCGAAGCTAGAATTGCCCTATCTTCAAAATACCTCGGGTGACAAAAATCAGTATCAATCGATGGGTAGAGAGCATTAACTATTGCCTCAATTGGATCCTGTGCATCCATTATCAAATTATGTTCAGGAATTTCAATTTCTGAATAACCATCGTTATATTCTCCAACATCTCCATCACCAACCTTCAAAATCCAATCAAAGAATTTTTGGAGCTGCTCATCTGATTCATCACAACTCGAGTCCCTTGACCAAAATCTCATATTCTTCGTCAATCTAAGTACCATGCATGATTTATTAAGCCTCTTTGTAACACTATCCTTGTGTCAATGCCCAAACTCATGATTTCTAATGCTTGTAGGATTGTTGGAAATAAAAATTTGGCAGGTGTCACACCATTTGTTGCCCTGCCTGACCCAGTACTGGAGAAAGCATAGAACAAAAGCAAATTCAAAACAACTTTAACGCATCAAGAAAGATCAATTATTGCAAAAATGTGAAAAACACACAACCAAACACCTAAACACCGCCGTCTTCTTTTAGATTGTAATACCAATTTGTAAACATATTTTGGTCAAGTTGGAGAAGTGAAAATGCTGGGATTAAAGAAAAAAAAGGACTCATCTCTTCTGTCGTATGTTTTCGAAGTTGACATTACACAAAGTTGGGAGCAGCATGTGGGGAAATTTGTTAATTTTCGTGCTCCTAAATCCATGAAAAGGGGAATCCCGTTGAAGTATCAATCTGATCATATCATTATAAATTTACACTATTATTTTGAATTCTGGAGGAAATCTTAAGAAACTGGTTAAGATTTTCTCCGTTCAATTCGAGTTCTTCTAAATCCTACTAAAACGACATCAATGTTAAAGCTACCTAACTGAAATTCAAAATATTCTCCTACGGTGATAAATGCATATGATTATGATAATGAATTCGTTATTATACCCAGGAAGCCAAATTAACTATTTAAACATTGAATATGCAAGAAAAAAATAAATATACCTTTTTGTAACACAAATTCCAGTCAATATGGCATTCTTGTACAATTCCAAGCAAAAGAATGCTGGGGGCCAAGTTTTAGATAGATCAGTTTCAACTTTCAAGGCAAACAAATTTGTAAAATAATCCAAGAAAAAATTCGTAAAAGAGCGTCTTAACTAAAAAATTACAACACTTTCAAGAAGAGTTCTTAATAAACAAATAAATGCTAATGTTGTATAAACACAGTGCTGATCAATTTATTTCTTACCGGAAAAGAACAGCCGAATATTCTATTATCATAGTCTGTTTCTTTTCACATTATTTATTTCCATAAACGTATGTTAAAAATAAAATAGGGAAAAGACACCAAACAATGAGATTATCTCCTACTTTCCATCAATATTTTGATTCATACTCCGAAATGGTCACAAAATGTCGTGAAAGATAAATAAGTAAGGGATTTTGAATGTAGATTGTATGATAATTTTGATATCCATATTTAGTTAAATCCTCATAAGATTTACCTCAAGGGCTTTGGCATAGGAAAATTAAATCTAATTACTGAAATTAAATCTCCAGGTGAATTAAAGAAGAAACAACGCGCTTTGAATATGATATCTGCATATGCAAAAGAAATAATCAAAGGTGTGGGTATTGAGTAGACCTGTAAATTGTAGGAGTATACAAATTAAGTATAACTTGGGATTTGAAGAGGCATTCCTACTATCTCAATATTTTGTACTCCAGTTTAGTGTTTACGCACACTTATATGTGAAATTGTTTTTTAATTTTATTTGTTAACAGTGCTCTGTACAATACAGAGTGTAATAATTACATTTGTTGATTTTAAATTTTATTTAATTTTAATTTTTTGTGACGGTTCATATTCGTTATATGCACGATATAAAAATTAATTACTCCAATTTCTACTCTCATTTAGCAGTAGCTTGCCATCTTTCTGAGAGAGAGAGAGAGAGAGAGCATTTGTTTAGAAAGGTTAACAAAGAATTTTACAAATTTCATTTCTTATTCAATTTTTTGTGCAGCATAGTACTCCCTCCATCCATGAAAATAGGGACATGGGGATGGGACACAAGTTTTAAGAAAATGGTAGATAAAGTAGATAAAGTAAGGGTATTATAGGGTATTGTGGGGTCCATTGTGAATAAAGTGATTGTTTAGGAATAAAGTTGATGGCAAATTGAGTAATTAAGTGATAGTTGAAGGGTGATAGTTGAAGTGTGATAGTTTCCATAAATAAAGTGCATGGGACTACATTTGGTGGACAAAGAATATGTGTCAAATGGGACTACTTTTCGTGGACGGAGGGAGTATATCTTTTCATAGTTGCCCAACTCAAAATAGGACCGAGCAGGTAAGATTTCTCCAAACAATGACACAAAATATAGCATGAAGCCTACAAATTGAGGTTGCGAAGATAAGAATCAGGGCATGGACAAGTTCCTTAACGCTCCTCAGGAAACTCCACGTGTCACCGGAACTATTTCCGATGCCAATGGCTCCCCGGAATCCGTCGAAGACGAGAAACCTTAGCCATTTAAATATATATTGATATATTTGCTCATTTGGCTTCTGAGTAGTCATTTCACCTTTTGCATGTTTGATAAAATGCCTCTCATTTCACCTTTTGCATACTATGTGTTTGATAAAATGCCTGAGTGGGTGGCGATACTTTTTTTTTTTATAGTTCATTTTCATCTTCTCTAAATTGGTTACCTCTATTTTGCATTTTGCAGAGTTTTTCAACCGAAGTCGGTTATGGATCTTCGAATTGGTTCAATAATTCCTTCGAATCCGGCTTCTTCTTCGACAGAGGTAAACAATTATCCTCTGGTTTGTTTTGATTTTTGAAATTTCGCTGAAATTTTTGGGCGAAAAATGAAAAGTTTTATGTGTAGCTACGAGTAAGGCTTTGTGTTCTAAGTCCAATAGCGAAAACTCTTCTGACTGAGTAACTTAGAGTTCCCAGAAATCCATCTTTCAGTGGTCTTTGGCCATTTTGCTTTTGCTTTTGCTTCTCCTTCTCCTTCCTCCACGCCCTCTATGGCCTATGCCTTCCGGTGAGACACTTTATCATCGTTTTTCGAACCAGATGCTCATGTACTGGAGCTGATAGCTGCTCATTTTTTATTTTGCTCAAAATAGAAAAATCAAGCCCATTTCTCCAAGATTCCATTCATGTCTCCGCCTCCTGATAAATCCTCTTTTGCCTCTTTCTTCTGTTGTGTGTTCAATTTTCACTAGATCTATTTATATTTCAGGTTCAAGTTGATTTTATTTTTTCATTTCTGCTATAAATCAACCAAATTTGACCTTCTGTTCCGTTTGTTCATCTTATAAATCAACCAAATTCGACCTCCGATGGCTTTTCAATATGCAATCAAAGAGTTTCATTCACTCATTTGAGAATTTCCTTTTATTTATTTTCTGTTTATTTTAGGTGATTATGTTGAGTATAAAGGACATCCAAACAAGATGTAGGGTTCCGCCGCAACCACTTTTCACTTTCCAATTTTCCATTATCCGACGGTATAGCTGGCTAAATCTCGGTTTTAAGTATGCTCTGCCCCAGTTGAATCGTGCTTATACATTATAGGTAAGTCGATTTTCAATCGAATCTACTTTATTAGTAAGTTGTAAGTATATCCCATTTCTTCTGATTAAGAATTGATTTTATAAACATGTGTATTATATAATTTTCATTAATTGGGGGGATTAATACTTCACATGAAACATTTGATATTGGGTGTCATCATCAAAAAATTGTTGTTTTGTTATTAATGAATATTGAAATGGATGCAGCACAAGATGCCGGTCAAAGCATATGAAACTATTGAGGAACGAAAAAATGTGCAAGTGAAGTTGTTTGTCTGATTTTATGTGGTCATTAACTACTAATGGAATTCATCTCTCAAATCTTCATGTTCATTGTGAGTTTTATTTTTTACTAATTCAAATTCATTTCATTTTCATGTTGTGTCATTCCATGAATATTCATTTTTTTATTCTAGGTATTTGGTTTCCTTTAGTTTTGTTGGTACATGCATATTTCAATCTTTCATTTTAACATGTTTACTGTTCTCTTCGATGTATTTAGTTCTAACCATTCATTTTGATTTTCTGGTGCAGTGAGATCAATTTCATTATCATATAGGTATACATTCTCATAATGTTTTTTTGTCATTCTTTCAAATAATGGTTTAGTGTTTCCAATTTCGTTCTCTCCAACTCTGTTTCGTCTATGATTTTCATCGTTTTCTTCTATCTTTATGAATCATGAATCTTTAGTTTTATTTTACAGATTTAATATTGCTCCGAAATGGGGAGATCCATTTCATTACTTCCTTTATTTTAATTTTACTCTTTATTGGACACTACTATGTAATCAATAAAGTTATTGTTGTGAGAACAGATGGGAATGGGCTGAACACACGCTTTTGGGAGGGGGGGAGGGGACTCTCAAAGTTAAGTATGAGAGGCTGCATCAATTAAGTTTGGATAAGGACAGCCTTATTGGGAACATGGGTTCGTGGAGGGAAGGGCAGTGGGAGTGGGAGTGGGAGTGGAAGTGGAGGAGGGCTTTGAGAGATAGAGAGGTTACCACGCTTAATGATTTATTATCTGTGATCAACAGGTACGCAATTAATGAAGGGTCAGAGGATACGTGGAGATGGAAACGAGATCCGAAAGGCACATACAACACCAAAACGACTTACGAGTGGCTCACCAAGGAGGAAGAAGAGACCTCACTAACCGAGGAGGAGAAAGAAGGCTTCAATCTGATTTGGAACAAGATCACTCCAACAAAAGTCAGCATTCATGCGTGGATAAATATTTTGGGGAGGCTGCCTAGAAGGTCAAATCTGGGAGCTCTTCCACAAAACCTGAGTGAGAGCTGCGAATTCTACTCTTGCAACCTGGAGATGGGCAAACATATTATCTTTGAATGCCCAGCTTCTTACCAAGTGTGGATGTGGATCTTCCATTGGCTTGGAGTCCAATCGGTAATGTCTCTTGACCCTTTAATCAATTTACTCCATTTTAGTAGATTGTTAAAAGGGGAAAAGGGAACTATGGTTGCTGTGAGCATTTGGGAATTTATATCATGGGCATTATGGAAAAGAAGAAGTGCAAAGATATTTAAGAATGAGAAGACGACAGGGAGCAAATTGATAAATAACATTATCGTGAGATTATGGAGTTGGGTGGTTGGCAAGGAAGCTGTAGGCACTGATTTCTCTATAACAGGTTGGAATAATGCACCAAGGAGAGTTCTTGGGGCCTAGACTATTGAATTTTAGGCTACTGGTATTAATTCTACTCTTTCTATTCTGATATTAGGATTGTACTTCATCTGTAAGCACTTTTGTGGTCATCTCTTATGACCAACTCTTTCTTAATAAATTTTTGTTGTTGCCTGACCAAAAAAAAAAAATTTGTTGCGAGAACAAATGTTGTATGTACCAAATCATTGGAAAATATTATTTCCTTTGTTTATCCTTTATGCATACCATAACTTCATTATGGTTTTTTTTTTTTTTTTTTAGTTTTTGGTGTCCTTAATTTCATTTGTTTATTCTTTATGCATACCATAACTTCATTATGACTTATTTTTTTAGCTTTTGATGTCCTTAAATGCATACCATAACTTTATTGTGACTTATTTTTTTTAGCTTTTGATGTCCTTAAGTGCAAGACTAATATCAAAAGGATATATGTATTTTTACTCAGAATCATACTAAATATATATTTTGTATACATCAACATACTATATTCTTATACTATTAAATTACAACAATTTTGTCAATCGGCTATGCTTTGCATATTGAATTAAATGTGCTTTTAAAAAAAATGCTAACAATTTATTTTATAATTAATATTAATATACTTTCTCCGTTCCAATGAATGTTACTAAACTTTTCTTTTTAGTTCGTCCTAATAAAAGTTACGCATTCTCTTTTTATCAATTTATTCTCTCAAATTTCATTATATTATTTTTTTTCTCTTCATCATATCATCTTTAATTCATTTACTTATTTTATCATATTCATTAATCTCATGCCTAAAGTTTATGAATAGCTTTTATGGGATAAATTAAAAAAATATGAAATTGATAAAATATAATGTCTAATTAATTTTAAAATTATTTTTTTAATTTTTTAAATATTATTTTTAATAAAATAATAATAAAATTTTCAAAATAAAAAATATATCATATATATTGTTCGTGCACGGGTGAATTACTAGTTGATATAAATACTTCTAAGCAATCAATTATAACCCCTATATAGACTATAGTTAACTTTTTCCAATAAATTCAAAGATAAAAAAAGACAATCCAGTCCGAATCATAATTTAAAGAAACAAAAGAAATTCAGTAACTTACTGTTGACGCCTCAATATTTTTTCATTTGTCTAAGACCGTTGACGAAAGAAAATTAAATGAAGATTTTCTTTCACCCATTTCCCGTAGGGATATAACGATGACCTCAGTACTTTCAAAGACCTATGCAGAAGAACCAGAATGAACAAAGTTAGTAAATGAGACTATTTGCTTTTGTACAGTGCATTAGTTTGAACAATTTCATTTTATGCAAATCATAAAAACCTAAGAAAAGAATAATGAAAATTAAACAGATATTAAACAGAAAGAAAGAACTGAAGAAAATTAATCTTAGTTCAGTGATTAATATTTTTACAAAGGATCTAGTAATCATTATGCAAACAACAACAACCTGCTAACTGATTATCCTTCAAAATACCAGCTGTGTATAATTGGGCATATAATATTTCTAAAAGGTTATCTCCTATCTAATCATTTGAGCTTTTAGATAGTATGATCATATCTACATTAAAATGGAACCCAATTCATATCTCATTGCCACTAAAGAAAAGGATTCCACAAGCTAGAGCAAAACAATATGGTGAGAGGCAGAGAGCATGTATAAAATGATCCTTCTCTCTACATGTGGCTGTATTTATGCCAATGATATTTATATACCATGGAAAACATCAAATCATACCTATATGCCAAATGGGATTTCGGGGTCAAATGACAACTAAGTAATTTATCTTAACCACTTTCATGCAATGCACAACTGAGCATTTAAGACATCAAACAGGTCAACAAATTCTTGCAACATCTATTTACATAAGTTTGGATATAATAAGAAATCCTACAAATTACAATAATACTAACCTTCGATAAGCTCAGAATTTTTTCTTTGAGGAGATTGGGACATGGAAGCAAGCAGCCTTGCCCGTGCACGTAGTGTGGGTCCAAAAAGGATGTTGCCACTCCACTGGCCTAATTGTAAAAAATATTGATACTGAAATCACAAACCACCGCCTCTCTCTCTGGAGAATATGCAAATGTGTTCATATTATGAATTATGAATTAATTAATTGTAAACGCAATTAATTCTGATTATAAAATATTCTCAATTTTACATAAATGTCATTACTTTTTCTACACACATACACAAAAGTCAACTCATTCTTTACTTTATACATAAAGTTTTACAAAATTACCCCTCAAAACTCCACTCATTATTACACTTTCTTAATTTACGTGTCCACCTACCTATGAAAGTTAATACGGGACGGAGGGAGTAACTAAATAGTTCAGCCCATAAACTATTAAACTAGGCCCAACTAAACAAATATTAATTAAGACCCATTTCCTTTTCTCTTCATTTAATTCGGCCCATATCAACCCAGTAACCCTTCTTCTCTTTCTGGCCACAGACACGTGAAAGTACATTCTTCTTCTTCTTCTTCACAAAACTTACCCTCCAATGGTGAATCCATGACAATACCCGTCGGAACGAAAGATCCTTGTCCCCGAGGATACCCTTTAGTAAAATGCTTCTTCAAGAAGGTAATATCTTCCCACAACTCAATTTTTCAATTTTTATCTATCCAATTAACACGCACCTGATGCACTGTGTTTCCTTTTTGCACGATGTCTCGGTGCTCGAGGATGGTCGCCGAAAATATCAAGAAGGAGATTTCTTCGGAAACTGGCGGTAGAGTAGCTGAAGGTATGTGTGTTGAACCTATGCATCTTTTTAATTGAGAGACGCGATGGATCTTGGAATCTGCTGGTAAATCTAATTTGTAAGCAACCGAACCCACCTTTTCCAAAACACCAAATGGTCCGAAAAACCTTGAGGATAGTTTCCAGTTTTTTAGTAATGAGACCGTGTCCTGTAGAAAGTGTTGGAGATTTAGGAACACAAAATCACCCACTTCAAATGATCTTTCAATTCTGTGATTATCAGTAAAAAAATCCATCCTGTGTTGTGCCTTCTGTAAAATTTCCTTAATGAGTGAAGTAGTATGATTTCTGTTAGTAAACACCTCTCTAACATCAGGTGGCTCCTCCTTATCCTGGGTATAGCTAAGAAAAACCCAATAAGCTCCTTCAATTTCTTCAAGATCAGTGTGTATCAGTTCAAAAAGATTGATTTCTGATATCCACTAACACTTCTCAGTTGATGTCAAGGCCTGTAACTTGACTCTTTTTCCCATAAGATTCACAGTGAAGATCATTGCATTATAATCCAGCTCAATAGGAGTGCAACTCCTTAACCAGTCACCACCTAATATTAAATCACAACCCTCATTTTTCAGGAGTCTCAATGGATAAGAAAACTCATGTTCTTGCGTTTTCCATTTGAATGGATCTACCTGTTGAGAACTGATGAGTGTCTACCCATTAGCTACCTTCACCAATAGAGGTTTGGCAGTAGATAGTGTGCAACCTAATTGTTTTGCTGTGGCAGCTCGTATGAAGCTGATAGTGCTACCAGTGTCAATGAGTATATGCAGATTATGTTGGCCATACTCACCTAACAACCCCATGGTAGTCACCCCTCCTGTTCTTGTGATAACATTCAGGACCACTTGCGCTCCTTCAATGGTGTTGTCTCCTGATTCAAATTGAATCAGTGAATTGGAAGCAACACCTTCATCTTTCTCTCTACTAAACTCTTCTGCCACAATCATATAAGATATCTTCTCTTTGCACCTGTGACCATGGATGAATGGTTCATCACAGTTGTAACACAATCCCTTTTCTCTCCATGCAGCCATTTCTGAAGGTGTAAGCACCTTAAAGGATGGTTTTGTTGTGCTTGTTTTGTTTAGAGTAGCTTGTGATGTATCAGCCTTTTGCCCATGTTGATTGTTAAAGCTTGGATTAAAACCTTTTGGAAATGGCTTGAGCTTCTTAGCCAAACTTGTGAGTGTATGCTCCTGATTCTTTCCCAACTTAATTGCTTGTTGCAGTGTTTTAGGCTCAAACATGGCCATAAAAGACTGTAATTCTTCACTCAGCCCACTAATGAAACTACCCACAAAATGTGATTCAAATAGTTCATCCTTCCTAAACATCATCAAACAGGATTTAAGTTCCTCAAATTTGTCCACATAATCTTCATATGAACCCGTTTGTTTCAGTTTATTGAAATCTGCTATAATAGAATACTCTTTCATATCTTCAAATCTGATAGCTACAACTTCAATAAATTGCTCCCAAGTAAGATTAATGTGCTTTTTATTGTAATTTTGAAACCATAAAGCAGTTTTACCCTCAAAGTGTATAGAAGCTAGGGTTACCTTTTGAGTATCTGTCATGGTAGGCATCAAAGTAAAATACCCTTGACATCTTAGGAACCATGACCTTGGATTGGTACCATCAAATTTTGGGAACTCCACCTTAGGAACTGGATTATGGAACTTGGTACCTTCAGTGAGTAGCTTGATTCCAGATGAATCTTGATAATGGTTGATTGGGAATGCATTGGTTGATCCCAATGTAGGACTGCCCAGAAGAGACTCCTTCTCAGGTTGGCTCTTGTTCTTGTCTATATTGAGAAGCTGTAGTTGTAGAGCAGCCAAGGTTTTTGTGACATGTTCCATCTTGTCACTTAAACCAGCAATTTGATCATCCATCCTTGATGTTATTCCATGAACTGTTTCTTTGATCTTTGTTTCTATAGCTTCCCATTTCATTGCTTCAGTTTGTAACAATTGCTCTAACTTCTTTTGTGATTCTTGCAGATCCTTGAAACGTGTTGCTTCAGCCATGCCCAAGATTTAGGCTCTGAGATACCAAATGTTAGGTTCTTGATATTTAGAAATAATGTGAAATAATATTTTTGTATTTTCTGGGTATTGAATGATGAATATATGAATATTTGAAGATGAAAGGTAGAAAGAGGAAGAGATAGAGAAATTGGAGAGAGATGAGAGTTTGTTAAATTTTCTGATATGATTTCATACTGCCAGAATTGGCATGATAACAACAATTTGGGACCACAAGTCCACTTTTACAAATTACGGAAATTCCTTGCTGAATTGCTAAATAACTAAACTATAAAATAATAACTAAATAGTTCAGCCCATAAACTATTAAACTAGGCCCAACCAAACAAATATTAATTAAGGCCCATTTCCTTTTCTCTTCATTTAATTCGGCCCATATCAACCCAGTAACCCTTCTTCTCTTTCTGGCCATAGACGCGTGAAAGTAGATTCTTCTTCTTCACAAAGCTTACCCTCCAATGGTGAATCCATGACAATTACCTACAATATTTTTATGTATTTTTTTAGACTTTCACATTTTATTATCTCGTTTTGATTAGATCATTTTATAGCCATACCAACTATAAATAAATAAATTTGTGACTAGGAAAACCTAAACTCTTATTTTTCAGCTGCGATTTGGTTTGGTGAATAGAGTTGTTATTCGAGTAAGCCTAAGTACCTAAGGTTCGAATTCGGCTCGAGCATATTTCTAGCGAACCCGTGTACCAATCTTGATGGATTCTTTTTGTCTTGGGCCGTTTTAAATTTCCGATGTTGGATTGGCTTTGTTTTGGCTAGTTGATGTTGGGCTTGGAATTTTATTTAAATAATTTTTTTTTGGTTCGACTATTTACACTTCCATTTGCGTTGAGAACACACCCCCGATTGATGCACCCTTCCTAAAATTTGTCTGGATAGATGCACCCCCTCGAATTGTCTTAAATACCCCTTTATCTCAAAAAACTATTTACTAAAACACACCCCACCCCCAAAAACCCTAATTTCTCTTCTTCCTCATTTTCTCCTTCTCCACCCTATTTCTTCTTCCCCAACCACCACTGCCGCCACATCCCCACGGGAGGGGTCGTTTGAGTGGCTGGTAATGCCATTTGGTTTGTCTAATGCCCCGAGTACTTTCATGCGTGTCATGAATCAGACTCTACGTCCTTTCATTGGTAAATTCATCGTCGTTTATTTCGACGACATTCTAATTTACAGTGACATCCCCGACTCTCACCTACAACATCTACGAGAGGTCTTGTTGGTATTACGTAGGGATCAGTTTTATGTAGCCTCCGGAAAATGTGATTTTATGACTACTTCGGTATATAGTTTTTGGGGTACGTTGTGTCTGATCAGGGCCTCTCAGCAGATCCGAGCAAGATTGAGGCCATTCGTCATTGGCCGACCCCTACATCTATTACGACTGTCAGGAGCTTTCATGGGCTAGCCTCTTTCTATCGTTAGTTCATTCCACATTTCAGTAGTATTATGGCACCAATAACAGATTGCATGAAGGGGACCAAGTTTGTGTGGACAGAGGATGTGTCAACTGCCTTTAATGAGATCAAGCATAGACTGACGACAACACCTATCCTTGTTCTTCCTGATTTCTCCCAGCCTTTTGAGTTACATTGTGATGCTTCGAAATCAGGAATTGGGGCGGTTTTTAGCCAAGCAGGCCGTCCAATGGCCTTTTTCAGTGAGAAGTTGGCGGGTTCCAAACTCCGTTTCAGCACATATGATGTGGAGTTTTATGCCATAGTCTAGGCTGTTCGGCATTAGAGGCACTATCTCTTCTAGCGGGAGTTTGTTCTCTTTACTGATCCCAATGCCTTGAAACATTTGGGGAGTCAAGATAAGATATCTCATCGCCATGCATCCTAGATTTCTTTCCTCCAGCAGTTCACATTCGTTATTAAACACAAAGCAGGGGTCTCTAACAGGGTGGCAAATGCTTTGAGTCGTCGCCATAATATGATCTCGACTTTTCGGGTACATGTTCCGGGGTTTGAGTCTCTTATTGATTTATATGTGGAGGATCCTTTCTTCTCCAAGGTTCTTTTTCAGATCCAGCAGGGTAGTGGTCCTCCTTTCATTTTGGAGGATGGATTTCTATTTCGGGGCCTCCAGTTGTGTATTCCTGATTGCAGTCTTTGTCCCAAAATTATCCAGGAATTGCACAACGAGGGTCATGTGGGTCGTGACCGGACTTTTCAGCTTGCAACAACTTCTTATTTTTGGCCTTCGATGCGCAAAGAGGTGGGCAGGTTTGTGACTCGTTGTCGTATCTGCCAGGTGTCGAAAGGGGTTGCATCTAATGTGGGTTTGTATATGCCCCTTCCCATTCCGACGCAGCCGTGGGTTGATGTGAGTATGGATTTTGTCCTTGGCCTGCCACGGACGCAACAGGGGAATGATTCAATCTTTGTGGTGGTTGATCGTTTCTCCAAGATGACTCATTTCATTCCTTGCAAGAAAACAATTGATGCTGTTAATGTGGCACAATTATAGTTTCGTGAGGTGTACCGCCTCCACGGACTCCCTTCTTCCATTGTATCTGATCGAGACACTCGATTTGTTAGTCATTTCTGGCGTAGTTTGTGGCGTTTAGTGAGCACGTCCCTTAATTTCAATAGCGCTTACCACCCCCAAACTGATGGCCAAACGGAGGTGGTTAATTGTTCTTTGGGTAATTTTCTTTGCAGCTTGGTTGGTGATAATCCCAGATCTTGGGATTTGAAGGTTAGTCAAGCTGAATTTGCTCACAATCATGCTGTCAACCGTACTACCGGTTTTAGTCCTTTTGAGATTGTTTATGGTGTTGTGCCCCGTGGTCCGCTTGACTTGCTGCCTTTGCCTAGCAAGGTCCCTACCCATGCTAGTGCAACAGATTTGGTGACACAGATTCAACAAGTTAATCGTGACACTCATGCTCGGATTGTTGAGGCTACTTCTAAGTATAAGGCACATGCAGATCTGCGTCGTCGTCGGGTTGATTTTGAAGTGGGTGATTTTGTGTGGGCTATTTTGACAAAGGACCGTTTTTCTGCTCGTGAGTATTCTAAATTGGCTGCTAAGAAGATTGGACCGGTTGAAATCGTGGAGAAAATCAACTCGAATGCATATAGACTGCAATTACCAAGTCATGTTCGTACGTCGGATGTCTTTAATGTGAAGCACTTGATTCCCTTTGTTGAGGATTCGTCGTCCAGTGATGAGGCCGATTCAGATTCGAGGGCGAATCTCTTCTACCCGGGAGGGAATGATGTAGCACGAGTGGCGTTGCAATTTTTGAAGAAACGAGAGCATCCGAAGAATTTTTGAAGTGTTGGGAGCCGGAACCTGATTTTGGCATGTGAGCACACTTTTTCGGGTGGAATCGATGCTACGAGTCAAACACTCTGCTTTGCTGAGACGTGTGACGCTTTTTGGCCAAATTCCATCGTTTGAGTGGTCAAAAATGCATTTTATTGTTTTTTGGGTGTTATTTTTGCAATTTTTAATTGTTTTCTAGAGAGCTAACTCCATAATCTGCCTTTCACTTCATCTAGAAATATTTATGAGATGATCTCACACAATTTTTTCTCAATCTTTTAGAAAAATAAACTCAATTAGTGAATAATTTTATTTAAAAAAAATAGAAATAATATTTTATGTACTTATTGTTGGAATATGAATATAAATGTTAGGATATTCACCACCTCCTACGGCATGATTGGTATGATTGAATGGAATTGTGGCTGAATGGAATGAACTCGTGAATGGAATGAAGGGCTGAATGGAATGACATATGAATAGTCATTCTTATGATTGGTATGAATCAGGAATGAAATGTGAGTATTATATAAATTTCAAACAATAATAATATTATTAATTATAATTATTAGGTCTTTAATACTCACATATATTTTTATTATTTTTAATTTTTAATATAATAATAATATTTATTACTTTTATATATTTTTATTATTTTTATATTGGTATTTAATAATAATATCTATAATTTTAAATATTTTTTTATAATACTTTTATTATTGATTTTTATATTTAAATGATAATATTTTTATTAAACAATTATTTAAGATAATTAATATTATATAAAATATTTTTATTTTTATTAATATGTTGTGAATTATTATTTATATTATTAAAATATTTTATTATTTTTATTATTAGAATTAAATTCATAATTATTTTTTATTAAATAATGTTATTATTATTTTTACAATTATAATTATTAATAATTATTGTTGTTTGTTATTTTTTGGAAGTATAAAATAATGTTGTTAAAATTAAAAAATAAGTTATGATATTTTTGTAAAATATTTTAAAAAAAAACTCATTCCTAAGTATGTAGGAATAGCTAAAACCATGGGGATGTGAGTAATCACCATTCCCTAAATTTGAGGAATGATCATTCCATTTGGAATGAACATTCCTAATATAAAAACATACCAATCAGGATATTTGGAATAGAATTAAGAATGGTCATTCCATTCCCACCCCATTCCTGCATACCAATCATGCCGCTAGGGTATTGATGTGATTATGATGTAATAGTTTTTAATGACCAAAACATTTAATAGCTTATTTAGTATTCTGATAGGATAAGCCGAGGTTGTATAGAACAACTTATAGATTCTTAGTCTAGTCATAGTGAGATCAGCGGTTGATTCGGGTGGAATTTGCATATTTTTATAACACATTTTGAGCTAAATTTTCCTAGAATTTCATGCTTTTATTGCTTAATTTTGGCTAATTTCACTTGATAGAGAGAAAGGTGGTGTTTTGTGTATTTTGTAGGGAAAATGGTTATTTTGGAAGCAAAAATACTCACCTAATTTTTAGTGAAGCCAATCGAAGGAAGATATCAAAATCGAGGACAAAACGAGTAGAAATTGAGATTGAAAATTATTTGGGCCAAACAATTAAATTGTTTGACCCATTTAATTAGTTGCAGCAGCCCAAGGGAAGTAGCCCATGTGCTACAATTTTTTCCAGGGGTGGGACTATTTACACCTCCATTTCGGTTTAGAACACTCCCTCTATAAGTTTAATAATAAAATAATGATGTAAAAAACTAAAAATACCCTTTAAGTTATATGACACTACTAAAAGCATCCCTATTACTAATAGCACCCCTCTTCCACCTTTAAACCCTAAACCTAAGTTTTATCCAGCCACCACCGCTGCCGCCGCCGCCACCACCACCAAACACCAAACAACAAAAAATCAGAACTTAAAAACATTTCTAATTTTGTTTTTAAATTTCGAAAAACCAGTTTCGACCATATTTACTCTCGTCGACACTGGTTTGTCGACGAGATTGTATATGGTCGACATTTGTTGATCGAAAAAAAAAAAATTAAAACCTCGTCGACAACTTTAGGTCGACCAAAAATACACTCATCGACACCCTGTTGTCGACGGGGTGTATTTGGATCGACCTAGAGTGGTCGAAATTAAGAAAAAGAAAGAAAAAAAAAACCTGGGATTTGGCCACTGCCGAGGAAAAGGGTGTCGACCGTTGGGCGGGATAAGGGATTTGGCCACGAGATTGTATATGGTCGGGGGCGGCGACCGTTGGGCGGGATTGGGGGCGGGGGCTGATGGGCAGTGGCGGCGATTGCTGTTTTTTTTTTTACAGATCGTGAGGGGATAAGGGAGAGGGAGGGGGAGAACGGCGGAAGGATGGACGGGGCACCAGGGAGGGGGCGGCCGCACGGCCCCTGGAAATTTATATATATTTTTTTTACAGTGCGGCGTGGGTGGCAGAAGGGTGGAGCAAGGGCGGCCGCGGTGGCAGGGGCGAGGGCCGGTGTCGCCGACAGCGGCGGCGGGGGCTGGTGGGTGGAGTGATTTGGGGAAAGAAGAAGAAGGAGATGGAAGAGGGAGAAAAAACTAGGGTTTAGGGGGTGTGAGTAGTAATTTGAATTTTATGATAGAAGGGCATTTGTGACAATTAAGGGGGTGCATCTTTCTGAAGCCGATTTTAGAGGGGTGCATCAATCGGGGAGTGTTCTAAACAGAAATGGAGGTGTAAATAGTCAGACCCTTTTTCTAGCTTTTTTTTTTTTATTACAAGTTAAATACCCATCCCTTTTCCCTTCCCCATGACTCGAACCCAGGACCTAAGACCTAGGTAGTGGTGCTCTAACCACTTGAGCTATCCCACTTTGTCGACCCTTTTTCTAGCAATTAAGGCATTTTTTAGGCCCATTGAAAGGGGGCGCATATATATATATATATATATATATATATATATATATATATATATTTCAGCAAACAGGAGTGCAAGCATATAATAGGAGCCATGGGCCTTAGGCCCATTTAATTAATGTAAGGCCCATCGAATTAATTTGAGAGGGTTGCATACAATTTGGTCGGTCGACAGAAAGCAGAGAAACAGATTGGGCGTAGGGAGCAGCTGCGCAGAAACACACGCACTCACACCTACTAAGGGTGTTCTTCATTTCTTGTTTTTTTTTGAGCTTTAAATGGTGGATTAGCTTGAATTTTCACACTCCATCACCTACACTAAGCTTTCTCTATCTCTTTTATTTATTTAGTTATTTTTTTTTATTATTGTATTTGAGATTATGTAAAACACTTTAAGGTTTCAAGGCTTGTAATTATTTGGATTGAAATTTATGGATTAATGTTTTACTTTAAATGGTGTTTGTCTTTTATTTGTGTGCTTAATTATTATTTGAAAGCATGTTATTAGTGACCATTATAATATGTCTTATTTATTGTTAATTGGAGTAGTATCGAGAGATTTATTCCATTAATCGTACATAAGCATGCAACCCAATATTATTATGATCTCGAGAGAGGATTAATTATTGAGAGGGAATTAAATGATCCTTTGGGCTAATTTAGGTGATACAATATTTGTGAGGTAGAGATATAAACTTATATTGTGTTTTCCTTTGGATTAATTAAATCGAGAGATTAATTAATTATTCTTTAGTGATCAACCCTATAAAGACAAATTTAATTGCCATTTGAATGAGTCATTATTTATAAATGAATTTCTAAATATTGCATATGCCTTGGAACTACATTTTTTCCCTTGATTAGTTTTGTTATTTTCATTTCATTAGCTTGTTATTGATTTAGATTTGACTAGTTTTATTTGCTTTCTTAGTGACATTTATAGATAGCATTAGAATTAGTCTTAGTTTTTAAACCTTCCTTGCAAATCAATCGTGTCTAGATAGAATCGTGCCAACAAATATCACTTTTACACTAACCCTTCCCTGTGGGATCGACCTCGTACTTACTTCGCTACAATATACACCGTATACTTGCGGTCGTGTATTTTAGAGTTGTATAATACGTGAATCAGCGGTATGTATATCAACTAAGGTCACATTTGGATTTACACGCGCTCACTCAAGATTTAAAGAGTAGAAGACTAAAAAGACCTTGAAGAATTGAAAGAAGACCATTTAGAAGAATTAGATGAGAAGACCCTTATATACCTTATCAACTGATATGAACTTCTAAAGAATGTCTACTGATCGAGCTCTCAAGTCTTGGAAAGAATCAAGACAAGAAGAGAAGACACAGATAAGATCAGATGAGTTGGACTCAGCTGATATTAAAAGCAGATCAGAAGACTACTTCATGTCAGATAAGGCTACTGCACTTGCCAAACCAGAATAGTTAAGTACCAAGATCAGATCAAGTATCAGACCAGACGAGTACCAGATCAGAAGAGTACTAAGATCAGACGGGTACAAGACCAGCCGATTATAAATCTGCATGAAAGACTAAGTGTGAATCTCGAAGACATTGACTTTCCATAACCAAAGAAGGCAAGTTCCAAATTTGGTGGAATCAGTATCAATCACGATGCAATCAAGAGATTACACTGCAATCAAAGGATAATCACAACAACTAGTTTCTCCAAACGACTAGTTGATTGAAGATTAGTCCTATAAATACAATATCAACTTCATTTGTGAAAACACGGGAAACTATACGAGAGAGAATACGCAAGTATCAAGCTTACGAAGAACACATAACTGACTAAAAGCAAGTGCACTCGAGAGAAGTTCTTCTAGCCTGTTTTGAATTATTAGTTTCCTTACCAACAAGAAATTGAACCCAAATTGTAATCATATATATAATTTGGTTTAGGCATAGTGGTTAAGCAATCTGTTGCTTGAACCATTAGTTGGAGATATATCAAAACAACCCAAACACTCTAACCAGTATAAGGTCTAAGTTGTTAAACTTGTAAAGAGTACAAGTGCTTTCAAACACTTGTGGAGACCGTAGCACTTTGGAAGTTACTCAGAGCTCAAAGTCCTCCTCTTGGGACTCTAAAGGATAAGACCCTTTACTTTGGTGATTAAAGGATTAACATCACGAACAGATCATGAGAGTGGACGTAGGATCTGATATCCGAACAACTATAACTCATGGTGTTATTTACTTTACAGTCATTTCAATTCCACATCTTACTATTCTCATCATCATTATTATTCATACTGCATATTATTTTGAAAAGTGATTTTGAAAAGAGCCCAAACAAGAACAATTTCAAAACCAGCAAACTACAAGTCAGTTGAGTGCTTTAATTTGATAAGCAATTTTTTTTCTATAAAATGAACGATTCTAAACTAAGGGCCCAATTATTCCGCAAACTTATATTCTGTAGAGTACCTAGTAAGTTGGATCAGGAGACTAGCCAATCAAGCAGACTAAGTATATCAGCTGAGTAACATACAACTCTGTTTAGAAAAAGTTTTAAAGTCTATTCATCTCTCCCCTCTAGACTTTAAACTCATTCACTACTCGTTCAGGAACCAACAAGTGGTATCAGAGCAGTGGTTCTAACGGACTGCTGTCTCTTGATTATTAGAAGGCTTGAGGGAAGTCTTTTTGAAAAACCGTTTTCATAAAATCATACAACATGGAAGCTAATATGCGTAAGATGCCCAAGTTTTCAGTTGAGGAGTATGACTATTGGAAGATCAGGATGAAGGCCAACTTCAGTACAATCCATGAGCTTATGTGGTCAGTAATCATATATGGTCCAATCACAATCATGACTTCAAACACAACTACTGGTGTTCGAGGTGTAGTAGTTGGTGATCTTGTTCCAAAAGACAGAAATGATCTCACTCCCGATGAATCTAAACAGAATAATTTTGATAGTATTGGTCAAAATTTAATATTAAAGACTTTAACTAATGAATATATAGGTAAGGTAATCAAGTGCGAATCAACAAAGAAGATATGGGATACCTTAGCACTTCTGTGTGAAGGAACATCTTTGATCAAAGAAAGCAAACTCACCACAGTAGTTAAGAAGTTCGATGACTTCAAGATGCAGCCTGGTGAAAACATAGAGAAGCTTGACACCAGATTCACCAAGATCATTAATGAGATTGAAGCACTTGGTAAGAAGTACACGAAGCGTGAGGTAAACTTGAAAATTCTTGATTCTTTATCCTCTGTATGGAAACTTAAGAAAACTATCATAAAATATACCCAAAATATCAACAATTGGGATCGAACTACTTTATTTTCTAATCTAAAAGCTCACGAGTATGATCTTATTAGTGATGGAGAAATAGATGATTTAGAGCAGGTCAATTCATTACCCTCTACTAAAGTCGTAGCCTTTAAGGCATCAACAACCGCCAAAGAAAGAAGCCACTCATTTGGTAAGACTTCTAAGGTGAGAGAGGTACCTGAAAGATCTGATCTAAGCCTGAAGGAGCAGATGACACTCTTGGTCAAAAGATTTGATCGAATGAATACTAAAAACAGTGAGTACCGCAAATTCTATAGAGAGTATAGAGGTAAATCTAACAGTGCTCGTACATCATCAAGGAAAGAAAGAGAGAGAACTCCAGAAAGAAGTAGAGATGAGCCAAAGAGCTCATAAAGAAGAGAAGTTGAGTCTTCTGAGTCAAGGAGGAGCAGAAGAAGAGATGACTCTCCTTCACTTAGACAATCTTCTATGAGCAAGAACAATGATAAGTGTTTCAATTATGATAAACCTGGTCATTATGTTTATGAATGTCCAGATATAAGCTCAGGAGATAAGAAAGAGAGGAAGTTCGGAAGAGACAGAAGGTATTTTGAAAGGAGAGCTACGGTAGCTGATGACTCATCTGATTATGAAGATGAGGAACTACCATCCTCTGCCTCATCTGAATTTTTAGAAGAGAATGACTCAAATGACCTAACTATGATGGCCAAAGGAGAGAAAGTAGAGGTAAACTCCCTCACTCAAACTTTATGTTTATCTTTTTCTTCTTCTACACACCACTATGAGCAATGCTACACTAATGGAGACGATGAACGCAATGAATTTCTGACTATAGATGAAGTCAAAATAAATCTAGACATTGCAACCAGAGCCTTCTTAGAAGTGGAGGATGAGAATGCAGCTCTAAAGATTTTTTTTTTTTTTTTTAGGGTTCTAAGGAAAGAAATAAGACTGTTAAAAAGGGATAAGTCCATAGCTGATCCTGATTTGATTATAATGAATGAGAGACTAACCAAAGAGTTTGAAATGCTTAAGGAAAGTCGCTTGTACACTACTAATCAATATGAAGGAATGGTTACGACTCAAGCCCTTGAGACAGTTGAGTTTCAGAACTTAGAAGCCAAGTTCCTTGACCTTCTCCAAAAGTATAAGCTCTTAGAACAAGAGAAGAATGGTTTGAACCTCAAAATATCTGGATTCAATAAAGCTTCGGCCACTATTGAACATCTTTCTGAAAATCTAAGGTCTAATGCCAATAAGATGGGTCATAGTTTTCAACCTAATCCATCACAGTCTTCTCCAACTGATGGTACTGGATGTAAAAATCCAAGTACTGGTGTATTTGAGACAGGTGAAAGCTCTAAAAGGCCAACACCTCGTGTGATAAAAAAGGTAACTAAGCCAGTGCAGCCTAAGCTTAACTATCTAATCGCCAGAGGAGGTGGTAGATTAAGTAAAGCTCAAGCTGTATAGTTGAGGCAACCTCAGCTGGGTAACCCAACTCAGCTGATGAAGTCCCAGCAGACTCAAAAGAGTAACAAACAATCTGGACCCTCTCGTCTGAGACAGTCCCAATTGTATGCTACTCCTACCAAGAAGGCTAAGAAGTCTTCTAAAGGCAAGTTTGTTCTATATGCACCACCTATCTCTTATGATATTTTGAGAACATATGAGTCGTGTTCATGCACTCATATTTAATTGAATTCAATTCTATTAAATATCAATATAAATAAATGGAATTGAAATTTACTCAGTATTATATCCGAAATTTTATTTTTTAAAATTGTTCTATATTGTCTTCTGCTATTAAAATTACTTTTGAAGATAAAGTTTTTTTTAATTCAATTTTCGTATATAGAATCAAAATAAATTTACTTACTTAAAAATATAGACAAATACTTATGTGTACCGGTTATATACATTGTAGGTAACTGGATCCAATTTACCCTCTTTTTTTTAATAAGTCCACACTCCCTTCTTTTAGACACTTATGTGTACAAGTTACATATATGTAACTAAATCCAATTTATTAGTTATTTACCCTCTTTTTTATTAACTTCACCCCCAAATTTTTTAAAAGAAAAATACATGTAAAAAACTATATTACCATTTTATCAATTAAATTAAAATACAACTCATTAAAATTATAATTATACACCGACTATCGAGTCACCAATGAATCACCACGAAGTCAAATATTATTCTATTTTTTTAACTTTCAAAAAATAAAATATAAAAAAAACAACAAATATAAAAAAAAAATGAAACTCAAAAATAAAATTATGAAATAAAAATTTCCGTTTTATTTTTAAAAAAATGACCAAAATTTAGAGAAAAAAACTAAACTAAAAAAATTCAATTTTTTTTCAAATTTGGGTATAAATGTATGAATATGACATGCTCAACTTTCTAGCTTTAATCTGATTTATAATAATTAAGATTATTTTGTTATGTTTTCATTATTTCTACAATGATATCTGGTTTGTTATAAGTTTTTTAAAGTTGTAGATTATTTTTTAAAACTAATTAATAACATAATTTAATTGAAAATAAAAATTATATTTAGAAACTTAAATGAGTGGAGAATTGGGGAAGAAACCAACATAATATTGCATCAGCTTTATTATTTTATTTGTGGTTATCGCCGTGTTGATGCATTCATATGTTTATTGGGTGTGATCGTATCTATTAGTTGAATTATGTGTTCAGTGTGTTCATTTTCACTTTTGTTCTTCTTACTAGTTAATTAATATCAATCTTTTAATATTGATGTATTAATTTGCATGGTATGCCTGTAATTATGAATGTGTTAAGTTATGTATTTTTTGTTAAGTATAATATTAGTTTAAATACGATATAGTATTAGTACGCCTATGATATAGTACTAGTTAATATATTGTATAGTACTAGAGATTAATGTGGGTATAAAAATATTATTTAATATAAGAAGTAATATTATATAATATGTGAATTAATACTATACTATATTTGAAATGGTACCATAGAGTATGTGAACTAATACTATACAATATGTGAACTAATACTATATTATATTTGAACTAGTACCATAAAATATGTGAACTCGAAACTCGAAAACATTAGAACTTGTACCAATATAAACTAATATTATACTGTATATGAACTAATACGTACAATACTGCATATTAACTAATAATATACCATAATACTTATCAACGGTTATCATAACACTTATAAACTAAAAATTATATTCATAAAAAATTAAAATAAAGTGATTAAAAAAATGAAAGTTCAAATGAAAAAAATTATTAAACAATGTAAAACGAAGTAAAATTTGTAAGGAATTAATTAAAATTTTGAAAGGATAATGTGAAAAATTATACACCAATTAATTAAAGTAAAATAGTACCAATAGAATTGAACACTTGCACCTAAGAGAGATGAGAATTTTATTTTTTAAAAACAAATTATTATACTATTTAATACTTAAAAAAATTAATATTATTTTTAATATTTTCTTATTATACTTTAAAATTTTAGAATAATTATTTGCGGTATAAAAAGAAAGTACGTGAAAAAAAATTATCATTTGAAACACAAATGATAAATAGGAAGAAAAATAAATTTAAAAAATAATATTAAAAAGAGAAATATAAATATCAATTGGAGTAAAATAAAAAAATAAAAATTTAAAAAATTAATGGAGTATTATTTTTTAATGAAAAAAATAATTAATTGAAGTAAAATAAAGGCCCATGAAAAAATCTATATCCGAGATGAAATGTGTGATTTTTTCGCAGAAGTGAAAAATGAGGTTCGTAATTTTTTCAGCTCCCACTTCAAAGCCGAGAAATTCAACAGGCCTTCTTTGGCTCCTAGTCTTTTCCGAAAAAAGCTGGAGGAGAGTGACAATGCAGCTCTCACGGCCTCTTTCGAAGAGGCGGAAATCAAAGCTGCTATTTGGGAATGCGATTCAAACAAAAGCCCTGGCCCGGACGGCTTCACTATGGGTTTTTTTAAAAATAATTGGGAGTCACTACGAAAGGAGATAGTCGATATGTTCGCAGAATTTCATTGTCACGGTAAATTGGTAAGAGGTTTAAACCCGTCTTTCATCGTGCTAATCCCCAAAAAACAGGGCGCTCAAAACCTTGAAGAATTTCGTCCCATTTCCCTGATTGGAAGCATTTACAAGATTATTGCTAAAGTATTAGCTAAGCGACTGGCGAAGATCATCGAATCAGTTATTTCGGATAGTCAAACAGCCTTTATTAGCGGACGGCAAATCCTCGATGGTATTCTGGTGGCCCATGAAGCTATTGATGAAGCGAAAAAGAAGAAGAAAAAAAGGGTGCTTTTTAAGGTAGATTTTGCAAAAGCTTTCGATTCGGTTGATTGGGGTTTGTTGAACGATATGATGCAAGGGATGAATTTTGCACCACGTTGGCGAAATTGGGTGATGGAATGTGTATCCACAGCAAGCGCAGCCGTGTTGGTTAATGGGAGTTCGTCCGGCGAATTCAAACTAGAAAAAGGTCTCCGGCAAGGAGATCCGTTATCACCTTTCCTATTCGTAATCGCAGCTGAAGGTTTGAATATGCTGGTGGAAAAAGCAACCGATATAGGAGCGTTAGAACCAATTCTCATCGGAAAAAATAAAGTCAAGGTCCCGCTGCTCCAATACGCCGACGACACAATGTTTCTGTGTAACGGAAGGTGGGAAGACATCGTGACAATAAAGCGTATCCTGAAATTATTTGGGTGTAAACTTCGAAAAATGCAGGCTTGTCGGGTTGCTGATGAGCGAAACTGAAAAACAGGGGATGGCAGTCTATCTTGGGTGCAAAATCGGCAGCCTCCCGTTAGATTTTTTGGGGATGAATGTGGGCATTAAGCAGCATAAATCCACTGCGTGGTCAGGTCTGATCAACAAGATTAAAAGTAAGCTTGCAAAGTGGAAAGACAAGCAACTGACTTTGGGGGGCAGAGCTACTCTGATACAAGCAGTGCTTGCTGCTATCCCGATTTATTATCTCTCGCTCTTTAAACTACCAAAAACGGTGCTAAACGAAGTTAGAAGCCTACAAAGAAACTTTCTCTGGGGTGGAGGTACAGGTACAAATAGGAATCCCAATGACGGACGAGGAGGCGCTTTGTCCGATGTGTACACAAAGTATGGAATCAAACCGGCATTTGCTCGTGGAGTGTACTTTCGCCTCGGGCCTTTGGATCGCATGCTACAGATGGCTCAACATCTCCTTGGTTCCAAATATTGATATTGTATCGAACTCCCTGCAATTTACCGAGGCTATGGGGAATAATAAGCTGAACATAAAATTGTTATCGAGTCTGTGGACGTGCGTAATCTGGGAGATTTGGAACTCAAGAAATGCCAAGAGATTCAGGGAGGAAGCCTAGAATTTAAAGAAGTCTACGGAGAAGATTAAAACTAAATTATGGACTTGGTTAGGCGGAAGAAATATGCTAAAATCTGACGCTTCGTTAGCAGCATGGTATGGTGACCCATTCACCAGCATAAACAAATAGCATAGGCTAGAATCAAAGGATAGGAGATCACTCATGTGTACATATGATTGGCTGATGTAAATGTATGGGCATGAGCGCCCCTAAAAGCTCAAAATTTGGAAATACAAGGCACCTTTTTACCGTTCAAAAAAAAAAAAAAAAAAAAAAAGTTTGTAATTGAAAAGGTAGAAAAAAAAAAAATAGCAAACAAAGTTTTTATTTTGAAATTTATTACCAATTTATGTTCAAACAAAATAAATTTATTATCACAATTTCATCTCTTATTTCATTAATCTGATCATTAATGTTAATCAACTTTTCTTTGCATAACTTTATAGATTTGTCAATGTTTTTCCTTCCTTCCCCCCTTTTTTTTTTCTATTTTCCTTTTTCCTTTCTCCTTTCTCCTTTCGTCTCTCTCATTTTGTCTATATAAATTCCTTTCTCTCCCTTCTTTTCCTCTTTCACTATGTATTTTTCAATTCTTTTTACTATTTATCAATCTTTTAACTTTATACTCCTTATTAACTTATAAAATACATCAACATAAAAAATATAAACACAATATAAATTTAAATTCTATAATATATGTTATACCTAGTCAAAGAAGTCAATCTTTGACAAGTCAATCCTAGTCACCAGTTTACGTGGCGAGGACCAGTCAACAAAGTCTTGCGACGACTAGTCAACAAGACCAAGGAAATGTAATAATATAGATGTATTTAATATATTTAAGTGCTCGCCCAAAGATGTTGGCGAGCACATGGTTTAGTTAGCTGCTCGCCCAAATGTGTGGCGAGCACAGGTCTATTCATAGTTAGAAAATCTAAGTGTTGAAGCCTTGGGAGACAGCATGGAGCGTGGCGACCACACTCCTCGACATGGTCCTCCGGCGACCACCATAGCTCATCTCCTCGGCATATCGGCGAGGACGAGCACCAAAGGCGGTTTAGCATTAAATGCGCCATCAAATCACCTTTTCGGGCAGAAGTAAGGTCCAGTGAGGGCGTGCCACGTGTAAAGGACGGGCAGCCCCTGGAAACCACTATATAATGCCTAAAAGGGGCTGATTTGTACACAAGTTTCATTTTTTTCACCCAATCTCCCCAACCTAAAGCAATAAATACTCCCAAAGCTCTCAAGCTTTTAGCTTCTCCAAGAAGCTACACCACTGTTCTTGATCTTTCTTGCTTTGTTCTTCATAAGATCATCATAAACACTCCATTAAACACGTAATAAACCCCCGATCATTAATACATGTTTGTATCGTACCAAAAACAGTCCACAACCGAGTCAACCCGATAAAAGTGCGTACAACATTTGGCGCTAGAAGGAGGGGTCCTTTTACGTGTTCTTCACATCAGTTTCGTCCGATCATCGAGCGATCGGTTAGCAAACTCCGTTTTTCAGGTTTTAATCGGTATTTCCACCGTTTAAAGTTTATTTACGTATTTCCGTTGTTCTTCGTGTTCTTGAATATTTGCAATATTCGAGACATATTTTGGAGTTTGATCTCCGTGTAATCTTGTTTTTAAGCTTTAGTTGTTATTACTTTGCTTGTAAGTACTTGTAATAGCACGTTCTTCTGCGTAAGAACTTTTAATCTTTCGTTTTTAAGCATCGAGCGCTTAAGAATAGTCTTATCCTTGTAATAATCTCTAGAAGACACTCTTTAAACGATGTCTCATCATACTCCTCAAGACGGAGTCGTACCACCCGGAGGGAACGAGTGCCCTCCGGCGCCGGCGGTGAATCCGTTTGCCAACGTGAATATGGGGGACATTCTGAATGATCCCCAGCACTTGAAAGATCTCTGTGAGTATCTCACGGAGAAGAAAAGGCAGAATGAAGAGCTTGAGAAAGCCAAAGATCAGGCTTTCGACAGAGCTCGCAAGGCCAAGGGGAATGAGGACGACGACCGCTCCTATCATTCACACCCTGTTCGCCCCCAGGACAAAGGCAAGGGCAAAGCTGACGAGCACTCCCACAATAGCCACACGGGAGACTCGCATCACAGAAATTCGGTTTTCAACCGGATGGACGATAGAGATCGGAGGGCTCCTCGCCGAGTGCCCTTCAATGTGGATGGCCGACCAGTTAAAGCCGACCACCACCGAGATCACGCTGATAAGAGAGATCAGGGTGACCGAGTCTCAGCTCTTGATCGAGTGGGACCAGGGAAAGGTTCGCGAGCTCCGGCGAAGAGTTATCGCAGCCACCATTCTGACAGGCACTCTCCCAGGCGATCACGTCATGATGACCGCCCAGCAGCATCCCAAGGGAGTCGACGCGACGAGAACGTCGTCCCCAAGCCACAGACCGCCGAGGAGGGGCAAATCGCCCAGTTCCTCGCAACTCAAAATCTGATGAAGCAGGAGATGGAGGCCCTGCGAGCAGAGGTGGTCGCCTCGAAGCAAGGGACCACTCCACCAATCACTCTGCCCACACCTCCACTAAGTGTGGCAATTCTTACTGCCCCCATTCAGAGAAAGATACAAATGCCTTCCATGCCGGCATACGATGGTGCATCCGACCCCAGAGTACACTTGTCCAAATACTCCAACTATATGGCCTCAATCGGGGCAACGGACGCCACTCAATGCAGGAACTTCTCCCTAACTTTAGGAGACCGGGCTCATCGATGGTACATAACTTTGAGTCCCGGATCTGTCACCTCATTCCTTGAGCTGGGACAACAATTTCTGACCTACTATGGGTCCATAGCTGCTCGCCCAGCCTCAAAGCAACGTTTGGCGAACGTTCGCCAATCCCTGACTGAATCAGGAAAGGACTTCATCGAGCGCTTCGATAGGCTGGTGATCGATGGGGAGGCCGTGAACGATGAGACGAAGCTGATCTCAGTTGTTTCCGGTCTCAGGATAGGTACCAAGCTGTGGGAATCTATCCATCTTACTTTCCCCAGTTCTTATGCGGATTTCCGCACGAGGGCTGGGAATTTTATCCAAATGGAAGAGATAATGGACGCTGCCAAGGCTAACGAGCAGCCGGAGGCGTCCAAAAAGACAAACTGGCCAAAGAAAAATACTAACACTGGGGAGTCGTCCCAGCCCAAGAAGGCGACCACTCAAGCTGGCAGTGCTCGCCCAGCTAACTTCAGGCCTTTCGAGGAGTCTCCTGAGATCATCCAGTTTAGAGAATCTCTCTCTCTTGATCCCAGGGGCATTTTCAATGCAGTCAGGGGAAAGAATCTGCTCCCCCATGCCAAGCCTATGCATACGAATGATGAGAATCTGGATGGTAGCAAATTCTGTGATTACCACAACTCTATTGGCCACCACACCAACGGCTGCAGGGACTTGGTGAGAAATCTATTTAAGCTGTACAATGAGGGCAAGCTCGCCCAGTTCATCAAGGCTCCTGGCAATGGCGACAACAGGGGAAAGAAACGTCGCGACGAGGGCGACGACCTGCGCCAACATCTGAACCGTCCCAAGCTAACTCCTCCCATGCCAAACAACCCTGGTGGCGACATCGATAATGTGGGAGGAGCCTGCATGGTGATAGAAGGCCCGTTGGGAGGAACCCAATCTGGGAAGGAGCTGTCTGTTCGCTGAGCTCAGAGCGAGCAGCGAGCACTGAACAATGTGCACCAGGTGTGCGTCGCTCCGACTGCCGAGAAGCCTCTTTCTCATCAAATACTTTTCTCGGACGACGACCTGAACGGCGTGGTGCACCCGAACAATGATGCGTTGGTCATTTCGGGCAAAATTATGGGAACCAACGTCCATCGCTTGATGGTCGACACTGGGGCATACACCAACATCCTCTTCAAGCATACCCTGGATGCTCTTGGTGGATATGCGGATTATATCGAGCCTTGCGATGATATAATCGTAGGTTTTGGGGATACGCAAAGTCATCCCATGGGGAAAATCAGACTGTCCCTGGAGTTGGTATCGTCAAAAGAGCCTGAAATGCACCATGCTAGGCAGCTCGACTTCTTGATCATCGACATGCCATCTTCCTACAATGCTTTCCTCGGCCGTCCTTTCTTCAACGAGTTCAAGGCGGCCGTTTCTACTTTTTATTATTGTGTAAAGTTTCCAACCCCGGCGGGGGTTATAACCGTCAAGGGCGATCAGACGCGGGCGAGGGAGTGTCTCGTCCGTTTTGCAAAGCGTCATTCAAAGGAATCTACTATGATTGGCCAGTATATTGAGTGTCAAACACAAACAGAAAAAGTGAACTACTTGGAGGGTCTTCCTAGCAAGTACCGAAAGATTGAAATTGGGGAGTGCAGTCGTAGTTTCGACGACCACCAAGTGGAGGCGAACGAGCACGCCTCCATGGAAGTGGACGACCACACCCCAATGGATATCGACGAGCAGACAGTCCCCGACGACCAGTTGCCAGAAAACATTCCAGATCTGGAGCCCAGGCTAGGTTTTGAGCCAGAGTTCGGAATCGAGGACCCTCGTTGGAAGGAGCCTAAAGAGCGGGCAACTTCAGCGGAGGACCTCGAAACCATCCATTTAAACGAAGCTCGTCCAGAACTCGAAGTATTCATTGGTTCGAATTTACCAGAAAATTTGCGGTCGGACATGATCGCGTTTTTGAAAGAGAACATCGGAGCATTCGCCTGGTCGCACGAGGATATGGTGGGCATTCCAACAAATCATGCCTGCCACAGATTGAATATTGATCCAGCAAGGAGACCTATCACCCAAAAACGAAGGAAATTTGGGCCTGATAAATATGCGGCTTTGGCGGTCGAAGTCAAGAAATTGATCGACAATAAATTGATCGAGAAAACTGGAACTGACCCCGAGTGGCTGGCCAATCCAGTGCTCGTCAAAAAGGCGACCGGGTCGTGGAGATTATGTATAGACTTCACAGATCTAAACGACGCCTGTCCCAAAGATCACTTTCCGATGCCCCACATTGATCACCTAGTAGACAATACAGCGGGGCACGAGATGTTAACTTTCATGGATGCTTTCGCAGGCTACCATCAGATCGCGATGCATCCCGACGACCAGCGGCATACGGCCTTCATGACGGCCACCGAAATGTACAACTGGAAGAGAATGCCTTTCGGTTTGAAAAATGCGGGGGCAACATACCAAAGACTGGTAAATAAGATGTTTGAAAAACACATCGGCGAGATGGTGGAGGTCTATATCGATGACATCGTTGTCAAAACCTTGCGGAAAGAAGATCACCTACACCACCTCGCCATGACATTCGATATACTGAAAGAATACAACATGAAGTTAAATCCGAAAAAATGCAGTTTTGGTGTTAGCTCAGGAAAATTTCTGGGACACTTGGTTAGCCAGCGGGGCATCGAGGCGAATCCGAGTAAAATTCAAGCAGTCATTAACATGCAAAGCCCAAGGAACGTGAAAGAAGTACAAAGGTTGACAGGATGCCTTGCATCGCTGAACAGATTTATTGCACGAACGGGCGATCGTTGCAAACCTTTTTTCGATGCTCTGAAAAAAGGGAGGTTCGAATGGACCGATGAATGCGAAAAAGCTTTCGGAAAGCTAAAAGAATACCTTTCGGATCCGAAGGTCCTATCTAAGCCAGACCCCGACGAAATTTTATATCTATACTTGGCGGCCACTGACTGTGCGATCAGTTCAGTGCTCGTCCGAGCTGAGGGGAGCACACATCTGCCTATCTACTACGTAAGTCAAACACTGAGAGATGCGGAGTTGAGATACAATCCTATGGAAAAATTGGCATACGCGCTAGTCATGAGCGTCAGGAAGTTAAGGCAATATCTGTTCGACCACGAGGTGGTCGTCCTCACAACCTTTCCTCTTCGGCGAGCACTGCATCGTCCGGATACCACTGGAAGACTGTTGAAATGGTCGGTGGAAATCGGGCAATTTGGACTCACCTACGCACCTAGAACGGCAATCAAGGGACAAGTGCTGGCGGAATTCATTGTAGAGCTCACTTTCCCAGAGAAATTGGCCGAGGGAATCGAACTTCCTTGGTCACTGTTCGTCGATGGCTCGTCGACGAGCACCAAAGCAGGGGCAGGAATAGTCCTCACCAGCCCAACCAGACAGACGTTTGCTTCGGCGATCGAGTTCGAGTATCGGGCGACCAACAACGAAGCAGAGTACGAGGCTCTGGTCGCAGGAATCAAGATGGCTATGGCCGTGGGCGCCAGAAAACTGAAAATTTTTTCTGACTCTCAGCTGGTTGTATATCAAATAACGGGCGAGTACGAGGCTCGCGGCGATCAAATGATAAAGTATCAAGAGCTGGTGAAAGGATTACTCGAACAATTTGATCAATTCCACATCGAGCAAATCCCTAGGGAGGAGAATACGCAAGCAGATGCGTTAGCTCGGCTGGCCACTTCAGAGGGGGATGCAATATTTTCAGAAGCGACCATCACTAAAATTTCTTCCCCATCGGTGAACAGAGGTCAGATTTTGCAGGTGGACGCAGCCAGCGACGAGGACTGGAGGTCGCCGATCAGCAGGTACATCAAGACCGGTGAGCTCCCGGCAGATAAAGTCAAAGCAACAAGACTGCAGCTCAGGTCCGCAAGGTACACTATTATTGGCGACCACCTGTACAAACGGGGTTTTTCAATGCCTTTATTGAAATGCCTCGGGGAGGACGAAGCGAAGATCGTCATGCATGAAATCCACGATGGATCATGTGGAAATCACACAGGGGGGCAAGCGCTCGCTTTAAAGATCATGAGGCAAGGCTACTTTTGGCCAACACTGAAGAAGGATGCGATTCATTACGCCCAAGCGTGCAAGAGATGTCAAGCTTTTGCACCCGCTATTCACTCACCTCCAGACGAGCTCATCTCCGTCTACAGCTCTTGGCCCTTCGCGAAGTGGGGCATCGACATCATCGGACCTTTCCCGCCTGGCGTCGGGGGGGTAACTTTCGTAGTCGTAGCAGTCGATTACTTCACCAAATGGACAGAAGCAAAGGCACTGAAGACCATCACAACGGCCCAGATGACAAGCTTCATTTGGAAGAACATAATTTGCAGGTTCGGCCTACCACGAGCGATAGTGACCGACAATGGACGTCAGTTCACGAGTCAAGACATGCTGGATTTCTGCTCAGAGTGGAACATCAAGAAACTTTTTTCAACACCCTATCATCCACAATCAAATGGTCAAGTAGAGGCGATCAACAAAATCATCAAGCACACCTTGAAAGCTAAACTAGATGGATTGAAGGGCAAATGGGCGGACGAGCTGCACATGGTTCTGTGGGCATATCGGACGACCACGAGGAATTCTACTGGTGAAACTCCGTTCGCGCTCGCGTTCGGAACCGAAGCTGTCATACCAGCAGAGGGGCAGGTCCCCACTTTTCGAGTAGCAAATTACGACGAGCAGTTGAATAACAATGCACAGCTCTCCGACTTGGACTTCCTAGAAGAGCGAAGGCTAACAGCGGACGAGAAGAACGTGGTCTACAAGCAAAGGTCAGAACGCTACTACAACACCAAAGTACGTGCTCGCCAATTCACTATCGGCCAGCTCGTACTTCGGAGGGCGACGGAGCAGTCCATTGGCATACTTGGCCCGACTTGGGAGGGTCCGTATCGAATCACGCGCACACTCTTGAACGGATCATACGAGCTAGAAGATCTTGAGGGCAAGCCAAGCAAGTACCCGTGGAATGCGGTCAAGCTGAAGAAGTATTACCAGTAAGTGTTTAATTTCTTTATATTTGTATAATTTGTGTAATCATTTCAATACAAGTAACGTTTTAAATTTCCATCAAAGTTTAGATATTTTTAGACAAGGCTCTGCGTAGCCATCTAGGAAACAAAGACGAGCACTCTTTCTTAACGATGCTCGCAAAGTAGTGGCGACGACGATCACTACCTTTCCAAACAAAGAGTTCAACCGACGAATGGTTAACTCTAAAAGACGAGCACTCTTTCTTAGATGCTCGCAAAGGAAAGACGAGCACTCTTTCTTAGATGCTCGCAAAGGAAAGACGAGCACTCTTTCTTAGATGCTCGTAAAGGAAAGACGAGCACTCTTTCTTAGATGCTCGCAAAGGAAAGACGAGCACCCTTTCTTAAAGGTGCTCGCAAGAGTAGACGAGCACTTTTTCTTAAAAAATACTCGCAAGGAAAAACAAGCATATGAACAAAAGCAAATCAAAAAGAAGTATCATAACATAAATCGAGAAGCAATGACGAGGACGATCACTCAATACAAAGAAAATAAGCAAACACATCATAAGCAAAGGAGTTCTATTCATTAAAAAGCCTTGAAAGGCTGGAATTACAAAAGAGGCCTTAATGGCCGAACAGTACTAAGAAAAACAAAATAAAACAAAGTAAACTAATTGCCAGAGCATTCTCCTCGGCAGGAGCATCTTGCTCGCCAGTTACCCCCTCTTCGATCACAACCTCCTCGTCAGTAGGAGCACTCTGTTGTTGGGGCGGAGAGTCTTCAGGAGGATCCACGAACACCACCGGAACTCCCATAAGTCGAGGGAACTGGAGTCCCATTCGCACCAATGGAAGCAAGGGGAGCTCGGTGCCCGGCTGAGGATTCTCCCTCATAAGGAGGTCGTCCAAGAGCTCGCCAAGCGGAATCACATCCACTTCCGGATGAACATCCAACAATCGATAAATGAGCCCGTGGGCAGTGAGCGCCACCGATAACATGGCCACGCCCCCAGCGAGCTCATTGGTCTCATCTCGCTCTTCAGTCATGGCGACCAGCTCTTGACGAAGAGTAGCCAACTCTTCTTCATCCGCAACAGTTTTATTATTAAGAGAGAGTACCTCGGCTGATTTCATTTTGAGCTCGTCCTCGGCAGCCCTGAGGCGATCACGGAGACGTTCGACCTCTTGAAGATCTTCCTGATCCTTCTTTCGAATCGTCTCAAGTTGGGCCTCAGAATCGGCCAACTTTGCCTCAAGGTCGACCACCTTCTCGGAAGCAACCCCCAAGTCCCTCTCAACTGCGGCTTTTGCCTTGGCCATCTGGGCGAGCCTCGCACTCCTCTCCTCGCTGACCTTGCGGCTCTCGGCGATCTGGACGGAAAGCCTCTCGAGCGTGTATGAGGCACGAGCCATGTCGATGGCGGCTAGGCGAGCATTCTCTAGCGAGCTCTGGTTATGCACCTCGTCGACCAGAGTGGTCGTCAGCGATTTGGGCAAACACTTCATGACCCTCTGGGCGAGCGGATCCAGAGCCTCTAGATTGGCCACCTCCCGCGACCGGTAAAAGCCGAGGAGGTTGTCGTTGTAAGGCTCAATGACCGAGCTCGCGGCAACCCTAATAAAGAAAGAAATTTAGAAAAAGATACTTGAAATATTCTATAAATCTATTGATAAAAAGCTTACCTGGCAACTTTTGCGGCATCCCAGCCGAGCAGTGTGTTATCTCCTTGAGCCCTCTCCCCGGCGGACGTACTCGTCGCAGTCTCTCGCGACCGAGCAGTTCGGGGAGGGGGGGATACGACCGGTGCAGGGGGAGGCGAGTTACCCCTCGACGGAGGAGATCTCCTCGGCGAGATCCTCTGTTCGCCAGCTCTTTCGACCCTCTGCTCGGTAGCAATCGGGCGAGAAGTACCCCCTCGACCTGTCCGGGCAACCCTTTTTGGTGGAGCCCCTGAGGCCTCCGCCCCCTTTCTTTTCTTGCCCGTGGCATCAACTACCTTGCGCTCCCGGAGCATCCTTGCTTTTTGCATCATCCTGCTGGATAGAATGCGATCTACTTCAACAGTTGGGGGAAGGTAGGTGACAACCCTCTGAGGAACCACTACTGAGAAAGAAAAGCAAAGAGTTAATATTTTCTCAAAACTTGGCAAATTCACAAAAATCTTGAAAACATGTTAATACCTGGAGGGAACTCTCGAGTAAAGTGGTGAGGAGGTACTCTGAGACCTGCTCGCTCACGTTCACACTCCCTGTTCAAGAAGCGACAGGACCTCTCCAGGTAGCGACGATTGAGAACGCAGCAAACGTGGTATTGGAATAGAGGAGTGAGACGGTGCTCGGCAGTCTTCTTGCGAGCAGTTTCACCTACAAAATCGAGGAGTTAGTCAGTATAGAAAGAGCGAGCAGAAATAAAAATAACTTACCACGAATTCTTCGATATTCAGTGGGAATGGGAATGCGATCCGAGGAGCCATCCGGCCTCACCGGACTTTTCCAGTCCCCGGCTACCCACCACCAGTTGGTTTTCCAATCCCTAATCTTGTTAGGAACCCCTTCAATCAACTTGAAGTTATCTCGGCCCCTAACATAGTAGTATCCATGGCCCACCTGGTTTCCGGCCTCGGCCGCCTGAAGGAGATAGTCAATCTCTTTCGGGCTGAGCCATGTGTTTCGACATCCATTCTCGGCCGCCACTTGGCCGAACAGGGTAAGAATGCCGATCAGGTTGGACCAACTGTTCGGCAAAATTTGAGAAGGGGCTACATTCAAAAAGTGCAAAAAGTTGGAAATACTGGGGTGCAGGGGGAACCTTAGCCCTGCCTCCATCATGCCGATGTTGACGGCGACCATCCCTTCTGGCGGCTGGTCGGCCCTCTCATCTGGGCGAGGTATAAAGAAACACACATCGGCCGGCACTTGATATCTCTTCCTAGAATTTTCCAGCTGTGCCGAGGAGACCTTGCTCACATACGTACTTGCGTCATATTCGGTTTGGGAAGCTACTCGATACGGGCGAGGAGCCTCCCGAGGGGGGTATTCGCAGGAATATTTGTAATAGGACTCCCTCGCGAGCTCGTCGCCATCCAAATTCTCCCTACCACTCAAAATGTCCTTTATGCTTTCGGCATATTGGACGACCTTCTCAAAATCCTCGCGGAGACTTCTTGTCAAGGTCTCCTCGACCTGGGCAGATTCTATCTGTTCGCCCACTCCACGATCCAAACCTTGGTCGCGCAGATCTGAGTCAGTCTCGCTGCCAAGCTCCTCGACATCATCCTCCTCGGCATCATTGCCGACATCTTCCCTGTCAGATTCGCTGATATCGTCGACATCGACGACCACTGCTTTTCCCAAATTTCGAGGTCCAACACTTATAGGGTCGGGGGAGTGAATCCTAGAATCCGAGGAGGAGTCCCTCTCCAATAAAGCTAAAGCTAGACGATCTCCATCGTCGGAATTTTCAGAACCACCCACCAACGGCGGCGGACCACCGTCGGAACCACCACCAAATCCGCCAAAATCCATTTTTTCTTAAGAAATGGGGGAGAAAGAAGTTTTAAAGAAGAAAATGTGAGTTATTTACCTTGTTTATCGATCGAGAACCACCACAAACTCGCCGGAAAACTTGAAGAGAAACTTGAGAGAGAAGCTTGAAGAGATTCGAAAATGGCAAGAGGTAAAAAGTGTTTTGAAGAAGAGGGAAGCCATATTTATAGGCAAACATATGCAGGGACCATTTAGCAAAAAACGGGGTCAAAAACGCAAATTCCCCAAAAATTTTGGGTCATTTCCAAAAATGAGCTCGGCGAGTGGACCCCACGCGCGACCTTTGAGGTCGGCACGCGCCCCACGCGCCAAATTCAAATTCATTGCGCCGCCCACGCGCCTGACACAAGTCACATCCGTCATTATTAAAAGTTGCTTCGATTATCGTGCTCGGCGCTGGAGACGAGGCGACCGCCTCCAATTTACGTCATCAAGATCTCAAATTTGATTGTGTTGTCGAGGGCAATTATCACCATAAAAAAAGATGACCATACTGCTCGCCTTACCATTCTACGAATACGAAGAAAGGCGACCAGGGGGCAAATGTTATACCTAGTCAAAGAAGTCAATCTTTGACAAGTCAATCCTAGTCACCAGTTTACGTGGCGAGGACCAGTCAACAAAGTCTTGCGACGACTAGTCAACAAGACCAAGGAAATGTAATAATATAGATGTATTTAATATATTTAAGTGCTCGCCCAAAGATGTTGGCGAGCACATGGTTTAGTTAGCTGCTCGCCCAAATGTGTGGCGAGCACAGGTCTATTCATAGTTAGAAAATCTAAGTGTTGAAGCCTTGGGAGACAGCATGGAGCGTGGCGACCACACTCCTCGACATGGTCCTCCGGCGACCACCATAGCTCATCTCCTCGGCATATCGGCGAGGACGAGCACCAAAGGCGGTTTAGCATTAAATGCGCCATCAAATCACCTTTTCGGGCAGAAGTAAGGTCCAGTGAGGGCGTGCCACGTGTAAAGGACGGGCAGCCCCTGGAAACCACTATATAATGCCTAAAAGGGGCTGATTTGTACACAAGTTTCATTTTTTTCACCCAATCTCCCCAACCTAAAGCAATAAATACTCCCAAAGCTCTCAAGCTTTTAGCTTCTCCAAGAAGCTACACCACTGTTCTTGATCTTTCTTGCTTTGTTCTTCATAAGATCATCATAAACACTCCATTAAACACGTAATAAACCCCCGATCATTAATACATGTTTGTATCGTATCAAAAACAGTCCACAACCGAGTCAACCCGATAAAAGTGCGTACAACAATATATATATTTTTTTACAACCAAGCGTGGTGGTTTTGCCATTTGGAAATTAATGAATGGGATAGGAAATTTTGAAAATATGTGGCTATATAATTTTCGATCGTGATTATTATTTGAAAATTTGTAATTCTTAATTTGTGGAAGGAAAAAAACGGTTTTATTAAGTAATGTAATTTTGAATAGCAAAAAGAGTTTCGGGTTGTAATGTTGGGTTAGTAAAAGGAGGGTCGCAACCTTAAGAGTTAAGAGCGCGAGAAAATTAGATCTATATTATATTTTTTCTTTAATTTCAGGCTCAATTAATCCGACTAATTCATTTTCAGAACCATTTTTCAAAATACTCTAGCTTTTTTAAATAAATATTAATGGTTGAAAATTAATTTAATTTAATTTAATTTACTAAAAACAATAGTGCGCTATTGATAAGCGCTTCTTCTCTCGAAACAGTGAGACCACCGTCTCAAATGAAGCCCTGGCAATTGAATCTTTAATTTATCTAACAATTTTTGGGTTGGTCCGCTATGGTCCATGTTACACTTTTCAATTTTACTGACTTACACTTTTTGGTAATTGGTGTTGGACTTTTTAATTATTAAACTGTATAATAATATTTTTAGTAATAACTGAAAAGTGCAACACCATTTACCAAAAAGTGTAAGTCTAAAACTGAAAAGTGCAATATGAACTAGAGTGCATAACATGCACTCGGGTGTATACTAGACTTTACCACAATTTTAATACAATTGATTGATCTAATGTAATGTTAATTATATAATATAAGTGTATTTTCTAATGTATACATAAATTATTATTTTTAGAATATTCTAAAAGATAACTACAAAAAATATTTATATATTATGTTTAATAAAATAATCAAATTGATTTGTAGTTATTTATTAGAATATTCTAAAAAAAATTAATTTATCTATAAATTAGGAAATCTACTTATATATATTACATGGCTATCAAATCAAAGATAATTAATTCACCATAAATTTTTAGTTGGTAAGTGAGGCTTTAGTTTGTAAGTAAGGAGATATAGATGAACCTTATTTTGTTAAATGATGAAATATTAAGATATTTTGACAGATAGTTAAAATGTTCTTTTTTTAGAGGCAGAGTACTTCAAAATGTTATACGTGAGTATAATCAGCTCCACCTCATTTTGAGTGTCTTCGTCATGATCTTCAACATGAAATATAATGGTCATATTTTTCTAAATTTTGAATTTAATTAATAACTACTAACTAACGGGAAATGACACTTTTCTAAATTTTGAATTCAATTAATACTTTTCTAAATTTTGAATTCAATTAATTTTCTAAATTTTGAATTCAATTAATACTTTTCTAAATTTTGAATTCAATTAATAACTGCTGTAATTCTAATTTTGATTAAGCATTTTAAATTGTATAGATTTGGTTGTGCTTCGGTGGATTTGGGCCTTCATATCTTTTCTATTTTACACTTGCTATTTCTTTACTTTTTTTTGTTCATAATTTTGTTAGCATTCCATTGATATTTTTCAGGTATTTTTTAGACAACGTCTCACTTTGCCTCAAACAAGATATTGTGTACTACTATCATTTTAAAATAATCATTCACACAGAACCTCAATTTTCATTTTAAATTTTTTTAGCCATGGTGATAATATGTATTGACAACACGATTAATCGATCATGAGTATTGTGAAGTTGATGGAGATATTATTTTTCGTGTGTTTAATTAATAAGGGCATGTTTGCTTCATGGATTTAGGGGGGTTTAGTGATGAGTTTGATATGTAAACACATCTTCTCCCATGTTTGATTTCTCATAATTTTAAACATCTTGACACGTGTTTATAATTTGACTCGATTTTTATAAACTAGATTCCATGGGTCCCATTGGGTTTATCTAGCCTCCCCGGCCTTGGGTTTATCTAGCCAACCCACCACATCTAAACCCATCTTATCCCAACTCATGAAGCAAACATGCTCTAAGGGTTTGACTATTTACACCTCCATTTCGGAGAGATGCACTCCTCCGATTTATACACTTCCACAAAATCGGGTCACCCCCCTTAATTGTCATAAATACCCCCATCCATACAATTTCTATTACTATCCACCCCCAAACCCTAATTTTCTCCTTCATCCCAACCCTCACTGTTCTGTAATTTTTCCACCACCCCATCCGCCCGCCACCCACGTCCACCACCTGCCATGGCCCCCCGCCACGGCGGCCCCTCCCTCCCTCGTTTCTGTGAAGAAAAAAAAATCTGCTCCGTCCATCGACCGCGACAGCCCCCTCCCTAAAAAAAAAAATTGCTAACGGCCGCCCCCTCTTCCACGCCGTCGGCCCACCCAGGTTTGTCCGCCCCCTTGGTTGTTTCTGCAAAACCTTTTTTTTTTAAATTCGACCCTGTAATGTTAACCAAATACACTCTCGTCAACAAATTGTTGTCGACGAAAGTATTTGGTCGACATTACATGGTCGGATTTAAAAAATATACATATTTTTTCGACCAATCGTTTTCGACCATATTTACATCCGTCGATAAATCGTTGTCGACGGGAGTGTATATGGTCGACACTGGTTGGTCGAATTTTATAAAAAAAATTGTAATTTTTTTAAGTATATTTTAGAATTGCTGGATTTTTTTTAGTTTGATGGTCGTCGAAAATTGTGTCGACGGCGGTCGAAAGTAGTGGTTTAGATGAAAAGTGAAAGAAATGACAATAGGGGGGGTGCGTTCAGTAAGGAGGGTGCATCTAGTACACTGTATTTTAGTGAATGATATTTTTTATTTTTCATCCTATTATTATATTAATAAACTGATAGGAGGAGTGCATCCTCTGAGATAGAATAGAGGTGTAAATAGTCAAACCAATTAATAATCGTTTGTTTAATTAGTTGTTGGGCTTATTTGTTGTGGTTTATTTATTGGACTTTGTTTAGCATTTATTTTGGTTAGTATTAAACCTAGTATATATAGGTTAATGTTTGCAGTATGTACGCAGTTTTTTTAAGTTTTTTTTGGAAGGTAAAGGTGAAATTTATATTATTTCGAGTATTTGGAGTATTCAATATCCGTAAAATCAGTATACATATATATTTAGTTAACTATACATGTCCAAAGGACTCGTTCCCAATCATGATAAGAGCATCTCGATATACCAGAGTTTGAAATAATAGGGATTCATCCCAGTAGTGTATTATATATTGTTCCTCTCGTGTATACGCTTCCTTGCATCAGAAGTGATAATATGCATTGATATGATGCAGTACAAATCAATAGACTTCACCTACAGTTGCGAACATATAATTAAATTCAAATAATATAAATATATATATAACTAACCCTCATTTTTTTTTCTAAATACACTTTAACTTGATCAAATTTGATTAAGTATACATAAGACTTAAAAATAACTAAAGTGACTTTAAATCCCCAAAAATACCCACGTGTTATATAAATTTCTTCCACTGTCCCATAATATTTTTTACACTTTTATTTTCGAGAAAATTCTAATAACTTTCACACTATTAAAATAAAAAAATCATTTATAAACTCCACATTCACAATATCTTCAATTTTACACAAATTGACATTACTTTTAGACTCATACATTCACATAAGTCAACCCATTTATTTACTTTATATATAAAAATTTACAAAATTGATCTTCAAAACCAACTTATTATTTACTTTCTATGATATGAAAGTTGTTATGGAAAGAAGGAAATAATTCTTTATATTAAACCCATATTTTTTTTAACATGCATGGTATCAACGGTTTATTTCATTTTAAAAAATTATTTATAACGAGGGAGTCTCCGTCTGAATCTATCTATCGTCAATCTTGATTGATATATACTACACTAGTACACTTTTTAATTAATTATTGAGGTAATGTATAAATTTATTTAGATAGCTCATTTCATAAATAATTTGGATGAAAGGCCCAATAACACTATCCAGGGCCGCTCCTAGGAATATTTGGGTCTGAATCGAACTTTAAAAAAAGGCCCCATCCTTTCATATTTTTAATTTATATGAACTTATGAAAAAGAATGTAAAACAATTTTTAAAGGACTAACAATATATAATATTTTTACACATTTTAGAATTTCTAATTTTTAATTAATAGATTTTTTAAGATTTTAAGAGATTTTTAGTGTAATTATTATAATTTTTAGAAAATTTAATGAGATTTTTTGATTTTATTTTTAATTTTATGAGATTTTTGGAAAATTTTAATATTATTTTTTAATTTCAAATTTAAAAGTTGTAAATTAAACTATTTGTCCAAAATCTCAATTTTTCGACGAAAATGATGTAAATTGGACAAAAAATGATGTAAATTGAAAATGTGAAAATTTAAAAGATATAAACTGAATTAAGTCTTTATTAGCTTAATTTAAAAGATATAAACTGAATTTGGGACGAAAATGTTGTAAATTGAGACTTTTTTCTCCTAGTTTTTCCTTCCCTTATCATTCACTAATTCCTTTTACTTTATTAGCACTAATTCCCTTATATTAATATTTTATGTTATAATATATATATATATAAGATATCTTAAAAAATGGGCCCCTAAAAAATTGAAATATTCATAGGCCTGAATCGATCGCCTCGTTGACCTTACATTAGGACCGGACCTGACACTATCCTAAAAGTTATATACAAGCATTTCTTGGCATTTTGTATATGTATTTTCAGTAAACAAAGAATATACAGATCGTTTTTGTATTTTACTTTGAAATCCAAGACAAAAAACCTAGAGTTCGTAAAGCAAGAAAAAGCATGACATTTTTCTTCTCTTAAAGTTATATATATATATTAATTCAACGATGACATATTAATTCAAGCCAAGCACATTGTAATGGAGTAAAATAGTTTTGACCTTATAATAACACATTTTCTACTTTATAATATATAGCATAATATTTATGCTACTATAAGATTAAAAATATGTTAGTACAATATCAAAATTATGTTAGTACAAGGCCAAAAAATGTTATTACAAGTCCATAAATGTTCTGGAGCAAATTTGTTATAGTACTATTTTTGGACCTGTAGTTATACATTTTTAGCCTTATAGTAACAATATTTTTAACTCTATAGTAAACCATTCGCTTGCGACTTGCGTTTTTGAGTGACTCGAATCTGAGGTTATGATCTGCGAATTTTTAAAAATTGTCTTAATTAGACATATCACATATATATTTCATGTGTAAAATATTTCACACATGTGTTGCTTAAAAGACTTAATTCCAAATTAAGTTACCACGTTTCACTTATTAGCAATTGATTCGGGTGGAATTTACACACTTTAGATACACATGTGAAACTTATTTTGATGATTATTTCATTGAATTATGGATTGATTATGATGATTTGAGCCAAAATGAGAGAAAGGTTGTGTTTTGTCGATTTTGTAGGAAATACGATGAAATTTGGAGCAAAACACATACCATACTTCACTGGATCAAAAAGAGGAGTGCACCGTTGGGTTCGTCTCGAAAAGCGGAGTGGAATAGCCAAAAGAATCAAGTCAATCGGACACTCGAGGCGAAAGATATGCACAAAATAAGAAAGGGTCGAAGAGTGGAACGACCGAGCACGCGGATCGAGGAAGAGGTGCTCGATACCTAAATTTTGAGGCTGACCAAGAGCACGGCCGAGCTCATGCCTCGGCCGAGCTACATCCCAAGCCAAACTTCATGCCACGGCCGAGACGAAGGCTCGAGGAAGCAGCGCTCGATACCGAAAAAATGAAGGCCAGCTAGAGCACGACCGAGCTCAAGGCACGGCCGAGGCCAGAGCACGGCCGTGCCCCCCTCCAAAGCCATTTTTCGCATGCCACGGCCGAGAAGCAAGCTTGGTCGAGCTCCTCGAAGCACCAATACCCACCTTGCACGGCCGAGCTACCCCATTTTCGGTGCATTTTGAGTATTTTGGCCATTTTTTAGGGACTAACTTGCAATTCTTGCACCCAAACCCTACCCCAACACTATATAAGCCCTCATTCTTAAAATCAAAAGAACTTTTCCCCAATTCCTCAAATTCCACACATAGAAACACACAATTGGAGGTGATTTGACCATAACTTCTTCAATTCTTCATCAATCCAAGCAAGAAGGGCTCCAATAGCTTTGGAATTTCATTCCACACCACATTTTAGACTAAGATTTATATTTCTCTCTCTTTTTATTTAGTTATTTCATTTGGTGTTGTTTATTTGATTATGTTGTTGATTGGCTAGAACACTTTTGGTTCTAAGGCTTTGTAAATATTTGGATTGAAGTTTATGAACTAATTTCTTGCTTTAAATGGTGTTCGTCTCTTATTTGTATGCTTATTTCTCATTTGGAAGCATGTTATTATTGGCCATGATAATATGTTTAATCTATTGTTAATTGGGGTAGTATCGAGAGATTTATTCCATTAATCGTATGTAAGCATGCAACCCAATATTATTATGATCTCGAGAGAGGATTAGTTATTGGGAGGGAATTGAATGACCTTTGGGGCTAAATTAGGTGGTGTGATGTTTGTAATGTAGAGATATGAACTTATGTTGCATACTCCTTTGAATTAGTTATATCAAGAGATTGATTAATTCTTCTTTAGTGGTCAACCTTATAAGAGGACAACCTTAATTGCCATTTGAATGAGTTACAAATCATAAATGAATATCTAAGTATTGCAAATGCCTTGGAACCTATCTTCTCATCTTTGAGTTTACACGTTTACTTCTCGTTTCTTTAGTTTGCATGATATTTGATCGATTTCTCTATTACTCGTTTAATTGTTTACTTGTGACAACTTGGGTAGATAATTAGGGGTAATTGCTACATTTCAACCTTATCTATCACATCTATTTAAAATTCAATCGACAAACTCCACTTTTACACTACACCTCTCTGTGGGATCGACCTCGTACTTATCGCACTACAATATACGTCGTATACTTGCGGTCGTGTATTTTGGTGTTGCATAATACGTGAATCAAGTTTATGGCGCCGCTGCCGGGGAGGTTTTGTTGTTCTAGAGTGTAGGTCGATAGAGTTTTAGTCTAGACACTTTATTTGCTTTCATTATTCTAAAAAATCTAAAAAATATTTGTGTTTGTTATTTTGATCTTACTTGCAATTCTCACTCTCGTTTGAACTTTTGATAGACATGGCTTATGATCACACGATCTAGGAGGACCCAACAAGAAGTGTTACCTTCAGATCCGGAGATTGAAGCTAGTTGCCGAAGAAGGAACGTAGAAAGGAGAAGAATTGAGTTAGAAGCCATGAATAGAAGAGAGAATCCAATCGTGGAAGAGGCCGAGGAGAAATTTGAAAATCAAGGGGTTGATGGACTTGTAGAGCCAAATGGGAATGGAGGTAACCGACCTCAAAGAGTGTTAAGGGACAACTTTCACCGGAGAGTTGGAGAAAATGTTGGTGTAAAAAGAGATGGAAGGCCAAGGGAGGATGAGGAACCACAAAGAGTCTTGAGAGACCACTTCCATCCGATACCAAGGCCGTATGGAGGAGCGGGTCGGGAATCCGTGGATGCACACAACTTCGAGCTCAAGCCGGCCTTGATTGTCATGGTCCAAAACAACCAATTTGGTGGGCTTTCCAAGGAGGATCCTAACCTCCGCTTGCCTCAATTCCTCGAGATAAGTGGAACAGTTAAGATCAATCGAGTTCCACAAGACTACATCCATTTGCAACTATTCCCCTTCTCCCTCCGAGACCGAGCTAAGAAATGGTACCTCTCCCTTGATTTGAGGATCATTGAGAATTGGAACGATTTGGTTGATGCATTCTTGATGAAGTATTTCCCTCCGAGCAAGACTATCCAAATCCGAGGGGAGATATCTTCATTTAGGCAAAACGATGATGAGTCATTGGCCGAAGCATGGGAGCGCTTCAAAGACCTCATTAGAAGTTGTCCACAACATGGTTTTTCAAGAGACCAACTAATATGCTACTTCTACAACGGGATGGACCACCGAACTAGAGGAATGGTGGATGCTTCGGCCGGTGGAGGATCGTTGTTGGGGAAGACAACAGAGGAAGGTTACATTCTTTTGGAAGAGATGGCTAAGAACGGCAATCAATGGCCATCCGAGAGAAGGCAAAATCGAAGGGTAGCCTCCACTCAAAATTCGGAAGAAAGTGCCAACTTATCCAACAAAGTGGATAAGTTGATCTCTTTGATGACGGCCAAAGCACTAGTGGAGCCTAATGATGCACAATACGAAGAGGCCCATTACATGAACCAAAGAGACCGGAATTTTAGAGAAAGAGGTTGGGGAGAAAGACAAACTCATGGAAACTATCACCCTCCTAATCCGAACCAATATCATCCCGACTTGAGAAACCATGAAAATTTCTCGTATGCTAACCCACACATTGCCATTCAACCACCGTCGAACTTCAATACACGAGATGGTGTGATCGAGGAGTCTTCCTCAAAGCTTACCATGGAAAAAATGTTCATAACATTCATGGGAGAGACCAAGAAGTTCATGGGAGAGACGGAGAACTTCATGACAAGGACTTGGCAAAAGATTGAAAGCCAAGATGAGAAAATTGGTCATTTGGCAAATGAGGTGATGGGAATAAAAAATGATGTGAAAGCCATTGAGATTCAAGTGTGCCAAATTGCTAATATGGTTGGAAATCAACACAAGCCGGGTCGATTCCTCTCTAACACGGAGCTCAACCCCAAAGAGCAATGCAAGTCAATCAAGTTGAGGGCACAAGCTATGAAGGCCCCATGATGCCAAAGGAAGATGGTGAAGAGGAGAAACAAGAAAGGAAAGTTGAAGAGAAAGAAGGAGAGAAGAAGAGTGAAGAGGCAATCCCTCCATAAGACAAAGACAAGAATGTAGTGCCTCTCCGGCCCATACCCTCAAAGGTTGAAGAAGAAGGGTTTGGACAACAAATTTGCCAAGTTCGTGGAGATGTTCAAGAAGATCCACATCAATATTCCCTTTGCCGAAGCTCTTGAACAAATGCCCCACTATTCCAAGTTCTTGAAGGAAATCATGTCAAACAAGAGGAAAATGCTGGAGTATGAGACGGTGCACTTAACCGAAGAGTGTAGCTCCATAATTCAAGCTAAGCTACCTCCAAAGCTTAGGGATCCCGGATCCTTCATTTTGCCATGTGTCATTGGAGATGGAGGTACATTTAGAGCTTTATGTGATTTGGGAGCTAGTATAAATCGCATGCCTCTATCCATCTTTAAGTCTCTTGGGTTGGAAAAGCTCACACCGACTACGATGAGCCTTCAATTGGCGGATAAATCTATGACATACCCCTTGGGTATAGTAGAGGATGTATTGGTCAAAGTCGAAAAGTTTATCTTTCCGGTAGACTTTGTAGTTTTGGATATAGAGGAGGATAAGTACATCCCGTTGATATTGGGAAGGCCGTTTTTGGCAACCGGAGGGGCCATAATTGATGTAAGTAAAGGAGAGTTGGAGCTTCAAGTGAATAATGAGAAAGTCTTGTTCAAAATTTATAGAGCCATCAAAGTCTATGATGATGAGGATGGAGAATATGGGAACCCTAAGAGAGATCACTATCCAATGCCAATGGAAGAGAAGATGGAAGAAGAGGCCAAGATCAATTTTGTGAAAGAGAATCCCAAGGTGGAAGAAAAAGATTTGAAGATAGACAAGAAGGCCAAGTTTGGGGGAGTTTATAAAATAAACTCCCCCAATTCAAAAAAAGTTACTTGTGCAAGTTTGGGGTCGAATGAGGCATCAACTTCCTATGACATGATTGAAGAGCCGGATGGGCTAGCTAGTGGATGTTTCAATGGATTTAAGAAAGTTGGATGGGCAAAGAAGGTCAAGCGCAAGGATGATAAGGGGGTGACTTGATTATCATCTCAAGGAGAACTGTCCGGCATATGACGTTAAAAATAGCGCTTCTTGGAAGGCAACTCAAGGTTTTATTGCTTTCATGTTTTTATTACTTTAGTAGTTTTGATAGCTTAGTTTCTTTTGTAGGTATGAATGTAGAGCATTGTGGACATCATATCTTGGAGAATGAAGAAGGAGGCAAAACTAACTTTGGAGAAGGGAAGCAAGTGTAGCAATGGTGATCTTTAAAGAACATTGGATGTGCAAGGAGGGAGGTAACAACTTGTAGCCCCAAATTTAGAATTTAACTGAAAAATGCAAAGTATTGGACTACCATTGGGCCACAACTTAATTTATGAAGTAATACCTTCTTTATAATACATATGCGCGGCTCACACTCGAGTGCACAAGAGCCTCAATCTTTTTACACTTTTCCTTTCGAAAAAATTCTCAATAACTTTCACACTCTTAAAATGAAAAATCATTTATAAACTGCACCTACACAATATCTTCAATTTTACACAAAATGTCATTACTTTTAGACTCCTACATTTATACAAGTCAACTCATTTATTTATTTTATACATAAAAAATTACAAAACTGTTCTCAAAATCAACTTATTATTACACTTTCTTAATATGATATGAAAGTTGTTATGGAACGAAAGAAATATATATATAATTCTTTATATTAACCACCACCACCACCACCCCCCTAACATGCATAATATTAACGCCTAGATTCGTTTATGTCATTTTAAAAATCTATTTATAACGACGGAGTGTGTGACTGTGTGAAGTCGTCTGAATCTATCTATTGTACACTTTTAATTAATTATTTAGATAGCTCATTCCATAAATAATTGGGGGTGAAAGGGCCCAATAACACTATCCTAAAAGTTATATACAAGCATTTGGCATTTTGTATATGTATTTTCAGTAAACAAGGAATCTGAGGAAGAATATACAGATCGCTTTTGTATTTTACTTTGAAATTCACGACAAAAAACCTAGACTTCGTAAAGCAAGAAAAAGCATGACATTTTTCTTATAATATATATATATATATATATATATATATATAATCATTCATTATTATTTTGAAAAATGAATTAATGAAGACATATATATTCACGCCAACTACAATGTATATAGTTAGCACTATAGTATATTTTTTTGCTTGGTAATAGCATAATATTTATGTTACTCCTTCTAAAATTTTGCTCACTTTTTTTTATACATGTTTTTAAAAAATCATATTTTAATTAATTATAAAAAATATATGTGGAATATCGAGTAAATAATATTATTGATACATACTCAATTTTGTTAATAAAGAAAAAAAAAATTCAAAAATTAACTATTTAGATAAAATAAATATATATTTTATGAACCCATTTTTTGGTCTGAGCAAAATTTTACAGGACGGAGGGAGTACTACATTGTAGTTGCTCCGTAAATATTCTAGAGCAAATTCATTATACTATTTTTTGAATTTGTAGTACTACACTTTTTATCTTGTACTGTATTAGCAATATTTTGACCATGTAGTAAACTACCTGTTTGCGATCCGCATTTTTGAGCGATCTGAATTCGAGGTTATGATCCGCAAATTTTTAAAGATTATTTTAATTAGACATATTTTATGTGTAAAATATTTCACACATGTGTTGCTTAATTAAAAGACTTAATTTCAAATTAAGTTATCACCTTTCACTTATTAGCAATCGAATTAAAAATTATTGTTGTTTCTTTAAGAAAATGTCACGTCAGTAAGACATGTTAGATTCGGATACAAATAACTTTATGAGAAAAACTAATTTACAACAATATTTAAAGTTGACGTTTATTTGTAATTTCTAAAAAAATAATAATATTAGAATGCAAATTAATAAACTCTCAAATTAGTATATATGGGTGATGGATGATAATATGAATAAAAGTTTGATGCATGGAAGAAAGGGACATTCATATGATTTTATTTGTACCACTTTTAGTTTTCCACTTCTATTTTATTATTATTAGATTTATTGATCCGTGTTATGTTAAAAAAAAAAAAAAACAACGTCTTATAATAATGGAGCGACACATATGTGTTAAAAATTTAATAGGAATTTAATAGGATGAAACATCCGGTGGAATACGAAATGTGTAAATGAGGAGTAGATCAACACTTTAATAAGTCAACCTCCTAAAAATCGGCATGGGCTCTGCCATTCTTGATTCGTTTTTTTTTTTTTTCTTCTACAAAGTGATCAACTAATTATGTTAATTTCAAAAAAAAAAAAAAATAATAATAAGAGAAGATTCATATGAATATATTTTGTCTGGGAGTCGGACCACCTTATTTGTTATCCACAAAATTGTAGCTTAGTGGTTTTGCCATTTTGAAATTAATGAATGGGATAGGAAATTTTGAAAATATGTGGCTATATAATTTTCGATAAATACACTGATAATTATTTGAAAATTTGTAATCAGAGAGATTCTTTATTTGCAATCAACTAATGTAATTTTGAGTTGAAAAAAAGAGGAACACAATTTTAGAACGTGAAAGTCTCGTGAGATATATCTATTTTCGGGCTGTAATATTGAGGGCAGTAAAAAGAGGACAGCAATTTTAGAGAAAAAAAATTAGAACCATATTTTTATTTTGCAATTTTAGGCCCAATTAACTTGACTAACCCAATTTCAAACTAAATTAGTACATGTACGTCAGTGAGATCATTTTTCAGGAGACTCGTGTACTAAAATTTTAATTACAAATCTGGATTTAAATTATACTCCGTAGTATTTATATTTTTGTTGTCATATAGTTTATAAATCAAATATACAAATTTAAATCAATGTATTATGCACAAAATAGTGAATTCAATTATGTGCTTCAATTAATATTTTGTTCAATATTAAGCATTACATCTTGTAATAAATCAAGATTTGTCTTCAATAATAATTTCCTATTGATATTTTTAAGATTATAATAATGGATATATGAAATGTAATAACATTTGAATAAATATTCAATTTATTAAATTAGAGAATTATCAATCATATTTTGATTAATATTGTGGTGTATAAATATAATTGTGTACATGTGTATATGGCATTATTAACATAAATTTAATTTTATTACATCAATTAGATAATTCAATTGACTAGCATCATACTGGTTTAAATATCAATCAAACATACTAGCAAACATTTTTGTTATACTTACCAGAAAAAAAAATTATACAGTATATAAATCAAATAATCCAATATATCTTGGGTATTAATATTAGGTTATCAATTGTGAGATAAATCATATTGTTTTCCCCTTGGTAGAAGTTAGCTACATAATTACATCAATTAGAGAATTAGAGTGAATATATTCTAGGTATCTTCATCGAATCGAATTGGTGTTCGAATCCCATTAATGTAGTTCAATTGATCGAACCATATAAATCGTTTTGCAATTGTTCTAATTTCTTATTTTCTCGTTGCAAGCTCGGTTCTGTTAAAACTTAACTTCATATTTGAAGCTTCATTCCGGGTGTTTTATATGTTACTAAGTCTAACAACTGGCACCGTCTCTATGAAACGATTGCATCCATGGTACTAGACGAAACGATGTAGATGAGTCTCTGATGCCAAATCGAAAAAAAAAAAAAAAGTAGAATTGGTGAAGAAAAATAAAAGCCAAAACTTTGTGCATTAGGTGGTTGACGATCTAGCTAGATGGGAGAGTCAGTGATCATTGTTTGAATGAGAGGATTGTTGGGATATCAAACAATATTCATTGATATATATGAAAGGAAAGTTAAAATAAAAAATATGTGTACGCTCGTTCAGCCCAATACGAACATTATCATACCAATGTGAATGTTGATATCATTTACATGTACTCCATACATTATAATATCTAACTTATTTCAATTAAGGTGAATTGTGAAGGTTTAAAATATAAATTCGACTTCTACACACTCTTTTTTTTTTTTTTTTTTTTTTTGAAAAATGATATATTTCCTAAATAATAGTGGCATCCTTGACAGCATTCATTACAACCAAAACAGTTAACTTTGCTACTATTTTGTACGAAAAAGTATTTAGAATTTCCATTAATGTGTGGTGATCAAAGAAAGAAAGAAGTAGAACTAGGGCCACTCTTCATTGTAGAAGAATCCATTGTTGAAGAATCACACATGTCTTGTTAGCTCAATTATTAGCACAAAAAACAGTGAAATTTAAACAATAGTTGATGATGATGTTAGAAAAATGTTGTATTATTGTAGGTACTAGGATGATTATTGGTTGAATCAGATACATTCTCTGTAGCCACCCACCAACACCACCCCACCTTTGCACTAATTCTAATATTGCCTCCAAAATACTCCAAAGAGCTAAGATAAAGGGTCTAAATGAGTCAAGTCGAGTAGTGTCAAACTTGAACTCAGCACGATTAAAAAACTCAAAGCTTGAAACTCAGTTCAAACTCGATCGACCTTAGCTTTTGTTGAACTCGATTAGGTTTGCAAGTTTTGTAATATAACACACCTATTGTGTTGTTGAGCTCGAGCTCGAATTTATTAAATTGGAGTCGAAATTTTTCTCGAGTGGACATGCACTTTTGTTCGAGTTTATTTTGTTAAGTCATTGTGGGTACCGGAAGGACCTCAGTACTCACATTAGTATAATATTGTCCGTTTTAAATCAAATCTTTACAAATTTATTTTTTTAGCTTTTTTTAAAAGGTCTCATATAAATTGAGATACTAGTAAATTTTTATATACCTCACGATCCTTCAATATTTATCCTATATGAAATATTGTTTCACAACCCAACAATTTCGAAAGTGCAACTCTACTGCATACATCACCCAAAAACCGGTTTCCAACGGCCCACATCAAATTTATTTGTAGACAAATTCAAGACCTCACCTCATGCAACTTGGTTAATTTTTTGCAATTTGTAATATCATACCAACAATGGAGTAATATTACCAAGTTTATAAAAAGATATTATAAAATTTTCCACACAATTGAGGATATTTGTGTGTGAGATATTATTTTATAAGCATAGTAATATTAATTGATAAATAATGTGTTATTACAAATTAAAAAAAAAAAATTGCATCGAACGTGCAAGTGTGACTCTTATTTGTAGACTTGTAGTATTATATTTGAATCGTGTAGATGCATGACAAGTATATTATGAGATTCAACAAGGTGGAACATGAAAAATGAAACAAACTGAAATAATTTCGTCTCATCTAAAAGTCCGAACTTGTAGAGAGGTGGGGAATTAATTCTTGTATATTAATTTCTAACACTTCCCCTCGCTCGTGGGCCGGATTAACACCTCTTACCCTTTTTGGGGAGGAAGCCCATCGAGTGGACAATTAAATGGGTGGAGTGCTTTCAACAGGAATCGAACCCAGGTCGTTTGCCCGGTTTGCTCTGATACCATGAAAGAATTCTGTCTCATCTAAAAGTCCGAACTTGTATAGAGGTGGGGAATTAATTCTTGTATATTAATTCCTAACACAAACAATTAATGATTTTAATTAATTGATCACATACGTATATATATTTCAAACTTCAACACAATTATGCGCTAAAATCATCATTACATGTACAGTTTGATTTTTGTGACAGTCATAAGCGTGTCTATGAATATGTTAAAAAGCTAAATTTATATTATTATTCATTAATATTCAACAAATAATTCAATATTATAATACCATTTCCATTAGAAAAACACAAACAAAAACACATTGATGTGTCATTGTTAGTCGCAAGATGTGGGAGTCAATTTTCATCTACACATTTATCGTGGAAATAGAGGCTTTATCAACATATATATAGTGTTATAAGTGTTGTATAAATAAATAGTGTGTATATATAATTCTATCTAGTAGTGAAACGAGAGTGGTATTCTATCCACTATATCACCACCAACCTTTGAAAAGAAGACTCATCGACTGAAAAACTTAATATAGGTGAATATTTTTTAATGAGATTTTAACTCAAGAATCTAAAATTCTGATACCATGAAATAATTTTATTTGTTCATCTAAAAGTTCAAATTTGTAGAAAGATATAAAATTAATTAATTTATATTAATTTCCTAACATTCTCGCTCACTAGTAGATCAGATTATTGTTTCTATCCTCGGGAAGGGAAGACCATCAAATGTACAATTTAATATGAGTGATTGAAATTGCTCATTTTATTTAAGAAATTTTGAGGGAAAAATCCAAAACAATAATAGTATTATATATGTGATCCAAGTAAAAAGTAGAAACACACAAACCACATCAAATGTGTATCAAAAAAAATCCAGAGAACGGTTTGCAAAGCACTCAACATATATATTTTTAAATGGATTGTCATTATCCCAAGTATATGTGATGTTTCCTATACTTGAAAAGTCAATATCATATCCATGCCGGATTCATTACCTTAGGATTAGCTCAATATTCAAGGAGGGATTCTAAAATAAAATTTCTATTCAATATGTAAGAATACACTCAATTGTGTGCATGCTAAATGATCAAAATACACATTATTTACATATGATTCAATCTAGACTAGTTAAAATATTCATTCGAGTCTAGTCATAGATACCTCAACATATCTACTAAATGTGACTTTAGCGTATGTGAATGATTTGTTTTAGGTCAATAAATGCTACAAGAAAACTGACTTTAAATGACATAAATCATGTCATTATAGCTTCTCTAGCTAAAATTTTTTAATGACAGAAATTTACTTTTAATGTCAGGTCTCAATTTTCTGTCACTAAAGACTTTTAGCTAGAGAAAATTGAAAAACAATAATGAAAGAATTGTGTCACTAAAAGTCAATTTTCTTATAGTGAAATAAACCAATTAATACTGAAGGTTATATTGTTCAAAGATAACTAGACTAAATGTGAAAGAAAAAAGATAAATGAGCCGCATGTGCATCGTTGGATGAGATCACTTATTCCAATTTTAGTGCTCCATATCTTATTTCATTATCTGAATGATTGATATGTGTCATATTAAAAAATAATCAACGTTCTATAATATTAGGAGCGACACGTGTTAAAAATTCAGTAAAGTGAAATATCAGTGAAACACAAAAAGGTGAAATATTAATGAAATACAAAATGTGAAACAGGAGAATCGAGGTGAATTGATCTTATAATATGACCACACTTTTTCATTTCGGTTAATAAAAAATAATAATGGTCATTTTCATGGGGCTCATGAAATCCAAGTTGTAAACATTGCATTTAAGAATATTAAAACCTTGGTAGTTGGTTGTAAATGCTTCTTGCTTGAGAAAAGGTAGCATAATTTCTTAATCAATTATTCACCAAGTGGATTTCCCTTGATACATATAGAGGCATGACTAAAGATTGCATTTGTCTATCTTAAAGGTTTGAATAAGTTCCTTGCACCTTCACTATGCTGAAATTATTGATTGCAAATTAAGTGGTAGACTTTAAGGAGTTAATTATATAATTACTATTTAAAAAGGTAAATGGGTGAATCTAGCCGTATATGTATTAAAGTCTTAAAACTCACGCTCACATGCACGTCTTGAGTTTGATTCCTGCTTAAAATAATTTTATTTATAGTTTGACAAAACCCGATGACTGAGAGTTGAATGACAAGAGTTCAAATCTAGCCTAAATTCATTTACATTTATGCATAATTTTTTGAAATAGATTTACACCGTGTAAATAATTCGTTGTAGATTTACAATGAATTTATGACAAATTAGTTCGTTATGACTAAGATGATTTATGGACGAATTTTCATTATGGGCCAGATGATCCATCAACATATTTTAAAATATCGTCTGCATGTAAAAAAAAAAAAAATTAGTGACCAGACATAATTTTCGTCGCAAATATTTTCGACCATTGAATCTTGTTTTTACTCATCGCAAATAGCGATTTACGATAATTTTGCATTGATAAATTAATATAAAACCGATTTAATTGTCGTTTTTATATATAGTGACTTAATTAAAGTTCAAAAAACGTAACATGACGATTAATGGTGGTATATTGGACACATATTAGTGGTTGTTTTAACTTTAATGATGCTCAATAATTGTAATCATCTAAAACGAATTGGGATTCTCAGCCACAAATTAACGAGTAGGTTTTATCTAAGAACTTTTTAACTTGAGAAGGTATTTTCGCGACAGTTAATTAGAACATGAAAAAGTTCCTTAATTATATATGCTTTCTAAAGTTGGTGATATGATTGCTACAAACTTTTGTTAGCAATAAATAAATTTATGGCTGGAAAATTAAGGAATGAGACTCGTGTAAAACACGAATTCTTAAAATAAAATGTCTTTATTTTCAGTCTGTTTCAAGATTCTTGTGAGGCACTAATGCCCAAACCAAAATCGATTTTAGACAAATAATTCAAGTTTAAAAATTCAAATAAAATCAATGTTGTAACCATCTGAATAATGGCCACTTTAATCGGGTTCTAAAATTCAAATCCGGACTGTTAGTCTGTTACCAACTCCGGAGAATAAAATTGTGACAAATTTTCGATCAAGATTTGGAACATAACTTCATAATCAACAATCTAAAAGTGGGACATAACTACAAATTTGAATGAATTTTTATTCACAAACATTTTCTAACCACAATTTTCCTTTGTCCCTCGAAAAATTCAGACGGATAATGTCTACACTTTATAAATTTTAAAACATAATATATTTTTAATCTAAGTTATCAAACAACCTTATAGATGAGATAGAGTAAATTTAAGTTTAATTTAATCTATCAAACATTGGTCTAAGTGGATTAAAAAATTAATTAAGACATGTTTCACGACATTTTCTCACACTACCGTCTCACATAATGATTTTGCATTACTCCCTCATATTCAAAATATATGTTATCTTAAGATCATGCACACATATTAAAAAAATAAAATATTTTTCATGTTACTCTTAATTAATTATTGTACATCTCATAAAAAAATATTTATGTAAATATTTAGTGATCTTAAAATTAAATTTAGAAGATATGCAATTAATTTGGAGTTGGTCTGCTATGCACTCGAGTGCATGCACCCTAGTCCATGTTGCACTATTCAGTTTTACTGACTTACACTTTTTGGTAAATGGTGTTGCACTTTTCAATTATTAAACTGTATAATAATATTTTTAATAATAATTGAAAAGTGCAACACCATTTACCAAAAAATGTAAGTTAGTAAAACTGAAAAGTGCAACATAGATTAGGGTGCATAACATGCACTCGATGCATACTAGACTTTACCATTAATTTGTATTAATCCATCATATGCATGCCGAAATAAAATGTTTTTATATAAGATTGCAAAAGTGTAGAGTCACATAATCCATATCCATAATTCCCTGAAAGAGACCAAAATGAAATAATGAATTCCCCACTTTCAATTAATTAAATTCTTTTTTAGTCAAAATTTGCTCATCATACTGACTATTTTCCACAGTAGCCAAAGTTGGTTGACGAAAAACGAGTCTATTCGTATCTTGCCGCAACGGTATGACAAAAGCACGAGCAAAATAAAATAAGATAATCGAGTTGAGCAATTTATTGAATTTTTTATCGAATCTAATTCAAACTTAAAAAATTTAAATTAAATCGAACTTCGAACTCAACACTACTTGATTCGTTTACATCGTATATATTTATACATGCATCCCCATATTCAATTAATCAACAATACTTTACAATAATAGTTTCTTTTGAAATGTGAGTGTATAGTTGTTTTTCTTCACACTTAATTAACAACTTTCAGAATATTTTGCATCTTTTGATGACATATTGTTCATTATCAATTCAATAATTTTTTCGTTCGTATGTGATTTTATGAACTACTACATTATTCTCACTAAACCGATGACAAACTGTAAAATGTATATGTGCTTCACGTATGTACATTTCTATCTAAAATAATAAATATTCTTTTATCGATAAATGAATATTTTTTTTGGGTTATGGAGGTTTAACTGAATTATATATTAATTTGAAAGTGGATAATTTTGATCATTTTTCACTATTATACTCGGCCTTATTGGAGCCCTAGAGCCATAACAACCTTTGGAAATTGTAATAGCCATTTTTTATTTTGTTTTACCCCCTTCTGTATTTATTTCTTCTGTAGCTATTTATATTAGTGGTTCAAATAGTAAATTAATTATTTTTTTTGGGTATGTGAAAAATGATGTCAACCACCATTATTAGAAATCCCAACCAAAACGCGCAACACCAATCCGACCACAAAAGAAAGACCAATAGATATGTCGACAAGAGTCTAGGAGTGTCCGGTGGATTCGGTTAACCGTATTAGGAATATATTTAAAGTATTGTTTATATATTCTTATGAAGGCCCATCTCATGTCACTTATGTGCCCTATCTATTAGCCCAATTAGATTAGGTCAAGATTATACCTCTTGTACATTCATTTGTAAGTAATCAAGAAAATATATCTCTCATATTCTCTATATGGTATCATCGAGTCACTTGGCTCACGCCTGATCCAAACCCTAGCCGCTGCTGCCTTCATCTCTGAAGTGCCGCCGCCGCCCGTCTCAGACGCCCAGCTCACTGCTGCTCTTCCTTCTCTCCGCTTCTCTACTCCCTACAATGGCCACTCCATCTCAGTCGCCCTCACTCATCGCCTTTAAAGGACTTGCACAAATGTCCTTAAAACTCACCTCTACCAACTATGGAGCTTGGTCCTTCCAGCTTCGTCTCCTCCTCACAGGACATAACTTCTTTGGCTATGTTTTGGGCACGCATCCATGCCCACCTCCCACAATCCCAGCCGTCGATGGCACCACCACCACCACCATTTCTAATCCTGCACACGACTTGTGGGTGTGTCAGGACAACCTCATTTTCTAAACCCTGGTTGGATCCATGTCCCCGGAACTAATTCCCTTTGTTGCGCGCATCGACAAAAACCTCCTGCGAAGCCTAGTCGATGCTTGAGAGCATGTATGGAAAACCCTCAAGAGGCCGCATTCTTGCCCTCAAAACTAAATTTCGTTCTCTATCCAAAGGTGCTCGCCCAATTTCTGACTTCCTCATGGAAGTTCACTCCGTGGTCGACGAACTTGCTCTCCTCGGCGTTACCTCTGACGCCGAGGACGTCACTCTCCAGGTCCTAACAGGTCTTGACGAATCCTACAACGACATCGCCAATGCCATCCAAGCTCGTGAACACCCCATTTCCTTTGTCGAGCTATGCGATAAGCTTCTGAGTGTCGAAGTTCAAATTGCCTCGCGACCGTCTTCGGCCTTAATCCCTGCGACCGCTCTTGCTGCAGGTAAATCGCACCATCACTCCTTGCGACCTGACCCAAGGTCTAGATCCCTTGACACTCGTTCTCGCCAATCCACGCAGAGGCCATATCTTGACACTTGCCAATACTGCTGAGCATCGGGCCACACTACTCGGACCTGTCCTGATATCCCTTCAACACTATCACCCTCTGCTCCAAATACAGGTCATCGCCGACCACATGTCCAAGGTCCCTCCCCTTCACCATCTTCCCGACCACACAGGACAGATGCTCGCCCTGCCTACTCGGCCCACTCAGCCTCCTCGGCTCACTCTGCCGACCACTGAATTCTTGATTCTAGTGCCTTTCACCATATCACTAGAGACCTCGCTAATCTATATGTACACTCGCCCTTTGCTGGGCCCGACAATGTTGAAATCGGTGATGGTAAAGGTTTACACATATCTCACACTTGCTCTATGCACTTTACTCATCTCGACTCTCTCAAATTTTCGAATGTCCTGGTCGTCCCGCTCATTTCGAAAAACCTGATTTCGGTCTCTAGTCTTTGTCGTGATAACAATGTTAACATTGTCTTTGGGCGATCTTCTTTTCAGGTGCGGGATGGTCATTCGGGGAGCATTCTCCTAGTTGGGAGTCGTATCAATAATCTGTACGTCTTGCCGACACGGATCCCCACCACCACCTCTCCGCAAGCCTTCACCACCCAGCATCTTACGACCACCACCTGGCATGCTCGCCTTGGCCATCCATCAACAAAAATCCTTGCTCACACCCTGTCCAAGCTTAATGTCTCTAGTGCTCCTTCAAAAAATTTCAATTGTAACTCTTGTTCATGTATCAAAAGTCACAAGCTACCATTCTATGATTCTAGCATTATCTCTACTAAGCCACTTGATATTATCTTTTCCGACGTCTGGTCGTCCCCTGTCTTATCTACTGAAAACTTCAAGTTTATATTTGTTGACCACTTCAGCAAATACATATGGGTCTACCCTCTAAAAAGAAAATCTGATGTCCTGCAAACATTCATCACCTTCAAAACCCTTGTTGAAACCTATCACCAAACAAAATCAAAACCGTCTACTCTGACAATGGTGGAGAGTTTATTGCTCTTCGTTCTTTTCTCCAATCTCATGGAATCTCTCACCTTACCACTCCACCACACACTCCTGAACACAATGGTATGTCCGAACATCGCCATCGCCATTTGGTCGACACTGCCCTAGCCCTCCTCCATCATGCCTCCATGCCACTCACATACTGGCCATATGTTGTGTGCTCGGCTGCCTACATCATAAATCGACTACCCAAAACCAATCTCAACATGCTATCTTCTTATCAAAAACTCCTCGCCCGCCCCCCCAACCTATCCAAACTCCGTGTTTTTGGTTGCCTTTGCTACCCATGGCTTCGCCCTTACACCACCCACAAACTTGATCCTCGCTCTACCCCGTGTGTGTTCGTCGGATACTCACTCATACAAAGTGCCTATCTCTGCCTTGACCTTTCCACCAATCGAATCTACACCTCACGACATGTCTAATTTGTCGAACATTCCTTTCCCTTTCTTCCAATCCCTTATCCCAACCGATCACCATCTGACCCTACAAACTTCACACCTTCCTCCTCCCACATCAACTCTTCGCCCACCTTTATCTTGACCACACCCACCAATCCTGCTCCCATTAACCCAGCTCCTATCCTCGCCCCTGCACCTGTGCCGACCACTCCTAACCCTGTCGATCACCAGGAGGCAGATCAACCTCTACCTCCACAGCCGACCACTTCGTCTACTAACCCACAGCCAACCACCACTGCGACCAATACCCCCGTGCCGACCAATGCTCCCCCGCGACCACCCGCATCTCGCATGATCACTCGCTCTCAAAACCAAGTGTTCAAACCAAATCCAAGGTATGGTCTCACACAACACTCTCTTCTAACATTGAACATAGCTGTGTCTCCCAGGCACTCAAGGACAAGCATTGGCGGGACGCCATGTCCACTGAGTTTAATGCTCTTCTCCGAAATGGAACATGGGATCTAGTACCCCCGGCGACCACTCAAAACATTGTTGGCTCCAAATGGTTGTTTCGTATCAAGCGAAACCCAGATGGCACCTTGGACAAGTACAAAGCTCGCCTGGTCGCCAAAGGCTTTCATCAGCGACCAGGTGTTGATTTCACTGAAACCTTCAGTCATGTGGTCAAGCCCGCTACTGTGCGAACTGTGCTGAGCATTGTTGTCACCAATGACTGGCCTCTTCGCCATTTTGATGTCAATAATGCCTTTCTTCATGGCGAGCTATCTGACACGGTCTTCATGGCCCAACCTCCAGGCTTCAAAGACAAGATATTTCCCACTTATGTCTGCAAATTACGTAAGTCCATCTATGGCCTCAAACAGGCTCCTCGCACCTGGTACTATGCTCTTCGCACATTTCTTGAGGAAATTGGATTCACTCCTACACACTCTAATAGCTCCCTATTTGTCTATAACAAATCTGGAGTCCTCGCCTATTTTCTGGTTTATGTGGACGATCTTATTTTCACAGGGAACAACTCGCCCTTCCTCTCTAAGGTCGCTGCCGAGCTAAGTTCAAAATTCTCTGTGAAAGACCTGGGTTCCCTCTCTTACTTTCTTGGTGTTGAGGTTCTTCGCTCCAGAAAATCTTGCTTTCTCTCGCAACGCAAGTATACTGTGGATCTTCTTACTCGCTACAACATGATTGACTCCAAGCCCGTACAAACCCCACTATCCACTTCTGCTCGCCTAACACTCTCTGATGGTACGTCCCCCACTGACTCCACTCAGTATCGCCAGGTGCTCGGCACCCTATTGTACCTTCAGCTCACCAGACCGGATATTGCCTTTGCTGTCTATAAATTATCCCAGTTCATGCATGCCCCCACCATCTCTCACTGGAATGCCGCAAAGCGACTTCTTCGCTACCTCAACGGAACCAGGGATGTTGGAATCAACATAACCCCCTCCTCATCCTCCACACTACACTGCTTCACAGATGTCGACTGGGCAGGCAACCATGATGATCATACCTCCACCAGTGCCTTTGTGGTCTTTTTAGGAGCAAATTATATCTCATGGTCATCCAAGAAACAGAAGTTTGTTGCTCGCTCATCAACTGAGGCTGAATACCGAGCTATTGCCTCAGCTGCCTCTGAAGTACAATGGCTGACATCCCTGCTTAAAGAACTCCACTTTACCATTCCCCAAGTACCAGTTATCTACTGCGACAACATTGGGGCCACCTACCTGTGCTCGAATCCTGTGTTTCACTCCCGCATGAAGCACATTGCCATTGACTTCCACTTTGTTCGAGATCTCATCAAATCTGCTCGACTCCGTATCTCTCACGTCTCGTCTGCCGACCAGCTTGCAGATGCCCTCACCAAACCTCTCTCTGGTGCTCACCTCCAACTTCTTATGTCCAAAATTGGACTATCCTATGGTACTCCATCTTGAGGGGGCATATTAGGAATATATTTAAAGTATTGTTTATATATTCTTATGAAGGCCCATCTCATGTCACTTATGGGCCCTATCTATTAGCCCAATTAGATTAGGTCAAGATTAGGTTAAACTCCTGTATTGTATAAATACCTCTTGTACATTCATTTGTAAGTAATCAAGAAAATATATCTCTCATATTCTCTATAAACCGAACCGATCGTAATCGTAAACATAAATATAAAATGGTATTTTTAAATAAAAATTAAACTGTATTTATAAAAATCATTTGTTTTGAAATTGAAATATTTCTCCCTTTTTTTCTTACACACGAATTCTCAATGGATGGAAAATATTCACAATAGACAAAATACAACCACAATGCACGAAAAATCCAAATAGACAAAATACAATTTCAATAAGCAAATTAAATACAATTACAAGCTGCAAAAACTAGCCAATGCATTGAAATATTTCTCCCTTTTATTGCACTTCACAAATCCTTCATGTAACGTGCAAGGATGGGGAAAATTCGATTTAATACAATATTGAAGAAAAAAAATCAACACATTTCGATTTATCACTAATATATAATATATTTCAAGAATTTTTTATTACTATTTTAAAATAGAAATAATAGTAATACAACTATGATTTTTTTTTTTTTTTTTGAGAAATAGGATGTAGTGTGGTATGGAATTGTCTCAAAACAATACCAAATCCAAATGATAAATCAAGTACGCAATGAAATGAACAAGTAAGAACAAAACACATGATTTTACGTGGTTCGATCCAATTGATCTACGTCCACGGAGGACAGAGGTTCTCTTTACTAGTATGAGTAAGAGTGTTACAGATTACATGTATGAATCTCAAGATCATCTTACTACTATGCACTAAGGTCTAAGGGTTGTATTTATAGAGATGTAATGACCATATGAACTACCACAAACTAATTAATTACTAACTGCTCTAATAGAAATAACCGCTAGAAACTAATTCTGGAACAAACTGAATCAGAAGACTTGACTTAGTTGATATGCCTATCAGCCGATTTGGACCCAACTCTGCTGGTACAGACTAGCAGACAAAGACTCAGTAGACTTGTCCTAAACCTATTCAGACTAGATGCCCCAAGATCAGATGACTTAACCTTATCAGTTGAGTAAACCTTACTTAGCTGATCTGATCAGACCAGACGACTACAACTTCTCTGACAACTTCAAATATTACATTACTTCTAACATGTTGATATTGGGTAAAGGGGGCTTAGGGGGCAATAAAAAGAATTAGCCAATTAGGTTGAACAATATTGATATTACTTTTTAATATTTTCTTAATATCAATTGATATTTATCAGGTGAACTATATATTAAAAAATTAATATATAAGAATTAATTTTTCACCTCTTTAGAGGTTCAAACTGTTAGATGAAAAAAAGAAATCATTGTATCAGAGCTTTCAGACTCACGACCTCACGTCCACACGTTTAATAATTCTCCACCTCTTGTGAAGGATTACAAGAAAGTATTAGTTAAAGGAGTTGTAACTTCTATTTTAGTAATTGTAGCTTCTCTCTTATAAACTAGTATTCGATTCCCTATTATATAGAGAAAGGATGTGAATCATTTTGATCATTTAATTTCATTTTCAATTCAACTACTATTCAATTTAAATTCTATATATTTCTCACTCAATTTAATTTTTTCTTATTATGAAATTTTACACTTCTCTGCAAGTTCTAACTTTTAAATGAGATAGATATTCTTTCATAAAAAAATATTTTTATTGTACTTTTTTCAATAATTCGCAAAAGGTATAAAAAAATAGTTTTGTTGATTTTTTAATCAAAATTGTTTTGTTGACACATCTCATCGTTGTATCAGCCTGCTCATATATAGGCACTGAAAAATACATTTGAAAGCAATGTTTACAGTTCTAAACATTCGGTTAAATTAAATAATAACAATTAGCAGCATTAATCATGCTGCTATTACAAAAAAATTAGTAATAAGGAAGCTTAAAGAGTTTTTGAGAGAGTCGTCTCAGCATTGCCAATCATTCAAAATCGATTGTGACAAATTTGTAGTTTTTGATCATACTACATTAATAAATTGTTTTAATTAGACCTAGGAGTATGCTCCAATCCACTTTAAGTTTGATGAGGTTCGAACAATTTTTAAGGGATCAGTCAGTTTATACATTGCATAAAATTTTGATTTTATACGACGTCCCTACAAATGAAGAGTGAGATTAGTCGACCTTCGAATTAGTTGATTTTTAAATCGAATATAGTTACATAAAAAATTACTTTATTTATTTATTTATTTGTGTATGTGACTCATACAACGCCAAAATTAGATGAATGAGACACGTGGATGAGAACAATTAACAATATAGATGAAATACCGTTTCAATTTTATATATAGTATCATCACCAAACAAATTTCATATTTTATACTCATTATTTCATCTTCATATACCCATGAATTAAGTTTCAATTCCAAAAGTAGGAGTGGAAATAGTTCGGGTCACTTGACAGGGCCTACGATCTAGCTTATTAAGGACTTTGTTAGATTTGATCTATTTAAAAAAAAATATTTAATTAAGTAGGTTGGACTTAGACTTTATATAAGGTCTTATAAACCTAACCGATCAACCTATTTAAATTATATATAAATATTTATATATATATATATATTTTTATAATAAATTATTCTAAAATTTATTACTAACATTAATATTGAATTGAAGCAAATTAAATTAAATTTATTTTAGTACTTGATAAATCGTTATAATATTTGTATTTAAATTTGTGGTTGTAATGCATTTATTTTAGTCATGAATTTCATATGTAATTTTAAATATTGAACTCTGTTTCGTATTGCACATATTTTAGCAGACCTATAAAAGGCTTTTAGACTTGATCTATTTACTTAAGAGGTCAGACCAAACCTATAAAAAAGAGTCTATTGTAGATAATAGATCAGGCTTAGACCAACTATTTATAAATCACACCAGACATTTTTATGTAAAACCTAACCTAGTCTAGCCCATTTCCACTCGTAACGAGAGTTGTCCATCTAAACGATGGTGTTTGGAAAATCATAACAGAGATTTCTAGTTTAACAGAAATTACTTGTAATACGGAGTAACTCATTACTAACTACCGGCAGGGGTGTTAAAGTAGAGTAATAGATTTAATTAAGTCGTTTCACTCTTTGTATTTCACTTGATTTTTCATTTTATCGTTTTTACTATTCTAAAATATTATTTTTTGATATGATACATGTCAATAAATCAGATAGTGAAACATAATGTGAAACATTAAAAGTGGCACAGCCGCACAAGTGATGTTACAACAAAAAATTTCACAAGTATTTCACTTTACTGAATTTTTAACACATATTGTACAAAATTGAAACATGTAATCTCGTTGGATTAAGCGGTGCAGTGGAAGCAGGTGATCCAGAATAAGTGGATTCCCTTTTAGGACGTAAGCGTGGACCAATTCGTCAAAGCGGGTGTCTTAATGGACCAACATTCATCATTTGACTTTATCAATTGGAAACATCCCCCATACTCACAGGGTTATCAATTTTAATTGTTTCAACCATCAATTTTTGACTTAAATCAAATCCTACTACACCTTGTTATTTTGAAATTTAATTCGTCTCCAATTTTGTATATGTGCATGTTTAGCATATTTTAAAATATGTCACTAAAAATTATCTTATATATTTCATTTAGTATTCCACCCTTCTAAATCTTTAACACGCATTGCTTCATTATTAACATAATAACATGTCATTCAATAAACTCGATAGTAAAATACAAAGCAGAACATTAAAATTAACGTAAATGATCTTATATCGTGTCTGAGTACTTTGCATAATAAGTTAAGTTAATTCAAAATTGTAGAAGTCAAAAATTGGTAGTCGGACGGATTGGCACCGCCCAGCGAGCGACTAGGTCCCGCCTAGTCGGCCACCTAGATTTTTAAAAATATTTTATATGTAAAATTTTCAAGCAATAAATATGAAACAATGATTTAACAAAAACAAAAATTGCAAAAAGCTCCCTAAAGATATTAAAACTTCAAAAAATAATGTCGATGTTGTTTTTTCACCCCGTTTTTTCCCTTAAACGATAGGTTTTTATCAAAAAAAGTTACCCATCATGACAAAACCACATGTTTTGCTAGGAGCGTCAATTCAATTTGAAAAAGTGTGCTCGATCACTTAAATCGAGCTTCGACGCCGAAAAGTAAAAAAGTAAATAAATAAAGTCGTCTAGTCAAAAATCGTTACACAGACTGTAGCTAGACTGGTGACTAGCGTCCAATCGGCAATTTTTGGTAGAGAGAGTTAATTACGGTTTATAAACATTCGTTTATAAATGAATGTTTGACATGTTGTACGTGGTTGTGTTTTGTGACATTTTCTCATTAAGCTGATCAATTTAATTAAACCTTCTTGATGGAATAATTCTGTCATATATACTGTATTTATAACACGTAACAATGTTATTAACTATGCTATGATGAGGTGAGCTCTTCATTTTATTTTTAAATTGGCTTTCAAACTTATTTTATAGATGAATTGATTCTCCACCTCTTCGTAAATTCAAATTTTTAGATGAAATCGATTTTTTTTATATTATCAGAGTCTCAAATAAACGTTTTGAGTTCAATTTCAACTGAAAGCAACTTCACCCATTTAAATTGTCTAACAATAATTTGACCCACGAGTGATCGAGGATCGATTGTTCTTTCGGGTTAATTAGTGATTGTGGAGGTAGAAAATGCAAGTTCGAGGATGAGTTGTAATCAAAAGCATAATAATGAAAGCTAGTTATAGCAAACACTTTGAATGTGATGTTTTATGGATAGGGTAACCGAGCCGAACTAAATTGAAGCTAGAGTATTTGAAGGCAATTTGCAAGAGGCATGTCGATAAATTTTAAATAGAAAATATTTATTATTATAAAAATAATGCATAATATATTTTATAAGATATAACATTAAATTAATAGTAGTCAGTATGAGTTAGTCATGAACTTACTAATGAGTTAGTATAAGCTAACGGTCATGTTCATACGGTTAAAATCGTCGATTTTAGTTTAATTTGATCATTATAAAATTGAAATTGAACCGCAATCAGATCGGTTACAATTTTAAACAGCCGATTTAATTTTTTTTCCTGCTCATTTTTTTTCATTTTTTTAAAAAATAAACTAACTACATAAGAGATGATCAGAGAGGTTGGTGTGAAAAAATTATTTGAAATTGATGTAAAAAAAAAAAGGCAAAATTGTAGGTTTAACCTCAAACCGCTGTTTTTTATTTTAATTTTCGTAATCGAAATCGAACCTTAATTTTAAGATTACAATTTGATTTTTAAATCGAAACCGACAATTCAAAATTGACCAATTTTACCGGTTCGTTCGATTCCGATTTTGCACATGTGTAAACCCAACTAATGTGGTGTATATGAATAAAATTATTAGATAGATAATACAACAAAATAAATTTAGAATATAGGTAATTTATTTCGGATTCTATATATGTTTTGAGCAAATCCCAAAATTCAGTCAAAGGAATCCGAGTGAAACTCTACTTCTTCTGTGAAATAAAATTGAATGAGAGGAATCCAAAAATGTCTTACACTCAATTCTTGCCAAATTTTGCTACCTTCATGCGTGTGCTTATATATAACTCCTTTCCTTCCATATATTCATCAATATGATCTGTTTGTTAGATATCTTAATACTCTATATTTGTGAGAATATAATGGGACACGTGTCACAATTCTATCCCTCTACACAATCTCTTTCTTCACCAAATTCGTCTATTTCAAAATCACTGCATTCTGATTAAAAAATTCATTTTTTCTATTTTAATCTCAAAATTATAATTCAAACTTTTAAATTATAATTATTATAAATTTTTCAATAACAATTTTATCTCTTTTAATTATTTTAAATTTTAAATTTAAATAATCACATGATTTTCTCAACTAAGTTAAAAATCTAATCTTTTTATACGCTACTCATTATCAAATCTAATCTTTTTATACGATACTCATTATCGATCAGCAGGTATAGAAAAACAACATCTCGATCACTCTCTTGGTGCATAAAAGTAATTTTTTTCCCTCTTTCATTTAATTTAAATTTTTTGTAATTTTTTTTTGGAGGTTAATGATTTTTACTTTTTCTCTATCTGAATTCATTTGAGTCTCAATTTCAATTGACGAGGTTTCTGTTTGCGATTTTTTTTTTTTCAATTTTATCTTAGTTCTTATGTGTCTTCCTGCAATTTTTTCATAGAGAAACAATTTCATTTCATAGAGAAAAAGAGGTTCTCATTCTCTATCTCCTTATTATTATGTTTTTGGTTTTACTTCCATTTTTTTAGTAATTTTTTCTCATTCTTTTTCTATTTAATAATTTTTTGCTTTCAATTTTATCTCAGAGAAAGTAGAATGAGGATTGACAATTTATTCAATTTTCTCATTCTCTATCTTCTTATTATGTTTTTTTGTTTAACTTACATTTTTTTTTCATGTAATTTTTTCTCATTCTTTTCCTATTTAATAATTTTTTGCTTTCATTTTTTCTTTCAATTTTATTATGTTTTTTTGTTTTACTTTCATTTTTTTTCCTTAATTTTTTGCTTTCATTTTTTTTCTTTTCAATTCATTATTTATTTTATTTTATTAAGATACCGATCAATCGAGTTATTGACGATCTACATTCTTTGCTGTAATTTTTTCTTCATTTTTTTCAATTTTATCCCACAGTAATTGTAATTTTTTCTTCATTTTTTTCAATTTTATCCCACAGTAAAATTCACAATGTGAATTATGAATTGTGGTTTATTTTATTTTATTCATTTTTTTCAATTTTATCCCATAGTAAAATTCACAATGTGGAATTATGAATTGTGGTTTATTTTATTTTATTCAAGATACCGTATTCTCAATCGACTTATTGACGCGATTTATTGACGAGAATGATTTTAAAAATATTTAAAAAATAGGTCGATTTATCTGCGATTTTCGAGGTGTGATTTTAAAAAAAGGTAACGACTCCAACTAATTCGACTAAACAGTTCTTCGATCTTTCAGTGAATGAATTTAAAAAGAGGTACCGGCTCCACTAATTCGACGATAATATAATAGGTCCTTTTTTTTATTTAAGATATATGACATTAGAAGATCTCATTTCATTTCAGTTGACATTATGTATGAATTATTTTATTTTATATTATTTCATACTAAATTTAATTATAATTTTTTATCCCTTCAAAATCTATTCTATGTATGTATAGTTTTCTAGAGTGTGAAAATTAAGAACAAAAATTATAATAATTTTAAATATTTATTTACAATATTAATTTTTATAATTTATAATATTTATAAATTTTATAAATTTTTCAATAACAATTTTATCTCTTTTAATTATTTTAAATTTTAAATTTAAATAATCATATAATTTTCTCAACTAAGTTAAAAATCTAATCTTTTTAGCTCTTTTAATTATTTTAAATTTTAAATTTAAATAATCACATGATTTTCTCAACTAAGTTAAAAATCTAATCTTTTTATAATTATCTTATCTAGATCGTCAGGTATAGAAAAATAACATATTGATCACTCTCTTGATGCATAAAAGTAATTTTTTTTCCTCTTTCATTTAATTTAAATTTTCTGTAATTTTTTTGGAGGTTAATAATTTTTACTTTTTCTCTATCTGAATTCTCTCAATTTCAATTGAAGAAGTTTTTGTTTGCTATTTTTTTTTTTTTAATTTTATGTTAGTTCTTATGTGTCTTCCTACAATTTCATTTCATAGAGAAAAAGAGGTTTTCATTCTCTATCTCTTTATTATTATGTTTTTGGTTTTTTACTTCCATTTTCTTAGTAATTTTTTCTCATTCTTTTTCTATTTAATAATTTTTTGCTTTCATTTTTTTTTTCAATTTTATCTCAGAGAAAGTAGAATGAGGATTGGCAATTTATTCAATTTTCTCATTCTCTATCTCCTTATTATTATTATTGTTTAACTTTCATTTTTTTTCATGTAATTTTTTCTCATTCTTTTCCTATTTAATAATTTTTTGCTTTCATTTTATTATGTTTTTTTGTTTTACTTCCATTTTATTATGTTTTTTGTTTTACTTCCATTTTTTTCCTTAATTTTTTGCTTTTTTTTGCTTTAGTTTTTTTTTTCAATTCATAATTCATTTTATTTTATTCAAGAAATCGATCGAGTAGTTATTGACGATCTACATCTTACATACAATTTTTTTTTGCTGTAATTTTTCCTTCATTTTTTTCAATTAATTTTATTCCATATAGTAAAATTCACAATTTGGAATTATGAATTATGGTTTATTTTATTTTATTCAAGATACCGTATTCTCAATCACAATTTGGTTTTTTCAATTAATTTTATCCCATATAGTAAAATTCACAATTTGGAATTATGAATTATGGTTTATTTTATTCAAGATACCGTATTCTCAATCAACTTATTGACGCGATTTATTGACGATCTTAGAATGATTTTAAAAACATTTTAAACGCGATTTATTGACGATCTTAGAATGATTTTAAAAACATTTTAAAAATAGGTATACTTATCTGCGATCTTTTCAAAGTGTGATTTTAAAAAAAGTATCGACTCCAACTAATTCGACTAAACATTAGAATGATTTTAAAAAGATTTTAAAAAATAGGTCGACTTATCTGCGATCTTTTCGAAGTGTGATTTTAAAAAAAAGTACCGACTCCAACTAATTCGACTAAACAGTTCTTCGATCTTTCTAATTCGACGATAATATAATAGGTCTTTTTTTAAGATATATGACATTAGAAGATCTCATTTTTCAGTTGACTCATTGATTATTTTTTTAGAGATAAATAATTTAAATTATGTATGAATTATTTTATTTTATATTATTTCATAATAAATTTAATTATAATTTTTTATTCCTTCAAATTTGAATCTATTCTATGTATGTATAGTTTTCTAATATATAGAGTGTGAATGTATTCTAAAATAATTAAACTTATATATAATTGTCAATAAATGTATTCTAGAATAATTTAAGAAACTTTACTTAGAAAAAAAGTTATAGTAATTTTTAATAAAAAAAAATTAAAATAGTAATTGTTAATAAAAAAAATCTAAAATCTTCCAACAAAGTTTGATTATGATTAGTTAATTTGAAGACTATATTGTGCCATGAAATTGTTTTGAAATGAAAATTTTAGTCCATGTTCTACTTTAAAATTTAGATATATAATTTTAAAATCTTACCCTACAAATAAAAAGTTAAATCATACAAAATCGTCAAAATCCCAAAACAAACATTTGTAGAAGACGATTTCCTATTTTATTGTATTTTGTCAATTTTATATACTTTTTATTAATAAAATTATTTTATAATACTTTTACCTATTAAAAATATTTTCTTAATTTTACAATTAAAATCATAATTTTGTTAATGCACATGTTATTAATATAGTAAAAAATATTATAATATATAAAAATATAAATACAATAATATAAATTTAAATTTGTAGAAATGTATATGTTATAAATATATTGGAATAAAAAAAAGTTTAATCTCACAATTCTAATAATGAAAAAGATATAAAATTAATATAATATTTAAAATTATTATTTTAATAAATGAACTCTAATATAATAATTAATGTTATTATTTTAATAAATCGATCCCGCGTAAAACGCGGGTATAGAGCTAGTGTTGATATATTTATGGTCAAATTCGAATATTTTTACTAGTTCGAATTGAATTTTAAATAACGTGTTTTTCGATCATTTAATATACTCACAATTGAGTGTATTAAAGACCAACTTTAACCTTTATTTTCATTAAAAAAAAAAAAAAACTTTAATCTTTATTTGATTTTCTCTTGTGGGAATATCAGCCCGGTTGGCACATTTGGTTAGCAATAATATATTCAGTATCCCACCTAATTAACTACTTATAGCATTAATTATTCTAAATAACGCCACCAAAAAACAAACTAACAATTATTGATTTTATAACATCATCATTACACATGTAATATATAAACTTTCATTAAGATGAAAATAGTATGGGTTAAACCCAAATTTGCATTGAACCTGCTTTACACGTGTCGAATCTGAACCTGATTAAGTGGGTATGGAATGAGTTAATTTGTCTTTGGATTCATTATACATAAATATACTATTCTATTCGTTTCATTATTATTTGAACATTTATCAAAAACGTCTTACTCATTATCAATTGAATATTTTTTTCTCGAGAAAAAGTAATTTTTTTCTCATTTAGAAAATTCTATCAAACATCTACTCCATTTACACCACATGTCATTATTTTTTACACACTAACTAAAGACTCTCTCATCAATAAAGTTGAATTACCCATTATATCCCTCCTATAAAGTTACTTTATCACCTTTAATACCAATAAACAATTTTTATATTAAAACTCGTGCAAACTGTAAATGTTCAATTAATAACGGGACGGAATGAGTAATATTTTATACTATATGTTTGTGTAAAAATATTATACATGTAAATTTTTAGTATAAGACGAATATAAAATGTTATTTTAATCAATTATGTATTTTAATTTAAATTATTTAATATTAAAATTAATTAAAAAATTAAATGTTATATATATATATTGAGAAATTCTCAAATGCACCCTATGCAGGTGCACACGCTTTTTTTACCGTTTTTTTTCTACTCCTTTTTTCTTCTCTGTTTCTTTCTTCCATAGCTGGGTACTATTAATTTGAATTCTACGGCCGCATCACGATCCCGTAATGTTATGTTGTGTTAAGCAAAATAATTTCTCTTTTTCCAATTCTGTATTCCAGATTTGATTTCTTGATTAAAATCTTTATTTGTTCCTCTTGTTTAATTCTTGATCAAACCCCTCCCTGCGAAGGGAAGAAAGGATTTCCTATTTATTAATAAATGGGTTTGGACATTGAATAAATAATTTGAGGAGGGAGGCGATCAAATTTTGAAAGATGTTGCAGAGAGCTGCAAGCAATGCGTATTCATGGTGGTGGGCTAGCCACATTCGGACTAAGAAATCCAACTGGCTCGAACAGAGCCTCCATTTTCACAATATTTTGGCTATCGTATTTTTTTTTAACTGAAAATTTCGCCGGAGAAGACGATGGATATCGCCGCGGTAGAGTGTTTTCCGGCTAGAGCGAGGGAGAATATGGAGATGACAATGGATTTTGCCGGAGAAGACGATGGATATCGCCGCGGTAGAGTGTTTTCCGGCTAGAGCGAGGGAGAATATGGAGAAGGAGTGGCAGAAGTGCTGAACAGTAGTGGAAGACATGGTGGAAGAAGATTGTAATTTTTGGTAATTTTGTTAGTTTTGATTTATTATTGAAAAGTGGAAAATTTATTATTGAAAAGTGGGGGATATTTTAACTGAAAAGTGAAAAATTTATTATTGAAAAGTGGGGGATATTTTAACTGAAAAGTGTAATTTTTATTCAACAGTGGAAGACATCGGTGGTGGTGGTGTTTGGTGTTAGGAGGCTGAAGAAGAAGATTGTAATTTTTTGTAATTTTGTTAGTTTAGATTTATTATCGGTGGTGGTGGTGTTTGGTGTTAGGAGGCTGAAGAAGAAGATTGTAATTTTTGGTAATTTTGTTAGTTTTGATTTATTATTGAAAAGTGGAAAATTTATTATTGAAAAGTGGGGGATATTTTAACTGAAAAGTGTAATTTTTATTATTGAAAAGTGGTGGATATTATTATTGAAAAGTGGTTTTTATTATTATTGAAAAGTGTTGTTTTGTATTACTAAATTTTTTTAATTCAAAATAATTAAAAGTGGTTAATGTTATTACTGAAAAAAAAAAATATTTTGGAATTGAAAAGTGGTGGATATTATTATTGAAAAGTGGTTTTTATTATTATTGAAAAGTGTTGTTTTGTATTACTAAATTTTTTTAATTCAAAATAATTAAAAGTGGTTAATGTTATTACTGAAAAAAAAAAATATTTTGGGACACAGGTCTTGAACCTGTGACCTTACACCCGTTTCCAAATATCATAACCACCAAGCCAACAGTTACTTTTTTGGTAAACATTCACGTTTATATATGTTATAGTTGTTCACTGGTCGCATAGTGTGCGCGTGCACACTATGCACAGGAGACCAACTCATATATATTTTAAAGTTTTAAAATCCGTTTTAAGATTCGATTAATTTGGGGACCAATCTCACCGTCACCTACATAGTCTCGTTTAAAGCTAAAAACAAGTAAATAATCCAACATCATGCATGTTTGTGTGAAAGAAAAGAAAAAACCACATGATCAATTACACGACTTGGAATATCTGTGGGTATATAAGTGAGGACATTGTTTCCATTTGTATCAAACTTTTGACAAAGTCTAAAAATAAGGGTTCGCTCATTATAAAACAGACAACAACAAAATATCTAAATCGCATTATATATCCTAGCTAATATATATACACCTAATTGGCATTTTTACAAAATTAAAATAAATATTTGTACGAGGCAATTTTACAAAATATATATATATGATGGATCAAGATTTTGACTTTTGAGTATCAAAATTTAATATTTTTATCGATTTTGTTCGTACATTAACTCGTCTCTTTTTATATAGTAACACAAATACACAATTGTGTTCATATAGTAACACAATCTTTCAATATTTTATACTCTTTTCATCCCTGAAAAAAATTTACGGTGCTTTTTAGGCACAAATTAAAATGTTGAGAGTAATTTTATAAACTTCTATATATAAAGTAAATAAAGTAGTTAAATTGAGTGTATGGTAGATCCAAAAAATAATGTCATGAAGGGTAAATATGTGTATATTATAAGAGTGAAGATTGTGATAATTATTTTCATTTAAGAGTATGTAAATTTTTAGAGATAAACTAAAAAATAAAGTATAAAAACTTTTAAGAAAGGGAAGGGAGTATGTGTTATATAAGGACAAACATGTTTACCTATAATAAAAAACAAATATGCATTACATTTTTATTACAATAATACACATTTTTTCTTTTTAGTAATACATTTTCTTTTTTAAAGGCAGGTCCCAAAGACCACCAAAGACAAAATCCGAAGCCGAGCCGACCGGGCGCGCGTGTGACTCTTAGGGGAGTGTACCTCTTATATATAGTTGAACTTTAATGCTACTTCAATGCCTTTAAATATCATAAATATTTTGTAGGCTTCCTATGTGGGACAAGTTCCCACATACCTCAAACTTCAAGTTGAGACTCTCAACTTCAACAATAACTCGGTTTTGAGATATTAAATATACCACGTTCATCTACTCCGCGAGTAGATCGACTATGTCACATTCAATTATTTTATAATTAACATTTTAGTCCATTTAATTAATTATTTAGATAAGGGTGTCAAAACCCAATTAATTCCATTAATTTCAACAGTACTAATATTGCACATAAGCTTCAATCTTTTGGTATCATTTTATACAAACATTATAGTCGTTTTAAATAAGAGATTCTCAAAAAAAAAATGTGATCGTATGCATATTTTGTATTATTATTAAAAAAAATAATAATAAGGCAAGGCTCGCAGACAAAATTGATAATCCGGTCAAGGGGTGAAGTGGGGCAGCGGCCAATAAGAAACCGCCACGTCAAGAGGCAGCCAAGAAGCTGCCGACTTAATCGTTACATACATGCGTGAGCTGCCAGCACTTTGCTTCTTTGTTTATAAAATTATTTACTCTCTGTTCGTTCATTAAAAATATGTACATTCATTTTATGAAAATGTCATTTTATTATAAATAGACTCTACAATATTTAGTGATGTTTTTTTTAAGATTTAAGAATTCAATTTTAATTTTAAGACCCTACCCTTATTTTACTTTTGAATTTAAAAATAGTTTTTCAAAGTCACTCAAAACTACTCATATAAAACATATTGATTTGACATAAAATTAAATCATTATAATATCACTTCAAAGATTATAATCTCTCTAAACAATGATATAATAATAATAATACAATTAATAATATAATAAATCCAATTATTACTCAATCATCTAATCATTATAATTGATTTGACATAAAGTTAAATTCTCTTATTAAAAAACTCAAAAGAAATAAGAAATACACATGTTACTATTTATCAAGATTTTAAAAATTCAGAATTTTAAAAATCGACTTTTAAAACTCACAAAAAATTCAAAGTAAACATTATAATAAAATTGATTTTTAGTTACAAAATACTCTCATTATTAATTTTTTAACTAATTTTTTTTTCTTCTTAAAATTTGTGTCAAAAAATATGAATAGTACAATTGGTGGACGGAGGAGTACATCGAGATATTTTGTTCATAATCTTGATTTACATTATCTTTTAAAAGGAATTTTAAGGGATATAAGTGGAGCTTGGAATTTTGAAACTAATTGGCCCACGATTTGTTCTATATTGAAAAAGAGAATCCTGACCTTAATAAGCCATAAAAATTGTTTAATTAAGTTTAATTTGTTATGTGCGAATAGGATATGGATATATATACTGTATAGAATGATGAAAAGAATTTGATAAGATAGTGATTAAAATGATTGCTCATATAATTCTTTATGAAATTAAAGATTTCACACTATAATCGTTATAAAATTGAGTTGGTTTTTGGTGGGATTGTCTCACGAATCTCATTTTGAGGGAGGGACTCCCATAACAGTTAATCGGATTCAAATAGTGATAATATTTAAGTAAAAAGTGATAGTCACTATCGTATTCTAACAACCTTAAAATCTGAAAAGAAAAAGTTAGGACATCCAACTCAAAAAATTAGAATGTGGGTAAAAAAAAAGACCCGTCTCATGAAAAAAAAAGACATTTGAGACGGTATCACACAATTTTAATTCCAAATTGTCATATATATCTTAGATTGCCAAATGCATGTTAAGGAGGTTTCGTATAAAATTAATTCCAAATTCTGGCCTAATGAGTTTTCATTTCAATAACAGATTTATAAGTGTACTAATAAAATTATTACTACGCTAATTACCCTCGCAAATTTGCCACGACATTTACAGTCGCAAATTATGACGGCCTGCGACGATATTGTGACAGTTTTGCGATAGCTTTCAAAAATTTGTTGCTAATATTAGCGATGATCAAAAAATCATCCTAAATGTTATCGCAAATCATGGGATAGCTCAAGTGGTTAGAGCACTACTACCTAAGTCTTTTTTTTTTACAGTGACGTAGAAGCATATGGTGGATGGATAATGTCGAGAAATTTCCCCTCCTACTATAATTAACCAACCCATAAAACTTTGTTAAAAAAATAAAAATACACATTTTTTCTATTGTGTGCTTATGGCCCCCACGCCCCACTACAATTCACGCACTCCTCTCCCCCCACTATAAAAACACCCTTCTCCTAACACAACTCACACACCCAAAGAGGAAAAAAACATCAATTTTACAACATCCATCACAAACACTTGTCCTACACAAAATGGGGAACGCCGCCGAACACGTCGACCCTTCGGCCACGATGTACGAGGCGAACCACCGCGTCGAAGTCCCACCGCCGCAGGCGTTCATAACTTCATTCAAAAACACCCTCAAGGAAACGTTCTTCCCCGACGACCCCCTCCGCCAGTTCAAGAACCAATCGCCTCGACGAAAGCTCGTTCTCGGGCTGCAATACGTCTTCCCGATACTCGAGTGGGGCCGACATTACACTCTCCAACTCTTTAAATCTGACCTCATTTCCGGGATCACCATAGCTAGTCTAGCCATTCCGCAGGGGATTAGCTACGCAAAACTTGCTAACTTGCCACCAATTCTTGGCCTTTGTAAGTATACCTAGTACAAACTTCGTACCTCTTTAAATTTTACATTTTTTTCGTCCCCCATTTCCTTTTTTAAAAAGTTGGGCCCACATCTTTTAACTGCTATTACTACTTTTACACAAAATTACATCACTTCCTCCTCAGACCTTTTTTACTTTTTTACTGACGATTTACATAAAATATTATATTTCTTAAAACTCGTGCCTAACGAGTTGAGTTTACATTTTGATGTGTAATAGATTCGAGCTTCGTTCCACCGTTGGTTTATGCTATAATGGGGAGTTCAAGAGATCTAGCCGTTGGAACAGTAGCCGTTGGATCACTTCTCACAGCTTCGATGTTGGGAAACGTCGTCGATTTTCAACAAAATCCGAAACTTTATCTTCATCTTGCCTTCACCGCCACTTTCTTTGCCGGACTTTTTGAAGCTACCTTGGGCATTTTCAGGTATATAGTACTCCCTCCGTCCCAGTTTAACTTTTATACCTAGGCCCTTTAGAAACTCTGCCCATACAATATCTAAAATATTATATTTAATGTTATTATTTTTATGGTACATACATACGCACAAGTCAACTCACTTATTTATTTTTTTATAAAATTATATCTCAAAATTCTATTTATTATAATATTTTTTAAAAAGGGGGTGAACAGTAAGTATGAAAGTTAAGTTGGGATGGGGAGAGAGTACATTATTTCATCTCTGTCCTGTTCGTCTGTCCCTTCAAAAGTTACTCATTTTACGTGCACGACAGGCTAGGGTTTATAGTGGATTTTCTATCCCATGCAACGATAGTAGGGTTCATGGGAGGAGCAGCTACGGTTGTGATTCTTCAGCAGTTGAAAGGCGTGTTGGGACTTGACCATTTTACCCATTCCACTGATGTCATTTCGGTCCTTCACTCTGTTTTCTCACAAACTCACAAGGTACCCTTTTCTTTTCTCTCTCCTCAATTATTCCTTTGTCAATAGAAGAATCTCGAAATAAAAAAGAAAGAGTAATGATTGAAGTTTAGTAGTGAGGTTCGAGTTTACGAAGAGTTTTTTATTTTAAAGGTGTCAAAGTTATTACAACATTCGAAAAAAGATAAGTGTGAGGTGAGTCCATTTGTAGATATGGTTAATTTAACATATGTCATAGTATTTAAAATATAATTAATTAACGTTCTATAATATTAAGGGACGATACATGTTAAAAATTCAGTAAAATGAAATATCATTAGAATAGGAGAATCGAATTGGTGTAATTGAGTCACGGGTCTAGATCATTTGTAGTGGGTAAACTCTCTTTTTTATAGTTGCAACAATTTTATTTTTTTGTTTGTACAAGTGTTGTCATCAAAGACAAGCGAATATTAAGGATATTGTCTTTACTAATAATATACTCCAAAAAGAAGATAACTTGGTATCAATTAATGGAGATTATTCCAGCTAATCTCTTTGATTAATTATTTTAAGAAACTAGATTAATTAAGATCTTAATATTTATTCTACGAATCAATTTTGATATCTTTCATTATCAACAAATTTCACCCATAAATTATCGTTATACTCCAATTTAATGAACATCAATTTTGCACGTCACCATCCCAGAAAATAACTTTTAAAATCTGAAAAATATATCAATTAAAATAATTTCTCTTTTTTCATAAAAATGAAAGAAGTGGTCCAAATTTATTCCTACAAATTCACAACATCGGATTCTTATCGTATTGTATTTTTGTTTTCCATTCTATCCAAATACTATCTTGTATTAATAATTATTGTCGTATATAATGACAGAAATTGAGAATAATGACTCAATTTCCCGATTTTTTGTTTTAGAAGTAAAATTACATGATTTCTGTCATTACAAGTTAATATATTTGTAACAAATATTAATAATTTACTAATTTTGTTAACTTTTTTTAACTTAATTTGCAGTGGAGATGGGAAAGTGCTGTGCTTGGATTTGTTTTTCTCTTCTACCTCCTAAGCTCAAGATTCTTTGTAAGTTTATACTTCTCATTTTATTAATTAATTTATTTAAAAAATTACAATATACACTACAAAAAAAAAAATGATTTTTAGTGATAAAATCCTCTCATTATTATTTTTCTAGATAAAAGTTTGCAGTGACAGGAAATTGAGAATTAATGACATGACCTGTCAAAAGTCAATTCCTATTATTAAAAACTTTTAGTTAGAGAAGATATAATGACAGAATTTCGGTTACTAAAACTCAATTTCTTGTAGTTATAATTATCATTTTGTACTAATTAAAATCGAATTTTTCTAGAGAAAACAAAGTCAAAGAACCATTTGCAGGGAAAAGTATACTCCTAAATGGGGCCACATATATTCTTTTAACAAAGTTTATTGTTCAAAAAACTCCCTAAAAGTATAATTAGTTTAGTTTGACATTAATTGCAATCTTTCACACCTAACCTACCCCAATTAGCTACTAATTGGCCTTTTTACATTGAGTAAAAGATCAGTTAGCTTTAGTTAATCCTTTTAATTCTCATACCATTTGAAAAAATTGCATGCCTTTACAAACTTTTTGAACTTGCAAGAAATTAAACCTAATAAAGCATGTAACTTTCTTGCAATTCTTGGAAATAATTATATTTAATAATTATTTGTTATTAATTAATAATGCAGAGCAAAAAGAAGCCAAAGCTATTCTGGGTTTCAGCAATATCACCATTGGTTTCAGTGATATTGGGAAGTCTTTTTGTCTATCTCACCCATGCTGAAAAACATGGTGTCCAAGTGGTGAGTCTACTAAATTCATATGATTAATTCATTTCAAATATATCTCTTGGTTGTTATCTCTTTCTTTCATAATAAAAATATATATGTTCCAACATATAAATTAAGAGCTAGTCTTGAGTGAGATCGTCTCTTGGTTGTTCAATTCAAAAATTTGGAATAAAATTAATGTAGTACTGTAAAAAAAGATAAAACAGAGCAAAATAATACTCATTTCGTCCGCTTATAAGTTTTTCATTTTGTCATTTTAGTCTGTCCGTTTATATGTTTCACATACTCTTTTAAACAAATATGTTTTAATTTTTTATTCTTACACTTTACTTGATATTTAAAGTTTGTCTCTATTTCTCCTTCTCGATTACATCACGTGTATTATTTATTATTTAATCACTTTTTTTAATTCATGTGTTAAAAAGTAACGAAAAATATATAAATTGACTAAAGGAGTAGTATATATTCCCGTTAAATTATCAATTTACTGTTTGCACGTATTTTAACGAAAACAAAATATACCTTAGAGAAGATTCAATAATGTTCACATGATGAGAAGTCTAGAAATGAGAAGGGAAGTAGCTAGAATATAGTATAGGTGGTAGAGTAAATGAGTAATTGATAATTTTGGCAAAGAGTGAAGACATAGACAATTAATGTTGGTGGTTGTTACATAAAAAAATAAAAAAATGCAGATAGGACATTTGAAGAAAGGGGTAAATCCAGCTTCAATAATGGACCTCAACTTTGATTCTAAATACCTGACCACAGCAATCAAAACTGGCATTGTCACGGGCATTATTTCTCTTGCTGTAAGTATTTCTATCCTTATCTCATCTTTTTTTTTATTGACTTATATACAAACAGTGTGTTGAAAGCTATTCATGAACTTTGCACAATGGAATGTTTAACTTTAATTGGGACGGATGAAACTGAAACGGAGGGAGTATTATTTTTTGATTTCGTTCAAATTCAGTATTTATGTCTTAAAATTGAAATAATATTGTTATCACCACTCTCTACATCAGCATTTATTTACTTAAATTAATATTTATTTTATTTATATACAATTAATATTTCTTAAACTCGTGAAAAGAATTATATACACAAAGTTTGAACGGAGAAAGTAATATTTATGTATGATATGGTCCCAATTCATTCATTAGATAGACATAGTGCATGAAGATAGCTACTTAACAATTCGGAGCATGATAGACTAAAGTTGACACTGAAATAAAGACTTTTGTCATTTTGGACCAATTTTTTTTATTGCTATTTTTTAGCTAGGCAAAGGTGCACTAGACCAGTCAAATCTCATGTCAAGTCTAGTTTTCAAGAATTGAAAAAGAAAGAAAAAAATACACTTTTACAAATTTGGACCAAGATCAAGTCTTTTACAAAGTTGTGACATTTTTTATTTTAATTTAGTTTTCTTACTGATAAACATATGTTATTTTAAGCCTGAATTAAAGACGAAACACTTATGATCAGACATTATTGATATTTGAATCTTTCGCACGGTCTAACATATCATCCTTCCCAGGACTAAACTTAAATAAATTGATATAGGAAAAAAAAAACCTTTAAAGGAATATTTTTAATTAGTTAGTATTTTTTTTTAATTTAGATTTTAATTTGTTAAATAAAATAAATTGTGAAAACAGGAAGGAGTAGCAGTAGGAAGAAGCTTTGCCATGATGAAGGGTTACAACATTGATGGCAACAAAGAAATGATTGCTTTTGGAACTATGAACATTATTGGCTCTTGCACTTCTTGTTACCTAACCACAGGTACTTTCTCCGTATTTTACTAGATTACATGTTTTTCTTTTTTGTCCGTCTTTTACTAATATTATTCAAATAAATTCATGAAAACAGGGCCGTTTTCGCGGTCAGCGGTCAACTTCAACGCGGGGTGCAAAACCGCGGTGTCCAACATAGTGATGGCCATCGCGGTTTTGGCAACGTTGTTATTTCTAACACCGTTGTTTCATTACACGCCTTTGGTGGTTCTATCCTCGATTATAATAGCTGCTATGCTCGGTATTATTGACTATGAAGCCGCGATTCACCTTTGGCACGTGGACAAATTCGACTTTGCTGTTTGCATGAGTGCGTACATCGGAGTCGTGTTTGCCAACATTGAGATTGGCCTAGTTTTGGCGGTAAGTCTTCTGAATTTTGTAAAATTGAGGATATTGTGATGAATAAACGGGGATTAATTAGTTGAGATTTCGTTGCAGATTGGATTATCGATCATGAGGGTGTTGTTGTTTGTTGCAAGACCAAAGACTTTTGTTCTTGGAAATCTTCCTAATTCAAAGGTTTATAGAAATGTTGATCACTATCAAAATGCAAATAATGTGCCTGGGATTTTGATCCTTGAGATTGATGCTCCAATTTACTTTGCCAATTCTAACTACTTGAGAGAAAGGTACGTTTCACTTTTCGTGTTTCATCATGTATATATATCATTGTTAAGAATTTAGGGTGTGTTTTGAAACTCTACAAACTGCTTCCAGAATCACTTATTTTCAAAGCTGTCTCTCACAGCTTTTAAAAAAAAAGTGATTCTGGAAGCAGTTTGTAGAGTTTCAAAACACACCCTTAATCAAAAATGAAATTAATCAATGGTATGAAGATATAACTGCATCGTGGAATATATATATGAGATAGGTAGAAGTTAGTTGTAACCACCCAAGATAACTAAATAACTGTTCGTAACAGAAAACTGTTTTTTGAACAACTTCTCTGAAAACATCTATAAAAACTCTCTTGAGTCCAACTCGTCTGAACCTTCAGTAGACAAAACATTTGATCACCTGAAAAAACATCTACTGTTCCAAGTCATCTGATCCCAAGTTCGCTGAACCTGACCAACTCTACTGAAACCATCTCATCTGTCATCGGCTGAGAAAATCTCAGCCGACTTGTTGAATTAACCACTTTGCATTTACATCATCTGAATTATTTTGATGGCATTTTTGTTTCAGAATTTCAAGATGGATTGATGAAGAAGAGGACAGGATAAAGTCATGTGGAGAAACAGGACTACAATATGTTATACTAGACATGAGTGGTGAGTAAACTTTTAAACCAATTAACACTTGTGAATTGTGATCAATGTAGAATCTAACTCAAGGTTTTAACTTTCAGCTGTTGCAAACATCGACACGAGTGGAATAAGCATGCTCGACGAGGTTAAGAAGATCATCGAACGACGAGGGCTGAGGCTTGGGCTGGCAAATCCGGGTGCAGAAGTGATGAAAAAGATGAACAAGTCGAAGTTGCTGGAAACAATAGGGCAAGAATGGGTGTTCTTGACAGTAGAACAGGCTGTTGGAGCATGTAACTACATGCTCCATTCTTACAAGCCTAGTAATAATTCTGATGTACCAGAAAAGTATAGCAACAATGTTTAATTGGATGGATTATGTGTTTGTGAGAGAGGTGAAAGTAAGTTTTGCCTCCTCAAATAATATAGCATGTACTCCCTTCTATCACGTGATTATTTGCACATTTTTGTTATTCGTCCGTTTCACAATTGTTTGTACATTTAAAAAGAAAACTCGATCATAAATCTCACTCTCACATTGTTTATATATTTACACAAAATGACTTTACTTTTACACTGAATCTAATCATTTTCTTGATTGGGGCATTAAATCAAACATCTGGTAGGCATGTTCCTTGAGCGTGATTAACAGGCCAACAATTTATACTCAGCACCAACAAAAGGCCCATAAACAAGTTGGGCTGAAATTTATAAAACAGTTAATATAAGGCCCTTTGCTTTTTACATGGATAATAAAAAATATAATATAAAATTTGATTTAAAATAATATAATGTATAATATAAAATGTGCCGCGAGTAGGGAAGGTAGGAATAAAAAAAAGATAGACAGACATTTAAAAAAATCAATTTATAATAAAATGTGTAAAATAAGTAAGCTATGAAAAAACATAAGAAATATTTAATACCTAAAATCCATACAATTCGATGTATACTGAATAAGATAAATGTAATATTCAAATTAAATCACAATTACAATTATGAGTCCATGGAGTCTTTCATTTTTCAAAAGTAATCAATGACATCACCTTAATAATATTAAAATAAGAATTCAATTTGCTTTCTCTTTGCTGTTTTTTTTTTTTTTCCCTCCCCTTCTTTATATTTTAAATCTACCATCGTACTATTCCTATTTATCACACGTTTAAACAATGAGAAGGGATCGATGTAAAATTTTATCACATCATTATTTTATAAGTTAATTATCGAATAATTAATTCATGTGATCTACTTCAATGATTTAAAATTAATAACTCAATTTACTTGTTTATTTCTTTCTTTTTACTTTATCATAAAGTTCGAATTTGTGCGAGAGACTTACATCAACAACAACATCAAGTACTGATGAAGTATAAGATACTAAAAAAATTTTGAGACCAAAAAAATTGTAAAAGAAAAAAACTTATGTAAAATCTAATTCACGGTAAACTCGTCATTTTTTAAAATGTAACTAGAGTTGGCAAATCGGGCCGCCCGACCAAGCGATGTTCGTGGGCTGGGTCAGGCTGGCCCATGAATTAATCGGGCCTATAAAATTTGAGCCCAGCCTAGCCCACCATAGCCCGCTGGGCTAGCGGGCCGGCCCAACCCATGAATTTTTTTATTTTTTTAAAAATATTTTTAGCAAAATTATACTCCCTCCGTCCCAAGATTTTTTACACACTTTCCTTAATGGGCGTCCCAACATTTTTTACACACTCCAAAAAAGGAAATAACTTACATAATGAATTACCAATAATACCCCTCTTTTATTTTACTTTTCCTTCCCTTTAGTCAAATCACTCCACTTTAATCAATGAATTACCAATAATACCCCTCCTTTATTTTACTTTACACATCACTTTATTCCATTTTCTTAATTTCCGTGCCGGTCAAAGTGTGTAAAAAATCTTGGGACGGAGGGAGTATTGTATATATAAAACTTGTTATGTATTGATCACATAATCACATATAATTTTTATTTATACAAATAGTTATAATTAAAATATACATTATTAATGTATTAATTATACATAATTCATAAACGGTCATAAGATATAACATTACACTATATAAATAATTCATAAGTTCAAATTTCAAAGTTAAAATAAAATAAAAAACACAATAATATTTAAAAATAATGCACTTTACTTATTTTAATTATTTATTTGTCTAAAGAAAAAAAATTGATCGGACCAAATGGGCTGTCCATGGGCCGGCGGGCCAAATTCAGCCTAACCCATTAGGTCCATCGAGTCGGGCCAAATAGACCCAGTTTTATATGGGCCTCTAATTTTATAGCCCAGTCCATACTAGGCTTCGGGTAGTGGGTCGGGCCCAAATTGCGGGCTCTAAATGTAACCTTTATGCATACAAAATTTATTGTTGTGCGCATAAATTGTAATGTCACAATGATTTTAAACAAGTGAAACACGATTTTTATTGGTGCTGATTTTCCTACACAAGGGAAACACGATTTCAAATTCATCTGAATTAAAAAACGACAAATAATTTTCTCACTTCTCAAAAAGAAATTCGAATTGCTATATGGCTCCTCCCAAAAACCCCAACAAAATGAAGGAAGATTCGAAGAATTTTCTGAAAATCAAGAAGAAAAAGAAGAAAAACAAGAACAAAATCAATAAGACCGTTCCAGTAGACAATAATGCTATTGATTCTGAATGGTGGGATATATTCTGGAAGAAGAACTCGCCAAACGCCGGTACAATTTCTCTCCATTTTCCTCTTTCTCGATTCGTCCTTTTTAGTATTGAATTTTGGCTATAATAGTGCGGTTAAGCATCACGAGCTGAAAGTATGTTAAGAAACCCTTTCTCAAATCTTAAGATTGGGGTTTATTGTGTTTAATTTTCTCGTTCAACTGAAATTTAACAGGTTAACCTAATGGGGTTTCTTCATAACCCGTTCTTGATTCCTTTTGCATTTTGGTTTCATGGTTGGAATGTGATTGATTATATTAATTTGTACTAGATTTTCTTACCTTTTGTTACAAAGTACTGCAACAATGTGATGAATTAGTTCTTATGTTTGAGTGTAGAAGTTTGAAATCAAGCTTTGAAGTGTGCAGTATTGTTGTGTTCATCATATGTTGTTCTACAATTGTGTGTGTGTGTGTGTTAATTTGCTCAGTATTATATTGCAGTTTCAGATGTTCCTCTTGATGAGGAAGAAGACTTTAAACGTTTCTTTCGTGTTTCGAAGAAAACATTCGAATACATCTGTTCTCTTGTAAGAGAAGATCTTATCTCGAGACCTCCTTCAGGCCTCATCAACATCGAAGGAAGGCTTTTGAGTGTTGAGAAGCAAGTTGCTATTGCTTTAAGAAGATTAGCTTCTGGTGAATCCCAAGTTTCAGTTGGAGCATCTTTTGGAGTCGGGCAGTCAACCGTTTCCCAAGTCACTTGGAGATTCATCGAGGCAATGGAAGAACGAGCAAGACACCATCTCAAATGGCCCGATTCGAATCAAATGGAGCAAGTCAAATCTCGTTTCGAAGCATTATCTAGATTGCCTAATTGTTGTGGAGCAATAGATGCTACTCACATAATTATGACCCTTCCTGCTGTCCAAACTTCAGACGATTGGTGTGATCAAGAGAATAATTACAGTATGTTTGTGCAGGGAGTTGTTGACTCTGATTTGAGATTTCTAGACATCGTAACAGGGTGGCCCGGGGGTATGCCCATTTCAAGACTACTCAAATTTTCTGGGCTCTACAAACTTTGTGAAAGTGAGGCCCGTTTGAACGGGAATGTCAAAACGCTGTCTGATCGTGTGGAGATTAGAGAATACATAGTCGGAGGTTCTAGTTACCCTCTTCTTCCATGGCTTGTAACTCCATTTGAAGGCGAGGAATTCTCGGGATTTAATCAGAGTTTAGAAACTGCAAGATCTGCTGCTGTTAAAGCGTTTTCGCAACTGAAAGGGGGCTGGAGAATCCTAAACAAGGTAATGTGGAGACCTGATAAAAGGAAACTGCCTAGTATAATCTTGGTATGTTGTTTACTTCATAATATTATTATTGATTTCGGAGATAACTTGCATTCTGATGTTGCCCTGTCTATTCATCATGACTATGACTATAAAGGACATATTTGTAAGCAAATTGATCCGATTGGTAGAGATCTTAGGGAGAAGTTGTCTAAGCATCTGTTGTGTAGCAACGAAAATGCATGACTTGCTCTTGTACTTTCGTTTATCATTTATGCCCGTCTCTGGCCTCTCAGATTCAAATGAAATTATAAAACTTGTTGATCATATAGCTGCTTTCAGTAATTCATCTCTTTGATATGTCTTTAGAATCAAAGGTTTTATGTGCTGATGGATGTGGTCTTGATTTCTCGTATATACATACGCATGTCGTCATGGTATGTAAATGTTGAGGACAAATATATATAGAATGATATATATGAAAACAGAAGTGAGTGAAAGAACATCTCAGGATCAATGTTTTTTATTTTAGACTATATATATATATGGTTAAACATGATCTGCAGTAAAGGCGGAGTAGCAGGCATTGCAAACGCAGAAAGGGCCTACGAAACCTGGATTTTCAACACATTGTATAGTTGTTGACAGATCAAATTTGGTCTTGCAAAAAAGCGTACATTTGCTGGTGTCGCCATTTTGGCACAGGATTTCGGGATGTATTTCATAACATTCTTTCAGTTCATTAGCCCTAATTATTGTCATCTCAACTGCAACATAAATTACCACAAAGTTAGAGAAAGAAAGAAAGAGGAACTCTTAAAAGAACTACAGTAAAGATGCTTGTCCAAATTCTGGACATCCAGAATGCAATTATGTATTGTGTAATGACAGATTTATATTACAATTTTTCCGTTTCTGGATATCTAGATTTTGGACATTTAGCACCCCCAAAAATTAAATCAGAAGGTTTACCTGAAAAAAGAGCTGCAATTACTAAAACACAAAAGATATGAAATTTAGCCATTCTTGCAAATATCTAATTTTAGAATGTTGGAATTCACAATACTACTAAACCCTTTTTAAAGACGAATTAGAATGTTATAAGATTTCATCAAAAGAATTTATATCAAATCTGATTTGGGTTATGATTTTCTTTTGGAAAAGTTATATTTACTTTTTTGGCCACTTAATGGATTTGGTGAACTTGCAATGAAAATTGTCCTGACCGTTTTATAAAATTTATCACATTCGAAAAGTTATATATCAAATCTGATTTGGGTTATGATTTTCTTTTGGAAAAGTTATATTTACTTTATTGGCCACTTAATGGATTTGGTGAACTTGCAAAGAAAATTGTTCTCCCCCCTTTCATAAAATTTGTATCTTAAATTTTATTTAAAAAAGTTTGTCCTTTTTTTATTTTTTATCAATGATCTTCCTAAACTATCCCTCTTAATATCTATAATATCTATTTTTTTTACAAATATATTAATGACCTTGTTTTGAAAAGGTCAAAGGAATAAGTAGAAATGAAAGTGAAAATAGAGATGTAAAAAAAATAAATTAATGAGGGTAAATATGTTAAAAAAAATATGTTCATTAATTTTATACAAAATGAGAAATACGACGAATTTTATAAAATAGAGGGAGTATGCACCTAAAAATTAAGGGGTAGATTATCATTACAAGAAAAATAAGCAATAATTATAAGATATTGTATCATTAAAGTCAAAATATTATTCCCTCCGTTTTATAAAGTTTGTCGCATTTCTCATTTTGTATAGAATTAAGGAACATATTTTATTGACACATTTACTCCTTATTAATTTTTTTCTCTTCCCATTGACCTTTCCTTTCTATCACACTGTTACCATTTGAAAGAAAGTGAGAGAAAATGAATCATTAATATATTTTCAATTAAAAGTGATATTGTAGGAGTTACAAAGGGGCACCTTAGAAAAATTCGTGGTAGAAATAGAAAAAACGACAAACTTTTTAAAACAAAAATAAAGACCAAATGCGATAAACTTTATGAAACTAGGAAGTATCATTAAAGACCATAAATCTAATTAATGCCATCATCATAGTATTTCATTAGTTCCATAATAACGTCTCACAATAATTTTTACACTTTCAAAGTGGAAAATTCTTTATAAATTTGACTTTTATAATATTTACAATTTTATATAAAATGTAATTGTTTTACGGTCAATATATATACCCAAGTTACCTCATTTATTTATTCTATTACACTTTCTTAATATGCATGTTTAACTACATATAAAATTAACACCCCATACAATGTTATACACACCCCAAATGTTAAACACACCCATTAAAATTTAAAAAATAACTTTTATTACTCCCTCCGTCCCACAATAACTTTCACACTTTCCTTTTCGGAACGTCCCATAATAACTTTCACCCCCTTAAAATGGAAAATCATTTATAAACTCCACCCTCACAATAACCCCAATTTTACACAAATGCCATTACTTTATCTTCACACATACACAAAAGTCAACTCATTTATTTACTTTATACATAAAGTTTTACAAAATTACCCCTCAAAACTTCACTCATTATTACACTTTCTTAATCTCCGTGCCCATCTACCTATGAAGATTAATATGGGACGGAGGGAGTACTAAACATACCCCAATTCTTTCTTATTTGCCCTTTAACACTTAAAACAAAATACAAATTAAATAAAAACCAAAATAACATTATTAAAAATATATCATCCGTAAAAAAAATATATATATATTCAATAATATAAAAAAAATTAAATAAATATTAAAATAATATTTGAATGAAAAATCAATTAAAAAATTTAAAACATTATAAAAAATCAACTAAAATTACAAAATAATTAAATTGATTTTTTTAATTAAATCTGGACAAAATTAAATAAATCAAATTAAATTTAAAAATAACTAAATTAAAAACATCAATTTAAGAAATCAAAATTTTGATAAACTAAATAAAAAAGAGAAAGAAAAATCAATTCAATCTTAAAAAATTACTAAATAAAAAAAAAATCAAATATAAAAAAAATCTTCAAAAATAATTAAAGCTACAAAAAAATTAAAAATATTAAAAAATCAACTAAATCTTCAAACCTTATTCAATTAATTAATTTTTGAAGATTTAGGTGATTTTTTTAAATATATTTTTTGATTTATTTATCTTTTTATATTAATTTGAATTCTTAATTTTTTTAATTGTTTTTTTAATTTAAATATTTTTTACAATTAATCAAACTTATTAAATATTTTTACGTTTTTAGTTTTCTTTAATTGATTTTTAAATTATTTATTTATTTATTTCTGAATATTTTCAGATTTTATTAAATCTTCTCATATTTATTTTCAAAAAATTTAATTGATTTATTACCTTAAATATTTTGTTGACTTTTTAAAAATATTTTAAATTTTAAATATATTTTTTCAGATTTTTTACTCTTTATTTATGTAAGCGTTATTTAATCATTTTATCCATATCTATTTTTGTCTTTAAAATAATGGGGGTATGTAGGGTGTTGATAGCCCCTCCTAAACTAGAGTTTATTCACTCTAAGAGTCATTTCAATACACCCTAACACATAGAAGAATGCAAATTTAAATAATTACAAATAAGGTCAAATTGATATGCAAATAACTCATTATACCATTTCCTCCTAAAAGACATTAATAATTTAAATTATAATTCAAATTTAATTCTTTAATCCTGCGAGAATCATTCTTTATTTAACTGAATTTTCTTTTTTAAAATTCAAAGGCATATTATGAAATTTTTTAAATTTATGGTCCATACTTTTCAAAATAAACAAATCTTTTGCAGAAACTGAAATCCAATATGTAAGGCGTGGCTACAAACGGAGGCGTAAGATGCAGTCATGAACGACTCCGACTGTTTTCCTAGCATGGAAGGAGGGGTTTCCGACCAAATTTGCAAAGAAACCCCCCACCCCCACCGCCTCCTCATTCTCAATCATATCATGTAGTCGATTTCCCTTCGACTGACCGCAACTCGATTGTGGTTTTGATGTATTGGTGAATGGGCTTGCATGAGTGATTGTTGTTACTTGTGGGAATTATATTCAATCACCGTTAATGAGATGATACGGGTGACCCACTATAATATTACTGCTTTGTTGGGTTTATGACTTTATGTACTTAGAAGATGTTGGCGATGTTTGAGGTGGTTGCTGTTTTCTATTGTATATAGAACTAGGTATGTTAAGTATAAGAATTGATTTGTTGTAGTTTTGTTGAGGGCCTTTGCTAATACTGTTCTTAGCCCAATGAGCTGGTATGGAGCTTAGTGACCCCTTTGCTGACTTATATTTCTTGTTTTGGCCTACTTAAGGGTGCAATAGTTGTGCTAATGCCATTTTTTTTTTTTTTTAAGTTGAATGTCTTTTTTTTTTTTTTTTTTTGTCTATGTAATACATTCTTAATCTTATGATATATTATTATTTTGTCTTTTGTTGTAGGATTATAAAGTATCACTTTGATCGTAGATAAGAAGACTAATCAAAACTTCAATCAAGTATATGATTTTTATGCAATTTAAATGTCCAAATACATTTTCGTATAACTTTTTAGAGTTTTTTTAGACATATTTTATTTTTGAATTAATTTTAGATAACATTGATAGTTTTCTTTCTTAGGTGTATATGTTGACATTATTGGTTGAGTATAATTGGAGAATTATTATTTTCTTGAAAAAAATATTGAATTATGACCTTATGTTTTTAAGGTTTCTCAAATGTTTGTATAGTATAATAATGAGTATACAAGCCGTATGAGTTATTTCTATTAATTATTTATTCTTGAAATGAAATGAGCTAGTGATGCAGCAAGAGTGGCGTTGCAATTTTTGAAGAAACGAGAGCATCCGAAGAATTTTTGAAGTTTTGGGTGTCGGAACCCGATTTTGGCGTGTGAGTACACTTTTTCCATCGTTTGAGCGGTCAAAAAACGCGTGTTATTGCTTTTTGGGTGTTAATTTTGCAATTTTTAATTGTTTTTGATTTTTTTGTAATTTTCTAGTTCCGTACACTAAGGTTTGATTTTATTCTCGTTTTTCAAACATTGTTGAGCAGTTTTTGAAGATTTTGATATTATTGAAGACGAGTTCTTCATTTTCTCAAGATTCGGGTATTCGTTAAATTAACGATTCTTGTTTGTTCGTTCTTTTGATTCACGCACGCTGCATCAGAGTGGTATCAGTTTCCGAACGATCCTGTCGATATGCCGCCTCGTAGACAGAATCTTGATGTCCGTATGGAGGACACTCGTAGGGATGAAATCGCATTTTTGCGCGAACAAGTGGCTCAATTGACTCAGCAATTGGCGGCCCTTCAAACGCGAGCACCCAATGCCCAACGACATGATTTGGATGATGATGACGACGCACCCCCGATGGAAATCCATTCGCGCACCTTCGGGATCCTTTCCCCCGCGCCCGAATCGCACATATCGTCGTTGGGAGACTGGCTTCAAAGTGGATCTCCCAGAATTCCATGGCAGTTTGGCTGTGGATGAGTTCGTTGATTGGCTTGCTACTGTGGAGGAAATCCTTGACTTTAAGGATGTTCCGATGGATCGTGGTGTTTCTTTGGTGGCGACACGTTTGCGAGGTCTTGCACATACCTGATGGCAGCAAGCGAAGACAACCGTCTTCGATCTGGTAAGTCTAAACTTGTTGATTGGGGTAAATTCAAGAAACATATTCGTGTTGCATATTTGCCACATAATTATGAGAGAGAGATCTTTATCAGCGTTTTCAGTTGTTGCGTTAGGGTGTTAAGTCTGTTGATTAGTATACTGCTGAATTTTATCACTTGCTTGCACGTACTGATCTTGTAGAGACACCGTTTCAATTGGTTTCTCGTTATATTGGGGGTTTGCGGATTCAGTTGCAGGATGTTCTTAATATGTTTGATCCTGTTACTGTTTCAGAGGCACATCAGCGAGCGCTTCAGGCTAAAAAACAGTTGGTCCGTCGTGCCTCGAGTGGGTTTCGTAATACGGTAAACCTGCCCCTAGCTCTGCTGCTCCTCGTGGTTCTGTTTCTCAACCACCACCGAATCGGGCTTCTTCTTGTGGCATAAAGTGTTTTAATTGTGGTGAATCTGGTCACCGTCAAGCGGATTGTCGTCGTCCTCGCGCTGACAAGTGTGGCCTTTTTGTCGATGATGACCTTGTTGATGACACCCCCTATTTATGATGAACATATGGATGAAGTGGTTGAGGAGGAACTTGTAGAGGGTGATGTTGGACCTCTATTGATGCTCAAACGCACATTTTTGAGCCCACGTGCCAACAATGACAATTGGTTGTGTACCAATATCTTTCAGTCGACTTGCACTATTGGGGGCAAGGTCTGTTCTTTCATTATTGACTCGGGTAGTTGTGAGTCGGAAGTGGCAGTTACCTAATTAGGTCTTGATACTGAAGCTCATGACCCGAAGCCGTATAAACTGTCGTGGCTTAGTAAATGTACGAATGTTACTGTTTCTCGTCAGGTTTTAATTTCAATTTCTATGGGGTCGTCTTATAGTGATGAGATATATTGTGATGTGGTGCCTATGGATGCGTGTCATTTGTTATTGGGCCGACCGTGGCAATTTGATCGTGAGGTCACGCACGATGGTCGTGCAAATACATACCCGTTTCTTTTCAGGGATCGTAAGATTGTGTTATTACCCCACAAGCCTCGAGGCATTCCCCGGACGGATGCCTCCAAACCTGTTATGCTCTTATCTCGTGTGCCCTTTCAGTCTGCTATGGAGAAGTCTGAGATTGTTTTTGCTCTTATTGCTCAGCCCACGGGTTCGCAGTTTGGGACACCTCCCTTTGCTGTCCAACCTTTGTTGTCTGAGTTTGCTGATGTTTTTCCCGAGTCCCTCCCAGATACATTGCCTCCTCTTCGGGATATTCAGCATCAAATCAATCTTGTGTCGGGTGCAGCCTTGCCAAATCTCCCACATTATTGTATGAGTACGAAGGAGCATGAGGAACTCCGTCGCCAAGTAAAGGAGTTGATTGCAAAGGGCCACGTTCGTGAAAGTCTCAGTCCATGTGCAGTGCCTGCCCTATTAACCCCTAAGAAGGACGGTACTTGGTGCATGTGTGTGGAAAGTCGTGTCATTAACAAGATAATAGTGAGGTATCGTTTTCCTATTCCTCGGTTGGATGATTTGTTGGACCAATTGGGTCGGGCCTCCATCTTTAGTAAACTGGATTTGAAGAGTGGTTATCACCAGATTTGTATTCGAGTTGGAGATGAGTGGAAGACAACATTTAAAACACGAGAGGGGTTGTTTGAGTGGCTGGTAATGCCATTTGGGTTGTCTAATGCCCCGAGTACCTTCATGCGTGTCATGAACCAGGCCCTACGTCCTTTCATTGGCAAATTCGTCGTCGTTTATTTTGACGACATTCTGATTTACAGTGACAGCCCCGACTCTCACCTACAACATCTACGGGAGGTCTTATTGGTTTTACGTTGGGATCAATTTTATGCAGCCACCGACAAGTGCACCTTTATGACTACTTCAGTACAGTTTTTGGTGTATGTTGTGTCTGATCAGGGTCTTTCACCATATCAAAGTAAAATTGAGGCCATTTGTCATTGGCCTGCCCCTACATCTATTACGGTAGTTAGGAGCTTTCATGGGCTAGCCTCTTTCTATCGACAGTTCATTCCATATTTCAGTAGTATTATGGCACCAATAACATATTGCATGAAGGGGACCAAGTTTGTGTAGACAGAGGATGCGTCAAATGCCTTTGATGAGATCAAACATAGATTGACGACAACACCTATCCTTGTTCTTCCTGATTTCTCCCAGCCTTTTGAGTTACATTGTGATGCTTCGAAATCAAGAATTGGGGCGGTTTTGAGCCCAGCATGCCGTCTGGTGGTCTTTTTCAGTGAGAAGTTGGCGGGTTTCAAACTCCGTTTCAGCACATATGATGTGGAGTTTTATGCCATAGTCCAGGTTGTTCGGCATTGGAGACACTATCTCTTCCAGCGAGAGTTTATTCTCTTTACTGATCACGATGCCTTGAAACATTTGGGGAGTCAAGATAAGATATCTCATCGCCATGCTGTTGGTGTATACTGTAAAGCAAACTTTTAGTGGGCTTTTGTGACGTATATTCGATTTCCTTTTATCTGAAATAAATGGTTTTTCACATTATTGCATTCTTTGTGATTACTTGTATGTCTGCTTATCTTGCATTGTAGACGATGTGGTGGGTTTGTAGTCACACAGAAGATCACATTGTCAGTCCCTTGTAAGATATAAACAGTATTCACAACTGAGATAGTTATGGACAAAACTATTGGTTTAAGTTGTAGTATAAACTTGTTAGTGGTTTGCCTTGGCCATTAGTTTATACTAGTGCGCTGAGGCGTATTGAATGGATCACAGATAAGACATGTTCTTCTGCTCTGACTGTTATGAAGAACTAGAGGTCTTGGTGACTTTTATGATTCTTAACCCTAAGTGTGATATTTAGATGTGTGGGGTGCTTGTTCACTACTTTGATGTACCATAGGTGAGAATCTTGGTAGATTCTTCACGCTCCGTATTTTGGGTAGTGGCATCGCTCGCATGATGTCTACTTATTGGCATTAGGGCACCGTGTCCTGTACATCCAGGCTGATGATGTCCCCTTGAGGAAACTCATAAAGGATTGTCGTATTAAACCCTGCAGGTGGATTTAATCCGTACGACAACAAGGTTGAGTGGTACTACTCAAGGAATTATAAAAATTAATTATTTAAAGAAGTCAGAAGCTTTAATAATTAATGGACGTGCGATATCTTAAACACGGGGAATTATAAAGTCTAATAGAATCCCTGATTCAGTTCGGGATAGGACGGGAGTGCAACATTAATTCTCTAGTTGAATGAATTAATGTTCTCGGGCCTAATTATATGTTCTGGGCTGAACATAAGAGTATTTGGGCCTGTAAGAAGCCCAAACCCTATACCTTCTAATGGATCCCTAGTCTGGCCCATGAACTTATGGAGATTATAAATAGGAGCCTCAAAATAGTTTTGAAACCCTAGTACACACGAAATTGAGAAAACGGCTAGGGTTTCAAGGAGACGAACTAAAGGCAGCCTTCTCCACGTTTGATAGCGCGCCGTCCAACAGGTGTTCGAACAAGGTTGGGAGACAGACTAGAAGATCCGTAGATTGGAATCAACGCCTCGATCTTCAAAGGTAACAGATCTAAACTATGCTTTAGATGCATGCTGTTTATGTTTCAATTCGTTTTATACGTTTGGTACCCAACAACGAACCTGGTGACGAACTGCCTTCGCCGGCGTGTTCCAGCAATTGGTATCAGAGCCTGGATTCGTGGATTGTTGGCTCTGCCTGAAACGTATGATTGTATGATTCAATTTATTTTGTTTCATGTATGTATGCGTTTCTGTTGGATATGTTTTTTTTCTTCTATCGCAACCCTAGTGTTATGTAATCGTTTTTCCCACTAGATAATAAGTGTGGGTAGTATAGGACTATTTCATAGATCACTGTAGTAGAGTTTTGCTCGTTTATATTGTAATTTTTGATCGTGAGAACGGGCGGTGTCGATGGAAGATCTGAAAACAGTAATCTGAGTTTTTCGGGTTATGGCTTGGACGGTGAAAACTATTTTGGCCATAACTTTTGACTCGGGTGTCCGTTTTCAGCCCACAAGACCTTTTTCGGAAACGTCTCGACGAGATCTACAGGAATCACGACCAAGCTGGGACGACGAGTGGCGAGGCCTAATTCAAAAGACTTGATGAAGTTTTCGGCCAGTTTTTATCGGTGGACGAGAATTCAAGGTTTTTGCATTGCGTGAGAGGCCGATGCGAGGCATCCGTCCGCGCCACTGTTTTTATCATTGTAATAGCTTATAATAGGCCGTTTTTGATAGGTTTTCAAGGGGTTGCGATAGATGTGCATTTATTTATTTTTTGCCTATGTTTATCGCATCTTGTATTGTTATAACATGCATGTTAATTTTTGTTAATTTGCTATGCAAATGAATAATCTTCATGTTAAAATGACTAAGTGAGATAATTGAATTTTAATTAATTTATAGGCCTCCACAATTGGTCTTTAAGTAAGGTGTATGTTGCTTGTGGGACCTTGGGAGTCTTCCCCTAACGGGTGCAACATTCACGAGCTTACTAGTTAAGACTTCTAATAAAACTGTTTTAATCTTTAGATGAAGTGTGTGATCTTCCCTAACGGATGTGTCATCCATGAGTTCATCAGTAAAGAATAATTCAAGATAACTGTTGTTAAATTGTGGTCATCACTTAGATGTGAATTTTAATATAACCCCCCAACGGGGTCACTGTTCTAGTTCACATGGCCAGTTAAAGTTCGACTGTTAATTTCATTCGTTATAAGGATAAGTTGACGTGATATTGAAATTAAAGACTGAATGTCTGGTCGATGAATACATGTGTAAACGACCACCCTAACGTGGCTTGCATATGTGTTTGTTGGGCTGTTGGAGGTTGTGTTGAATATTGGTTTTGAAGGTTTCCAATGTTTTATGCTTCAAACTTATGTGATTCATTGCTTGCATTTTATTTATTTCAGATACATTATGGTGACATTCAACCCACTTATGGTTATCTTAAATCAAAATAAGCTAATTGGTCAAAATTACTTGGATTGGAAAAGAAATTTGGATATTGTCCTAGTTGCTGATGAGATGGCTCGTTGTTACATTTTGGCCTCGATGTCAAATGTTTTACAACAGCAGCATCAAACTATGCCTACTGCCGCAACTATGATGTTGAGCCTCAAAGAGCTTTTTGGTGAGAAAGATAGGGCTGTCCGCTTTGAGGCTATGAGGAAGATCATGTCAACCTCTATGCCAGAGGGAGCGTCCGTGAGGGACCACGGTCTCAAGATGATGTAATATCTGAATGAGATTGAGGTCCTCAGAGGGTTAATCGATAATGACACCAAGATCGATATGATCCTACACTCGCTCCCAAAGTCTTTTGAGAACTTCCGTGTAAACGCGATCATGAGTAAGAAGGATTATACTTTAACCGAGCTTCTTACAGAATTGGTCGCGGTGGAGGGTCTCATGGGTAAACGACCACAAGCCAATGTTACTGTTCAGGCTGGACCTTCTTCGTCTAATGGCAAGAAGAAGAAAAAGCCTTTACAGAAAAAGGGTGGTGGTGAAAGCAGTGGGAGCAAGAAACTAGCACCTTCTGGTGGCGTGAAAAAGCCGAAGGGCAAATGTTTCAAGTGCAACAAGACGGGACATTGGAAGTCTGATTGTCCTCTCCTGAAAAAGGACAACTCTGGTACGTCTCTCGCTTTAGTTGTTGAAACATGTTTTGCGGCTTGTTCTGCCTTTTCTTGGGTAGTAGATACAGGAGCCACTGACCATGTTTGTTACACCTTGCAGGGGTTTCTGCAGACAAGGGAACTGAGTGAGGGCGAGATTACTATTAGTTTGGGCAATGCTGCGATAGTATCAGTGGTTGCAGTGGGAGACGTGCACTTATGTTTTTCTAATTCTGTTTTAGTATTAAAGAACGTTTTATACGTGCCGAATTTTTGGAGAAATTTAATTTCTGTTTCGAAGTTATTTTTGGATGGATGCTCAGTTGTTTTTAATGACAATGTTGTTATTATGAGAAATGACTCTTTAATCTGTTCTGGCACGTTAGAAAACAATCTTTATACTATAACGTGTGCATATCATACTGTGACTGAAGCTCATTCATCATCATCATTAAATAAGAGGAAAGGAACCTTTTAAGTTGAATCAAACATACCTTTGGCATCTAAGATTGGGTCATGTCAACCTAAGAAGGATTCAAAGACTAGTAAGTAGTGGGTTTTTGGAGTCTCTCCAAGTGGAACCATTCTCAGTCTGCGAATCCTGTTTGGAAGGCAAGATGACCTCGAGGCCTTTTAAGGCCAAAGGTAATAGGGCTAATGATGTGTTGGAATTGATTCACTCTGATTTGTGTGGGCCTATGACTGTTCAAGCTAGGGGAGGCTTTGAGTACTTCGTCACTTTCATTGACGATTACTCAAGATATGGATACATCTACCTGATGCGCCACAAGTCTGAATGCTTTGGCAAGTTCAAAGAATTTAAGGCAGAGGTGGAGAACCGTCATGGTAAGAGTATCAAGTCACTGCGTTCTGATCGTGGTGGCGAGTACCTTAGCAATGAATTTAGGCAATACTTATTAGAGAACGGGATTAGATCCCAGCTCTCCGCGCCTGGTACTCCGCAACAGAATGGCGTGGCTGAGAGAAGGAATATGACTCTATTAGATATGGTGAGATCGATGATGAGTTATGCTTCATTACCTACCTCTTTTTGGGGTTATGCCTTGGAAACAGCAGCGTACCTTCTAAATTATATACCTTCTAAAGTGGTTCCAAAAACCCCGATTGAATTGTGGTCTGGGCGAAAGCCTAGTCTAAACCACTTTCGGATTTGGGGTTGTCCAGCACATGTGCTGAACAAGGAAGCTGATAAGTTGGCACCTAGAACTGAAGTACGGTTGTTTGTAGGATACCCTAAGGGAACGAGAGGTGGTTATTTTTATAGTCCTAATGATCAGAGGGTGGTGGTGAGTACCAATGCCCGATTTTTAGAAGAAGACTATATGAATGAGCATAAGTCCAATACTGAGATCATTCTAAATGAGTTGAGAGGAGACAATGGCACACCGAGTGTGCAAGAGGAAATACCACAAGATACTGCACAACGTGGCGACTCTGATGAACCTTTGTATACATTGCCTCGTCGTAGTGGGAGGGTTGTTCGCCAACCTGATCGTTTCATGTTTGTGGGAGAGTCTATTGACTTGATTCCAAGCGATGAACATGATGATAACGACCCCTGGACATACAAAGAGGCAATCAAAGACAAAGATGCAGAGTCTTGGCACAAGTCCATGGATTCAGAAATTGAATCTATGGATGCTATGGAAGTGTATGACCTAAGTGAACTTCCCCACGACAAGAAAGCCGTTGGGTGTAAGTGGGTCTACAGACGTAAGAGAGGGTCTGATGGGCAGATTACTGCTTTTAAGGCACGGTTGGTGGCAAAGGGTTTTACCCAGAAAGAAGGAATCGACTATGACGAGACCTTCTCACTAGTAGCCATGCTAAAATCGATCCGGATTCTCTTATCCATAGCTAATCACATGAACTATGAGATTTGGCAAATGGATGTCAAGACAGCTTTCCTTAATGGAAATTTGGATAAGGACATCTATATGCAGCAACCCGAGGGTTATGTGAAGAAAGGCCAAGAGCATCTAGTCTGGAAGCTGAAAAAGTCTCTATATAGGCTAAAACAAGCTTCCAGGTCTTGGAACATTCATTTTGATGAGGTGATCAAATCTTTTGGATTTGAACAATGTCAAAATGAAAGTTGTGTGTACAAGAAGAGTGACAGAGACGTAGTGGTATTCTTAGCACTATACGTAGATGATATTCTTCTTATTGGCAACAATGTGAAAGTATTATCAAACGTAAAGGTGTGGCTTTCAGAACAGTTTCAAATGAAGGATATGGGAGAAGCATCGTACATTCTTGGTATTAAGGTCACTCATGATCGAAAAAAGAGAATGTTGTGTTTATCTCAAGCGTCTTACATTGATACCGTGATTGCTCGTTTTGGCATGCAGAATTCCAAGAAGGGTGTACTACCTTTCAGACATGGAGTCCCTCTATCTAAAGATATGTGTCCTAAGACACAGAAGGAGATAGAGGAGATGGCTAAGGTTCCTTATGCTTCGGCTGTAGGAAGCCTTATGTATGCGATGCTGTGTACGAGGCCTGATATTTGCTATGCAGTCGGCATGGTAGCAAGATATCAGTCTAACCCTGGTCAAGGACACTGGACTGCTGTTAAGCATATTCTCAAGTACTTGAAAAAGACTCGAGATTATATGCTAGTATACCAGTCAAATAGTTTGATTCCTTTGGGTTATACCGATTCAGATTTCCAAGCTGATCGAGATGAACGGAAGTCAACCTCGAGTTATGTGTTTATGCTGGGAGGCGCAGCCATATCTTGGAGAAGTGTGAAGCAGAAATGCATCGCGGACTCCACTATGGAAGCTGAGTACGTAGCTGCCTCATAGGCCGCAAAGGACCGTCTGGCTGCGTAATTTCTTTCTGGAATTAGGGGTATCTCAGAGTATGCCGATGTGTATCACTGTTTATTGTGATAACGCAGGTGCAGTGGCAAACTCGAAAGAACCTAGAGCCCACAGAGCAAGTAAACACATAGAGCGAAAGTACCACATTATACGAGATATCGTAAATCGAGGAGACGTGGCTGTAGCTAAGATTGCGTCGTTGGATAACTTGGCTGATCCTTTCACAAAGACGCTGGCAATAAAAGTTTTTGAGAAACATGTAGAGGGTCTTGGTTTACGATGTATTACAAGCTAGACTTTGAGTATAAGTGGGAGAAATGTTGATGTCTTTATGTGTATACTAAAAGTTAAGCTTTAGTATAAGTGGGAGATTGTTGGTGTATACTGTAAAGCAAACTTTTAGTGGGCTTTTGTGACGTATATTCGATTTCCTTTTTTCTGAAATAAATGGTTTTTTCACATTATTGCATTCTTTGTGATTACTTGTATGTCTGCTTATCTTGCATTGTAGACGATGTGGTGGGTTTGTAGTCACACAGAAGATCACATTGTCAGTCCCTTGTAAGATATAAACAGTATTCACAACTGAGATAGTTATGGACAAAACTATTGGTTTAAGTTGTAGTATAAACTTGTTAGTGGTTTGCCTTGGCCATTAGTTTATACTAGTGCGCTGAGGCGTATTGAATGGATCACAGATAAGACATGTTCTTCTGTTCTGACTGTTATGAAGAACTAGAGGTCTTGGTGACTTTTATGATTCTTAACCCTAAGTGTGATATTTAGATGTGTGGGGTGCTTGTTCACTACTTTGATGTACCATAGGTGAGAATCTTGGTAGATTCTTCACGCTTCGTATTTTGGGTAGTGGCATCGCTCGCATGATGTCTACTTATTGGCATTAGGGCACCGTGTCCTGTACATCCAGGCTGATGATGTCCCCTTGAGGAAACTCATAAAGGATTGTCGTATTAAACCCTGCAGGTGGATTTAATCAGTACGACAACAAGGTTGAGTGGTACTACTCAAGGAATTATAGAAATTAATTATTTAAAGAAGTCAGAAGCTTTAATAATTAATGGACGTGCGATATCTTAAACACGGGGAATTATAAAGTCTAATAGAAGCCCTGATTCAGTTCGGGATAGGACGGGAGTGCAACATTAATTCTCTAGTTGAATGAATTAATGTTCTCGGGCCAAATTATATGTTCTGGGTTGAACATAAGAGTATTTGGGCCTGTAAGAAGCCCAAACCCTATACCTTCTAATGGATCCCTAGTCTGGCCCATGAACTTATGGAGATTATAAATAGGAGCCTCAAAATAGTTTTGAAACCCTAGTACACACGAAATTGAGAAAACGGCTAGGGTTTCAAGGAGACGAACTAAAGGCAGCCTTCTCCACGTTTGATAGCGCGCCGTCCACCCGGTGTTCGAACAAGGTTGGGAGACAGACTAGAAGATCCGTAGATTGGAATCAACGCCTCGATCTTCAAAGGTAACAGATCTAAACTATGCTTTAGATGCATGTTGTTTATGTTTCAATTCGTTTTATACGTTTGGTACCCAACAACGAACCTGGTGACGAACCGCCTTCGCTGGCGTGTTCCAGCACATGCATCCGGGATTTCTTTCCTCAAGCAGTTCACATTAGTTATTAAACACAAAGTAGGGGTCTTTAACAGGGTGGCAGATGTTTTGAGTCATCGCCATAATCTGATCTCGGCTTTTCGGGTACATGTTCCGGGGTTTGAGTCTCTTATTTATTTGTATGTGAAGGATCCTTTCTTCTCCAGGGTTCTTCAGCAGAGTGGTGGTTCTTCTTTCATTTTGGAGGATGGATTTCTATTTCGGGGCCTCCAACTGTGTATTCCTGATTGCAGTCTTCGTCCTAAAATCATCCAAAAATTGCACAACGAGGGTCATGTGGGTCATGACTGGACTTTTCAGCTTGCAACAACTTCTTATCTTTGGCCTTCGATGCGCAAAGAGGTGGGCAGGTTTGTGACTCGTTGTCGTATCTGCTAGGTGTCAAAAGGGGCTGCATCTAATGCGGGTTTGTATATGCCCCTTCCCATTCCGACGCAGCCGTGGGTTGATGTGAGTTTGGATTTTGTCCTTGGCCTGCCACAGATGCAGCGGGGGAATGATTCAATCTTTGTGGTGGTTGATCGATTCTCCAAGATGGCTCATTTCATTCCTTGCAAGAAAACATTTGATGTTGTTAATGTGGCACAGTTATACTTTCGTGAGGTGTACCGCCTCCATGGACTCCCTTCTTCCATTGTCTCTGATCGAGACACTCATTTTGTTAGTCATTTCTGGTGTAGTTTGTGGCGTTCAGTGAACACGTCCCTTAATTTCAGTAGCGCTTACCATCCCCAAAATGATGGCCAAACGGAGGTGGTTGGGTAATTTGCTTCGCAGCTTGGTTGGTGATAATCCCAGATCTTGGGATTCGAAGGTTAGTTAGGCTGGATTTTCTTACAATCATGTTGTCAACCGTACTACCGGTTTTAGCCCTTTTCAGATGAAGGTGTTCTTGAGCTCTTCTGATTTTCTAGACTTAGAACATTTTGCTCTGCCTTTGCATTCTTTCTCACACACACTCTTGCCCACACATGAGTTATGATTTGAACTCATATTTATAGACGGGATTCTGAGTTATTACCGTTGGAGAATAACTTCAAATCCCTCTATTTCAGGAAAGCAATCTTTAGGTAAGAGTCTATTAATTATTATCGTTGCCTAGTAATAATTAATGTTCCATTGACTTTTCAGTCCTTTGAGTACTGTGCTTTGTCAGGATCTAGTTGTCTGCTGTCGTGCTTCCATTGGTCCATGTCAGCTCTAATGTGACTTCTCAATTCGTAGAGCATATGACTTCATCTCAGCTGATTTACTCATCTGATCTTGTGTCTTCTCTTCTGATCTTGACAATTAGCAGCTTTGATTGTTTCCTCAACTGTGTAGGCTGTGTTTAGCTTTACTCAGCTGATCTTGTTGACTCAGCTTGATCTTGCCTCAGCTGAACATCAGATGAGTTCCACTCATCTGATTTACTCTTCTGATCTTCAGATGAGCTCTACTCATCTGATTCTCTCTTCTGGTCTTCTCTTCTCATCTTGAGCTTGTGCGCATTTCTCCACTATATTAGCTGCCTTCTTACTCTGCTGATATTGACCAGATCCTATCTATTACAAGATGAATGATGAAGTTGTCTATTCAATACAACTTATCCTATTACAAATATATTTGATTTATCAATACAAAACATAAGGATATAGAATATCCCAACAATTACAATATGCAATTTTCGTTGCATATGTAAAAATAACAAATAACAAATAATATAAATACAAAAGTATATTTATGCAATTACTTTTATACAAAGAGTGGAGAAGTCCATTGATTCATATATTCAAAAATCTAATTTTGCAATTTTTCCAAGAATGAATATATTTCAAGTATCTATTTATTGCATATATTTGTATGTATAATACATATTCCGAAATATGCAGTAATATCTATCTGGATATATAAACCGATTGAGGTGCTGTGGATTATATTATTATTTATTTTGAGTTTTTTTTTTTAACTGTGAAAATAATTAAAAAAAAATATTTTTCAACATAGTTCATAGTCCTCTCTTTTAAATATTCTAAAAAAAAGTTATTTTACAATACTTAAAATAAATATATTCATAAATGTTATATTGCATAGATTGGTATGTAATGCATCTTTCCGACTAATTTTTAAATATCTACTTCATAATTATATTGTTATAATAGTAGATAATATTTTAGAAAATATATATTAAATACGTTTTTATATATTGTATATTATTATTTGTATGAAGGCATATGCAACATAATATTTGCATATGTTATTGATCACATGCACCGTTTTTTACATATATGTTTATATATTTACATATTTTATATAGATGCATGACATATATTATTAAATGAGAAAATTGCAGATTTGGTCCCATTAACCATGAGTTGATTGGTTTTTGGTCCCAAGGTATTTGGATTTAGTCTCATATGAAATAAATTTTGCAAATTTGGTCCCATACGAAGTAAATCTTGCAAACTTGGTCCCATACGAACACTACAAAAAACGCGCGTCATAGGGACGGACAAATGCCGACGGATTATAGTCCGTCGGCATTTCCGACGGATATGCTGACGGAATGCCGACGGATTCGAAAGTCAACATCAATGCTGACGGATTTCCGTTCCGCCAGCATTTACCGAGGGAAATGCTGACGGATTTCCGTTCCGTCAGCATTTACCGAGGGAAAATGCTGACGGATGTTTTGAAATCTGTATGCCGACGGAAATGCCGGCATTTGACCCGTTTTAGAAAAAAAAAAAAACAGGGAGTGCGTGAGTGAGGATTCGGTGGGGAAGACGAAGACGAGGACGATGCTATTGAAGCAAATTTCTCCGATTACATTGATACGGTACGTTTTCTTAATTAGTTTTATTACTTAGTTTTAATACTTATATATGTTTATGCATGGATATATGTAAATATGAATAATTTAATGTTGATTTGCATGTTATATTGATTTAGTTAGTTGTTAAAATATTATGATCATGTTAGTACGTATGTTAGTTAATTTAATTTGTTGATTAAGAATAATTTTGATAGAGTAGTTTTTTAAGGTTAATTAATTAATTAATTGTTATATGTATACATTAATTAATTGTTATATAGTTAATTACTAGTTTAATTTAATGGTGTAATTTTGATATAGAATATTTTTAATGTAGGTAGTGCATGTTTCAATCAATTGTTTAAATTAGTTTAGATATAGTGGTTCGACCGTTGGATCACGTTGTAATTAGGAATATGTTGATTAAATTAGGAATACGCTATATTAGTAAAAATTTTAAATTAGGAATATGTTCATTAAATTGATAATTATTGATCCAATTAGAAAATTATTATTTTAATTAGTTTTAGGTTTGTTAATTTAGGAATATATATGTTCAATTTTTTATTATTGATTAAGTTAGGTAGAAAAATAATAATTAGAAAAATAATAATTAAATTAGGTTATTGTTGATTAAATTAGGAATATGTTGATTAATTAAATTAGGAATATGCTATATTAGTAAAAAAATTAAATTAGGAATATGTTCATTAAATTGATAATTAGAAAACTCCAATTAGAAAAGTATTATTTTAATTATGTTTAGATTTGTTAATTTAGGAATATGTTAATTTAGAAATATGTTTAATGTAGGTGATGCATGTTTCAATCAATTGTTTAAATTATTAGTTAATTAGATGGTTCGACGGTGGTATCACGTTGTAATTAGGTTATATATTGTTTTAATTTAAATTAGGAATATGTTTTGATTTAAATTAGAAATATGCTATATTAGTAAAAATTTTAAATTAGCAATATGTTCATTAAATTGATAATTAGTAAAATTATGTATTTTTTATTGATTGAAACAGATGAGCGAACAAGTACCGAATCAGGGTTCTGGTTCACGTAAGTCGTCATTTTGGTCACGTCGTTCAAGGAGGTCTCGGGATGAATCAGTACCTGTGATGGCTCCTCCTCCTCCTCCTGTGGCAGTAGGGCTGTCAAATGGGCCGGGCCGGGCTGGCCCGGTACTGGGCCACCGGGCCAACACATTTTGTCGGGTCGGGCTGGCCCGACCCAGAATCTATCGGGCCTCAAATTCTCTAGCCCAGCCTGGCCCTGGACGGGCTGCCGGGCCGTCGGGCCAAAATGACCTATTTGTTTTTTTAATTAAAAAAATATTTTTTAAAAATTATTAAGCAAATTAATACTAGTCCAGTTTGGTACAGCTGGTAAACAACCCAATTTGACTAAGGGCCTAACAAGAATATAAAATAAAGAGTAAAACCTAATTAATTACTCTCCATCTTTATTCACTAGAATTTTGCATTAGTGAAAGAGAGGGCGTCCCTGTTATTTACGGGATGTAGGTGATAAAAGGGCTTCGGCTATATGTGCAATCTGGAGACATGATTCGAGTGGCCAGCGAACACGAAGTGAGCCAAAGGTGGGCGGCGCAGTGGAGTTGAAGGTAGGGTTTTTTAATTTAAAAGATGGTCAGTATCGCACAACCTGGTATGAAGGGGAAGGAAATGGGCGGTTAGGGTTTCTTATAATTGGAGGCGGGACATATAAGGAACAGAATAGATGAGGAAATAAGTTATTCCGCTTTAGATTTTCTTTAAATTAATTTTTAGTTTTAATTAAATAAAAAAAAATAGAGAACCGGGCCAGCCCGAAAAATCGGGCCAAGCCCGGCCTGAGCCCGATCGGCCCGGCAGGCCATCTAGGCCGGGCCAAATCGGCCCGGTTCTTTTCGGGCCATTATAAATCAGGCCCAGTCTGTCCTGTTAGTCGGGTGGGCCGGGCTGGTTTTGACAGGCCCAGTGGCAGTGTCGCCGCCGCCACCGACTACGATGTCGGTTGGTTCGTCATCCTCTTCTCGTCAGCATCCTGTTCGAGAAAAAAGGAAACCCATTGAAATCATTTCAGGAGCGTAAGTCAATAATTCTAATGTTTAACAGTATTCAATAACGATTAACTTTATTTATTTATTTATAATATGTTAGTTTATAAATTTGCTAATAATTTTACAGGTTGGTGCCCGGTAATGAGGTGTCCAGGATGTGCACACAAACCTTTAAGAAGTGTAAGATTTCTAAGGGTGCTATCACTTGGTTGACGGTGCCACAATCTAAAAAGGATGAATATTTCGAGGAGTTCCAGGTATATAATTACAATAATTAAAGTTTATTAAATAACTAATTATTCATATTATTTGATAAATATGTTGAATATTTGTATAGAAAAAGGCCCGTTGGGATACGGCTATCTACTCGGACGACGCTATTTACGAGAAGTGGTACGACGTTTGTTCTACTCGGTACACGAACATGATGTACGACTGGAGAACGGCCTGGCGTGATAAAGACATAAATCTTGTTCTGGGGGTAGAGGATGGTGTTGACCTGTGGGAGTCGTTGGTTGAGAAGTGGTTGGACCCGGCTTACCAAGAGAAGTGTGACAAAGCTCGGGCCAACGGCAGAACCGACGTTGGAGGCGGGATGGCAGTGCATCGGGGGGGAGCTCGGTCCGTCCTCGAGCAATCACTTGCTATCGTAAGTTTTCATTAATTTTTAAAAATTAAATAATTATAGTTAATTATTTTATATTAGTTATCTAAATTAATTTGTATATGTTTATTTGATACGTAATAGGAGCGGGAGACTGGACGTCCACACACCCACTTGGATCGGATGAGTCTTCTTCATCCGTTTAATGCCGATACACAGACGTCCACCTACGGGCGCACTACTGACCTCCACGTAAGTTTAATTAAATTTATGTATTAATTACATTATATATATATATATATATATAGATAATTAAATTAATTTTAATTTTTTAATTATGTAGTTGAGCGTCCGACAGAGGATTGAAGAGGCCGAGACGCAAGCCGCCACGACTACTGCTGAATCCGGAAGCAGCGGTACCCCTCCGGCTGTTGACGTGGACCGGTGTTACCTTGACGTTGCCCCGACCTCCAAGGGAAGGGTCCTTGGCCTTGGTGGGATGAGCAACGCCGTGAGGACACCAAGTGGTCGGTCGGCCCGGAGTGCATCGCAGCCGTCCGTATCCTCCACTGCCGTCCCGGATCCGAACGTCATGGCAACGTTCGAGAACTACTTCCGCCTCTGGAGTACCAATGCGGGTCGGACGTTGGGGATGTCTGCTGAGCAGATCGAGGCCATCTATCAACAGACGATGGGGCAAGCACCGCCAGCTCCAGCTCCAGCTCCAGATCAAGCTGCAGGTCAAGATGCAGGTCAGGCCGACGGTGACGACGTCAACTTGAATGACGATGTGGATCGATTTTTTAGCAACTCTCCTGGCAACTATCCTGGTTGAACAATTTAATTTTGTGTTGAACTAATTTATTTTTCTGTTGAACTTATTTAATTTTCTGTTGAACTTATTTATCTTTATGTATATATTTATCTTTATGTTGAAATATATGTTGAACTATATATTGCAGTTTATTTGTGTAGTTTATTGGTGTATAGATGAAAATAGGGTGCATTCATTTGTTTCATTGAGTACAAAATAATCTCATTTAGAGTGCATTCTAGATAGATTTAAACCACTTGAAGGTGGAAGTGAATTTTAGTACAAATTAAAATAGCCTCATAATGAGTGCATTATACATATATTTAACCAAACCACTTGAAGGTGGTAGATGCAACCATGACAACTAGCACAATCAAAATGATTTTGTTCACTTTGATTAAATCCTTGATTTCTTCAGCCAAATTCTTGATCTCTATAACCAATTTCTTCATCTCTTGAGTCATTTTCTTCATGTCTTCAGTTTCTTGGTCACTTTGATTAGATCCTTGATTCTTGTCAACACCACAGTTTTGTAGAGTATCAGCCCATACAAAGAAACCACATCCACCACCACCATCACTTAGGGAGTCAGGACAATTATGAAATATCCTCCCTTTACTTCTAGGTTGTTTAGAAGCATATGTACGACATGCCTTTCCACAATAACAAACAAGGCCTTGCTGAAATCGAATAGAAGATGAAGAAGACATGATATTTCTTTGCAAAATAGAAAAAATCGAATATGGTGTGTGTGAGCTTTGTGTTGCTATATATACAAAAAATTGAATTAATTAATTAAAAAAAAAAAAACCCGCCAAATGGCGACGGAATATATTTTCCGTCGGAATTCGGAATTTGATAAATGCCGACGAATATTTATGTTTACTGATGGCATTTGGGCGGGTGAAATGCCGACGGAATTAACTTTCCGTCGGAATTCACCATTTGATAAGTGCCGACGGATAATCCGTCGACATTTATCTTGACCGACGGAAATTTGGGCGGGTGAAATGCCGACGGAAAGATAAGTCCGTCGGCATTTCCGTCGGGAAATACTACCCTAAAACTTTCTATCAACAAGAAGCAAATTTCGATCATGTTGGCACTAGTAACGAGGTAGAACAACGGTTTGGGGACGAAGAACAACAGTTTGGGGACGAAGAACAACAGTTTGGGGACGAAGAACAACAGTTTGGGGACGAAGAACCGAATATGTATCAAACAATGATCAGGGAAGCTGGTTTTTCAAACATGGAAGAGGAGCCGACGAATGAGGCATTTCGGTTTTATGAGATGCTCAAATTAGTCGAAGAAGATTTATATCCGGGTTGTGAATCTCACTCACAGTTGTCATTTAATGCACGACTCATGAACATTAAGACCGAGAACAAGCTTTCTAACAGGGCATATGAGCAAGTGACACAGTTATGCAGTGAAATTTGTCCTCAAAATAATAAGGTGCCTACGACGTTTCATCAAAGCAAACAAATGTTGAAGAATGTTGGTTTGCCGGTTGAGAAGATTGATTGTTGTGTGAAGGGTTGCATGTTATATTGGGGTGACGAAAATAGCAGTCTGAACATGTGTAGATTGTGTGGCCATCCCCGGTACAAAGAGGCACGTCGAAAGGGACCTGGTGGTCAATCGAAGAAGACAAAGAAGAAAGTGCCATATAAGAAGATGTACTACCTTCCTATCATTCCTCGTTTGATGAGATTATATCAATCAAGTGCCACTGCACAACACATGACGTGGCATGCTACAGATTCCTCTTCGGCTGAGTCGAGGGAGATGCGACATCCGGCAGACTCAGAGGCCTAGAAACATCTTGACAACGTGTTTCCAGATTTTGCTTGTGAACCGAGGAATGTGAGATTAGGTTTGTGTACTGATGGTTTTGCACCGTTTGGGATGCATGGGAAGCAGTATTCTTTGTGGCCGGTGATACTGACTCCGTATAATCTTCCTCCGTGGATGTGCATGAAACCTCAAACAATGTTTCTGACTGTATTGGTGCCTGGACCAACGAATCCAAAGGACAAACTGGATGTTTATCTCCAACCTCTTATAAAAGACTTGATCTTCTTATGGGAGAATGGAGTCCAAACGTACGATGTTTTTAGAAAGCAGAACTTCACGATGCGTGCTGCTCTTTTATGGACCATTAGCGACTTTCCTGCATATGGTATGTTGTCCGGGTGGAGTACGGCCGGAAAGAAAGCCTGTCCGTATTGTATGGAGAATTCTGAAGCTTTCAGTCTCCCGGTGAGTAGAAAAGTTTCATGGTTCGATAATCACCGTAGGTTCTTACCTCAAGGTCACCCGTTTCGAAGAAATAAGAAGAACTTCGTAAAGAACAGAGCAGTCACAAACAATCGACCTCCACTTCGAGATGGTATTTTATACATTTATTTAATGAGTATTAAACGTATATTTATCTATTGCTTTTAGTGTCACTTATAATTTACTCTCCGTACAGGACGTAGGTTGTTATATGAGATTCAGTGGACGGGGTTGAAAAAAAGTACTGAGGAAAATGCAGCGGAACACAACAGAGGAATTGAGGGTGGTTGGAACAAAAGGAGTATTTTTTGGGACTTACCATACTGGAGTTCACTATTGATACGACACAATTTGGATGTGATGCACATTGAAAAGAATGTGTTTGACAATGTGTTCCACACAATCATGAACACCGAAGGCAAGACGAAAGACACTCCAAAGTCTCGGGAGGATTTGGACACTCTTTGTCGCCGTCCAGAGTTGAAAAAGGATGAGCGTACAGGTAAATTTCCAAAGGCTAGCTACACACTGGATAAGCCACAAAAATAAAGATTGTGTAGGTGGATAAAGGAGTTGAACTTTCCGGACGGCTACGTGTCGAACTTGAGTCGATGCGTAGACACAACAACGGGTAAGGTTGCAAGGATGAAGAGTCATGATTGTCATGTATTTATGCAACGCTTGATACCGATTGCGTTCAAGGAACTTCTTCCTCTCAATGTGTGGAGGGCTATCACTGAATTAAGTCTATTTTTTAGAGATTTAACGGCTACAACGATCACGATCGATGATATGATTCATTTAGATGAAGACATTCTAGTGATTTTGTGTAAGTTGGAACAAAATTTTCCACCTAGCTTCTTTAACTCGATGGAACACTTACCCGTTCACTTAGCGTATGAAGCGAGAATTTGTGGTCCGGTGCAATACAGGTGGATGTACCCATTTGAAAGGTAAAATCTTACTTTTTTTATTTCATTACAATTACACATGCATTCTTATAAGTTATATATATATATATATATATATATATATATATATGTGTGTGTGTGTGTGTATATCAGGTATCTCCACAACTTGAAACACAATGCTAAACAAAAGGCAAACGTTGAAGCATCGATTGTGAATGCTTATTTGAATGAACAGGTTGACATGTTTTGTTCTTATTACTTTGAAGACCACGTCAACACAAAGTTAAGAAGTGCTCCACGTAACTTCGGTGGTACATCCGCTGACGATATCAGTGAAGAGGTCGATGGAATGCTCTCCATATTCAAGTCTAAGGGACGGCCAATAGGAAAACCCACTGAACGATATTGGGAGACGAACTCGGAGGCGGAAATAGCACAAACGTATGTGTTATTGAATTGTGATGAAGTTCAGCCATACATTGAGTAAGTATTTCATATATAAATCGTCTATTTAAATACCACTTCATTTATGTCATTTAATATTAACCAAGTTTTTGAATGTTGTGAATTAGGATGTACACTCAAGAACTACGACGAGCAGAACCAAACATCTCAGATGCATATATAGATGCTCGTATTCAACGTGAATTTTCTCGATGGTTCGAACGTTATGTGAGTTCCATTTAATTAATTATGTTTTACGTAAATAAATTAATATTTATATTAATTAATTTTAAATTGAGCCGTATAGGGACGGGATAACGCTCTAGACAGTCGATTCTTACGAGATCTCAGCAAGGGACCACTACGTCGTGTAAAAACTTACAACGGTTATATTGTGAAGGGCTACAGATTTCATACGTCTGGGTATGCATCGACAAAGGCAACTACCAACAGTAGCGTCTGTGTTAGCAGTGCGAATTACAATGCAGATGCAAGTGATTACTTTGGGGTGTTACGGGAAGTCGTCGAAGTAGAATATCCAGGATATCCAGCAAAGTCTGTAGTGTTGTTCAAGTGTCATTGGTGTGATTCAGGCCATCTAGGAACAAGAATTCACCCGGAGTACAAGCTCGTTGATGTTAGTTCGAAAAGGACGTATGTTGGGGATGATCCATTTGTATTTGCCCATCAAGTATCTCAAGTATACTACTGCACATATCCGGGAGCTCCACGTGGTTATGAATGGCACACTGTTTGCAAAGTAAAGGCAAGGTCAATGGTAGAAGTCCCTAAAAAGGACAAAAATACTGAAGATGAATCTCCATTTCAAACAGAACAAATAGAGACTCCAACTGAAGTCTTTACGGGAGATTTCAATCTTTCTGTACCCTTGACGACTGCAAATCCCCAATTAATCGAAATTGAAGGTGAAGAGGAGGGGGATGAAGAAGAGGATGAAGAGGAGAATGAAGATGAGGATGAAGAGGAGAATGAAGAAGATGAGGATGAGGATGAGGAGGAGGATGAGGATGAGGAAGATGATGAGGAGGAGGAGGAGGATAAGGACGAAGAGGAGGATGAAGACGATGAAGATGAAAATTAATTCAATTAATGTAATGTATTAATTTATTTCTTATTTTATAAAAGTTAATTAATTATTTATCATTTAGGTACAAATTATAAAAATTAAATTTACTATAAAAATTAAATTTACTATAAATATTAAATTTACTATAAATATCATGTGGAAGAAATGAATTTTGTGATTTTTTTAAAAAATATTTTAGTAATTTAGTAGGTCTAGTATATAGAAAAAATTGAATTATTTAAAAAAAAAATAAAAAAAATCGCCAAAATGCTGACGAAATTAACTTTCCGTCGGTATTTACTTTTAGAAAAATACCGACGGATTATCCGTCGGTATTTGTACATGCCGACGGAAAATAACCCCTTATATAAAACCTCAACCTAGGGTTTTCTTTCCAAACTTTCCTCTTTACATTCCCCCCCACCTCGCCTCCCTCCAACTCTTCGGCCCCATTCCCCCCACCTTGCCTCCCTCCACCACCTCAAAATCCTCAGAATCGGCGACAACTACCTCACCGGCCCTATTCCCGCCACCCTCGACACTCTAACCAATCTTCCGCGCCGATTTCTCTCCACCGTGAAGCATGGCCGCCGCCCAATCTGTGCTCCTCCAGCGTTTTAATAAATGGGCCGACTCCGACTCCGACGTAAGTGATTTTGAGTTTAGATTGAAAAATTTTGAACTTCAACATCGATTTTTTTTTTTAATTTTTTGGTTGTTTCCTTGAAGAATTTTCTGGCAAGAATAGGCTCCAAATCAACTTTTATAAAATTTATATTAAAATACTACATCAAGTTATGAACCACTTATATTTATTTCATGATTTATTGATTATTATAAATAATTTTATAAAATCCTTTTCCAAAACTGCTCAAGCTGAAATTAAAAGCTAGCTACTGTGATTTTCGAAAATGAACCAAAACAATATTTTCTGGCACCCAAATTGTATGATACAAAATTTTTATGTGTTCTATACTTCAAGATGTTCCAACTTTTTAAAATTCATAATTTTCTAACATGTTTTAGTATTTTATAAAAATGCTCAAAGTTAGTTGACTCTATGACTCATTTACATAAACTGCACTGCACTGTTTTAAAAACGAGTCCAAAACTCCTATTTTCGACTACCAAAACTTGTTACACAAATTTTATACACTTTAAAAACTTCAAGGAGCTCTTACAGTTTCAATTTCATAATTTTTCAAGGAGTTTTGATATTTTAAATAAATTCTAGAAGTTTGAGGTGTATAAACCATCTTACAAACTGCATACATTAGTTTTTATGAATCTTATATTTGTGTATTTTTCAAGGAATGTGATTGTATTACTGGTGCAGGTGGATGAATTGAAGAATACTTTTTGAAGCATGAGGATATGTAATAAAAACAATGCCAATTTCTTCACATTCCCAACATAATATTTCATGTAATATTATTGTTTCATTACATAATATTTTAATTTTTACATAATGACATTTTTTACGAAATTTCTTCACATTTCCAACCTCTCGGAAAATGTAATTCTGGTCGGAAAATGAAATTCTGGTCGGGGCCTCCCCGGCAACCAATATTTTTTTTATTAATATTTTGTTTTACTGACGGATATTCCGTCGGTAAATTGCCGACGGATATTCCGTCGGTCGAATGCCGACGAATATTCCGTCGACATGTGAATTTCGAAATCATATTTTTTTTATTAATATTTTGTTTTACTGACGGATACTCCGTCGGTACAATGCCGACGGATATTCCGTCGGTCAAATGGCGACGAATATTCCGTCGATATGTGAATTTCGAAATCAATTTATTCAAAAATTAATTTCTTTTATAATTATTTTAATTCATTCTAATTTCTTTTATAATTATTTTAATTCATTCTTTCCGACGGAATGGTGACCCGGTTTGTTAAACGGGTTGTCCGGAATACCGACGGACATTCCGTCGGAAAAAGATGACGTCCATTTTCCCTCGGTATTTCCGTCGGAAATTCCGACGGAATTCAAAAATCCGTCGGCAAAAAAAGCTGACGCCGAGAAAGGGGACGGCCGACTTTCCGTCGGTAAATCCGTCGGTAACCTCGGCGGCCGACGGAAAATCCGTCTCTAAAACGCCCTTTTTTTGTAGTGGAAATAGATCTTGCAAACTTGGTCCCATACGAAATAAATTTTGCAAACTTGGTCACATACGAAATAAATCTTGCAAACTTGATCCCATACCAATTTTGCATTTTACATAATGTTTGGGATTAAGTTTGTAATAAAATATTTGTATGGGACCAAGTTTGCAATATTTAGTTCGTATGGGACCAAGTTTGCAAGATCTATTTCGTATGGGACCAAGTTTGCAAGATCTATTTCGTATGGGACCAAGTTTGCAAGATTTACTTCGTATGGGACCAAATTTGCAAAATTTATTTCGTATAAGACTAAATCCAAATACCTTGGGACCAAAAACCAATCAACCCATGGTTAATGGGACTAAATTATTAAATATAAAGAATCTATGTTTCTATGTCAGACATGTTTTTTATATATGTTCTTAAAATTTAATTACACAATAATTGAATAGTTTATTTATTTAAAAATAAAATTTACCGATTTTAAAATATAAATTAATTGTAAAGTAATATTATATTATTAATTTTATTTATAATATAATATTATATTGACCGATTCAAACCAAAAAAATCATATCTATTACTAATGACATGTAATTATCACATTTAATTATCGAATTATATATTCTATATCAACATCCAAGGAAGGCTAGCTTTTGAGTGTTGAGAAGCTTTACGAAGATTAGCTTCTTGTGTATCCCAAGTTTCAATCGGAGCATCTTTTGGAGTCGGACAGTCAACCGTTTCCAAAGTCACTTGGAGATTCATCGAGGCAATGGAAGAACGAGCGAGACTCCATCTCAAGTGGCCCGATTCGAATCAAATGGAACAAATCAAATTTTTTTTTTTTTTTCTAAAATATATGGTCGATAATAAAAAGAATAGGGTTGGTCTAGTATGCACTCGAGTGCATGTTATGCACCCTAGTCCATGTTGCACTTTTCAGTTTTACTGATTTACACTTTTTGGTAAATGGTGTTGCACTTTTCAATTATTAAACTGTATAATAATATTTTTAGTAATAATTGAAAAGTGCAACACCATTTACCAAAAAGTGTAAGTCAGTAAAACTGGACTAGGGTGCATAACATGCACTCGAGTGCATACTAGACTTTACCAAAAGAATATAGTTAAACAGGTCTATACCTATTAAATCAAAAATATAAAAATCATAAAGTATATATTTTCTCTGTCCATATAAAATATCCATATAAGATTAAAGTAAAAAATAAAATTGATAAAATATGCACGAAATGATATTTTTCAAAACAAAATGAAATTATGAAAACTTATTGTGAACAACTTAAAAGAGAAAACAAACGCATTTTTATTGGAAAGTGTAAGTTATATATTAATGAAAAATGTATGTTATTATAATTGAAAAGTATATGATATTATAATTGAAAAGTGTATGCTAATGATACACTTTTTTGTTATTTGCACACTTTCATAATCTAGAAAAACTGGTGCTAATTTTTTTTTTTAAAAATTATTATTAATTTTACACGTTTTATTATTTTTTTACTTGCACTTTTATTACTATTAATGATATTATTAGTAAGTGCAAAAGGCAATCAAAGGGCAACCACTAGGCTAGAATGATTTTTGATAAATACTTTGTTATTTATTCTATATATATATTTAATATTTTCTATATGACTGAACTCAAGTACACCGTGTACTTGAGTACACAGCAACCCAACCCATATATTAGTTAAGTCTTGCACAATAAATTTTTAATTGAAATAAATTTAAAATTGAAAAATAAGAACCAAAATTGGTTCGGTCTAGAATTTCAACTGACCAATTTTTATTTTATTTTTTTTAATTCAACAGTCAAAATCGACGGTTGAACCGTCAATTCGATTCAAAAGGTACCACTAGTAGACCGTACAGTACAAATTGATCTGGCCTGCAGGTTGTGAATCCACTAGTAGACCATACAATACAAATTGATCTAGGTTGTTGATATGTAATAATCCATAGATCTCAACTGGTAGTTAAGAATTTCAATTTTTTTTAACCTAAAGAAGTTGGAATTTGAAGTGTGTACTTCTCTAGATTTTAAGTTCTAAACTTTCTAAGCTACAAATAATTTATATGGGGTCAATCCACCTAGAGCTTTGCTTTGATTTTAAATGGGCCCTCTCATTAGTAGACGGTGAAATTAATCGGTTCATGGATCGAATACCGAAACATAAAAAAAATCTTTTTTTTTTTACCTGAAAAATAAATTTAATTTTTTTTTGTTGCATGTCTATTGGAAAAATAAATTTAATTTTATTAACAGAAGTAAGTGAAAGAACATCTCAGGATCAATGTTTTTTTATTTTAGACTATATATATATATATGGTTAAACATGATCATCTGCAGTAAAGACGGAGTAGCTAGCTAGCAGGCATTGCAAACGCAGAAAGGGCCTACGAAACCTGGATTTTCAATACATTGTATAGTTGTTGACGGACCAAATTTGTTCTTGCACAAAGCCGAACATTTGCTGGTGTCGCCATTTTCGCACAGGACTTCAGGATGTATTTCATAACATTCTTTCAGTTCACTAGCTCTAATAATTGTCATCTCAACTGTAACATAAATTACGTACCAAAAAGTTAGAAAAAAATGAGGAAATTAATATAAAGAACTCCTAATAGAATTATAGTAAAGATGTTTATCCAAATTCTGGACATCCAGAATGTACGTCGAAGATATTTCAGACATTTTAAATGAAAATTTTCAATAATATTACAATTTTTCCGTTTCTAGATATATATCTAAATTTTGGACATTTAGCATCCCAAATAATTAAATTTAAAGGTATACCTGAAAAAAGAACTGCAATTGCTAAAACACAGAAGATAGTATGAAATTTAGCCATTCTTGCAAATTTAGCTAATTTTAGAATGTTGGAATTCACAATACTACTAATTAAACCCTTTTTAAAGACGAATTAGAATTAATGTTATAAGATTTCATCTAAGAATATATATCAAATCTGATTTGGGTTTATATGATTTTCTTTTGGAAAAGTTATATTTACTTTTTTGGCCACTTAATGGATTTGGTGAACTTGCAATGCAAATTGTCCTCCCCCAATTCATAAAATTTGTCACATTTGATCTTAAATTTTATTTTAAAAAGTTTATCGTTTTTTCTATTTTTATCTATGATCTTTCTAAACTAACCCTATTAATGTCTATAATATCTATTTAAAAAAAATATATTAATGACCTTGTTTTGAAAGGATCAAAGGAAGACTAGAAAATAAAGGTGGAAAAAGAAAAGAAAATAGAGAAGTAAAAGAGAAAAATTCAATAAATGTGTCAAAAAAAAATATGTTCCTAGCTTAATTTTATACAAAATGAGAAATATGACGAATTTTATGAAATTGAGAGAGTATGCACTAAAAAAATTAAGGGGTAGATTGTCATTACAAGAAAATAAGCTATAATGATAAGATATTGTATCATTAAATGTCAAAATATTATCATTAAAGACCATAAATCTAATTAATGCAATCATCATAGTATTTCCTCCGTTCCATAATAATAACGTCTCACAATAATTTTTACACTTTTAAACTGAAAACTCTCTATAAATTTCACCAATATAATATTTACAATTTTATATAAAATGTAATTACTTTTCGGTCAACACATACACACAAGTCACAAGTTACTTCATTTATTTATTCTATGCATACATATCTACAATTTTTTCTCAAAACTCTATTTATTACTTACACTTTTTTAATATGCGTGTTCAACTACCTATAAAACTATTATGAGACGGAGATAGTAGAAATATTTTCATAATATTAGCATCTGTCACTCGTATTGATTTAATGATGATATTTTTCTCTCACTAATTTTCTTTTTGAAATGTCATTAAACCATGTACAAAATTATCACAATTTACTCACTGAAAAATGCATTAATAATACAGTACAGAATATTCCCACTGTATCACCATTTGCTCTTCATTGAATCTGCAATAGGATAAAAATTATTTAAATAAAACTATAGAATTAGTTGATCATGGCTCCTTTTAATAATTCACCCATTACATGTCTTTAAATTCACCCATTACATGTCTTTAAATTAAAATTTTATTTGTTTTAATTGTAAGCGTGCTCGTATTTAGAAGCAATTAAAGGTTTATGTGCTTATGGATGCAATCTTGATTTCTCATGTGTATATTCATTTGATATATTAATCATTTTACGCATGTCGTTATGGTATGTTACTGTCGCACAAATATATATAAAAAATAAGTGATCGAGTGAAGGATCATCTCAAGAATCGATGTTTTTATTTAAAACTATATATAGTTAAACATTATCGAATGTAAAGACAGATTAGCACATCTTGCAAGCGCAAAAAGGACCATTGAAACCTACCATTAAAGGTTTATGTGCTTATGGATGCATTCTTGATTTCTCATATATGCAATGACGGAGTCAGAACTTAATCGAGGGGGCTCAATTATAAATAAAAAATTTCACTTTTAATATCATGTAATTTTTGAAATATATAATATATTACTAATGAATCAAGTTAAGTTTTATATTTCAATAAATATTTCATTCATTCTTCCTAATATGTATACCGTCTATATGCAAACATCTTCTAATTTTTATGTTTTAAATTGTTATATACTTCAATCGTTTCATATTGTTTGACACTATTAATTTTTATTTTTAATTTAAAAAAATTGTCATTTTAGCTATTTTTACCAAATTTCTTCCTATAATTTTCCTTCTAGTATTTTTTTTAATTTCTCTTAAGGAAAAAGTAAAAATTGTACTACTAATATTTTACTAATACACTTAAAAATTGTTATATAACTATTAAATATACATAAAAATTAAGAGTAATTATTTTTTCTTTAATTTTTTTATTAACGCCGGCCCCCCTCCCTCAGTCCCTGCATATATGTATATTCATCCCCCGGACCCGACATTTTATTCTAGCCTTGCTGGGAATTGAACCCGGGTGTGTGGGCACCTAGTCAGGGGCGCCTACCACTCGGACAAGTGTGTTACTTGTTTGTAACTGTAATATTAATTGTATATGTACTCATTTTCGATCCATTTTTTTTTAAATTCACAAAATTAATTTCTTTCAAATATATCAACTAATTAAATTTGTAATCTATAATTTATATTTTTATATATTTTAAAATACTAAAATATTCATATTTTAACTAAAATACTCATATTTTTTAGTAAAAAATTTCAAAAAATTAATTTCATTCACATAAATTAAATAATTAAATTTGTAATCTATAATTTATATATTTTTAAATACTAAAATATTCATTTTTTTGCTAATTATATTTTAAAAAATTTCAAAAAATTAATTTCTTTTCACACTTTTTAGTTGTAACTTAATGATAAATAAATATTTTTAAATTGTACATCTAATAAAATAATTAGCTTACATTATATAATTTATTATTCATCTTCTTCCTCTTCATCTTCTTCATCTACATTTTCATTATTTGTCTCATCTTCCTCCTCTTCATCATCCTCCCCCTCCTCCTCTTCGTCCTCTTCATCATTCTCTTCATTTTCATCATCTTCCTCATTTCCATTATCGTTTTTAATTTTGATCAATTGTGAATTTCCACCCGTCAAGTCTACGTGGATATTCAAATCTCCCGTAAAGACTTCAGTTCTAGCCTCTATTTGTTCCGTTTGAAACGGAGAATCATCTTCATCACTCCTTTCCTTTGTAGGGACTTCTACCATTGATCTTGCCTTTACTTTGCAAACAGCGTGTCATTCAATTTTACTACGTGATCGTACTGGATACTTGCAGTAGTATACTTGAGATACTTGATGGGCAAATACAAATGTATCATTCCCGCTATAGCTCCTTTTCGGATTAACATCGACGAGTTTGTACTCCGGATGAATCCTTGTTCCTGAAGGGCCTGAATCAAACCAATGACACTTGAACAACACTACAGTCTTTGTTGGATATCCCGGATATTCTACTTCAACGACCTCGTGCAACACCCCATAGTAGTCACTTGCATCTACATTGTAGTTTGCACTGCTAATGCAAACACCACTGTTGGTAGTCGCTTTTCTTGATGCATACTCATATGTATGAAATCTGTAGCCCTTCACAATATAACCGTTGTAAGTCTTTACACGACGTAGTGGTCCTTTGCTGAGATCCCTTAAGAATCGATTCTCAAAATCGTTTGACCGTCCCTATCAAACATATAATTAACATTAATTATGAATCATATTTATTTACGTAAAATTTAAGGAAATGGTACTCACACAACGTTGGAACCATCTTGATCGTTGAAGATGTTAAATCTCTAAAAAAAAGACTTAATTCAGTGATAGCCCTCCACACATTGAGAGGAACAACGTCTCGGAATGCAATCGGTATCAAGCGCTGCATAAAAACATGACAATCGTGACTCTTCATCCCTGAAACCTTACCCTTGTTTATGTCTGCGCATCGACTCAAGTTTGACACGTAGTTGTCTGGAAAATTCAACTCGTTAATCCAACGACACAGTTGTTGTTTCTGTGGCTTGTCCAGTGTGTAGCAAGCCTTCGGATATTTACCTGTACTGGGATCCATTTCCAACTCTTGACGACGACAATAAATGTTCAGCTCTTCCGACTTTTTTTTCGACAGAATTTTTATTTCCGTCGGTAATTTTGGCGGAATAAAAAAAAAAATAAAAAAAAAATCAAAAAATACTTTACTTTATACCAAATCTAACGAAAAATTATGTATTATGTATAAATTAAAAACAATAACATAAATAAATAATCCATTGACAAACAAGCATCAATCGAAATAAATATGTCCAACAGAATAATAAATAGTTCGACAGAAAATTAAATAGTTTGGCAGAAAAATAAATAGTTCGACAAAAAATTAAAGTGTTCAAACATCAACCATTATAGTTAAAAAAATCATCACCACCAGCGAAATTCAAGTCGTCGTCTGCGGCTGCATCTGGATCTGGAGCATTGAAAGGCGGAGGGGGAACTGGACCAACCGGAGCATCGAAAGGCGGAGGGGGAACGCTCATCGCCTGTGCAAAGCATGTATCTATTTGATCCTGAGGCATCCCCAACGATTGACCCATAGTGTCAGTTATCTGTCGGAAGTAGAGGTTCATCCAGTTGACTAGGTTCGGGTCCGGAGGAGCAGCAGTGGAGGATACAGAGGCCTGCGATGCACGCTGGGACGAACTGGACGACGCAGCTCTCACTGAGCGGCTCATCCAGCCAAGGCCAAGGACCCGTCCTCGATCAGCCGGGGCAACGTCCAGGTAAATCCGGTTAAGATCAGGCGGAGGGGGAGCGCTGGGCCCGGCTTCAGCAGAAGCCTGTGTCGTCTCCTCTTCAATCCTCCGGTTCACATTCAACTACATAATTAAAAAAAATTAAATTAATACATAGTTCAATACATTTAATTAATTAAATATTAAAAAAATATCACAATTTAATTAAACTTACGTTAAGCTCGGTAGTGCGTCCATATGTGGACCGTCTGCGAATCTCGATCAAACGGATGAAGAAGGTTCAACCAATCCACGTGTGTGAGTTCACGCCCAAGTTCCCGCTCCTATTTCGTACCAAATGAGCATATAAAAATTATTTTATATAATATAATATAAATAATTGAAATAAATTTAGTGAACACTTACTAGAGCAATTGAGTGCTCATACGCGGATCGCTCCCCCCCCCCCCCCCCGATGCCTTGACATCCCACCTCCCACATCCCTTCTACGGTTGAATCGAGCAGTTGCACACTTCCGCACGTACTCCAGGCTACTCCAATACATGGTCAACGTGTTCCACACGTCGACTCCATTTTCGTCCGTACCCAACGTCTACGCCACGACTACGCCAAGCAGTCCTCCAGGTGTACATTACCTCATTATACCTAGATTGACATGAAGCGGCACAGTGCGTGTGAATATCGTCGTCTGAAAAAAACTCCCTAAGCCAATAAGCATGTTTCTACATATATTCGATCAGCATATTTATCAAATAATATATATAATAAATTGTTTATTAATATTTAATTGAATGCACTCAAATACCTGGAATTCCTCCCAATATTCATCATTTTTCGTCTACGGCACCTTCAACCAAGAGTAGGCATTCGCAGCAACCTTGCACTTAATAATCGAATGAGTGCAAATCTTCGACACCTCATTACCAGGAAGTAAGCTGTGACATTATATATTAAGAAACAAACACATTATAAATTAAAAAATGTACAAAAATTGATGTTATTAAATATTGTTAAACCTTAAAATTATTTAATTAATTACTTACTATATTCCATCCTCAATCCATACTCTCAGTCTGGTTTCTCGGGCCCGCGTGGGATGTCGACGAGCTGCCGACGACTGAGATGACGGCGGCGAATGCTGTGGAACGGATGACGATGACGTCATCATAGGAGGCTCAACAGGCCTAAGTGAGCCTCTCCTACATCGAGATCCTGAGGCCCCACTAGCATCTTGATTCATCTATTTTAATAAATAATATTTAAAAGTATAATAAATTAATCAATAATTAATATAGTAATGAAATCAATAATTACCTAATTTAATTAATAACATTTTGGTAATTTAAGTCAATAATTTCCTAATTTAATCAATAAGAAATCACGTTACTAATGAAATCAATAATTTACCAAACTAATTAATAATGACTTAATTTAAACAATAACAATAATTATTATATTAATCAAACGTACAACACCCCTACTTATAACAATAATTACTAATTTAATCAATAATAATAACCTAGTTTAATTATCAAAACGAACTAACATGAAGAACTACGCACACAATATATTTGAACTAACAAGAACTAGCTACACTATATATTTGAACTAACATACATTAATTAATTACAATTAACCAATAAAAAACATATAATCCACGTACTAACATATATTTGAATTAATCATACATATATATTCATCAACTACGTACATGCAATTTTATAATAATTAACATGCAATTTATAATAATTCAATAACAGTTTTATAATAATTAACATGCAATGATCGATTAATACAATAACTTAATTAAAATTAATTAAGAATTTATAAAACGTACCGTTTAAATTGAAGAAAATTGGAGTAGATAATCTTTACGCCCTTTGTCGATCAATCCACGCACGAAACTACCACGAACAGAGGAGAGTACAGAGGAGACGAGGCGAGACGAGAGTGGATTTTTTGTTTCCTCTTCAAACTGCCTTCGGCAGTTCTTATAAAAAAAAAAAAAATTTGGCTACCGACGGATATTTCCGTCGGTAGCAGCGAATATTAATGGCCACGCGTCTTTTCATTGGTATCCGAGGCGGTGGGTCAAAGCGGGTCGGCTACCGACGGATGTTTTCCGTCGGTAGTCGAAATTTGAACGACCGACGGAAAAAATCCGTCGGGAAGCAAGGCTAAACGACACCGTTTGAAGGTCAAACTAAATTCCGTCGGAAAGTCCGTCGGACGGTCCCGACGGATGTTGGATTCCGTCGGGAGTCAGTCGATTCGAATATTCCGTCGGCGATCCGTCGGGACGACCGACGGAATCCATTCCATCGGTAGCCCTCCATCGGCAAACCCCACATTTTTTGTAGTGGGAGGTTATCTCAAGAATCTGTGTTTATATTTGAAACTATGGTTAAATGTATACCCTTATTTTATTAATACTTAAAAAATTAAGCTTATAATTATCCTATACTAGTTTCTCAATTTCGTTATTAATTGAATATTTACTGTTTTGCACGAGTTTTAATATAAAAATTATTTTCTAATTAATTATATGCATTTCTTTTGGATCGATGTGTTTAGTTTGAGATGGTCTCATCCGAATTAAGATAGACCATCCCCCATCCGTTTATTCTCCAATTATCTCTATTCAAATACTAATTTATCCCTATTTTTATACAATCATATCACTCTTTTTCATTTCAATCACTCATTCTCTTTTTACTTTTCTTTCTCAAACTAAATTTTTTCTCCTACTTTTCTTCTCTTTTTTTTAAAATATGCTTCACCACACTTACTTTATCTCATTTCAAATTTATCTATTTTATTCCTACTATATCTATTTTATCTACATAAATATAATAAAAAAATATTACTTAAAATTTGTGTGAAAAAAATACATTTTATGTGAATTAGAGAGTAACTATTATATTTAATTTTAAATATATGTGTGCATTATATTCTTGTTGAAAATTATTATGGTCACAAAAAAATTATCTCTCTTACTTCACGGAGAATAAATTAAACCCTCTCTACATTTTATCACTTGATATCAATTTTTCATTAAAACAAATCTAGCCCACTTTATTTCACCAGCTGATCGAGTTTTCATTTATTTATTTTATATCACCTTTGTAGATTAGATATTTTTTTTTATTTATCTTATATTTCCAAAAAAAAAACCATTTTAAGTATCTAATTTGATGTTTGAAATTATGAAAGAATTTCATATCAAAGCCAATTCTTTTTTTATTTGAGTCACAATATAAATACTTATTTTATAATTGTCTCAATTCAAAACTCATTTTTTTCTTTTTTTTCTTCATTTATGTTTTGGTTTAAATTATTTTTCTCAATTTAAGATTAGCAAAAAAAAAAAAATTAAGTTTCTAAATTAAAGTTAAACAAGAATGAAAAGAAAATTATATACATGTGCAATGAACATCTTTGTAGTCCAAGGTCATGAACAACCAATAAAAAATATATATGGCTTAACTAAATAATAATAAAAAATAGGTAGATATCTTAGTTTGAAATTAAATTATGTTATTTGTATGTGGTTGAATAAGATAATAGAAGATTTCATATGTTTCTTCTATATAATTCAATTTTTTCTTGCCTCATAAGTACCACGTCACCAAAATTTGTCTACACTGATCAATTATGTTACATGTGTTCATACTTTTTGAAATTTACATGTGGACATATACAATTTTGTTGGTCCCTCAGCTTGGGACTGCATCAGACGAGTGCTTTAGAGTGTAAGAAAATTAACGAGAAAATTGCAGATTTGGTCCCATTAACCATGTGTTGGTTGGGTTTTGGTCCCATTGTATTTGGATTTAGTCCCATACGATATAAATCTTGCAAACTTGGTCCCATACGATATAAATCTTGCAAATTTGGTCCCATACGATATAAATTTTGCAAACTTGGTCACATACGATATAAATCTTGCAAATATGGTCCCATACAAAATAAATCTTGCAAATTTAGTCCCATATGAAATAAATCTTGCAAACTTGGTCCCAAACATTACAAAAAATGCAAAATTGGTCCCAAACATTACCAAAAAAATACAAAATTAGTCCAAAAAGTGAAAAAAAAAACTCATTAATTAATAATTATTATTCAAATTATATAATAATGAACTATTAATTAATATATAATAACATTTATATAATAATAAATATATAAAATCTAAATAGACTTTATAATATTTAAATTTTATAAAGAATACGAAATAGACTATAATATTAATAAATATATAAAATTTAAATAAATTTGAAAATTTATATAATAATCAATATTAATAAAATTTATATAATAAACAATATATTACTAATAACTTAACATATGAGATACATACATTTTATTTAAAATTAATTATTATTTATTTTATTTTTCTTCTCTTATGTATTCTAATAAATTTGTATTGTAAGTTTTTTTTTTTTTTAAATTCTAATATATGATTTTGATTTAATAAATAAATAAATAAAATTAAGTGTTTGTAACTATTGAAAAATTTAATAAATTACTCATCACCCTTATTTAAATATCAATAGTAAGGGTTAGCTATTGTTAATTTATTATCACTAGCTATAATCATTTTGTTGTAATTTAATTATTAATGTAGTTATTAATTTGATATGTATTCATTGATGAATACATGTCTCAATTATTGTATTGACAAGTTTGATATAACTTTTATTATTATTATTTTTTATAAATTTTACATTTAAAAAAGTATACAAAGAAAATTAAGTTATACTCTTTTTTATAAAATTTAGATTGATTAGATTTTATTTATTTATTAATATTGATTATTATATACTTAATAGTTAATTATTATATTAATTTGAATAATAATTAATTAATGTATTTTTTTTTTCACTTTTGGGATCAAATTTGTATTTTTTTTTAATTTTATTAAATTAAAGTATAACTTAATTTTCTCATCAATGTATGCTTTTTTAAATGTAAAATTTAGAAATAATAATAATAATAGAAGTTATATCAAACTTGTCAATACAATAATTGAGACATGTCTTCCTAAATGAATAAATATCAAATTAATAACTACATTAATAATTAAATTACACGTCGACAAAATGATTATAGCTAGTGATGATAAATTAATAATAGCTCTAACCCTTCCTATTGATATTTAAATAAGGGCGATGGGTAATTTATCAAAATTTTCAATAGTTACAAACACTTACTTTTTTTTATTTATTAAATAAAAATCATATAGTAGAATTAAAAAAAAAAAAAAAACTTACAATACAAATTTATTAGAATACATAAGAGAAGAAAAATAAAATAAATAATAATTAATTTTAAATAAAATGTATGTATCTCATATGTTAAGTTATTAGTAATATATTGATTATTATATAAATTAATATTGATTATTATATAAATTTTCAAGTTTATTTAAATTTTATATATTTATTAATATTATAAAGTCTATTTCGTATTTTTTATAAAATTTAAATATTATAAAGTCTATTTAGATTTTATATATTTATTAATATTTATTATTATATAAATGTTATTATATATTAATTAATAGTTCATTATTATATAATTTGAATAATAATTATTAATTAATGAGTTTTTTTTTTCACTTTTTGGACTAATTTTGCATTTTTTTGGTAATGTTTGGGACCAATTTTGCATTTTTTGTAATGTTTGGGACCAATTTTGCATTTTTTGTAATGTTTGGGACCAAGTTTGTAAGATTTATTTCATATGGGACTAAATTTGCAAGATTTATTTCGTATGGGACCATATTTGCAAAATTTATATCGTATGGGACCAAGTTTGCAAGATTTATATCGTATGGGACCAAGTTTGCAAGATTTATATCGTATGGGACTAAATCCAAATACAATGGGACCAAAACCCAACCAACCCATGGTTAATGGGACCAAATCTGCAATTTTCTCGAAAATTAACACTTTGGATGACTTGGTCAGGTCAGCTGACTTTACTAGAGGTCTAGAACTAGTTAGTCGTCTGATTAATTAACTTTTAGAGTTACATGCGAAATTGGTGTGCGCCCATAAATTTATACTCGTCTTTATAAACATTTGTAAATCAATTTATGTATGATCAGCTGACATCGATTAGCTGAACAGATGGACTTTACTTAAAACGGACAAAACTCTTAACTCTCATATCACAAAATATATATATATATATATATTATATTATATTATATTATATATTAAATTTTAAATATGATACATAAATTAGTAGAGTATTAAATATGATACATGAATAAGTAAAATTTAAATAATTTTATATAATTAAAATGCATATTAATTTAATAAGAAAAAGATAATTAAAATGTATATTAATTTAATGAAAAATAGGTTTTGATCCTATTACCTCAACAACAATAGATCAAGTCTTTGTTACTAGACTAAAGAGTTACATAATATGTACATGGTACACAAGAGTCATACTCCCTTTTAATAATTCAACACTTGATATGTCTTTAAGCTACAAAGTTATTTGTTTTAATTGTAAGACCTATAATATTTGTGCTCGACTTAGAAGCAATTAAAGGTTTATGTGCTTATGGATGCAGTCTTGATTTCTCGTGTATGTATATAATTTGATATATAAATAATTTGTTACGGTCGCACAAATATATATACTCCCTCCTCCGTAACACTATTAATGGAACATTTACGAGTTTTAATGTAAAATTGTTTATGAATATTAAAGGTGATAAAATTGACTTTTAGAAGGAATATTATGAGTATTTTAAATAATAATGAGATAATGGTTTTTAACAAATGTTCAAATAATAGCGAGACGGGAGAATGATATATGAAAAAAAAGTGAGTGAAGGATCATCTCAAAAATGAGTATTTTTATTCGAAACTAAACATGATTTGTTGTAAAGACAAACAAAACTAGCACATCTGGCAAGCGCAGAAAGGACCAGTGAAACCTGCATTTTCAATACATTGTGCTTTTGTTGAAGGACCAAATTTGTTCTTGCACAAAGCTAGACAACTCTTTATGCTGCCATTTACGCACAGGACTTCGGGATGTATTTCATAACACGCTTTTTGTTTATTTTCCCTAATAGCGCTAATCTCCACTGCAACATATATAAATCACTAAAAGTTAGAGAAGTTTATAGACGATAAACAGACTGAAAAATTTATGAATGAACGAAGAAAGTATACCTGAAAAAAGAGCCATCATTGCCAATACACAGAAAATTTGAAGTTTAGCCATTATTGAATAAAAAAAATGTTGCAAATTGAGTTTTAGATTGTTGAAGTAGGGAAGTAGTGATGACTCAACTATACTACTAAGCCTTTTATAGGAGAACTAAGTAATGTTTTAAATCACTAAAAAGAAAAAAATTGTAAATATGAAAAGTGCTTTCATTTATCCACACAAATAAATTTTCTAATTTATTAGGATATTAAGGGGATGTTTCTTTTTGGTTTTAAAAACCAGGTTTTGGATTTCAAGATCCAAAACCCGTTTTACTTCGGGATTTAAAAACCGGTTTTCAAAATCCATTCAAAACCACCCTTATCAAACATATTGATTTGACATAAAGTTATATCTATATAATATTACTCCAATCATTATATTCTTTTTCAACAATAATATAATAATACTATAATAATATAATAATACAATAATATAATACATTTAATCAACTAATCATTATAATCTCACCAAACAATAATATAATAATACAAACTCATTCAATCTTACAACTTGATTTGACATAAAGTTAAATCCTTCACTATTTCAAAACCCAAAAGAAACACCCATATTACTATTCATAGGGATTTCAAAAACCAGGATTTCAAAAATCTGGTTTATAAAACCACCCAAAGCCCAAAAGAAACATCCCCTAAAAGATATGTACAACCTTCTTTTATTAATTTTAATAAATTAAGCTTATAATTATCATATACTATTCACCATGTTTGTTATTAATTGACCATTTACTGTTTGCACGAATTTTAATGTTAAAACTGATAATGAAATCCTAATGAATGATGTGTATTTTTTTTTTGTGTGGGTTTGATTTGAGATGGCCTCATCCGGATTAAGATAGACCATCCCCATCTGTTTACTCTCCATCTATCTCTATCTAAATACTCATTTATCCATATAATACACACCCATTTTTATATAATTATATCACTTTTTTTTTTCTTTCAATCACTCGTTTTCTCTCCTAATTTTGTGTCCCGAACTAATTTTAACCCTTCTTATCCTCGGTTTATTGTGAACGATAACATCAATAAATTAAATCTACATCCCATAAAGATGCAATAAATTTTATACTTTGTCAATTATTAAATGTGTGTAGTATATATATGAACTCAATACTGGCTTAGTTTTGCTTGAGAATAATGTTTGGATGCAACCATAAGTGCTTAGTCACACTTCACCAACATTATTTTGGTGTTATTTAATTATTCGATTTTTTCAATTTCATGTAAAATACGGACATGGGTACGTTGTATTGGAATTAATTGGAAAATTAATTGGGTTTTCATAACCTTATTTAATTAAATGAATTAGAGAGACTAAACGTTAATTATTAAATAATTAAACGTGACATAGTCGATCTACTCTCGGAGTAGATGAACGTAGTATATTTTAATATCTCAAAACCGAGTTTAGGTGAGTGAGAAATTAATGAATGAAGTTGAAGGATTCAACTTTGAGTTTGAGTAGTGGGAAGGTGAAGGATGTTATGGGCTTGCCCCATTTCGAATCACTTCAAGAACATTCCAGAATTATCTGGAGCCTTGAAACTCAAAAGTAGTGGTCAAGAACCACTTACCACGTCTTTCTTAATTATCGGAAGTTTTCCGAAAATATCGGACATGCAATCTCCAAGGGTTTGATCTGTCTATAAATACAGACTCTTCCCCTCATAATCAATCGCTCATAATTCTCTCCTCTCTCTGTCGCAATATATATCTCCCAAAAGAATATATACAGACTTTTTAGAGTTTTTTTTAGACATATTTTGTTTTAAAATTAATTTTAGATAACATTGATAGTTTTCTTTCTTAGGTGTATATGTTGACATTATTGATTGAGTATAATTGGAGAATTATTATTTTCTTGAAAAAAATTATTGAATTATGACCTTATGTTTTTAAGGTTTCTCAAATGTTTATATAGTACAATAATGAGTATACAAGCCGTATGAGTTATTTCTATTAATTATTTATTCTTGAAATGAAATGAGCTAGTGATGCAGCTGGCGTTGCAATTTTTGAAGAAACGAGAGCATCCGAATTTATTTTGAAGTTTTGGGTGTCGGAACCCGATTTTGGCGTGTGAGTAAACTTTTTCCATCATTTGAGTGGTCAAAAAACGCGTGTTATTGCTTTTTGGGTGTTATTTTTGCAATTTTTAATTGTTTTGGGTTTTTTGTAATTTTCTAATTCCGTATACTAGGGTTTGATTTTATTCTCGTTTTCCAAACATTGTTGAGCAGTTTTTGAAGATTTTGATATTATTGAAGACGAGTTCTTCCTTTTCTCAAGATTCGGGTATTCGTTGAATTAACGATTCTTGTTTGTTCGTTCTTTTGATTCACGCACGCTGCATCAGAGTGGTATCAGTTTCCGAACGATCCTGTCGATATGTCGCCTCGTAGACAGAATCTTGATGCCCGTATGGAGGACGCTCGTAGGGATGAAATCGCATTGTTGCGCAAACAAGTGGCTCAATTGACTCAGCAATTGGCGGCCCTTCAAACGCGAGCACCCAACGCCCAACGACATGATTTGGATGATGATGACGACGCACCCCCGATGGCAATCCATTCGCACACCTTCAGGATCCTTTCCCCCGCGCCCGGATCGCACAGATCGTCGCTGGGAGACTGGCTTCAAAGTGGATCTCCTAGAATTCCATGGCAGTTTGGCTGTGGATGAGTTCGTTGATTGGCTTGCTACTGTGGAGGAAATCCTTGACTTTAAGGATGTTCCGATGGATCGTGGTGTTTCTTTGGTGGCGACACGTTTGCGAGGTCGTGCACATGCCTGGTGGCAGCAAGCGAAGACAACCATCTTTGATCTGGTAAGTCTAAACTTGTTGATTGGGGTAAATTCATGAAACATATTCGTGTTGCATTTTTGCCATATAATTATGAGAGAGATCTTTATCAGCGTTTTCAGTTGATGCGTCAGGGTGTTAAGTCTGTTGATGAGTATACTGCTGAATTTTATCACTTGCTTGCACGTACTGATCTAGTAGAGACACAGTTTCAATTAGTTTCTCGTTATATTGGGGGTTTGCAGATTCAATTGCAGGATGTTCTTAATATGTTTGATCTTGTTACTATTTTAGAGGCGCATCATCGAGCGCTTCAGGCTGAAAAACAGTTGGCCCGTCGTGCCTCGATTGGGTTTCTTAATACGATAAACCCGCCCCCTAGCTCTGCTGCTCCTCGTGGTTCTATTTCTCAACCACCACCGAATCGGGCTTCTTTTAGTGGCATAAAATGTTTTAATTGTGGTGAATCTGGTCACCGTCAAGCGGATTGTCGTCGTCCTCGCACTGACAAGTGTGACATTTTTGTCGATGATGACCTTGTTGATGACACCCCCGTATTTATGATGAGCATATGGATGAAGTGGTTGAGGAGGAACTTGTAGAGGGTGATGTTGGACCTCTATTGATGCTCAGGCGCACATTTTTTAGCCCACGTGCCAACGACGACAATTGGTTGCGTACCAATATCTTTCAGTCGACTTGCACTATTGGGGGCAAGGTCTGTTCTTTTATTATTGACTCGGGTAGTTGTGAGTCGGAAGTGGCAGTTACCTAATTGGGTCTTGATACTGAAGCTCATGACCCGAAGCCGTATAAACTGTCGTGGCTTAGTAAATGTACGGATGTTACTGTTTCTCGTCGGGTTTTAATTTTAATTTCTATGGGGTCGTCTTATAGTGATGAGATATATTGTGATGTGGTGCCTATGGATGCGTGTCATTTGTTATTGGGCCGACCGTGTCAATTTGATCGTGAGATCACACACGATGGTCATGCAAATACATACTCGTTTCTTTTCAGGGATCGTAAGATTGTGTTATTACCCCACAAGCCTCGAGGCATTCCCCGGACGGATGCCTCCAAACCTGTTATGCTCTTATCTCGTGTGCCCTTTCAGTCTGCTATGGAGGAGTCGTAGATTTTTTTTGCTCTTATTGCTCAGCCCACGGGTTCGCAGTTTGGGACACCTCCCTTTGCTGTCCAACCTTTGTTGTCTGAGTTTGCTGATGTTTTTCCCGAGTCCCTCCCAGATACATTGCCTCCTCTTCGGGATATTCAGCATCAAATCGATCTTGTGTCGGGTGCAGCCTTGCCAAATCGCCCACATTATCGCATGAGTACGAAGGAGCATGAGGAACTCCGTCGTCAGGTAAAGGAGTTGCTTGCAAAGGGCCACATTCGTGAAAGCCCTAGTCCATGTGTAGTGCCTGCCCTATTGACCCCTAAGAAGGACGGTACTTGGTGCATGTGTGTGGACAGTCGTGTCATTAACAAGATAATAGTGAGGTATCGTTTTTCTATTCCTCGGTTGGATGATTTGTTGGACCAATTGGGTCGGGCCTCCATCTTTAGTAAACTGGATTTGAAGAGTGGTTATCACCAGATTTTTATTCGAGTTGGAGATGAGTGGAAGACAGTATTTAAAACACGAGAAGGGTTGTTTGAATGGCTGGTAATGCCATTTTGATTGTCTAATGCCTCGAGTACCTTCATACGTGTCATGAACCAGACCCTACATCCTTTCATTGGCAAATTCGTCGTGGTTTAAATAAAACTATATAATTAGTTGATCATGGCTCCTTTTAATAATTCACCCATTACATGTCTTTAAATTAAAATTTTATTTGTTTTAATTGTAAGCACTATATTTGTGCTCGTATTTAGAAGCAATTAAAGGTTTATGTGCTTATAATGCAATCTTGATTTCTCATATATGCAGCGACGGAGTCAGAACTTAATCGACGGGTCCCAATTATGAATCACTTTTAATATCATGTAATTTTTGAAACATATAATAATGGGCTAGTCTTGGGTGAGACCGTTTCACAGAATGAGATCCGTGAGACGGCCCTCGTACATAAAAAGTGATAATGTTTGAGCAAAAAGTGATAGTGTTTAAGTAAAAAGTGACAATCACTTTTGTTAAAAATATTATCACTTTTTACTTAAACATTATCACTTTTTTTACAAACCAAAATCAGGAAAAAAATATGGATCATCCTACCCAAAATTTTGAAATACGGGTTAAAAGAGATCCGTCTCACAGAAAAAGATCCGTGAGACGGTCTCACACAAATTTTTGTCTATAATATATTACTAATAAATCAAGTTAAGTTTTACTAATATATTTCAATAAATATTTCATTCATTCTTCCTATTACTTACAAAATAATATTTATATGCACTTAGATACTAAGTTCTCAAATAGAAAATAGCAATTATAACAACACAAAAGCTAAAGTAATAAGATAAATGCAATAAGTAAGAACACAAGATGTATAGTGGTTCGGAGACTAAACCGCTCCTACGTCCACTCTCCTAATTTAATAGGATAATTCCTTAATCACTTTGGAATTAGCTTGTTTTTACAGTGCCAAGGTGCACTCTACTTCTTCTCCTTCTCTTCTCTTGATTTCTTACAACCTTCTCTCGTTGCAATACTCTCAATCTCCACTACGAACTCAACAATACTCTCAATCTATCTCTCAAGGTGAAAGTAGGGTTTTGTTCTAGTACCAACTAATTGTGCGATATCCTTTACAATTTAAGAACGAATATAAAGGATAGGATATCACTGTCTAGGCTTTGGATAATCAACAATAAGCTTGCCTAGTGGGGACTAAAGGTGACACTCACAAATGAATATGCTTAAAAGCTTTTAATCTCTCGAGTGTTTTGAATACTTTTGAATGCTAAAATATTGCTATAGAACGCGTATGGCTTGTGTCTTGATGTATGTCCCGTCTCACTTGAAATGATTCAAGATATGGCCTATTTATAGATGAAGTAAACTATCCGTTGGTGGAGATAGCAAAACTTATCCATAAATTTGAACTTTCAAATTGTTCAGGGGCCTGCATGCAAATAGTACATGTATTCACGTCCATTCTGCAATTTGCATTCCAATATCAGAGTTTGTTATGCGCAGTGACAGGTGACTCTCATTCTTTGGCTAATTTGGAATAATTCTGTCCTTCCCGCTAACGGCCTCGTACTGGGTAAAGTGCCTAGTCATTCCTCGTCTTTGTCCATAAGTATGCCAAGTCCAAAGTATATGAATATCCAAATTCATCATACTTGACTTTTGTCGTCCAGCATACTTGTCTTCATGAATCCTTGTCACTTTCTTCATAACACTTCAACTCCTTGTCTTCAAAGATACTTGACTTTTGTGATTTGTGCTTTCAGGTCATTTGTCATAGATTCAGAGAATAATCTATCTAAAAATTAAAGCTCCCTAACATATATGAGCTTTTCTAACCTGAAAATCTAGACTTGGCAAATCATCATACTTGGGTTTTACTTAGGGTTTTGGTATCAAATCAAAATCAAATTTTCTTTTATTAATATAAACCATATCCCAACAATTTCCCCCTTTTCGATGATGCCAAAACCTACTTACTTCAAAGGATCCATAGGGATTTCTTTTTCAGTAGATTTGACAAAAACAGGACAACTAGCATGTATATTCTATACTTAGAAAAATTTCACAGAATAGATTCAGATAATTAACCTAAAAAGGGCTAAGTTCTCTGAGTTCTATAAAACTTGATCTAAGCAAGAAACAATTAAAATCATTTTGCTAGAGCCTATTTTCAGACAAAAATAACACAAGTATAAAGACTCAAAAATTGTTGTCCAGTGCATATGATTGATAATCATCATCAGAAATAAGATAGCACAGTAGTAAGAGCAGAAAGTTGTAAGTTCTAGCCCTTAAGGAGCAGCAACATCACTTGGCAATCACTTTCTCCTTCTGTTCAGGAGCTTTGACAATCACTTTCTCCTTTTGAGCGGCTCCAAGAATCTTCGTGTACAGTTCTGGATAATTCTCCATCATAAAACCTTCATAAAGACCATCAATGTCTTCAAAGTCTCCCCATCTCTTCACAACAAAGAAGAGATGATCCCATACTCGATTGGCTTCATCCCAAGCACCATTGAGTTCAGTAGGAACCCAGCTGTCAGTATGAGGGATCCTTTTCAAGGTTTCAGACTTTCTCTTGGCTCTATTTTCCATCATCAAAGCATAAGAACTCTTGTAAGACTTAGAATTTCCTGGATTGAAGTCTTTGTGCCTCTTCAACCTGCACTCTTCAGCATCTATGAACATCTTGGTTCTTTCTTCAATAACAAGCTTCCTTACTCCTTTTCTAGTTTCTGCATCTTGTCCAGCTCCTTCTGCAAAGATGTTTGCAACTTCTTCAAACACATGAGCTTTGTCTTTCACAAGATCAGCAGCAGTAACTTTAGGAGAAGCTCTTCTAACAGGTAGCTTATCTTCTCTTCTAACCAATGTTGAAATTTCCATCTCTTCATCATCATGTGGTTCAGATTTGGCTTCCTTATCTTTCCACTTCTGGTTTTGAGGCAATCTTCCTCCACTGTAGCCTCAGCAATCTCCAAACTTTTGCTTTCCCCTTTCCTTTGCTACCTTCCCCCTTACTTTTCTCACCCTTCTTCAATAGATCTTCCCCCTTCTTTTCACTTTCCCCCTTTTTGGCATCATCACATGCCTCAAGGTTGATGGGGTCTGTAGGGTTGGCATCAATTTTAGCCATAGTAAGTGAGAGCTCTTGTTGGTAGGTGTCCATTCTTTTCATCTGGACAGAAATGGGGTCAACATGATTCAATAGAAATGCAGAAATGGTGGAACTTACAGACTCTTCCACTTGCTTCTTCACAGCTTGATCAACTTGGTTCCTCATCATCTTGATTATGCCTTCCAAGTTGTCTTTGAATAAATCAGAAGCAGCATTCAGTGAACTCTTGATGGTTTCTTTGATCAGTTGATCTCTTTGACTCTGCATGGACTGAGTCAGCTTTTCAATGTCCTTTGACAGCATCTGAGAAATCTCTTCCTTCTCTTTGGCAACATCATCCTTTAGCCTTAGAATTTCCTCTCTGTCCTTTTTTATCAGCTCCTTCTCAGTGTGAAAATATGTGGTAACAGCATCTGACATAATCTTTGATGACTCTCCAATCTTGAGGGTAGAGTCCTTCATATCCTTTCCAACACTGTCAATTTTCTTATCAAAGGTCTCAAAACCTTTTTCAACAGCTTCCAGTTTTATGGTTGTGGAGTTCATCTTCTCTTCCAAACTCTCAACCTTGATGCTTAAGTCAATAGCATTATTATCAACAGTTTCTTCCAAATCTTCCATCCTTCTTGTCATCCTCCTTGCCTTTGTGTTCAAGTTGAGTAAAGACTTGTGTTGGGCTTCATTTGTTGGAATGATAGTTTCATCCAAACTATCTCTCACATACTTTCCCATGTTTAGGCATAAACCTACAACATTCTCCAGCCTCTTCCTCTCAACTTCATTGATTTGTTCAATCTCAGAATTGAACTCCTCCAGCACTGCCTTCATTCTTCCATCCTCCTTATCAATGATGCAGACTTCAGTCAAAGGAGAAGCATCTAGGTGAATTGGGAACTCCATCGAAGTTGATGGTGCGGCAGCTATTGCCTCATTTTCCAAGGGATTCTTCATAGCAGCTGGTTCCTCAGTCTTCACAACTTCTTTTTTAGCAATCTTGGCCTCAACTTCATCTTTCTTGGCCTCAGCTTCAGTGACTTCAGCAGGAGTTGACTCATTCAACTCAGCATCATGAGTGTTAGGGTTGTCAGCAGTTTTCTCAGTTGGAGGTCCGAAAATGACAATCTCCATGGATGCAGTGGCTTCTACAGCTGACTGTACTTCTTCTTCAACATTTTTAATCAATTGACCTTGGTCAATTTCATCAATCTTTCCTCCTTCACTGGTTTCTCCAATCTTTAATTCTTCAATGGCAGTCTCAACTCCATCAAAGAAATCTTTCTCAGCAGGCTTCTGCCTCTCATTTCCTCCTTCAGTGATGTCTACCTCCATGGCAGCAATCTCTTCATCATCTTTGTCCTCAACAATCTTGGACTCTTCTTCAGGCTTGTCCTCAGTGCTCTTGGACATTTCAACATCTCCATCAGCTTGCTTTGACAACTCATCATCCTCCTCCATTAAGTCTTCAATGTTCAGATCAATCCCAGCAATAATAGATTGAATAGCTTCCTTCTGAATTTTAATGTTCACCAAGTTGGCAAACAATCTTTCATCTGTCAATTCAAAAGTGGATTCCACTTCAGCAAAATCTGTTAATCTGGCTTCCTCATTCTCCCACCAGTCCAGTCCCTTGGACTCAATCACTTTCCCAATATCATACATGGATTTCTTCCTTATATCAACAATCAATCTAAGATCATAGAAGGTTGATCTTAAATCAGGATATTTGGTAAGTTGGGGATAAAGTTGGTCTAGGAAAAATTTGGATTCATCTCTCAATGACATTTCATAGGTGTATTCAGAAGTTGTATCTGACTTGGATGAGGGTTGAGGTTCATAAAAAAGAATGGGTATGGGGGAATCAGACTTATAGGTAACTTTTTGAATGGTTGGATCATTCAAATGGGGGGTGGTTTCAACAGCTTTTGGGCTATGACTTGAGGGTTCATTCAAGTCTAGGTTTTCAGATGATACTCTTTCTTCATCATCATCACCTTCATCATCATCATCTGAACCTTCCAGTTCAGCTTGCTCATCAATATCCATTTCTTCTTCAGAAGTATCAACATACTCCTCTTCAGTTTCATCTTCACTAGGGCTTGACATGGCCCTCTTTTTCTTGGACTTTGAGGCTGTCTCAACCTCCTTTCCTTTCCTTCTTGGCTTTTTCAAGAATACTGATGACCATTTGTGTTGCTTCTTCACTCTTCTGCTTGGCAGATTTAGCTTGCTTTCTTGTTGAGGCTTTTGGTGACTTGATCTCCAGCCCCAATCTTTTCTGAGTTCTCACAGATAATTGTCTAAACAATATCTTGGTGGTGTTGAACTTTACTCCATCTTCAACAATGTCCTCAGGTCCATACTTGTATAAGAATGCAGCAACTTTTGTACAGAAGGCTAGTTTCTTCTCAATGACTACCTTCCTTACATCCACAATTTTGAACTTTGCTTTCTCCTCTGCAAGTTTCTTCAGAAAGTAACCTTTCCAATTCATCGGCTTCTTTCCTCCATCAATGATAGCTTTCATCAGTCTCACTTTGGATTTGCTGATTTGGTCATAGCTTCCTGTGGTGCACATAACAGTCTTTGCAACCACATCAAGTAAAAGTTGATAGTCCTCTTTTAGAACTCTTTTGTGTAGACCAGATTTGAGAAGTACTGGCTTGTTCATCCATTGATTGGCAACTTCTTGTTCATTGTGCCTCATATATTCTTCAGGATCTTCTCCAGTAGCATTCAGACCAAAGAATTCATCAAAGTCTTCTTTAGTGAACTCAAACTTCTCAGCAGTCTTCTTGGATGTGTCTGGTTCATGAGTCATAATATAACCAGATCCTGAGCTTTTTGGAGTGAAAGTGCCTAAGAATTGAGTTGTTGAAAGTTCCAGGCATGTCTTGGGGATGGCATCGAGCCATTTCCTCAATCCAGCTTGCTCAGGCCAAGTAACTATTCTTCTTGTGTGTTTATTTGACAGATTGTCAAAGCACACAGTCTGCTCAAAGTGGAGCATGGTTGCTTCAGTCAAATAATTCCAGTTGATGTCCAAATCAGGAGCGTTGAAGTCAACTAAAGATATAGTCAATACACAGTATTAGTATGATCTAATAGCATAATATTACTACTAAATCACAAGATTAGGCTATCTTTGAACAATATCTTGCATTTATGTCTAAGATTTACTGTGGATAGATTTACATAACAAGTCCATAGCATCATAATACCATATCCAACAATGTTTTAAGCTTGTAATCATGTTCTCTAGACATAGTATGTGTATGAATCTAAGATATTAACACGTTTTTAAGCATTACACATGTATCTAACAGCATATCATTCAATAAATGACTAATCCGTAAATATAGCATCTAAAGAAATTTAAACAGATTCATTTAGAGCTAAAAACAGAGCATGTTGTGTTTCTTGAAAACTTTACAAATATGCGTGTCTTTTAACAGTTGATTATGAGAAATACTAACCCATTTCCAAAGACATTTTTGTTAGAGTTATAGATCTTTGAGCAAAACTTGTAGATGAGCTTGAAGATTCTTGAGCGATTTAGCTTAGGGCTTTTTCAGAAATTTTAAAAACGTAAATTGTGAAAAATTCTAAGTTATGCTTTTATATCTCCTCAACTGTACAATTTGAAAAGTGTTAGGTGTAGGGCTGAGATTTAATTGATAAGATTTAATGGTTTAGATCAATTATGTTACACCAAAGGACGCAAATGTCGTGTCCTTCGCACAGTGAGCTGCTTTTTCAGAAAATCGTGCAATTGATCGTCTTTTAGCAAAAATCTCTTGTTTGTCTGTTATGAGCATTAAATGCGTACTATAAAGATGAACAGAGTTTAACTTTTATGAAACAAGAAAACTTATCTACAGTCAAGTGACAACTTGACTGAATAACCCTTGACAACTTCTTTTGAAGTTTCTCATGTTCTTTGTCATCCTCTGCGTTGTCCTTCGTAGTTTTCCTCGTACTTGAGTGTCATGTACTTTGTCCAAGTTTCCCGCATGAAAATTCTTGAAAATAATATCAGAATTGTGAACAATAAATTAATGAACTTTGTATTGTCTCATCAACTTATCCTTCCTAAAACTTCACTCTAAGTTCCCCCTTGGATTAATACTAGTATCTCTGGCATGAGTAAAGTAATTCCTTGTACTTTAAACATTCTCTCCAGGATCTAATAAACCAAGTTCCATTGAAAGTTCCTTGAACCTTGTTTCAGCTAGGGGTTTTGTAAGAATATCAGCCTTTTGCTTATCAGTATGAATCTTTTCCATTCTGATGTCCTTTTTCTCTACATGATCTCTTATGAAGTGATGTCTAATATCCACATGTTTACACCTTGTGTGTAACACTGGATTTTGAGTAATAGTTATGGCACTATTATTATCACAATAAATAGGTACATCTTTTGTGACAACTTTATAATCTCTTAGCTGTTGTTTGAGCCATAAGATTTGAGCACAACAGCTTCCAGCAGCCATGTATTCAGCCTCTGTGGTTGAAGTAGCTACAGAAGTTTGTTTCTTGGAAAACCATGAAATCAATTTGTTTCCTAAGAATTGACAAGTGCCAGTGGTTGATTTTCTGTCTATCCTACATCCTCCATAGTCAGCATCAGAATAACCAGTCAACTCAATGTTGTCTTCAGATGGATACCACAATCCTAAGTTCACTATACCTTTTAAATACCTAAGTATTCTTTTGGTAGCCTCTAAGTGACTTTTCTTTGGATTGGACTGAAATCTAGCACATACACCAACTGCAAAAGTAATATCAGGTCTGCTTGCAGTTAGATATAATAAAGAACCTATTATTGCTCTATATTCAGTGGGGTTGGTATCTAATCCATCAATGTCAGGATCCATTTTCCAATTTGTATTCATAGGAATCCTAACTGGTTTGCTATTTTCACAACCAAACTTCTTGATCATTTCTCTAGTGTACTTAGCTTGATTGATGAAGATTCCTTTCTCAGATTGTTTGACTTGTAAACCTAGGAAAAAGTTCATCAATCCCATCATTGACATTTCAAACTTCCCTTGCATGAGAGTTGAAAATTTCTTGCACATATCCTCATTAGGTGAACCAAAAATGATATCATCAACATATATCTGTACTAACAGAATATCATTTCCTTCACTTATCCTAAATAAAGTCCTATCAACTGTGCCTTTCACAAAACCATTGTCCAATAGGAATTGTGATAGTGTCTCATACCAAGCTCTTGGTGCTTGTTTGAGACCATAAAGTGCTTTCTTCAATCTATACACTTTGTCTCCTTCTTCAAAACCAGGTGGCTGCTCTACATAAACCTCTTCTTTAAGTACACCATTCAGAAATGCACTCTTCACATCCATTTGGTATACTTTGAACTTCATATGAGTTGCATATGCTAAGAACAGCCTAATTGCTTCTAACCTAGCTACAGGGGCAAAGGTCTCATCATAGTCTATTCCTTCATGTTGACTATAACCTTTGGCAACTAGTCTGGCTTTGTTTATAACTATAACATCATTTTCATTTTTCTTGTTCTTGTAAACCCATTTAGCTCCTACAACATCCTGATGTGTTGGTCTATCTACCAGCTCCCAAACATCATTTCTTTTGAACTGATTTAGTTCCTCTTGCATTGCTGTAATCCAGTTGGAGTCTGTCATTGCTTCTTCAATGGTTGTGGGTTCTGTTTCAGAAAGAAAACAACAAAATAAAGCACTCTCTCCATGTTGTCTCCTAGTGATTACACCACTAGTAGGATCACCAATAATCTGGTCTGAAGGATGAGCATCTAGCCATGTCCTTCTAGACTGATCATTTTCAGATAAGTTAGTCTCATTTGGTTCAACATTTAATTCAACATAAAATTCAGGAAAATTAAAGGCAGGATCAGTTTCATATTCAGGGGTGTTGTCCATGTCATTGACATTGGCATTTTTCAGGTTGAGTTCCCCCTAAATCATTTGATCCTTGTACTCCCTCAGCATTACCAGCTTCGTCATTGGGAGAACTTACCTCAGGTTGAGTGGGTTCATTCAACTCAACATTGCAGTTTTCCTCATGAATGTTGGCTTCAGGTGAGTTGTCTCTATCTTGATTGGCTTCAGATATGTTGGATATCTTGAGGTTGTCCAAATCAGGATAGTGTACATCAGTAAATGTAGATTCTTTTCTTTCACCATCTCTTAGCCTTGTCACTCTTGTGTTGATTTCATCATGGGATTTGTCTTCTTTTGTTTGAGGTCCTGTGCTTGAAAGAAAACTCATAAAAGATAACATGAGGTGTTTCTTCAACAATAAGAGTTCTACAATTATAAACTCTGAAAGCTTTGCTAGATGAAGAATATCCTAGAAAGATTCCTTCATCTGCTTTGCTATCAAATGTTTTTAATTGTTGCTTCCCATTATTGTGAATGAAACATGTACATCCAAAAATATGAAAGTAAGAGATTCTTGGTTTTCTCCCTTTGAAGAGTTCATAAGGAGTTTTTCCTTGTTCCTTTGTTAGTATGGATCTGTTTTGGGTGTGACAAGCAGTATTGATTGCTTCTGCCCAAAACCTCTTTGGAATCTTTGCTTCTGCTATCATGGTTCTTCCAGCTTCTTTGAGTGTTCTAACTCTCCTTTCTGCTACACCATTTTGTTGAGGTGTTCTAGCTGATGAAGTTTCATGAGTGATTTCATTTGCTTGACAGTATTCATTTATGTAAGAGTTGATGAATTCTGTTCCTTTGTCTGATCTGATCTTTACAATGTTCAAGTCTTTCTCATTTGTAATTTTCTTCATAAGTTCTGGCAGCTTCTGTTGAGTCTCCTTCTTCTTTAGCATGAATATTACCCAAGTGTATCTTAAGAAGTCATCCACTACTATTAGTGTATACTTCTTTCCACTGATGCTCACGGGGGTAATGGGTCCAAATAAATCCATGTGAAGTAATTGTAGTACTCTTGCAGTTGAGATGGCAGCCTTTGTCTTGAAAGATGCTTTGACTTGCTTTCCTTCTTGACATGCTTGACAGATGTGTTCTTTTGTGAACACTTCATTTGGTAGGCCATCTACTAAGGAAAATCTTGCAAGTTTGTTCAAGGTCTTAAAGTTCAGATGGTTTAGCCTTTTGTGCCATAGCCAACTGAGATCTTTAGAGCTTTTTGCAACTAGACATATATCTTCAGGGGATTTGTTCCAGTCTGCAAGATAAACATTACCTTTCCTTGACCCAGTTAGTAGTAATTGTTGATTTGATTTGTTCTTAATATAACATAAGTTACTAGAAAACTCAACATCAAAACCTTTATCACAAAATTGGCTTATTGAAAATAGATTGTGTTTCAGACCATAGACATATGAAACATTTGAAATACTTACAGTACCAATTTTGAGAGTTCCATAACCTTTGGTTGTTCCTTGTGAGTTGTCACCAAAAGTTACTTGTGGTCCATCTTGTTCAACAAAATCTGACAGAAGTTCCCTATTTCCAGTCATATGTCTTGAACATCCACTGTCCAAGTACCATGTAAGTTCTTTAGGACTTCTTTTCTTTGTTGATGGCACCACAGGAACCTGTTACAAATCAAAACTTAGGTACCCTTTGAAAGTTGGGTCCTAGAGGGTTAGACATACCTTTTGGAACCCAAACTTGCCTTATTTTCATTACTTGAAAAGGGCTAATTTGTTTTCCATAAACATCTAAATACACAATCTTCCTTTTAAATGCCTTAGGTTGAGATTGAGTATTAGTGTGAATCTTGGATGATTTAGAAGAGTTATATCTATTCTTGTGAATATATCTGCTAAATCTATCTTTTGACTCATGTGCAGCATGCTTGAATCTTTGTGGATAGGCATTCAGATTACTTGATGTCCTTGGCATGTAGAATTCAAGTCTTCTGTACTCATTGTACTTAGGCTGGAAATTCCTTTGATAATTCATTGTAGGCCTTCTCATTTGAGTTGGTCTTCTTTGAATATCTTGTGATTTTCTTGCGTGAGTCTGAGAGTTTTTCAGGTGAGTTGTCTTCCATTGACCTTTACTCATCTGAATTGTCTCAGGCCTCTGAAATCTTATCTTAGGTCTTGCAACCTTTGACTTGTGATTCAGGATAGTTGGTACAATGGGTTGTTTACCTTTGTCCTTTATCTGTAGCAGCTTTGGTTCAACAATTTCAGTCTGAGCCACAGATTTTACAAAGACTCTCTTAGTAATACTTGTTGAAGTATTACTGAGGCATGGTGAAGATATTTTATCTGGATTGTAACCAAGTCCAGATCTTTGAGTCATAGGCCTTTGCATCCCTTGTATTTCATCTATTGAATTAGATGACTTATACAGGGCAGCCAGTTTAAGTTTCAGACTCTCTTCACTAGATTTAAGACATTCATGTTCCTTGAAAAGATGTTCAAACTTTGCCATCAATGCTTGGTAGTCTGAATTCTTACTCTCATGAAGCTTAACCTTTTCTTCCAACATAATAAGTTGTTCAGATGACTTGTCCTTTAGAGTATTCAGCTCCTTAGTTAAGTCATTGCACAACTCATTAGTTCTCAGATCATGTTCAGCTTCAACCTGAGTAATTCTTTCAATCTTAGCATTCAAGACTTTGTTTTCTTCTAAGGTTTGATCATGAATCTCTTGTAGTCTCATGAAGTCTTCCATCAACTTACCAAAGGTAAGCTTCAGGTTGTCTTCATTTGACATCATTGTGCTACTAGAATTGACAGAACTAGAAATAGATTGTACCTCATCATTGTCTTCAATAGCCATTAGACACTCTTCATCACTGCTGTCTGTAAACATCTCAGATGATGAAGATGGAAGTTGATCATCTTCAGAGGTTTCTTCTTCAGCTTTCAATGCTTTCCTCTTTCCATATTTCTTGTCCCTCTTAGCTTGTCTTTCCTTCCTTTCCTTGGAAGTTAGCTCTGGACAATCATATTGGAAATGTCCTATCTTCTTGCAGTTGTAGCATGTATCCTCATCTTCATCTTTCTTCTTTTCAGCATCTCTCTTCTTGGTTGATGAAGATGGATCTTCTTTGGAGTTGTCCCTTTTGGATCTCCTTTCATCATTCTTCTTCTCAGGTGAGTTGAACCTTCTTCTTCTATCTTGGTAAAACCTTTTGTATTTACCAAATCTAGAATTTAATCTTTCAAATCTTCTAGCCATCATGGCCAACTCATCTGAAAAGTCAGCTTTGGAAGTCCCTTTTCCACTCTTGCTTGATTTGCTGGTTTTCTTGGAATCAGGTTCATTGGATTTGGCCTTCAGTGTAATCCCTTTGCTCTCAGGTTCCTCAGTGTTGTTCTTTCTATTCAAGTCATATTCATAGGCCTTGAGTTCTGAGAACACTTGTTGCATTGGCATTGTTGACAAATCCTTTGTATTCTGCATCATGACAGCATACACATTCCATTTAGTTGTCAAGCTCCTAAGTATCTTCAGAGCCACTTCTCTCTTGGAGTATACTTTTCCAAGTGAATTGATCTCATTCATGATGTCTGTGAACCTTCCATCCAGTTGATCAATGTTTTCATCAGATTTCATCCTAAATTGCTCATACTTTTGAACAGCAACTTGAAGTTTGTTTTCCTTGATCTTGTCAGTTCCTTCACACATTAGAGATAATGTGTCCCATATCTCCTTTGCAGTTGTGCAGTGAAACACTCTACCCATTATAGCATCTGGAATGGTCTGATATAGGGTGTTCATTGCAACATAGTTGAGATTCTGCTTCTTTCTTTCTTCAGGAGTGAGCTCATCATCATCTTTTGAAATTTCTTGTGCTCCAGTTGCTCTTTGGGCTTCTGTAACATTTGTGTTGGGTTTCATGAACACAAATGGACCTTTAGTGATCACCCTTAGCATTTCATCATGGAGACAGGCCAAGTGAGCTCTCATCCTTATCTTCCAGAAGTCATAATTCTCAATAGAGAACATAGGCAGATTCTGGTAAGATATCTTGTTGATGGGGTTGGTTCCCATAGTAGTAGGTGGTGGAACAGCTACACCAGAATTCTCAGAAGAAGATGTGTTAGGCATAGTGAATAATCAGAAATAATGAATATCACAAAAAGTGCACAAGTAGATCAGTTCAGGTAACCAAAGTTGATCCTCAAAGCAGTGGTCTTTAAACCCCTGCTCTGATACCACTTGTTGGTCCCAAAAGGAGTGTGACACGTGTATGGGGGGGGGGGGAATACACGTGTGTGTGTTTTTCAAAAACTTTTGCAAGTAATCAACACAAATAATCAGAGTCAAGTAAGTTACACAGTGTGTCAAGTCCTATGAAAATACTAACAGTAGATTCTAAGAATTCTTAACAGTATGCAACTTGTATGCGGAATAAATGATAGGCCCTCTTATACTCCTTAATTAATATGCACTTAGATACTAAGTTCTCAAATAGCAAATAGAAATTATAACAACACAAAAGCTAAAGTAATAAGATAAATGCAGTAAGTAAGAACACAAGATGTATAGTGGTTCGGAGACTAAACTGCTCCTACGTCCACTCTCCTAATTTAATAGGATAATTCCTTAATCACTTTGGAATTAACTTGTTTTTACAGTGCCAAGGTGCACTCTACTTCTTCTCCTTCTCTTCTCTTGATTTCTTACAACCTTCTCTCGTTGCAATACTCTCAATCTCTACTACGAACTCAACAATACTCTCAATCTATCTCTCAAGGTGAAAGTAGGGTTTTGTTCTAGTACCAACTAATTGTGTGATATCCTTTACAATTTAAGAACGAAAATAAAGGATAGGATATCACTGTCTAGGCTTTGGATAATCAACAATAAGCTTGCCTAGTGGGGACTAAAGGTAACACTCACAAATGAATATGCTTAAAAGCTTTTAATCTCTCGAGTGTTTTGAATACTTTTGAATGCTAAAATATTGCTATAGAACGCGTATGGCTTGTGTCTTGATGTATGTCCCGTCTCACTTGAAATGATTCAAGATATGGCCTATTTATAGATGAAGTAAACTATCCGTTGGTGGAGATAGCAAAACTTATCCATAAATTTGAACTTTCAAATTGTTCAGGGGCCTGCATGCAAATAGTACATGTATTCACGTCCATTCTGCAATTTGCATTCCAATATCAGAGTTTGTTATGCGCAGTGACAGGTGGCTCTCATTCTTTGGCTAATTTGGAATAATTCTGTCCTTCCAGCTAACGGCCTCGTACTGGGTAAAGTGCCTAGTCATTCCTCGTCTTTATCCATAAGTATGCCAAATCCAAAGTATATGAATATCCAAATTCATCATACTTGACTTTTGTCGTCCAGCATACTTGTCTTCATGAATCCTTGTCACTTTCTTCATAACACTTCAGCTCCTTGTCTTCAAAGATACTTGACTTTTGTGCTTTGTGCTTTCAGGTCATTTGTCATAGATTCAGAGAATAATCTATCTAAAAATTAAAGCTCCCTAACATATATGAGCTTTTCTAACCTGAAAATCTAGACTTGGCAAATCATCATACTTGGGGTTTTACTTAGAGTTTTGGTATCAAATCAAAATCAAATTTTCTTTTATTAATATATATAAACCATATCCCAACATATGATTCAATTTTTTCTTGCCTCATAAGTACCATGTCACCAAATTTTGCCTACACTGGTCAATTATGTTACATGTGTTCATACTTTTTGAAATTTACATGTGGACATATACAATTTTGTTGGTCCTTCAGCTTGGGACTGCATCAGACGAGTACTTTAGAGTGTAAGAAAATTAACACTTTGGATGACTTGGTCAGCTGACTGTACTAGAGGTCTAGAACTAGTTAGTCGTCTAATTAGTTAACTTTTAGAGTTACATGCGAAATTGGTGAGCGCCCATAAATTTATACTCGTCTTTATAAACATTTAAAAATCAATTTATGTACGATCAGCTGACATCGATTAGCTGAACAGATGGACTTTACTTAAAACGGACAAAACTCTTAACTCTCCTATCACAATATATATATATATATATATATATATATATATATATATATATATTATATTATATATTAAATTTTAAATATGATACATAAATTAGTAGAGTATTAAATATGATACATGAATAAGTAAAATTTAAATAATTTTATATAATTAAAATGCATATTAATTTAATGAGAAAAAGATAATTAAAATGTATATTAATTTAATGAAAAATAGGTTTTGATCATATTACCTCAACAACAATAGACCAAGTCTTTGTTGCTAGACTGAAAAGTTACATAATATGTACATGTTACTAGACTGAAAAGTAAAGTTACATAATATGTACATGGTACACAAGAGTCATACTCCCTTTTAATAAGTCAACACTTGATATGTCTTTAAGCTACAAAGTTATTTGTTTTAATTGTAAGACCTATAATATTTGTGCTCGACTTAGAACCAATTAAAGGTTTATGTGCTTATGGATGCCGTCTTGATTTCTCGTGTATGTATGTAATTTGATATATAAATCATTTGTTACGGTCGCACAAATATATATACTCCCTCCTCTGTAACACTATTAATAGAACATTTACGAATTTTAATGTAGAATTGTTTATGAATATTAAAGGTGATAAAATTGATTTTTAGAAGGAATATTATAAGTATTTTAAATAATAATGAGACAGTAGTTTTTAACAAATGTTCAAATAATAGCGAGACGAGGGAATGATATATGAAAAAAAAGTGAGTGAAGAATCATCTCAAAAATGAGTATTTTTATTCGAAACTAAACATGATTTGTTGTAAAGACAAACAAAACTAGCACATCTGGCAAGCGCAGAAAGGACCAGTGAAACCTGCATTTTCAATACATTGTGCTTTTGTTGAAGGACCAAATTTGTTCTTGCACAAAGCTAGACAACTCTTTATGCTGCCATTTACGCACAGGACTTCGGGATGTATTTCATAACACGCTTTTTGTTTATTTTCCCTAATAGCGCTAATCTCCACTGCAACATATATAAATCACTAAAAGTTAGAGAAGTTTATAGACGATAAACAGACTGAAAAATTTATGAATGAACGAAGAAAGTATACCTGAAAAAAGAGCCATCATTGCCAATACACAGAAAATTTGAAGTTTAGCCATTATTGAATAAAAAAAATGTTGCAAATTGAGTTTTAGATTGTTGAAGTAGGGAAGTAGTGATGACTCAACTATACTACTAAGCCTTTTATAGGAGAACTAAGTAATGTTTTAAATCACTAAAAAGAAAAAAATTGTAAATATGAAAAGTGCTAAATGGATAGATTTTATCTCCTTTTCATTTATCCACACAAATAAATTTTCTAATTTATTAGGATATTAAGGGGATGTTTCTTTTTGGTTTTAAAAACCAGGTTTTGGATTTCAAGATCCAAAACCCGTTTTACTTCGGGATTTAAAAACCGGTTTTCAAAATCCATTCAAAACCACCCTTATCAAACATATTGATTTGATATAAAGTTATATCTATATAATATTACTCCAATCATTATATTCTTTTTCAACAATAATATAATAATACTATAATAATATAATAATACAATAATATAATACATTTAATCAACTAATCATTATAATCTCACCAAACAATAATATAATAATACAAACTCATTCAATCTTACAATTTGATTTGACATAAAGTTAAATCCTTCACTATTTCAAAACCCAAAAGAAACACCCATATTACTATTCATAGGGATTTCAAAAACCAGGATTTCAAAAATCTGGTTTTTAAAACCACCCAAAGCCCAAAAGAAACATCCCCTAAAAGATATGTACAACCTTCTTTTATTAATTTTAATAAATTAAGCTTATAATTATCATATACTATTCACCATGTTTGTTATTAATTGACCATTTACTGTTTGCACGAATTTTAATGTTAAAACTGATAATGAAATCCTAATGAATGATGTGTATTTTTTTTTTGTGTGGGTTTGATTTGAGATGGCCTCATCCGGATTAAGATAGACCATCCCCATCTGTTTACTCTCCATCTATCTCTATCTAAATACTCATTTATCCATATAATACACACCCATTTTTATATAATTATATCACTTTTTTTTTTCTTTCAATCACTCGTTTTCTCTCCTAATTTTGTGTCCCGAACTAATTTTAACCCTTCTTATCCTCGGTTTATTGTGAACGATAACATCAATAAATTAAATCTACATCCCATAAAGATGCAATAAATTTTATACTTTGTCAATTATTAAATGTGTGTAGTATATATATGAACTCAATACTGGCTTAGTTTTGCTTGAGAATAATGTTTGGATGCAACCATAAGTGCTTAGTCACACTTCACCAACATTATTTTGGTGTTATTTAATTATTCGATTTTTTCAATTTCATGTAAAATACGGACATGGGTACGTTGTATTGGAATTAATTGGAAAATTAATTGGGTTTTCATAACCTTATTTAATTAAATGAATTAGAGAGACTAAACGTTAATTATTAAATAATTAAACGTGACATAGTCGATCTACTCTCGGAGTAGATGAACGTAGTATATTTTAATATCTCAAAACCGAGTTTAGGTGAGTGAGAAATTAATGAATGAAGTTGAAGGATTCAACTTTGAGTTTGAGTAGTGGGAAGGTGAAGGATGTTATGGGCTTGCCCCATTTCGAATCACTTCAAGAACATTCCAGAATTATCTGGAGCCTTGAAACTCAAAAGTAGTGGTCAAGAACCACTTACCACGTCTTTCTTAATTATCGGAAGTTTTCCGAAAATATCGGACATGCAATCTCCAAGGGTTTGATCTGTCTATAAATACAGACTCTTCCCCTCATAATCAATCGCTCATAATTCTCTCCTCTCTCTGTCGCAATATATATCTCCCAAAAGAATATATACAGACTTTTTAGAGTTTTTTTTAGACATATTTTGTTTTAAAATTAATTTTAGATAACATTGATAGTTTTCTTTCTTAGGTGTATATGTTGACATTATTGATTGAGTATAATTGGAGAATTATTATTTTCTTGAAAAAAATTATTGAATTATGACCTTATGTTTTTAAGGTTTCTCAAATGTTTATATAGTACAATAATGAGTATACAAGCCGTATGAGTTATTTCTATTAATTATTTATTCTTGAAATGAAATGAGCTAGTGATGCAGCTGGCGTTGCAATTTTTGAAGAAACGAGAGCATCCGAATTTATTTTGAAGTTTTGGGTGTCGGAACCCGATTTTGGCGTGTGAGTAAACTTTTTCCATCATTTGAGTGGTCAAAAAACGCGTGTTATTGCTTTTTGGGTGTTATTTTTGCAATTTTTAATTGTTTTGGGTTTTTTGTAATTTTCTAATTCCGTATACTAGGGTTTGATTTTATTCTCGTTTTCCAAACATTGTTGAGCAGTTTTTGAAGATTTTGATATTATTGAAGACGAGTTCTTCCTTTTCTCAAGATTCGGGTATTCGTTGAATTAACGATTCTTGTTTGTTCGTTCTTTTGATTCACGCACGCTGCATCAGAGTGGTATCAGTTTCCGAACGATCCTGTCGATATGTCGCCTCGTAGACAGAATCTTGATGCCCGTATGGAGGACGCTCGTAGGGATGAAATCGCATTGTTGCGCAAACAAGTGGCTCAATTGACTCAGCAATTGGCGGCCCTTCAAACGCGAGCACCCAACGCCCAACGACATGATTTGGATGATGATGACGACGCACCCCCGATGGCAATCCATTCGCACACCTTCAGGATCCTTTCCCCCGCGCCCGGATCGCACAGATCGTCGCTGGGAGACTGGCTTCAAAGTGGATCTCCTAGAATTCCATGGCAGTTTGGCTGTGGATGAGTTCGTTGATTGGCTTGCTACTGTGGAGGAAATCCTTGACTTTAAGGATGTTCCGATGGATCGTGGTGTTTCTTTGGTGGCGACACGTTTGCGAGGTCGTGCACATGCCTGGTGGCAGCAAGCGAAGACAACCATCTTTGATCTGGTAAGTCTAAACTTGTTGATTGGGGTAAATTCATGAAACATATTCGTGTTGCATTTTTGCCATATAATTATGAGAGAGATCTTTATCAGCGTTTTCAGTTGATGCGTCAGGGTGTTAAGTCTGTTGATGAGTATACTGCTGAATTTTATCACTTGCTTGCACGTACTGATCTAGTAGAGACACAGTTTCAATTAGTTTCTCGTTATATTGGGGGTTTGCAGATTCAATTGCAGGATGTTCTTAATATGTTTGATCTTGTTACTATTTTAGAGGCGCATCATCGAGCGCTTCAGGCTGAAAAACAGTTGGCCCGTCGTGCCTCGATTGGGTTTCTTAATACGATAAACCCGCCCCCTAGCTCTGCTGCTCCTCGTGGTTCTATTTCTCAACCACCACCGAATCGGGCTTCTTTTAGTGGCATAAAATGTTTTAATTGTGGTGAATCTGGTCACCGTCAAGCGGATTGTCGTCGTCCTCGCGCTGACAAGTGTGACATTTTTGTCGATGATGACCTTGTTGATGACACCCCCGTATTTATGATGAGCATATGGATGAAGTGGTTGAGGAGGAACTTGTAGAGGGTGATGTTGGACCTCTATTGATGCTCAGGCGCACATTTTTTAGCCCACGTGCCAACGACGACAATTGGTTGCGTACCAATATCTTTCAGTCGACTTGCACTATTGGGGGCAAGGTCTGTTCTTTTATTATTGACTCGGGTAGTTGTGAGTCGGAAGTGGCAGTTACCTAATTGGGTCTTGATACTGAAGCTCATGACCCGAAGCCGTATAAACTGTCGTGGCTTAGTAAATGTACGGATGTTACTGTTTCTCGTCGGGTTTTAATTTTAATTTCTATGGGGTCGTCTTATAGTGATGAGATATATTGTGATGTGGTGCCTATGGATGCGTGTCATTTGTTATTGGGCCGACCGTGTCAATTTGATCGTGAGATCACACACGATGGTCATGCAAATACATACTCGTTTCTTTTCAGGGATCGTAAGATTGTGTTATTACCCCACAAGCCTCGAGGCATTCCCCGGACGGATGCCTCCAAACCTGTTATGCTCTTATCTCGTGTGCCCTTTCAGTCTGCTATGGAGGAGTCGTAGATTTTTTTTGCTCTTATTGCTCAGCCCACGGGTTCGCAGTTTGGGACACCTCCCTTTGCTGTCCAACCTTTGTTGTCTGAGTTTGCTGATGTTTTTCCCGAGTCCCTCCCAGATACATTGCCTCCTCTTCGGGATATTCAGCATCAAATCGATCTTGTGTCGGGTGCAGCCTTGCCAAATCGCCCACATTATCGCATGAGTACGAAGGAGCATGAGGAACTCCGTCGTCAGGTAAAGGAGTTGCTTGCAAAGGGCCACATTCGTGAAAGCCCTAGTCCATGTGTAGTGTCTGCCCTATTGACCCCTAAGAAGGACGGTACTTGGTGCATGTGTGTGGACAGTCGTGTCATTAACAAGATAATAGTGAGGTATCGTTTTTCTATTCCTCAGTTGGATGATTTGTTGGACCAATTGGGTCGGGCCTCCATCTTTAGTAAACTGGATTTGAAGAGTGGTTATCACCAGATTTTTATTCGAGTTGGAGATGAGTGGAAGACAGTATTTAAAACACGAGAAGGGTTGTTTGAATGGCTGGTAATGCCATTTTGATTGTCTAATGCCTCGAGTACCTTCATACGTGTCATGAACCAGACCCTACATCCTTTCATTGGCAAATTCGTCGTGGTTTAAATAAAACTATATAATTAGTTGATCATGGCTCCTTTTAATAATTCACCCATTACATGTCTTTAAATTAAAATTTTATTTGTTTTAATTGTAAGCACTATATTTGTGCTCGTATTTAGAAGCAATTAAAGGTTTATGTGCTTATAATGCAATCTTGATTTCTCATATATGCAGCGACGGAGTCAGAACTTAATCGACGGGTCCCAATTATGAATCACTTTTAATATCATGTAATTTTTGAAACATATAATAATGGGCTAGTCTTGGGTGAGACCGTTTCACAGAATGAGATCCGTGAGACGGCCCTCGTACATAAAAAGTGATAATGTTTGAGCAAAAAGTGATAGTGTTTAAGTAAAAAGTGACAATCACTTTTGTTAAAAATATTATCACTTTTTACTTAAACATTATCACTTTTTTTACAAACCAAAATCAGGAAAAAAATATGGATCATCCTACCCAAAATTTTGAAATACGGGTTAAAAGAGATCCGTCTCACAGAAAAAGATCCGTGAGACGGTCTCACACAAATTTTTGTCTATAATATATTACTAATAAATCAAGTTAAGTTTTACTAATATATTTCAATAAATATTTCATTCATTCTTCCTATTACTTACAAAATAATATTTATATGCACTTAAATACTAAGTTCTCAAATAGAAAATAGCAATTATAACAACACAAAAGCTAAAGTAATAAGATAAATGCAATAAGTAAGAACACAAGATGTATAGTGGTTCGGAGACTAAACCGCTCCTACGTCCACTCTCCTAATTTAATAGGATAATTCCTTAATCACTTTGGAATTAGCTTGTTTTTACAGTGCCAAGGTGCACTCTACTTCTTCTCCTTCTCTTCTCTTGATTTCTTACAACCTTCTCTCGTTGCAATACTCTCAATCTCCACTACGAACTCAACAATACTCTCAATCTATCTCTCAAGGTGAAAGTAGGGTTTTGTTCTAGTACCAACTAATTGTGCGATATCCTTTACAATTTAAGAACGAATATAAAGGATAGGATATCACTGTCTAGGCTTTGGATAATCAACAATAAGCTTGCCTAGTGGGGACTAAAGGTGACACTCACAAATGAATATGCTTAAAAGCTTTTAATCTCTCGAGTGTTTTGAATACTTTTGAATGCTAAAATATTGCTATAGAACGCGTATGGCTTGTGTCTTGATGTATGTCCCGTCTCACTTGAAATGATTCAAGATATGGCCTATTTATAGATGAAGTAAACTATCCGTTGGTGGAGATAGCAAAACTTATCCATAAATTTGAACTTTCAAATTGTTCAGGGGCCTGCATGCAAATAGTACATGTATTCACGTCCATTCTGCAATTTGCATTCCAATATCAGAGTTTGTTATGCGCAGTGACAGGTGACTCTCATTCTTTGGCTAATTTGGAATAATTCTGTCCTTCCCGCTAACGGCCTCGTACTGGGTAAAGTGCCTAGTCATTCCTCGTCTTTGTCCATAAGTATGCCAAGTCCAAAGTATATGAATATCCAAATTCATCATACTTGACTTTTGTCGTCCAGCATACTTGTCTTCATGAATCCTTGTCACTTTCTTCATAACACTTCAACTCCTTGTCTTCAAAGATACTTGACTTTTGTGATTTGTGCTTTCAGGTCATTTGTCATAGATTCAGAGAATAATCTATCTAAAAATTAAAGCTCCCTAACATATATGAGCTTTTCTAACCTGAAAATCTAGACTTGGCAAATCATCATACTTGGGTTTTACTTAGGGTTTTGGTATCAAATCAAAATCAAATTTTCTTTTATTAATATAAACCATATCCCAACAATTTCCCCCTTTTCGATGATGCCAAAACCTACTTACTTCAAAGGATCCATAGGGATTTCTTTTTCAGTAGATTTGACAAAAACAAGACAACTAGCATGTATATTCTATACTTAGAAAAATTTCACAGAATAGATTCAGATAATTAACCTAAAAAGGGCTAAGTTCTCTGAGTTCTATAAAACTTGATCTAAGCAAGAAACAATTAAAATCATTTTGCTAGAGCCTATTTTCAGACAAAAATAACACAAGTATAAAGACTCAAAAATTGTTGTCCAGTGCATATGATTGATAATCATCATCAGAAATAAGATAGCACAGTAGTAAGAGCAGAAAGTTGTAAGTTCTAGCCCTTAAGGAGCAGCAACATCACTTGGCAATCACTTTCTCCTTCTGTTCAGGAGCTTTGACAATCACTTTCTCCTTTTGAGCGGCTCCAAGAATCTTCGTGTACAGTTCTGGATAATTCTCCATCATAAAACCTTCATAAAGACCATCAATGTCTTCAAAGTCTCCCCATCTCTTCACAACAAAGAAGAGATGATCCCATACTCGATTGGCTTCATCCCAAGCACCATTGAGTTCAGTAGGAACCCAGCTGTCAGTATGAGGGATCCTTTTCAAGGTTTCAGACTTTCTCTTGGCTCTATTTTCCATCATCAAAGCATAAGAACTCTTGTAAGACTTAGAATTTCCTGGATTGAAGTCTTTGTGCCTCTTCAACCTGCACTCTTCAGCATCTATGAACATCTTGGTTCTTTCTTCAATAACAAGCTTCCTTACTCCTTTTCTAGTTTCTGCATCTTGTCCAGCTCCTTCTGCAAAGATGTTTGCAACTTCTTCAAACACATGAGCTTTGTCTTTCACAAGATCAGCAGCAGTAACTTTAGGAGAAGCTCTTCTAACAGGTAGCTTATCTTCTCTTCTAACCAATGTTGAAATTTCCATCTCTTCATCATCATGTGGTTCAGATTTGGCTTCCTTATCTTTCCACTTCTGGTTTTGAGGCAATCTTCCTCCTCTGTAGCCTCAGCAATCTCCAAACTTTTGCTTTCCCCTTTCCTTTGCTACCTTCCCCCTTACTTTTCTCACCCTTCTTCAATAGATCTTCCCCCTTCTTTTCACTTTCCCCCTTTTTGGCATCATCACATGCCTCAAGGTTGATGGGGTCTGTAGGGTTGGCATCAATTTTAGCCATAGTAAGTGAGAGCTCTTGTTGGTAGGTGTCCATTCTTTTCATCTGGACAGAAATGGGGTCAACATGATTCAATAGAAATGCAGAAATGGTGGAACTTACAAACTCTTCCACTTGCTTCTTCACAGCTTGATCAACTTGGTTCCTCATCATCTTGATTATGCCTTCCAAGTTGTCTTTGAATAAATCAGAAGCAGCATTCAGTGAACTCTTGATGGTTTCTTTGATCAGTTGATCTCTTTGACTCTGCATGGACTGAGTCAGCTTTTCAATGTCCTTTGACAGCATCTGAGAAATCTCTTCCTTCTCTTTGGCAACATCATCCTTTAGCCTTAGAATTTCCTCTCTGTCCTTTTTTATCAGCTCCTTCTCAGTGTGAAAATATGTGGTAACAGCATCTGACATAATCTTTGATGACTCTCCAATCTTGAGGGTAGAGTCCTTCATATCCTTTCCAACACTGTCAATTTTCTTATCAAAGGTCTCAAAACCTTTTTCAACAGCTTCCAGTTTTATGGTTGTGGAGTTCATCTTCTCTTCCAAACTCTCAACCTTGATGCTTAAGTCAATAGCATTATTATCAACAGTTTCTTCCAAATCTTCCATCCTTCTTGTCATCCTCCTTGCCTTTGTGTTCAAGTTGAGTAAAGACTTGTGTTGGGCTTCATTTGTTGGAATGATAGTTTCATCCAAACTATCTCTCACATACTTTCCCATGTTTAGGCATAAACCTACAACATTCTCCAGCCTCTTCCTCTCAACTTCATTGATTTGTTCAATCTCAGAATTGAACTCCTCCAGCACTGCCTTCATTCTTCCATCCTCCTTATCAATGATGCAGACTTCAGTCAAAGGAGAAGCATCTAGGTGAATTGGGAACTCCATCGAAGTTGATGGTGCGGCAGCTATTGCCTCATTTTCCAAGGGATTCTTCATAGCAGCTGGTTCCTCAGTCTTCACAACTTCTTTTTTAGCAATCTTGGCCTCAACTTCATCTTTCTTGGCCTCAGCTTCAGTGACTTCAGCAGGAGTTGACTCATTCAACTCAGCATCATGAGTGTTAGGGTTGTCAGCAGTTTTCTCAGTTGGAGGTCCGAAAATGACAATCTCCATGGATGCAGTGGCTTCTACAGCTGACTGTACTTCTTCTTCAACATTTTTAATCAATTGACCTTGGTCAATTTCATCAATCTTTCCTCCTTCACTGGTTTCTCCAATCTTTAATTCTTCAATGGCAGTCTCAACTCCATCAAAGAAATCTTTCTCAGCAGGCTTCTGCCTCTCATTTCCTCCTTCAGTGATGTCTACCTCCATGGCAGCAATCTCTTCATCATCTTTGTCCTCAACAATCTTGGACTCTTCTTCAGGCTTGTCCTCAGTGCTCTTGGACATTTCAACATCTCCATCAGCTTGCTTTGACAACTCATCATCCTCCTCCATTAAGTCTTCAATGTTCAGATCAATCCCAGCAATAATAGATTGAATAGCTTCCTTCTGAATTTTAATGTTCACCAAGTTGGCAAACAATCTTTCATCTGTCAATTCAAAAGTGGATTCCACTTCAGCAAAATCTGTTAATCTGGCTTCCTCATTCTCCCACCAGTCCAGTCCCTTGGACTCAATCACTTTCCCAATATCATACATGGATTTCTTCCTTATATCAACAATCAATCTAAGATCATAGAAGGTTGATCTTAAATCAGGATATTTGGTAAGTTGGGGATAAAGTTGGTCTAGGAAAAATTTGGATTCATCTCTCAATGACATTTCATAGGTGTATTCAGAAGTTGTATCTGACTTGGATGATGGTTGAGGTTCATAAAAAAGAATGGGTATGGGGGAATCAGACTTATAGGTAACTTTTTGAATGGTTGGATCATTCAAATGGGGGGTGGTTTCAACAGCTTTTGGGCTATGACTTGAGGGTTCATTCAAGTCTAGGTTTCCAGATGATACTCTTTCTTCATCATCATCTGAACCTTCCAGTTCAGCTTGCTCATCAATATCCATTTCTTCTTCAGAAGTATCAACATACTCCTCTTCAGTTTCATCTTCACTAGGGCTTGACATGACCCTCTTTTTCTTGGACTTTGAGGCTGTCTCAACCTCCTTTCCTTTCCTTCTTGGCTTTTTCAAGAATACTGATGACCATTTGTGTTGCTTCTTCACTCTTCTGCTTGGCAGATTTAGCTTGCTTTCTTGTTGAGGCTTTTGGTGACTTGATCTCCAGCCCCAATCTTTTCTGAGTTCTCACAGATAATTGTCTAAACAATATCTTGGTGGTGTTGAACTTTACTCCATCTTCAACAATGTCCTCAGGTCCATACTTGTATAAGAATGCAGCAACTTTTGTACAGAAGGCTAGTTTCTTCTCAATGACTACCTTCCTTACATCCACAATTTTGAACTTTGCTTTCTCCTCTGCAAGTTTCTTCAGAAAGTAACCTTTCCAATTCATCGGCTTCTTTCCTCCATCAATGATAGCTTTCATCAGTCTCACTTTGGATTTGCTGATTTGGTCATAGCTTCCTGTGGTGCACATAACAGTCTTTGCAACCACATCAAGTAAAAGTTGATAGTCCTCTTTTAGAACTCTTTTGTGTAGACCAGATTTGAGAAGTACTGGCTTGTTCATCCATTGATTGGCAACTTCTTGTTCATTGTGCCTCATATATTCTTCAGGATCTTCTCCAGTAGCATTCAGACCAAAGAATTCATCAAAGTCTTCTTCAGTGAACTCAAACTTCTCAGCAGTCTTCTTGGATGTGTCTGGTTCATGAGTCATAATATAACCAGATCCTGAGCTTTTTGGAGTGAAAGTGCCTAAGAATTGAGTTGTTGAAAGTTCCAGGCATGTCTTGGGGATGGCATCGAGCCATTTCCTCAATCCAGCTTGCTCCAGCCAAGTAACTATTCTTCTTGTGTGTTTATTTGACAGATTGTCAAAGCACACAGTCTGCTCAAAGTGGAGCATGGTTGCTTCACTCAAATAATTCCAGTTGATGTCCAAATCAGGAGCGTTGAAGTCAACTAAAGATATAGTCAATACACAGTATTAGTATGATCTAATAGCATAATATTACTACTAAATCACAAGATTAGGCTATCTTTGAACAATATCTTGCATTTATGTCTAAGATTTACTGTGGATAGATTTACATAACAAGTCCATAGCATCATAATACCATATCCAACAATGTTTTAAGCTTGTAATCATGTTCTCTAGACATAGTATGTGTATGAATCTAAGATATTAACACGTTTTTAAGCATTACACATGTATCTAACAGCATATCATTCAATAAATGACTAATCCGTAAATATAGCATCTAAAGAAATTTAAACAGATTCATTTAGAGCTAAAAACAGAGCATGTTGTGTTTCTTGAAAACTTTACAAATATGCGTGTCTTTTAACAGTTGATTATGAGAAATACTAACCCATTTCCAAAGACATTTTTGTTAGAGTTATAGATCTTTGAGCAAAACTTGTAGATGAGCTTGAAGATTCTTGAGCGATTTAGCTTAGGGCTTTTTCAGAAATTTTAAAAACGTAAATTGTGAAAAATTCTAAGTTATGCTTTTATATCTCCTCAACTGTACAATTTGAAAAGTGTTAGGTGTAGGGCTGAGATTTAATTGATAAGATTTAATGGTTTAGATCAATTATGTTACACCAAAGGACGCAAATGTCGTGTCCTTCGCACAGTGAGCTGCTTTTTCAGAAAATCGTGCAATTGATCGTCTTTTAGCAAAAATCTCTTGTTTGTCTGTTATGAGCATTAAATGCGTACTATAAAGATGAACAGAGTTTAACTTTTATGAAACAAGAAAACTTATCTACAGTCAAGTGACAACTTGACTGAATAACCCTTGACAACTTCTTTTGAAGTTTCTCATGTTCTTTGTCATCCTCTGCGTTGTCCTTCGTAGTTTTCCTCGTACTTGAGTGTCATGTACTTTGTCCAAGTTTCCCGCATGAAAATTCTTGAAAATAATATCAGAATTGTGAACAATAAATTAATGAACTTTGTATTGTCTCATCAACTTATCCTTCCTAAAACTTCACTCTAAGTTCCCCCTTGGATTAATACTAGTATCTCTGGCATGAGTAAAGTAATTCCTTGTACTTTAAACATTCTCTCCAGGATCTAATAAACCAAGTTCCATTGAAAGTTCCTTGAACCTTGTTTCAGCTAGGGGTTTTGTAAGAATATCAGCCTTTTGCTTATCAGTATGAATCTTTTCCATTCTGATGTCCTTTTTCTCTACATGATCTCTTATGAAGTGATGTCTAATATCCACATGTTTACACCTTGTGTGTAACACTGGATTTTGAGTAATAGTTATGGCACTATTATTATCACAATAAATAGGTACATCTTTTGTGACAACTTTATAATCTCTTAGCTGTTGTTTGAGCCATAAGATTTGAGCACAACAGCTTCCAGCAGCCATGTATTCAGCCTCTGTGGTTGAAGTAGCTACAGAAGTTTGTTTCTTGGAAAACCATGAAATCAATTTGTTTCCTAAGAATTGACAAGTGCCAGTGGTTGATTTTCTGTCTATCCTACATCCTCCATAGTCAGCATCAGAATAACCAGTCAACTCAATGTTGTCTTCAGATGGATACCACAATCCTAAGTTCACTATACCTTTTAAATACCTAAGTATTCTTTTGGTAGCCTCTAAGTGACTTTTCTTTGGATTGGACTGAAATCTAGCACATACACCAACTGCAAAAGTAATATCAGGTCTGCTTGCAGTTAGATATAATAAAGAACCTATTATTGCTCTATATTCAGTGGGGTTGGTATCTAATCCATCAATGTCAGGATCCATTTTCCAATTTGTATTCATAGGAATCCTAACTGGTTTGCTATTTTCACAACCAAACTTCTTGATCATTTCTCTAGTGTACTTAGCTTGATTGATGAAGATTCCTTTCTCAGATTGTTTGACTTGTAAACCTAGGAAAAAGTTCATCAATCCCATCATTGACATTTCAAACTTCCCTTGCATGAGAGTTGAAAATTTCTTGCACATATCCTCATTAGGTGAACCAAAAATGATATCATCAACATATATCTGTACTAACAGAATATCATTTCCTTCACTTATCCTAAATAAAGTCCTATCAACTGTGCCTTTCACAAAACCATTGTCCAATAGGAATTGTGATAGTGTCTCATACCAAGCTCTTGGTGCTTGTTTGAGACCATAAAGTGCTTTCTTCAATCTATACACTTTGTCTCCTTCTTCAAAACCAGGTGGCTGCTCTACATAAACCTCTTCTTTAAGTACACCATTCAGAAATGCACTCTTCACATCCATTTGGTATACTTTGAACTTCATATGAGCTGCATATGCTAAGAACAGCCTAATTGCTTCTAACCTAGCTACAGGGGCAAAGGTCTCATCATAGTCTATTCCTTCATGTTGACTATAACCTTTGGCAACTAGTCTGGCTTTGTTTCTAACTATAACATCATTTTCATTTTTCTTGTTCTTGTAAACCCATTTAGCTCCTACAACATCCTGATGTGTTGGTCTATCTACCAGCTCCCAAACATCATTTCTTTTGAACTGATTTAGTTCCTCTTGCATTGCTGTAATCCAGTTGGAGTCTGTCATTGCTTCTTCAATGGTTGTGGGTTCTGTTTCAGAAAGAAAACAACAAAATAAAGCACTCTCTCCATGTTGTCTCCTAGTGATTACACCACTAGTAGGATCACCAATAATCTGGTCTGAAGGATGAGCATCTAGCCATGTCCTTCTAGACTGATCATTTTCAGATAAGTTAGTCTCATTTGGTTCAACATTTAATTCAACATAAAATTCAGGAAAATTAAAGGCAGGATCAGTTTCATATTCAGGGGTGTTGTCCATGTCATTGACATTGGCATTTTTCAGGTTGAGTTCCCCCTAAATCATTTGATCCTTGTACTCCCTCAGCATTACCAGCTTCGTCATTGGGAGAACTTACCTCAGGTTGAGTGGGTTCATTCAACTCAACATTGCAGTTTTCCTCATGAATGTTGGCTTCAGGTGAGTTGTCTCTATCTTGATTGGCTTCAGATATGTTGGATATCTTGAGGTTGTCCAAATCAGGATAGTGTACATCAGTAAATGTAGATTCTTTTCTTTCACCATCTCTTAGCCTTGTCACTCTTGTGTTGATTTCATCATGGGATTTGTCTTCTTTTGTTTGAGGTCCTGTGCTTGAAAGAAAACTCATAAAAGATAACATGAGGTGTTTCTTCAACAATAAGAGTTCTACAATTATAAACTCTGAAAGCTTTGCTAGATGAAGAATATCCTAGAAAGATTCCTTCATCTGCTTTGCTATCAAATGTTTTTAATTGTTGCTTCCCATTATTGTGAATGAAACATGTACATCCAAAAATATGAAAGTAAGAGATTCTTGGTTTTCTCCCTTTGAAGAGTTCATAAGGAGTTTTTCCTTGTTCCTTTGTTAGTATGGATCTGTTTTGGGTGTGACAAGCAGTATTGATTGCTTCTGCCCAAAACCTCTTTGGAATCTTTGCTTCTGCTATCATGGTTCTTCCAGCTTCTTTGAGTGTTCTAACTCTCCTTTCTGCTACACCATTTTGTTGAGGTGTTCTAGCTGATGAAGTTTCATGAGTGATTTCATTTGCTTGACAGTATTCATTTATGTAAGAGTTGATGAATTCTGTTCCTTTGTCTGATCTGATCTTTACAATGTTCAAGTCTTTCTCATTTGTAATTTTCTTCATAAGTTCTGGCAGCTTCTGTTGAGTCTCCTTCTTCTTTAGCATGAATATTACCCAAGTGTATCTTAAGAAGTCATCCACTACTATTAGTGTATACTTCTTTCCACTGATGCTCACGGGGGTAATGGGTCCAAATAAATCCATGTGAAGTAATTGTAGTACTCTTGCAGTTGAGATGGCAGCCTTTGTCTTGAAAGATGCTTTGACTTGCTTTCCTTCTTGACATGCTTGACAGATGTGTTCTTTTGTGAACACTTCATTTGGTAGGCCATCTACTAAGGAAAATCTTGCAAGTTTGTTCAAGGTCTTAAAGTTCAGATGGTTTAGCCTTTTGTGCCATAGCCAACTGAGATCTTTAGAGCTTTTTGCAACTAGACATATATCTTCAGGGGATTTGTTCCAGTCTGCAAGATAAACATTACCTTTCCTTGACCCAGTTAGTAGTAATTGTTGATTTGATTTGTTCTTAATATAACATAAGTTACTAGAAAACTCAACATCAAAACCTTTATCACAAAATTGGCTTATTGAAAATAGATTGTGTTTCAGACCATAGACATATGAAACATTTGAAATACTTACAGTACCAATTTTGAGAGTTCCATAACCTTTGGTTGTTCCTTGTGAGTTGTCACCAAAAGTTACTTGTGGTCCATCTTGTTCAACAAAATCTGACAGAAGTTCCCTATTTCCAGTCATATGTCTTGAACATCCACTGTCCAAGTACCATGTAAGTTCTTTAGGACTTCTTTTCTTTGTTGATGGCACCACAGGAACCTGTTACAAATCAAAACTTAGGTACCCTTTGAAAGTTGGGTCCTAGAGGGTTAGACATACCTTTTGGAACCCAAACTTGCCTTATTTTCATTACTTGAAAAGGGCTAATTTGTTTTCCATAAACATCTAAATACACAATCTTCCTTTTAAATGCCTTAGGTTGAGATTGAGTATTAGTGTGAATCTTGGATGATTTAGAAGAGTTATATCTATTCTTGTGAATATATCTGCTAAATCTATCTTTTGACTCATGTGCAGCATGCTTGAATCTTTGTGGATAGGCATTCAGATTACTTGATGTCCTTGGCATGTAGAATTCAAGTCTTCTGTACTCATTGTACTTAGGCTGGAAATTCCTTTGATAATTCATTGTAGGCCTTCTCATTTGAGTTGGTCTTCTTTGAATATCTTGTGATTTTCTTGCGTGAGTCTGAGAGTTTTTCAGGTGAGTTGTCTTCCATTGACCTTTACTCATCTGAATTGTCTCAGGCCTCTGAAATCTTATCTTAGGTCTTGCAACCTTTGACTTGTGATTCAGGATAGTTGGTACAATGGGTTGTTTACCTTTGTCCTTTATCTGTAGCAGCTTTGGTTCAACAATTTCAGTCTGAGCCACAGATTTTACAAAGACTCTCTTAGTAATACTTGTTGAAGTATTACTGAGGCATGGTGAAGATATTTTATCTGGATTGTAACCAAGTCCAGATCTTTGAGTCATAGGCCTTTGCATCCCTTGTATTTCATCTATTGAATTAGATGACTTATACAGGGCAGCCAGTTTAAGTTTCAGACTCTCTTCACTAGATTTAAGACATTCATGTTCCTTGAAAAGATGTTCAAACTTTGCCATCAATGCTTGGTAGTCTGAATTCTTACTCTCATGAAGCTTAACCTTTTCTTCCAACATAATAAGTTGTTCAGATGACTTGTCCTTTAGAGTATTCAGCTCCTTAGTTAAGTCATTGCACAACTCATTAGTTCTCAGATCATGTTCAGCTTCAACCTGAGTAATTCTTTCAATCTTAGCATTCAAGACTTTGTTTTCTTCTAAGGTTTGATCATGAATCTCTTGTAGTCTCATGAAGTCTTCCATCAACTTACCAAAGGTAAGCTTCAGGTTGTCTTCATTTGACATCATTGTGCTACTAGAATTGACAGAACTAGAAATAGATTGTACCTCATCATTGTCTTCAATAGCCATTAGACACTCTTCATCACTGCTGTCTGTAAACATCTCAGATGATGAAGATGGAAGTTGATCATCTTCAGAGGTTTCTTCTTCAGCTTTCAATGCTTTCCTCTTTCCATATTTCTTGTCCCTCTTAGCTTGTCTTTCCTTCCTTTCCTTGGAAGTTAGCTCTGGACAATCATATTGGAAATGTCCTATCTTCTTGCAGTTGTAGCATGTATCCTCATCTTCATCTTTCTTCTTTTCAGCATCTCTCTTCTTGGTTGATGAAGATGGATCTTCTTTGGAGTTGTCCCTTTTGGATCTCCTTTCATCATTCTTCTTCTCAGGTGAGTTGAACCTTCTTCTTCTATCTTGGTAAAACCTTTTGTATTTACCAAATCTAGAATTTAATCTTTCAAATCTTCTAGCCATCATGGCCAACTCATCTGAAAAGTCAGCTTTGGAAGTCCCTTTTCCACTCTTGCTTGATTTGCTGGTTTTCTTGGAATCAGGTTCATTGGATTTGGCCTTCAGTGTAATCCCTTTGCTCTCAGGTTCCTCAGTGTTGTTCTTTCTATTCAAGTCATATTCATAGGCCTTGAGTTCTGAGAACACTTGTTGCATTGGCATTGTTGACAAATCCTTTGTATTCTGCATCATGACAGCATACACATTCCATTTAGTTGTCAAGCTCCTAAGTATCTTCAGAGCCACTTCTCTCTTGGAGTATACTTTTCCAAGTGAATTGATCTCATTCATGATGTCTGTGAACCTTCCATCCAGTTGATCAATGTTTTCATCAGATTTCATCCTAAATTGCTCATACTTTTGAACAGCAACTTGAAGTTTGTTTTCCTTGATCTTGTCAGTTCCTTCACACATTAGAGATAATGTGTCCCATATCTCCTTTGCAGTTGTGCAGTGAAACACTCTACCCATTATAGCATCTGGAATGGTCTGATATAGGGTGTTCATTGCAACATAGTTGAGATTCTGCTTCTTTCTTTCTTCAGGAGTGAGCTCATCATCATCTTTTGAAATTTCTTGTGCTCCAGTTGCTCTTTGGGCTTCTGTAACATTTGTGTTGGGTTTCATGAACACAAATGGACCTTTAGTGATCACCCTTAGCATTTCATCATGGAGACAGGCCAAGTGAGCTCTCATCCTTATCTTCCAGAAGTCATAATTCTCAATAGAGAACATAGGCAGATTCTGGTAAGATATCTTGTTGATGGGGTTGGTTCCCATAGTAGTAGGTGGTGGAACAGCTACACCCGAATTCTCAGAAGAAGATGTGTTAGGCATAGTGAATAATCAGAAATAATGAATATCACAAAAAGTGCACAAGTAGATCAGTTCAGGTAACCAAAGTTGATCCTCAAAGCAGTGGTCTTTAAACCCCTGCTCTGATACCACTTGTTGGTCCCAAAAGGAGTGTGACACGTGTATGGGGGGGGGGAATACACGTGTGTGTGTTTTTCAAAAACTTTTGCAAGTAATCAACACAAATAATCAGAGTCAAGTAAGTTACACAGTGTGTCAAGTCCTATGAAAATACTAACAGTAGATTCTAAGAATTCTTAACAGTATGCAACTTGTATGCGGAATAAATGATAGGCCCTCTTATACTCCTTAATTAATATGCACTTAGATACTAAGTTCTCAAATAGCAAATAGAAATTATAACAACACAAAAGCTAAAGTAATAAGATAAATGCAGTAAGTAAGAACACAAGATGTATAGTGGTTCGGAGACTAAACTGCTCCTACGTCCACTCTCCTAATTTAATAGGATAATTCCTTAATCACTTTGGAATTAACTTGTTTTTACAGTGCCAAGGTGCACTCTACTTCTTCTCCTTCTCTTCTCTTGATTTCTTACAACCTTCTCTCGTTGCAATACTCTCAATCTCTACTACGAACTCAACAATACTCTCAATCTATCTCTCAAGGTGAAAGTAGGGTTTTGTTCTAGTACCAACTAATTGTGTGATATCCTTTACAATTTAAGAACGAAAATAAAGGATAGGATATCACTGTCTAGGCTTTGGATAATCAACAATAAGCTTGCCTAGTGGGGACTAAAGGTAACACTCACAAATGAATATGCTTAAAAGCTTTTAATCTCTCGAGTGTTTTGAATACTTTTGAATGCTAAAATATTGCTATAGAACGCGTATGGCTTGTGTCTTGATGTATGTCCCGTCTCACTTGAAATGATTCAAGATATGGCCTATTTATAGATGAAGTAAACTATCCGTTGGTGGAGATAGCAAAACTTATCCATAAATTTGAACTTTCAAATTGTTCAGGGGCCTGCATGCAAATAGTACATGTATTCACGTCCATTCTGCAATTTGCATTCCAATATCAGAGTTTGTTATGCGCAGTGACAGGTGGCTCTCATTCTTTGGCTAATTTGGAATAATTCTGTCCTTCCAGCTAACGGCCTCGTACTGGGTAAAGTGCCTAGTCATTCCTCGTCTTTATCCATAAGTATGCCAAATCCAAAGTATATGAATATCCAAATTCATCATACTTGACTTTTGTCGTCCAGCATACTTGTCTTCATGAATCCTTGTCACTTTCTTCATAACACTTCAGCTCCTTGTCTTCAAAGATACTTGACTTTTGTGCTTTGTGCTTTCAGGTCATTTGTCATAGATTCAGAGAATAATCTATCTAAAAATTAAAGCTCCCTAACATATATGAGCTTTTCTAACCTGAAAATCTAGACTTGGCAAATCATCATACTTGGGGTTTTACTTAGAGTTTTGGTATCAAATCAAAATCAAATTTTCTTTTATTAATATATATAAACCATATCCCAACATATGATTCAATTTTTTCTTGCCTCATAAGTACCATGTCACCAAATTTTGCCTACACTGGTCAATTATGTTACATGTGTTCATACTTTTTGAAATTTACATGTGGACATATACAATTTTGTTGGTCCTTCAGCTTGGGACTGCATCAGACGAGTACTTTAGAGTGTAAGAAAATTAACACTTTGGATGACTTGGTCAGCTGACTGTACTAGAGGTCTAGAACTAGTTAGTCGTCTAATTAGTTAACTTTTAGAGTTACATGCGAAATTGGTGAGCGCCCATAAATTTATACTCGTCTTTATAAACATTTAAAAATCAATTTATGTACGATCAGCTGACATCGATTAGCTGAACAGATGGACTTTACTTAAAACGGACAAAACTCTTAACTCTCCTATCACAATATATATATATATATATATATATATATATATATATATATATATTATATTATATATTAAATTTTAAATATGATACATAAATTAGTAGAGTATTAAATATGATACATGAATAAGTAAAATTTAAATAATTTTATATAATTAAAATGCATATTAATTTAATGAGAAAAAGATAATTAAAATGTATATTAATTTAATGAAAAATAGGTTTTGATCATATTACCTCAACAACAATAGACCAAGTCTTTGTTGCTAGACTGAAAAGTTACATAATATGTACTCCCTCCGTCCCACAACTGTTTGCACACTTTCCTTATTCGTCCGTCCCACAATTGTTTGCACACCCTAAAAAGGAAACTCCTTAATAAACTCCACCCTCACAATATTCACATATTTACACAAATTGCCATTACTTTTATTCTCTTTCCAATCACCTTTTTACTTTATTCATTTAACTTTACAAAATTACCCCTCAACACTCCACTCATTACACTTTTTTCTTAATAAGTGTGCCCACTTTGTGGTGCAAACACTTCCGGGACGGAGGGAGTACATGTTACTAGACTGAAAAGTAAAGTTACATAATATGTACATGGTACACAAGAGTCATACTCCCTTTTAATAAGTCAACACTTGATATGTCTTTAAGCTACAAAGTTATTTGTTTTAATTGTAAGACCTATAATATTTGTGCTCGACTTAGAACCAATTAAAGGTTTATGTGCTTATGGATGCCGTCTTGATTTCTCGTGTATGTATGTAATTTGATATATAAATCATTTGTTACGGTCGCACAAATATATATACTCCCTCCTCTGTAACACTATTAATAGAACATTTACGAATTTTAATGTAGAATTGTTTATGAATATTAAAGGTGATAAAATTGATTTTTAGAAGGAATATTATAAGTATTTTAAATAATAATGAGACAGTAGTTTTTAACAAATGTTCAAATAATAGCGAGACGAGGGAATGATATATGAAAAAAAAGTGAGTGAAGAATCATCTCAAAAATGAGTATTTTTATTCGAAACTAAACATGATTTGTTGTAAAGACAAACAAAACTAGCACATCTGGCAAGCGCAGAAAGGACCAGTGAAACCTGCATTTTCAATACATTGTGCTTTTGTTGAAGGACCAAATTTGTTCTTGCACAAAGCTAGACAACTCTTTATGCTGCCATTTACGCACAGGACTTCGGGATGTATTTCATAACACGCTTTTTGTTTATTTTCCCTAATAGCGCTAATCTCCACTGCAACATATATAAATCACTAAAAGTTAGAGAAGTTTATAAATGATAAACAGACTAAAATAACATAATGAAAAATTTATGAACGAACGAAGAAAGTATACCTGAAAAAAGAGCCATCATTGCCAATACACAGAAAATTTGAAGTTTAGCCATTATTGAATAAAAAAAATGTTGCAAATTGAGTTTTAGATTGTTGGAGTAGGGAAGTAGTGAAGGACTCAACTATACTACTAAGCCCTTTTATAGGAGAACTAAGTAATGTTTTAAATCACTAAAAAGAAAAAAAATGTAAATATGAAAAGTGCTAAATGGATAGATTTTATCTCCATTTCATTTGTTTCGGTTTATCCACACAAATAAATTTTCTAATTTATTAGGATATTAAAAGAATTGTACAACCTTATTTTATTAATTTTAATAAATTAAGCTTATAATTATCATATACTCCACTATTCACCATGTTTGTTATTAATTGGCCATTTACTGTTTGCACGAGTTTTAATGTAAAAACTGATAATGAAATCCAAATGAATTATGTGTATTTTTTTTTTTTGTGTGTGTGTATTTGATTTGAGATGGCCTCATCCGGATTAGGATAGACCATCCCCATCCGTTTACTCTCCATCTATCTCTATCTAAATACTCATTTATCCATATAATACATGCACACTCATTTTTATATAATCATATCACTTTCTTTTTTTTTTTCAATCACTCGTTCTCTCTCGTAATTTTCTTTCCCGGAGTAATTTTAACCATTCTTTTCCTCGGTTTATTGTGAACGATAACATCAATAAATTAAATCTACATCCCATAAAGATGCAATAAATTTTATACTTTGTCAATTATTAAATGTGTGTAGTATATATATGAACTCAATACTGGCTTAGTTTTGCTTGAAAATAATGTTTGGATGCAACCATAAGTGCTCACACTTCACCAACATTATTTTGGTGTTATTTAATTATTCGTTTTTTTCAATTTCATGTAAAATACGGACAGTGGTACGTTGCAGTCTCTAGAGTCAAGAGTAAAAGCGGATAATAAATTATTTGCCTCAATATAAATGGAAAATATGTAAACGTACAACTAATGTCACGTACAAGTAAGTTTTTTTAAAATTTTAATTTTATATATTTAATTTATTTTATTAATAAAACCTTACATCTTTATTTTATTTTTCTTTTAAATATATGATATATATAATCTGTATTACTATTAATATTATTTTTTGAACTTTTAAATAGAACAACAAAATTTTTAATTCTTACATATTTTTAAAAAAATTAATTCATTCATTCCCGCGTAATACATTGATATGACGACGCTACTTCAAATATATATACAAACACATGAACTTCAATAACAGCGGTGTTTTTCAGAATCGCTATTAAAACTACAAAAACCGCTGTCATATGTACATTTTTTCAGAACCGCTGTCATATGTATAATTTGTGCGCTGATAAACAACGGTTTTTTGTAAACGCTGTCATATGCTTTAGTTAGCGCTGTAATAGGTATTCCCATGTACACACGTATATATGATCTCATTTGCTCATATATTTTAAGATTTAGTGAATTTTTCCCTTCGTTATGTAGATAATTCACAACTACCGCGCGCGCCATGCCCCTTCGTTCTGTGAGAGATGCGCCACCGTTGTTTTCTTTTCTTTTTTTTTTAAATACTTATTATTTAATTTATTAATTATTAGAATTTATGAATTCACATATTTGTACCGGTTGGTTTATAGTTACCAACAATGACTTACAAGGAGACGAAAAGAAAATTAAATAAATGTAAATAAAAGAGAAAAATTCATTTTACGTCCTGTAACTTAGGCCTAATCCAATTTATATCCTTTAAGTTTTCACTTTTTCGATTTACATCTTTTTTGGTCCAATTTACGTCCTTTTCTTCGGAAAATTTTCAAACTCACCGGAGTGTGAGGAATAAATCGGGATTTCATCCAAATAGTCCAATTTACGTCTTTTAAGTTTGAAATTTTAAAATTTAATAAATAAATTTTCTAAAAATATCTTTAAATTTTTAAAAATATTATTAAAAATCTGAAAACATCATTAAAATTAAAAACTATAAAATTTGAAAAATAAAATTCAAAATACCTTATTTAATTTTTTTAAAATCTCATTAAATATTATAAAATGTGTAAAATAAAAAAAAAAATTACAATTCAAAAAATCGAAAATGTTTAACTTAAAATTAATAAATTCGAAAATATCATTAAAAATTCTAAAAAACTCTTTAATTTTTTTAAAATGTGTAGATTAAATATTAAAAAATTTAAAAACCCATAAGAATAATAAAAATTATTAATATGTCATTAAAAACCAGACTTGATTCGGACTCATCCGCCATTAAAGTTTTTCTCGAACTCCTAAAATTTTTTGTATTCCACGCCTTGATTGATTGTAGAACCGTGTCAAATTCATATTAATGAGATTTTTAGAATTGTATAATTTTTAATTTTATTTTAAACATTTTTAAAATTTTAATTTATATATATTTTATATTTAGAATTTTATGTTTTTATGAGATTTTTAGAATTTTTTTTTTAATTTCCAATATTTCAAATTTTTAGAATTTTAGATTTTTTAATTTTAGAATTTTTTATTTTTATTTTACACAATTTATAAATTTTAATGATATTTTTATTTTCCGGCGAAAAGGACATAAATTGGACACCCTAGGACGTAAATTGAAAAAGTGAAAACTGGATTAGGCCTAAGTTACAGGACGTAAAATGAAATTTTCTCTAAATAAAATTACAATATCTTCAAGCTTTCCAAAAGAGGCAACTTTCTTCTTTGGACAGCTTCTTGGAATGGCAGGTCCGGTTCTTGAGATAACAGAACTGAAGAAACGAAAAGTTAGGAAAATAAGCTGAGTCAATGTGATACCTTTTCCCGTAAAATAAACACGTCCCGACTAGAGTTCACGGAATGACGAGATGTTTCGAAAGGTAAAACGACTTCGTCTTTGCACGAGCAACACTGCATCGTACAAAGCTCCGACGAACTGAAGACACGTCTGAACTGGACTGCACTCTAAATGCAATTCAGAATGCTGGAAAATAGGATGCAGTTTTGCTGGAAATTTTCAAGTGTTTTGATGCTTGTAAAAAGGTAATTTTTTCCAAAACAATGCACTTCTATTTATAGGCGGTGCCACTCAGGTAGGGAGCTGACGGGTAATTATGACAGTAACTACCACCACATGACTGATCATTATTCCAAGAATGGTAACTGTCCTTTCAGTAACTTCCAAGTCATTAAGACTTTAGTTTCAGGAATGGTAACTGTCATTTCTGTAACTTCCAAGTTAAGATTTTGTTTCAAATTCAAATTTGGGTTGAACTCGCATTGGGTTGCTCCAAAATTCGTGTGGGCCAAAACTCAAACTTTAGTGTAATACCCAAGAATTTTATAATAATAAAAATAGAAATTTATTCAATAAATAATTAATTTATATATTATGTAAGAAGAAAATTACATAATAATATATATATAGATATATGCGTGTGTTTTAACTAATAAATAGCATTGTGTATTTTATATAAAATATATATATATATATATATATATATTCTCACAACCTTTCATATATTTTTATTTACTTATCATTTATTTTATGCATGCGTTTTCATAGTAAAAGAGATCCATTAATGATATGATGATTGTAACCGATTTTTTTACTATTAATCAATTCTCACATATACAAGTTTTATTACAAACATCACAGCTATATATATATATATATACACTACAAAAAACACCTCAATTAACAACCGATTAGAGACTGTAAAAATGGTCTCTAAACGCATTAGACACCGTTTTGAAACCGATTTTGGTTGGTCACTATTAAGTTCGTTTTAAATATTTTGAGACCTTTTTCATGTATTGGTCTCAAATTATAGACCGATTTGTTTAGGTCTCTAAATTGTAGACTGCATTAGCGGTCTACAAACGATCTCAAATGATTGGTCGGCCCGAACTTTTTTCGGGCCCTGAGACGGTCTCAAAACGGTCTTTAATTTAGAGACCGCCACATACGTTCTCGAACCCTGACCCACCCGGCCAAACTGAACCCACCTGACCCGAACCCATACCCGGCCCCGAACCCATATCTGAACCCACACCCGCCCCGACCCATCTGACCCGAACCCACACCCGTCCCGACACACCTGACCCGAACCCATACCCGTCCCGACCCACCTGACCCGAACCCATACCCGTCCCGACCCACCTGACCCGAACCCACACCCACTTTATTTAAATGACCATTTATTTGGTCTTGGTGGGAATTGATTCCGGGTGGATGGGTGTCCATTACTGGTAGAGCCGGCAATTTGGGCCCGACTCGATGGGCCGGCCCGGCCAACCCGAAACCTAGTATGGGCTGGGCTCTAAAATTAGAGGCCCATATAAAACTGGGCCTATTTGGCCCGACCCGATAGGCCCGACGGGCCTAATGGGCTAGGCTGAATTTGGCCCGCCGGCCCATGGGCAGCCCATTTGGCCCGATTAATTTTTTTCTTTAGACAAATAAATAATTAAAATAAGTAAAGTACATTATTTTTAAATATTATTGTGTTTTTTTATTTTATTTTGACTTTGAAATTTGAACTTATGAATTATTTATATAGTGTAATGTTATACTTTATGACCGTTTATGAATTATGTATAATTAATACATTAGTAATATATATTTTTAATTATAATTTTTGCTAAAAATATTATTTTTTTAAAAATATTTCATGGGCTGGGCCGGCCCGCTAGCCCAGCGGGCTAGGGTGGGCTAGGTTGGGCACAAATTTTATAGGCCCGACTAATTCATGGGCCGGCCCGACCCAGCCCACGAACATCGTTTGGCCCGATGGGCTGGGCTGGGCCGGGCCGGGCGGCCCAATTTGCCAGCTCTAATTACTGGGCACCCACCACTTTGACAAGTAGTTGTGTTGTGTAATTTTTAAAATTAATTATATATGTATTAATTAATTTATTTATTATATACTCCCTCCATCCCATTATAAATTCCACCTCATTCAATTTTTTTTTTTTTTTGCATATTATTTTTTCTCCTCTCTTTCTCAATCAACTTTATTTATTATTTTATTATATTTAATCTCATACTCATCTAATATTTTTTCTCATCAATTTATTTCTCTCATCTTTTAATATTCTAGTATCAATTCTTTAAAACAGAATCTCAAAACAGAAAAACCTTGACTTAAATTCGATGGAGAAAATTGATAATCAACAGGCGACCGCGAAAAGGCGGCATCATCGATTACTTCTCGAGACCAAGGACGGGGTCAGAGTCGTCGCGACTAGAGCCGACAATTTGGGCCCAACCCGATGGGCCGGCTCGGTCAACCCGAAACCTAGTATGGACTGGGCTCTATAATTAGAGGCTCATATAGAACTGGGCCTATTTGGCCCAACCCGATGGGTCCGGTGGGCCTAATGGGCTAGACTGAATTTTGCCCGCCGGCCCATGGACAATCTGTTTGGCCCGATCAATATTTTTTATTTAGAAAAATAGATAATTAAAATAAGTAAACGATTTTATATTTAAGTATTATTGTGTTTTTATTTTATTTTGACTTTGAAATTTGAACTTATGAATTATTTATAATTTTATTTGAAGTTGTTATATAGTGTAATGTTATGCTGATTATGACCGTTTATGAATTATGTATAGTTAATACATTAGTATTGCATATTTTTAATTATAATTATTTGTATAAATAACAATTATATGTGAGTAACTGAGTATGTGACCAATACAAGATTTATATATATAATTTTTGCTAAACATATTATTTTTAAAAATTATTTCATGGGCTGGGCCGGCCCGCTAGTCTAGTGGGCTAGGATGGGCTCACATTTTATATGTCTGGCTAATTCTTGGGCCGGCCCGACCCACTTCACGAACATCGCTTGGCCTGATGGGCTGGGCCGGGAGGCCCAATTTGCCAACTCTAGTCGCGGCGGGAGAGAAGGAGAGAATCGCGAGTAAGGGTCGTGAGAAATTGCGTAGGGTGAAAGTGAAAGAGGCGGTAGAAATGAATTAGGGTTTATAGATGGGTTATAGACGAGTTTATAAACGGGTTAGAGACCGTATTCACAATACGATCTCTAAATGAGAGGGCAAAATGGCGGTCAAAATAAAATTTGGGAATTGGAATTCTTAATACCAATTAAAGACCGCTAATGCGGTCTCAAAATAAAATTTAAAATTAGAAATTCAATTTCGGGTTAAAGACCATCAATACAGTCTCTAAATGGTCTGAATACATAAAATCAAAGACTGAAGTGAAATCAGTCTCAAAATTCGTAATATTTTCAAAACGATCTCAAATCAGTTTTTATTTGAGACCATTCTATGACGGTCTCAAAACTTTGGTCTCTAATTTAGGCATTTTTTGTAGTGATATATATATCATGGGTACGATAGATTAGTGGCTAAATATATATAAATCCATGCAAGTGATGCTTCTACGTATCACGTATACGTTCATCTATCGAGGTGGGAATTTTTATTTAATTGTTTGTCATTATTAAATGCGATTTGTAATTTTATTGTTACTAATGTGAATTATGTATGAGAAGTTGAGAAGTACAGATAAACGAGGATAGGTCATCTGACCTTTATAAACGAGGATAGGTCATCTGACCTTTATAAACGAGGATAGGTCTTCTGACCTTTATAAACGAGGTGATGATATTGAAATATTACATATTGAGGTATACATGTTTAATGTGATTTATCGAATTGGTTACTTGTTGTATTTAGTTTTGACAAATATTTTTTCCCCACTGAGTTGTGGTTCGCTCACCCTTTCATTTAAACATTTCAAATTGATTAGGAGTTGCACGGCGGGGAGCGGCGATGGATATCAGTTAGTTACATCATTTACTATATATTAAAAATATTTATGAACTCGTATATTCGAATTTTTAGTAAATCAGTTGTGAGATTTATGTTATAAGATTGTAAAGATTTTGTAAGATTGATATCTTAAATTAAAATTCACTAAGTCTTTCGTTATTATTCAAGCAATTTTATTTATAAATAAATTTGTATGTCTCGGGTCTTAAAGAAAAATGTAATTCATGTCCTTTTAATTTTATATTGTTACTTATTTTATGTAAAATCTATTTTTATGAAAATTGGGGCGTGACATTTAGAGCTCTAAAAATATAGATGGTCCCTCAAAGTCCAATTGCCAAGGCCCACGGACCCCGGGCCCAGGCAGGCGGCGCGCGCGCGCATGTGGCTCATTGAATTGTTCAATAGTCACTATAATTTGAACTCCGTTAACTAACTCCTATTAATAAGGAGGAGATTAATTCTCACTTTAATTGAGATAGTTATTAACACTAATCTCAATACATCACTTTTGAGTCTTAATCTTCGTAAATTAATTTCTCACTCACCGAAATTCGGTTTTGAGATTTTAAATATACTACGATCATCTAATCCGAGAGTAGAACGATCCTATAACATTTAATTTCTCGAAAATTAAATATTCATACCCTCAAATAATTGATTAAATAATAATCAATTGAATAAATCTCAATTTCTCCAACAATACCTGCGGTTCAGAAATTGAATTTTGGCTTCTTTGAAATAACTCTAATGTTGAGACTGAATGTGTCCAGCTTCTTATGAGCAAAAATAACTTATCCATTTCAGTATCATTATTTGTTCCCGTTCTTTCTTTTCTTAAAGAAATATAAATCAGAAAAAATTATCACCATGTTAGCAAATGTGCATCAGTAACCAGCTACAGTTTAAAAAATGAGCTGAAAGCTCTTCCAATCCTCTGATCAGTACTTTTACATTTTACTCGTAAGTTGCTCGGAACTCTAAATGCATTTTAGTTGTAGAATTGTCAGACTATTTTTAGGTTTCTCTTCTTCTACTTTGCCCATTATTATGGTGAAAAAAAAGATTGCTCAAGTTTTAAACCTTCTTTTTAGTAATTGCTCAAACCTTTTTTTGTAATACTCTGAAATGGGAGATGCTACCTGTTATTTAGGATATTTGTAATAGTTTAGTTGTATTTATTAATATACATGGATATGACGTCGTGCATTGAACATTTTAATTATGATGATTGGTTAACATTGTATGGACTTTTAATGTCATTCTTCTTTGATTGGCTACTAGTTGATATTTTTTTATTTTGAAATTTTTTATTTTACTTTTTTATTGAGCAAGCAAATTTAAAATTCAGGATTTTTTTTTAAATATTGGATATTTACAACAGCATTTAATAACCGCTGTCGTAGTTAATAAACCCGTTGTCATAAGTCTTAATACAACATCGGTTTTGAAAGAACAGCAGTAGTTTAAAACCGCTGTAGTAAATTCAAACAACAGCGCTTTATAAACGCTGTCATAGCTAATAAAACCGCTGTCGTAAATATTGTAAGGGGTTTAAACTGAACACATACCACATCGGTTTTGATGGAATAACAGCGGTTAATAACCGCTGTCTATCAGCAACCCTTTCTATAGCGCTTTGTACCACAGCGGTTGCTGATATCAATTTAAACCGATGTCTATCAACTTATTTGGCATAGTGAATAATAATGAGACAATAGTTTTTAACAAATGTTCCAATAATAGTGAGACGGGGGAATGATATATGAAAAAAAAGTGAGTGATGGATCATCTCAAAAATGAGTATTTTTATTCGAAACTAAACATGATTTGTTGTAAAGACAAACAAAACTAGCACATCTGGCAAGCGCAAAATGGACCAGTGAAACCTGCATTTTCAATACATTGTGCTTTTGTTGAAGGACCAAATTTGTTCTTGCACAAAGCTAGACAACTCTTTATGCTGCCATTTACGCACAGGACTTCGGGATGTATTTCATAACACGCTTTTTGTTTACTTTCCCTAATAGCGCTAATCTCCACTGCAACATATATAAATCACTAAAAGTTAGAGAAGTTTATAGACGATAAACAGACTAAAATAGCAGAATGAAAAATTTATGAACGAACGAAGAAAGTATACCTGAAAAAAGAGCCAGCATTGCCAATACGCAGAAAATCTGAAGTTTAGCCATTATTGAATAAACAAATTGCTGCAAATTGAGCTTTAGATTGTTGGAGTAGGGAAGTAGTGAAGGACTCAACTATACTACTAAGCCCTTTTATAGGAGAACTAAGTAATGTTTTAAATCACTAAAAAAAAAATTGTAAATATGAAAAGTGCTAAATGGATAGATTTTATCTCCTTTTCATTTGTTTCAGTTTATCCACACAAATAAATTTTCTAATTTATTAGGATATTAAAAGATATGTACAACCTTGTTTTATTAATTTTAATAAATTAAGCTTATAATTATCATATACTATTCACTCTGTTTGTTATTAATTGATCATTTACTATTTGCACGAGTTTCAGTTTTTTTGGTGTGTTTGGTTTGAGATGACCTCATCCGGATTAGGATAGACCATCCCCATCCGTTTACTCTCCATCTATTCTATCTAAATACTCATTTATCCATATAACACACATCCATTTTTATACCTATCATATCACTTTTTTTTTCTTTCAATCACACGTTCGTTCTCTCTTCTACATTTCTTTCGCAAGCTAATTTTTAACCTTAACGATAACATCAATAAATTAAATCTACATCCCATAAATTAAGATGCAATAAACTCTATACTTTGTCAATTTTTTGTCAATTAATTATTAAATGTGTGTAGTATATATATGAACTCAATACTGGCTTAGTTTTGCTTGAGAATAATGTTTGGATGCAAAAAATAAGTGCTGACTCACACTTCACCAACATTATTTTGGTATTATTTAATTATTCGGTTTTTCCAATTTCATGTAAAATACGGATAGTAGTACGTTGCAGTCTCTAGAGTCAAGAGTAAGGACGGATAATAAATTCTTTGCCTCAATATAAATGGAAAATATGTAAACGTACAACTAATGTCACTTACAAATAAGTTTTTCAAAATTTGTAATTTTATATATTTAATTTCTTTTATTAATAAAACCATACATCTCTATTTTATTTTTCTTTTAAATATATGATATATATAATCTCTATTACTATTAATATTATTTTTTAAACTTTTAAATAGAACAATAAAATTTTAAATTCTTACATAATTTTTAAAAAATTAATTAATTCAATCCCGCCTAATACATTGATATGACGCTACTTCAAATATATATACAAACACATGAACTTCAATGATGGTCCCGAAAGGAGTGTGATATGTATGGGCCGGGAAAATACACGTGTGTGCGTTTTTCAAAATTTTCAAACAATAAACACACAATATATAGAGTCGGGTAAGTTGTCCAAGTGTCAAGTCTTACGAAAATAACTTATGAGTGTTTTCAAGTCTTTGACAATTAAACAAACTATATGCGGAAATATGATATGCCCTTTTATATTCCTTAAAAATAATTTAGTGAATCACCTAATTTTAGTCACACAAAAATAACTCTTATGTCAACTCCAATAAATACTTAACAGCTTTAACAGAATACTTATATGAATGAATAATCAAATAGTAATCAAGCAAATATTAAACAAGTAAGCACATAAGTAAACAAGTAAATACAGAAAGTAAATGACACAAGATGTACAGTGGTTCGGAGGCTATGCTCCTACGTCTCTTCTCCTAATTTAATAGGATAATTCCTTAATCTCTTGGAATTAACTTATTTTTATAGTGCCAAGGTGCACTCTCCTCCTCTTCTTCTCTTCTCTTGATTTCTTACAACTTTCTCTCATTGCAATACTCTCAAACTACTATGAACTCCACAGTACTCTCAAATATCTCTCAAAGTGAAAGTAGGGTTTTGTTTTTGGTTACCAACTTAATGTGATATCCTTTACAATTAAGATCAAATGTAAAGATTAGAATATCACTTTTTAGGCTTTGGATAATAATGTAAAACTTGTCTAGTGGAGACTAAGGGTAACACTCAATAAAATGCTTAAAAGCTTAATCTCTCGAGTGTTTTGAATGCTTTCGAATGCTAAGAATAATTGCAATAACTATAGCTTTTATGTGTAGCTTGTATGTCCCGTAATCTTGAAATGATTCAAGATGTGGCCTATTTATAGATGAAGCAAACTATTTGTTGGTGGAGATAGCAAACTTATCCATAATTTTGAACTTTTAAATAGTTCAGGGGCCTGCGTGCAATTAGTACATGCATTCACGTCCATTCTGAAAACTTCATTCCATTTCCAAAAAAATTTGTGTGCAGTGATAGGTGGCAATAGATCATTGGCCTTCTTGGAATAATTCTGACCCTTTTTAAATAACGGCTTGATCTCGTACCAGGTGGATTTCAGTAATGTTTTTGTCATTCATCTTCCTTGTCTATTAAGTCCAACTTAGCTGTAATTGACCTCAGAGTACTTATCCTTCTTGCAAAGTCATCTCATACTTCAGGATACTTGTCTTCTTTGCACTTGTACTTTTGATCTTGATCCTCACTCCAAGTGACTTGTACTTTTTCTATCTTGACAATTGCACTTTTCTCCTCTTCATGCCATTTGTCCAAAATGTTTTCTTAACTTGTCTTCATGGAACTTGACTTTTCATTCAGTGTGTCAACTTCTATGAACTATCATTTGGACTGGAAAATTATTTTTTCAGGACCGCAACTTATGGGGGGTTTGTAAAAAGAGGACCGTAACTTTACGGGCTGGCCAAATTAGGCCCGTAACTTCTTTTTTTCTCAATTTCAGGATAAATTAGTCCAATCAACCCAATTTCAGGCTAATTGAAGCCCATTTTTCGGGCCAAACTTATTTATAGCAAAAAGAGGACTGTAACTTTTTTAATGCAATTTTAAGAAACATGACAAAATAAATAAAAAATACTCGTAAACTTTTAAAAATTAAATTTGAAAGTTGTAGATGTAATATTTTTTTATGAATTAGAAAACATTATTTTTGTTTAAATAAACAAATATATACTACATATAAATTATAGTGAATTGAAAAGAAAAAAATATTATAATTTGGGATGATAAATTTTTAATTGTTAATTAAAAAGATTGTCACAATTTTTAAATATAAATATAATTTTTAAATGTTTAATTAGTACATTTTAGATTTTATTTACATAAATAATGCTTATAAATTTTATTGAAGGAAAAAATTTCATAGATTTATTATTGAGAGGATTATAGTAAACATTAATTACAAAATTTCGATCAAACATTTTTCAGTATTTTTATTTAAACTATTCGATTCGAAATTTTATGGAAGAAATTTGTATAATATTTTAAAATAATATAAGACATGAGAATGGATCTAATTAATTGATGAAGGAAATATAAACTAGAGTATATTTTAAAAATTATATATTTACTAGTGGAAGACCCGCTTAACACGCGGGATTGAAGATAATTTATTATATTAATATTTTGACAAAAAAATTATAAGACGGACTGTTGAAAAAGTTGCATAAACATGGAAAGATGCTTTCAATGAAAATAAAGTGAAAGCCTAATATTGTTGTAAATATTTTTTTCTCATTAATGAATGATTCTAACAATACAGCAACGTCTCTATTTATACTACCATAGGGAATCATCTAGATGATCGAGACACATGACTCCTAACTATTGCATACAAGAAAAGACAAATGTCAGCCATTAATTAATGATCATGTAGTACCAAGGGAAAATGCCAAAAGGCCTGTACCAACATCAATTAATTCCTTGCAGCCTGTTCTCATAAGTTTGACTCAGTACATTGCACCTTATCCATTCGAGCTTACCATGCAAGCTCTCTTTTCACGGACTCATACATATTTTTAACACTTATAAATTTTATAAAGTATTATAACTTTATTTAAATCGTATTTTAAAAAAAAGACTATATATAAAGTAAAATACAAACTCTAGAGTAAAGTTCAATCCCATTCATGAAAGTCAATTTCACACAAGATATTCATTGTTTTAAAGTAACATTAAAAATTAAGATTTTAAAATTTATTTTATTATAAAAGTTATATTTGATTTTACTTTAAAAAAATTCCTCTGAGACCCAGTTCCAAGAATGAAAAAGAGTTTTATTTTTTATTTTTTTAAGATTATAAAAATGCATTAAAATAAAAACACCGATTTTTAAAATTTAAATTGTTAAAAATTGGGGAAGATGAGTGGTAGAAGAAGTGGTTAGAGACAATTTCAAACCTCTTAAAAAAATTGTTTTAAAAGGAAAAAAAAAAAAGTAAAATTACGAGAAAATTATAAAATATGAATATTGAATTTGTGTTGAGACACATAGAAAAAAAAATTCCAAATTATTATAATTGGGATTTTAATTGATCCTAAAATTGCATTAAAAAAAGTTGCGGTCCTCTTTTTGCCATAAATAAATTTTGCCCGAACAATGGGCCTCAATCAGCCCGAAATTAGGTTGATTAGGCTAATTTGGCCTGAAATTGCGAAAAAAAGAAGTTACGGGCCTAATTTTGCTAGCTCGCAAAGTTACGGTCCTCTTTTTACAAACACCCCTAAGTTGCGGTCCTGAAAAATTAATTTTCCCCATTTGGACTTGTCACTTGCATATACAGTCTTCATGACACTTATCTTTATTGTTCTTGATCTTTCAGATCACTTGTCGTAAATTTTCAAAAATCTATCTAAGTAAAAATAAAAGCTTTCTAACTTGTACAAACTTTTCTAACCTAAAAATCTAACTTGACAATTCATCATACTTGGAGTTATTCTAGAGTTTTGGTATCTAATCAAAATCAAATCCTTATTAATATAAACCATGTCTTACAAAATCTAAAAAAAAAAAAAGCATTTTAAGTATCTAATTATATGATATTTGAAATTATGGAAGAATTTCATATGGAGGTCCAATTTTTAAGTTAGAGTCTCAATACAATCATTTTATAAGTGTTAATTCAATACTCAATTTTTACTTTTTTTTTTTTTTCTCCATTTATGTTTTGATTTAAATTCTTTTTTCTCATTTTAAGATAAGTCAAAAAATTAAATTTCTAAATTAAAATTAAAGAATACTATAAATAAAAAATTAAATAGAGGCGTTGATAAAAAAAAAATCTTCATTAATTTGTAAAGTACGTCATAAATAAAAATATCTTCATTAATTTAAAAATGAATTGTCATTAATATTTGTATTAATAATTTACGTCTATACTCTTTAATTTTGTCACCGTACTCCCTCCGTGTCTTACTTGACTACTCCGTTGACCCGAACACGTGTTTTGATGTAAAAATTGTTTAAAAATATTTAAAGTAATAAAGTAGATAAAAAAAATTAGAAAATGAGCAATCTAGTAAAACACGGAGAGGGTATATGATTTTAATTTCTTTGTGTTATATGATTTTTATAAGGGAAATAATGAAATGCTAGTTATCATTACATAAAAACAAAAGAAAAGAAAAAATATAAAACATTATTAAAATTTCACACTATTTGAATTGCACCCAAGTTGGCTTTTTTCTTCTCATTCATTTTACTTGAATTGAAGAAGATTTTTCTTATTGGCTAGTTCCACCGCGACTTGTAATTTTTTTTTTTTTATTAATATTATTTTCCTTTTTATATTTAAAAAATTGTGTATGAAGGTGATAAAAAAAATTGAACAATTTTAAAACTTACGAGACTAAACTGAATTTTCTATAGCTACTTTGGAACATTTTGCTAAAAGGTTAAATTTTGTAGGATAAAAATGATTTAAATAAAATATAGAATTAGTTGATCATGGCTCCTATTAATAATTCACCCCTTACATGTCTTTAAATTAAAATTTTATTTGTTTTAATTGTAAGCGTGCTCGTATTTAGAAGCAATTAAAGGTTTATGTGCTTATGGATGCAATCTTGATTTCTCATGTGTATATTCATTTGATATATTAATCATTTTACGCCATGTCGTTATGGTATGTTACTGTCGCACAAATATATACTCCCTCCATTCCATTATTATTTGAACATTTGATAAAAATGTCTCTTATTATTAATTGAACATTTTCTTATTTGAAAAAAATAATTTTTTTCTCCTTTAAAAAAATTCTTTCGAAACATCTTTTATTTACACCACGTGTCATTATACTTTTTACCCCCTCTGACTAAAGATTTTCTCTCCAATAAAGTTGAATTACTCATTATATCCCTTCTAAAAAAATAATTTTATCACCTTTAATACTAATAAATAATTCTTACAATAAAATCCGTGTAAACAGTAAATGTTCAATTAATAACGGAACTGAGGGAATATGATATATGAAAAATCTGTCGCACAAATATATGTGATACTAGTATTAGACTCGCGTAAATAATTACGCGAGATAATAAAAATAAAAATAAAAATTATTTATTAAAATTTAAGATTTTTTTTAAATGTAAGTATATATAATTTTATTTATTTTATTAAAAAAGAAAATAAAAGAATAATTTAAATAGAAATTTAAATTATATAAAAAGACAGTTGAAAAAGAGAGAAGTTAGAGAAGAGAAAATAATTTTAAAATTTAAAAAATATTAAAACTACATAAATTAAGAGATTACAGAATGGAGACATTTAGTGAAGTCACGTCAGCAGAAAAAGATTTAGAATTAGTAATATAAGGGATATGAAAAATAAGTGAGTGAAGGATCATATCATCAAGAATCAGTGTTTTCATTTGAAAATATGATTAAACAAAACCTTAATTTAACTATATAGTTAAACATGATCCACTATAAAGACAGACTAGCATATATTGCAAGTACATAGAGGATCTATGAAACCTACAGTGTCGGTACATTTTGCTGTTGATGAAGGACCAAATTTGTTCTTGCACAAAGTTGAACAATCCTTGATGTTGCTTTTATCGCACGGGACATCAAGATGCATTACAGTACATACTTTTTGTTTATTTTCTCTAATAGCGGTAATCTCCACTGCAACATATATATAAATCACTAAAAGTTAGAGATGTAATTTATAGGTGACAAACGGATTAAAATAGCAGAATGAAAAATTTATAGACAAACGAAGAAAGTATACCTGAAAAAAGAGTCATCATTGCCAATACGCAAAAAATCTGAAGTTTAGCCATTATTGAATAAAAAAAATGGGGCAAATTGAGTTTTAGATTGTTGGAGTATGAAAGTGGTGAAGGACTCAACAATACTACTAAGCCCTTTTATAGGAGAACTAAGGGATGTTTTAAATCACAAAAAAAGGCAGCAAATAAATTTTTTAATTTAATAGGGTAATAAAAGATAATACTAAAAAAATTAAGCTTATAATTATCGTATAATATATTTTTGATTTAGTTATTAATGGAACATTTACTATTTTTACAAATTTTAATGTAAGAATTGTCTATAAAATTCTAAAAGGTGTGTTTGGTTTGAGATGGCCTCGTCCAGATTAGGATCGGTCATTTTCATTCATTTACTCTCCATATATCTCTATTCAAATATTTATTTACCCTCGTCCGAATTAGGATAGGTCCCATCAATTTACTCTACATTTATCTCTATCTAAATATTCATTTACCCCATCCGAATTAGGATAGGTCTCATCAATTTACTCTCCATTTATCTCTATTCAAATATTCATTTACCCTCATCCGGATTAGAATAGGCCTCATCCATTTACTCTCCATATATTTCTATTCAAATTAATATTCATTTACCCTCATCCGAATTAGAATAGGTTCCATCAATTTACTCTCCATTTATCTCTATCCAAATATTCATTTACCCTCATCCGAATTAAGATAGGTCTCATCCATTTACTCTTCATTTATCTATATTCAAATATTCATTTACCCTCATACGGATTGGGATAGGTCTCGACCATTTTACTCTCCATTTATCTCTATCCAAATATTCATTTACCCTCATCCGAATTAGGATAGATTCCATCCATTTACTCTCTATTTATCTCTATCCAAATATTCGTTTGCCCTCATCCGAATTAGGATAGGTCCCATCCATTTACTCTCCATTTATCTTCTTCTTCTTTTTTTTTTTTTTTTCTTTTTTTGAGGGACTCCATTTATCTATATCCAAATATTCATTTACCCCATACGGATTAGGATAGGTCTCGACCATTTTACTCTCCATTTATCTCTATTCAAATATTCACTTACCCTCATCCGAATTAGGATAGGTTCCATTCATTTACTCTCCAATTTATCTCTATTCAAATATTCATTTACCCTCATCCAAATTAGGATAAGTCTCATTCATTTACTCTCCATTTATCTCTATCCAAATATAATACATGTCTATTTTTATTCAAGTTATCATTATTTTTCTTTTCAATCACTCATTTTTCCTCTTACTTTTCTTTCACACTCTTATTTTTTCTCCTACTTTTTCTTTTATCCACTTATTTTCATTCTTATTTTTATACAATTATATAAAAATTATCAAACTAATATATATATATATATATACATATAATACTCCGTTCATCCATATAAACGTCCCAAAATTATTTGCACACTCTTAATATGGAAATACCCCATAAAATTAATATCCTCCTAACATCTTTTTATTTTTAAAATTGTCACTCCTTTTTTACATACATTTTACTTTACACTTCATCAAATCATCTAAAATACCCCTCCTTTATCTTACATCAATATTAAATATACTTTATCACACTTACTTTATCTCATTTCAAATTTATCTATTTTATATATATATATATATAAATATATAAATAAATAATATTTTTTAAAATTTGTAAAAAATATATATATATTTTATGTGAACAAGTGAATAACTATTACGTTTAATTTTAAATATACATGTGTGTATTATATTCATGTAGAAAATTATTATGGTAAAAAAAAAAAAATTCTCTCGTACTTCCTTTTTGCAGTTTCCTTTCTCTAATTCACGTTAGGTGTACTTGGGGGTTTTTTATTGCCTTTTTGTGTTGGGTTGTATCCCAATTCAATTTAATAATATAATAATAGTAAAAAAATCAAAAATACCATTTTACTAAAAGTATTATACTACATGCACCACCTTTACTGAATGCACCCAACTTTCTACAGAAGTAATCAAAAAAAAAAAAATTCCCAACTACCACCGCACTACTTTCGACCGCCGCCCCCACAACTTCCGACATCCAACGTCGTCCAAAACAAACAAAAAAAACTAAGAAACTCATAATTTTTTTTTTATAAATTTCGACACACCAAGGTCAACCATATACACTCTCGTCAACGAATGGAATGGTCGTCGACGAAAATGTATATGATCGACCCTGGTGTGTCGAAAAAAATGATTTTTAAAAAAAATAAAATCGACCATTTGTGGTCGATCATATCCACTCTCGTCGACAAATTGTTGTCAACGAGAGTGTATATGGTCGACCACAAATGATCGAAAATTATTAAAAAGAAAAAAAAACAAATTGTAGAGAAAAAAAAGGAAAACCCCTAAACATAAAATACAAACCTGGGGTAGGTGGCGGCACGGGCGAGGGGGGCGACGGGGCTTGGGTTCGGGTGTGAGAAAAAAAAATGAAGGAGCGACGGGGGCGGCGCTGGAGTTGGTAGCGGCACAGCGAGGGGTGCACAAGGGGTGGGCATGATGGAGGAGGGGCGACGGGGATTGGGTTCGGCGGGGGTTGGGTTCTACGGCCGCATGGGGAGGAGGCAGCGGACGTGGGATGGGGCGGCGAGTGGGTGGGGGGTGGGGGAGCGACGGAAAGAGAAAATGGGGGAAGGGGAAGAAGAAAATGAGAGAAAGGGAGGAAGAAAAGAAATTAGGCTTTTTAGGGTGGAGTGTGTGTAGTAAATAGTTTTTTTTGAGACAAAATGATACTCCCTCCGTTAAATTTTATAATTCCCACTTTTTTTTCGGGCTATCCAATTTTATTATTCTAATTTCTTATTTGAAAATTTTATTATTCACATTTCACACAACTTTTACTCCACCCTTCAATCATCACTTATTTACTCAAATTGTCATTGACTTTATTTATAAACAATCACTTTATCTATAAATGGACCCCACAACATCCCTTCATACCCCCAACTTACCTACTTTATATATAAATTAATTAATATTTATTAAAATCCGTGTTCAAAGAAGTGGGCATTATAAAATTAGACAGAGGGGGTATTTAGGACAATTTGAGAGGGAGCATATATCCTGACAATTTTTGTTTCGGGTGCATCAATTAGAGGGTGTTCTCCACGCAAATGGAGGTGTAAATAGTCAGTCCCATTACTTTTGAACTCTTTTTCAGGCCTTTGTATGGGCCAAACTTTTATTTCCCTTTGCATTATTGTAAAACCTCTATAAATTAATAAACTCTTTAAAATAATAAAATCTTCCGCGTCCCAACTTGGGCCTTTATAAAAAAATCATCAAATTCGATAAGATAATAAGATAATAATTTTTCGAAAAATCTCTTTATAAATATTAGGTCCCATTAAAACTCTAAATTAATAATTCATAAATATTACAATTATAAATATTATGGTAATTTACTAAAATATGAATCTATTGTATCTTGACTAACTTTCAAATGATATTTTATTTGATCATTTATGGATAATTTTATGATGCCTTTTACATGAGAAGACATGGTTGGGTGTTATGAATTCTTTTATTTCCATATCGAGACTTATATAGTGGAGTATATGTTTCATTCAACAGGCATGAATATATTTAAGTGCAACAAATTAATGTAAACATGTATACAATGAATATATTTAATTAGTTACAAAGAATTGGTTGATACATGAATATAATCAATTAAACATATGAATTCATTTATTTTCAATATATATGCACTAAATTTGCTTAATTTTAAAAGTCTCTCTTTTAATTAATAAATATTAATTTATCGATAAATTAATATCTCTTTAAATTAATAAAATTTCATGGTCCCAAGATTATTTAAATTAAAGTTGTCGGTTTTTATAAATAATTAATATTTATTGTTTAACTAGATTATTAAGTTAAATCTGTTGATAGCTTAGAGTTTATACTATATTTTTTTCCATTTAAAATATGTATAAAATTGAATGTGATAAACTTATAATTAATTAATCTTGAAGTCAAGGTGGGTTGTCACTTGTTACTTCAATTGGGCATGGTCTAAAATACACTCGAGTGCATGCTGTGCACTCAAGTTGACCAAGTCTTCTTTTTTTTTTTTTTTTGCCATTTTTTTTTTTGTTATTTTTCGAGGTTTTTTTTTCTTAATACGCTTATTTGTTTTTTAGTACTTTATTTTTTGCGTTTTTTTTTTTCAGTTAATAAAAAAATGGGTGTATTTTTTTACTATAGTTTTTTTTTTTTGTAGTTTTTTTTTTAAAAAGTGAAACATAATATTTCTAAACGTGCAAGTCAATCTGAAAAGTGTAACACAATATTAATAAAAAAATATAAGTCAATATAACTAAAAAATGCAACACAATATTACTAAAAAGTGTAAATCAATATAACTGAAAAGTGCAACACAATATTATAAAAAAGTGTATGTCAGTATAACCGAAAAGTGCAACACAATATTACTAAAAAGTGTAACACAATATTACTAGTGTAACATAGTATTATAAAAAAGTGTATGTGAGTATAACTGAGAAGTGCAACACAATATTATAAAAAAGTGTAAGTTAGTATAACTGAAAAGTGCAATAGAATATTACTAAAAGTGTGAGTGTATCTAGAAAAATAGGTGCTAAAATTAAATTAAAAAAAGTAGAAATAATGTTGAAAGTTGGAATTGAACCCAAGACTTTGTGCTAATTTAATCATATAATGACCATTGGACCACAACCCAAGTTTTGTTATATTATTGTTCTTATTAATTAATAAATGATTACTGAACTAGAGTGCACAACATGCACTCGAGTTCACAGCAGACCTACCCCTTCAATTGGGAATTTAATAGTAAATTTGCAGTACATATAAATATGATTGAATTTTATTATTTATTATTCGTTCCATCCTGATGAAATTTACTTATTAGTTGTGGGCAGAGATTAAAAAATATATAATAAGTAGATGTATTAAAGACATGTGATTGAGAGAGAAAAATGAAAAATGTAATAAAAGATGAAAAAGAGTTGTTTGTTAAAAAAAAAAGTAAGTGGGACTCCAAAAAAAAAAAAAAATTAGATAGCTTTAACTGAAACTGAAACATTGACGGAAGTACAGCCAGCCAGCCAACCCAAGGGGCCCTGGCCCACCAAACCCCACCCACCCCCTTTTAATATATATATATATATATAATATATATATATATATATAAATAATGATAGGTTAATTTTAAAAGTCATTTTAGTAGTGAATGTATTGCAAAAGTTGTCTTAAAATAAATTTCTTATTTTACTTTTGATTCTTATATATAAAAATAATTATTTTCTATATATTTTAATTGTAAAATTGATTTTAAAAGAATTGTATTTTACACGTTTGAAACTATTATTGATAAAAAAATGACCAATTTTGTATAAGGTTAGTATATATATTTTTAAAACACATTTACAATTAATCTATGTAGTAGTATTATATAAATAAAACAAGTCCCTAAAAAAAGAAGAAGAAAATATGATTTGTAGTTTAATTTATTAATTTCTTGAATTTTAAGGAGTATTAAACAAAATAAATAAATAGTACTCCCTCCGTCCCGGAAGTGTTTGCACCACAAAGTGGGCACACTTTTTAAGAAAAAAGTGTAATGAGTGGAGTGTTGAGGGGTAATTTTGTAAAGTTATATGAATAAAGTAAAAAGGTGATTGGAAAGAGAGTAAAAGTAATGGCATTTTGTGTAAATATGTGAATATTGTGAGGGTGGGGTTTATGAATAAGTTTCCTTTTATGGGTGTGCAAACAATTGTGGGACGGATAAATAAGGTAAATGTGCAAACAGTTATGGGATGGAGGGAGTACTATCTTCATTGTTTGGTAGGTTGGGTGTTCTTTTTTTCATTATCGATCTCACACTAGACGATATATACAAATTATACAATGCAACAACAATGTTTTTTGCTTGCAACACAACACCTTCAATTCTAATATATTTGTGTGTGTAGTTGTTTGTGTATTTATATATATATATATATTATTGTTTCATTAAAAATATTTCCCCCCCCCCCCCCGCCCCCTAAACTCGAATCCTGGTCCCTCCCTAACTGAAAGAGCACATTTATGTATCAATCGTACCCAGTTTTATAATTCTGAGCCCGCCACTATTTTCATTTCATTCAATATCAATTCTATATTTCTCAATTCTCAAGTATATATGCATTCTAATTCAATTTCTTCTTGTTATGGAATTTAACATCCATCATGACGTCCAAGTCTCCAGACATTCCAACACTAATGAGCAAGACAAAGATCCATCAAATTTCAAGATCCTGATTAAGATGCACTATATATTGAATAATGATTACAGGAGTTTTGTAATAAAAGTAGTTGTTGTTTTTTTGTCTACTGATTAAGCTCTCTTTGGTATTTTCTGTTGGGTTTTATAGTTGTGGAGTAGTTTAGTGTTAGTTAGCAGCAGTTTACATTAGCTGTTTGGTTGTATTTTGGTGGTTGATTTGATAATTGAATTGGTATTTGAGTTCGAGTTCTTTCAGTAGATAGCTTCCGCTGTGTCAGTCGGTATCCAGAGATTAAATCATGCCTCCAAAACGTAATGATTTAGCCTGAAATGTTGTGCAGATTCATCAACAGAATTCTTTCAGTCGATGATGCGGAATGATCTTTCCGAGACAACCGATCAACTAATTGATCGCTATATAGGCGGCCTACGCATATATAGACCTCCAAGATACTTTGAATATGTTCACACCAGGTTCAGTCTTCGAGACACACCAACGTGTAATTATTTAAATCAAATGTAATTATATATTTTTGGGTTAATACATACACACAAATTAATTAACCAATTTCTTTACAAAATCATCTTTCGAAATTTTATTCATTTTTACACATTTTTAATATGTGTGTATCGCCGGCACCCAAAAATAAATACCTTAACTACCCACTAATATAGTAGGGCAAGTAAGGGTCGATCCACAGGGAACAGTGTAATTTAATCGAATTAATTTATGTATGAAAGCAATAAAAATGGGGGTTTGAATTGGTGAACTAATATCTACTAAATAACAAAGAAATAATAATTAAAAGTAGGTAAAATAATATGTATTCAAATAATAAGAACGATCTAGCCCTCGGATAGTGTCCCCTTAATTAATTATACCAATTTAATCAACAAACCCGGTTATCTCAATTTATTCTCGAATCTTATCCCTAAACCAGTGGTACGACCAAACTAGTTCGAATTGCTTCTTACGTTTAATTAATTAGCAGGCACGACCCCCAATTAATCTATCCCTACGAATAACCCTAAAATATGTATCTAAGGTTCAACTCGAGAGATGCATTCAAGAATTAAAACAATAGGATAAATTAGACCATGAATACGAGACGCTCGTTTCATGCAACCTAGACGTTATTATCCCCTAAGGTGTTCTGCCTTAGTTGCTATGATATCCACAATAATATAACAATTACGGATTATACATCGTGAATTAACTAGAATTGATAACAAATAAACTCGGATGGCCAGTCCTAATAAATCTATTAATCAAAACATGCTTCGCATAAATCAAATAACAACGAAATCAAAATATGAATTGAGATAAACCGTGAATCACAAAATCAAAAAGGCATAATTAAATCCAGGTTTCACATCTTTGGGCTAGAAAAACAATCTATCTACTAAACATAATTAAAAGAACAATATATAACATTAAACTCATCACGGCTGCTGCTTGCTTCCGGAAATTTACGCCCGTTCCTCCACAATTCGGCCGCGGGCTTTTATATCAAGAATGGCCGCTGCTATATTGCCTACTGCCGTCCAAAATCCATCAATTGGTTAATGGGCCTTTAGCCCATAGCTCATGGACCATCAACCTAGTTGTTTGCTGCTCACGTTTACTGCCTCAAGTGGAATTATGTATCCAACAAGTTTAGCCCATGGATTCCATCAATTGGGCTTCAATTAATTTATGGGCTGAAATTCTTTAAGACCTCCAAAATTGTTTTTCACAGTCATGTTTAACACTGAACCCCTCAATGGGCTTCTTTCTTGCATTCCAACCCATTCGACTCGGGCCCCTCTTATCTGTTCACTTGGCTCGTCTCAACTTAATCAAAAAGATCATAAATATCCTGAAATTACACAAAAATCCACATCACAGTATTTAAAGCCAAATAAATAATAAGTCGGAAAAATGCAATAAAATCTCAAATCAATTCTAAAATAATTTCAATTAAAGCACAAAAATATACAATAATCCCGACTCATCAGTGTACGACTACATATAAAAGTTATTATGGGACGGGGAGTAGAAAATATTGTCACAATATTACCATTTATCCCTCATTATTACACAGTATTTAATAATGAGATTTTTCTCTCATTAATTTTTTTTTTAATGTCATTAAATTAAATCATGTAAAAAAAATCACAATTTACAATATGAAATATTCTAAATATTCTCACGGTATGATCAGTAACTGCACTTCATTAAATCAATAATTTAACTTATTAAATATTAATTTAAGAAAACAAACATTATAGTCATTACAAATAATAGGAATTTATACAAAATACATTAAAATTTCACACTATTTGGATTGCACCCAAGTTGGCTTTTTTCTTACTTGGATTGAGGAAGATTTTTCCTATTGGCTAGTTCCACCGCGACTCGTAATTTTTTTTTTTATTAATATTATTGTCCTTTTTATTAAAAAAAAAAAAAAATTGTTTATGGAGGTGATAAAAAATTGACCAATTTTAATACTTACGAGACTAAATTGAATTTTCTAGCTACTTTGGAACATTTTGCTTTAAATATTGTAGGATAAAAACTATTTAAATAGGGCAAAAATTTGTGTGAGACGGTCTCATGGATCTTTTTATGTGAGACGATCCCTTTTAACCCATATTTCAAAATTTTGGGTAGGATAACCCATATTTTTTTTTCAAATTTTGGTTTGTAAAAAAAGTGATAATGTTTAAGTGAAAAGTGATAATATTTTTAACAAAAGTGACTGTCACTTTTTACTTAAACATTATCACTTTTTATATATGAGGGCTGTCTCACGGATCTCCTTCTTCTGTGAGACGGTCTCACCCAAGACTAGCCCTTTAAATAGAACTATAGAATTAGTTGATCATATTCCTTTTAATAATTCACCACTTGTTATGTCTTTAAATTAAAAAATATATATTAGTTTTAATTGTAAGCCTTATATTTGTGCTTATGTGTTTATAGATGCAATCTTGATATATTAATCATTTTATGCATGTCGTTATAATATGTTACTGTTGCGGACAAATATATACGGAGTACTATAATATATGAAAACATAAGTGAGTGAAGGATCAGTTAAAAAATCGGTGCTTTTAATTATTTGAAACTATGGTTAAACATATAACCTTATTTTAAATTACATATACAAAGACAGACTAGCACATCTTGCAAACGCAGAAAAGGCCATTGAAACCTACATTTTGAATACATAGTGCATTTGTTGAAGGACCAAATTTGTTCTTGCACAAACGTAAACAATTGGCAATGTTGCCATTTATACACTGGACATCAGGATGTATTTCATAACACACTTTTTGTTTATTCTCCCTAATAGCGGTAATCTCCACTGCAACATATATAAATCACTAAAAGTTAGAGAAGGAAAGAGAGATTTATTTAATGAAAAATTATAAAGTATTCTCTCTGTTCGTTTATAAATTTTCCACTACTTTAAGGCATATAAATTAAGAAAAGTGGTTAAATTATAAATATAGTACAAGCAATGTGATTGAGAAAAAAATGAGATATAAACTGAAGTGTAAGAATAAAAAATTAAAAATATCTATTAAAAAAAGTACGACAAATTTATAGACGGAGGAATCAAAATAACAGAATAAAAAACTTTTTTTATACCCGTAAAAAGAGCCATCATTGCCAATACACAGAAAATTTGAAGTTTAGCCATTATTGAATAAAAAAATGGTGCAAATTGAGTTTTAGATTGTTGGGGTAGGGAAGCAGGGCTCAACAATACTACTAAGCCTTTTTATAGGAGAACAAAGTGATGTTTTAAATCACTAAAAAAAGCAAAAGTTGTAAATATGAAAAGTGCTAAATGTATAGATTTTGGACTACCATAAATTAGGTTTTATCCCGTTCGACTTCCCTATTTCATTTTTCTTATTTTACGGGTGATCCATTTTTCTGAATTTTTAATGTGTCATCCCAATATTATAGGACGTTGATTATTTTTTAATATGACACATGTCAATTATCCATATAATGAAATAAGATGTAAAACAACAAAATTGAAACTGGTGATTTCATTCAAAATTTATCTCCTTTTCATTTGTTTCAGTTTATGCATTCAGGCAAATAAATTTTCTAATTTATTGGGGTATTAAAAGATACGTATATAGAATAAAATATAAAATTCATCGGTTGATCGTGTGATTAGTAGGGGTGTAAGTGAGTCGAGTCAATTCAAAAAAAGATCGAAATCGACTCAAAGTTAATCGAATCAAATTTCGAGTTTGAGCTCATAAATATTCAGCTTGAAAGGCTCGCAAGTCTAATCGAGTTTGAACAATATTTATTATTTTGTCATCATTAACATATAATTTATATTTATATACAAGTAATCGAGTTGAACTAAGCTCGAATTTATTTTAAAAAAAATATGTTTTACAAATAATTTTTTAAAATTATATAGGTAATCGAGTGGGGTTAAGCCGAGCTCGATTTTATTAAATTTTTTATCGAATCGAATTCGGTCTTTAAAATTTTAGACTCAATTGAATCGAATCGAGTTTCGAGCTCATTTGGTACAAAATACTAAATGATAGTATAAGATGAGTGAAAATATATAAAATCCATAAGTTGGTCATGTTTTAAATTTGCCTTTCCGTAATTTTAGTCTTTAATTTTTTAATTAAATATTCGATAATAAAAGAAATTGTTACCAAATTTGCTAATTAAATAGCGTGAATGGTCACAAATAATCAAAATAATTAATTATCATGGATAACCTTCATAGCTTCTATGGCATAATTAATCAAATAAAGTAGAAAATAATTTGTTGTATCCTATAGCCTTCTATGTCAATTTTTGTTTGTTTGGGAGATGTGCATTACAAAAGAAACTCTCTAGATGGGTATTTTTAACGAATTGCTCACCAAATAATCAATAAATACTTCTTTCATCTCGCAATAATTTTAACATTTTTTTCGAACGTTCAACTATAATTTTACATTTCTAAAATTGAAAATCTTTTATAAACTCTATTCTCACAATATCTTCAATTTTACATAAAATGTCATTACTTTTTGGGCTCACACATACAAGTCAACATTTTTCTTTACTTTATACATAAAGGTTTACAAAATTACCCCTCAAAATTTTACAAAAAAAAAAAAAATTAAGTCTAAAACTCTACTAATTATTACACTTTCCTATTTTTCATGTCACCTACATGTGAAAGTTATTACGAAACGAGGAAAGTACAATTCAAGCTCATGATCTTCAATCCAAGACAGATCACTTCAAAATCGTTGTTCCTTTCAATCATGAGGAAAAAAATGAATACATCATTTGTCCATCATAACATTCAAATCTTTATTCTCAATACGAGACATCTCCACACTAACAAAAATTCATAAAATTTTAACCCCAAACACACACCCCTCCCCCACCCAAAAAAACAGGTTCTTCTAGGGCGGCCAACTTCTGTTAATACGTAATAATATATAATGCTCAAAGAAAAATATCTCAGAAGAAAAACATGTGTCCATATATATTACTCCCATCGTAGAAATTTTATTATGCTCAATTTTTTAGCACGAATTTTAATGAATATTGACTAATTAATGTATGAAGTACAAATTAATAAGAATGTGATGTGGTATTGTAGAGTTCACTTGTAAATAAAATATTTTTTTATAAATAAATTAAATGACAATATGAATAAATAAATGGATTAAGGATGAAAATAAAGTTAAGTTAATAATATTAGTTCTTATTTCATGTCAGTTTTTTCGTGAAATTTTCAATGTCGGTGGCAACTTATAGATCAATTCATCCTGGAGAAATCCTGATATATATTAATTATATGTGTTTGTTTTGAAATTTTGAGTAGAATATGAGTATAATGTCAATTTGGTGTTGTATTATATAATATAATTTTATGTCAAATCAATTGTAATATATATATATAAAAAGGGATGGATGGAGTTGAATTGCCGAATCCGAACTGAAATTAACTACTCTCCCGTAAAACAATCAAAATAATGCATAACTTGAAGTACATTCAGGAATTTGTATTATTTTATTTTCACGAATGCATTATGTCATAACAATGTCTCTAATTATAAAATACTCCATATAATAATAAATCCCGAAAAGGAAGAAATTAAGTTGAGACCAAACAACTCCTAAACATAACTAGAGCTACTATTCTCACTCAGGTCTTGTACCAAATTTACAAGCAATAAGGTAACTGCATTTATAAATCTAAATAAGAAGCTTTGAAAATGGGGAATCATAAAGATGCTATGCTCATTCTTCGACTGTCGAAGGCTGAACGCACGCACAAAAACTCGTCTTTTTCTTACGCCTCTGCCCCGTTTTACCCCCTCCGTAAAGATAATCCCTCAGCAGGATTCTTCTCTTTGTTTCCGACATTTTGCTTCCTCCTTCCTTTTCCTTTTCATCGTCCATTTTCAGCAAAACAAACTGCAACTTCTGTACTTCCAGCTGCAACCTCCCGATTTTTTCTGACATTCTTCGTGCTTGTTCCGACACTCTTCTCCTCCTCGTGTTCTCCTCTCCTTCCAAATCAAAAGACTGATCATCTACACTTTTCATCAACCTCCCGTTCAGATCAAACAGCTTCATGATCGCCACGTTAGCTTCTTCCAGCTGTCTCTTAAGTGCCTCACATTCAATCACAGCTTTCCCGCGTTTGTTTTTCTCAGTAACCTCGAGTTTCCTGTTCAAATCTTGAACCGTAATTTGAAGATTCGACAGTTTCTGAACGTCTGAGTCGAGCCTCTCCAACACCTTCCGCTTGTTCCCTTCTTGGAAGCTTCCGAAAGATCCTTTCGAAATCTCTAACTTGTCTACACTCAGCTCATCAATCAGTAAATCAGAGTTGGAAAACTCACCTTTCTGTTTCCTCGTTGATTTAGAACGATTGTAACCAGTGCTATCAACGGTGGATGGAGAAACTGTTTTCTTTGACTTGCCAATAGTAAGGCCCACAGTGCCATCTGGATCAGCTGTTTCCCACAACTCTACAGTTTGTCTCTTGCTGTAGCCATAGGATGAACCATCAGAGACCTGATCAAGAACGATATCTTTTGTCAAAAGTGAATTATCTGCCTCGGTGATTTCAGATGTAGGCGTCCGATTTCTTCTGTATTGTCCATTTTCAGAATGTAGCTGCCTCGCTGATGCTTCCAGCTTGGAATGTAGTTCGATGTTTTCTTGAACCATTTGCTCCCTTATTTCAACTGCTGTTTTTACAATTGCTTGTAGCCTAACACGAAGATCGTGCAACTCAGAGACCATGCCAGATGCTGTCTTGTCTTCCTTTAGAATTCTTTCATGTGGATCGTTGAAACCTTGAGCACCCTAAAGATCGTATAACATATGGAGTAGATAGATTAGATATAACGCATTATTCTTCCATATATCGCAAAATTCATTCCTTAGATGTAAAGGAAATAAATGCATCTCCCTGCTCTATTTCTACAAAGTAAGAAATCTGAAAATCAACATCCGGGTATGCGGAGATTGAGACTAGCGCACCAAAATCACAATAATATTCAAGATTTTTCATCAACAATACTCACAAGTGGAAACAATGCCAAGGTTAAATTATTCACGACTATAAATTGCATCTAAAGGTTATGAACTTATGCTCATCATCGGTTTCTCAGGAAAATTGATGTATAACTAATTTCTAAAAGGATCGGCAGTGATTCCTTCTAGGCAATGTAATATTTTGTGTATTTCATTCATGGCTAAACATATCAGTCTGGAAAAAGGACCAGGACTGTGTTGTGGCATGTCGTGTTTATGTCCATGCAACACTGTTCTTAAGCTATATAGGGTTATCACTGAAACATATATGTGATTCGTAATAAATAGTTTTCATAGTTACAAAATGTATATCATCAAGGAACATGCAGCTTACTAGTCAAACTGAAATGCATTAAAGAGTAACTGAACATTAGATTATCCAGTTGCCAAATAGATTTAGGATTGGATTAAGAATTACCTGCAATTTCTCGTTCTCAGGATTTTGAAACTTGATATGTATATCAGTTTGGTTCTCCAGTGATGATATACATTCCTTCAATGATACAATTTCAGGGCCAAATGCAGCCAATTGAGTTTTGAGACCTTCATTTTGATCAATGTAGCCAAGGCATGCATCATGAAGCTCGTGAAACTTCTGCTCATAAAGAAGCTGATTGATCATGGAATTTTGCAATTGACCAAATATCGAAGCAGCTTGATTCTCCAACTCATTAATCTCATTTAATTTCTTTTGCAGCTCAAACTGCAAATTCTCTTCTTGGATTATCATCTTATTATGACTGCCTTGCAATTTTTGCAGATCGAATTCCAGCTTCTGAGTTGATTCACGCAGAAAATTATTCTCCCTGCTCAAATGATCATTATCAGTAGAGAGTTTGAGAATCTGATTCTCTTGGTGATCTCGAGCCTTTTTAACCTCATTGTATTCTGTTGTCAGATCTTCCACACTTTTACTCAACTCTAATTTATTTTTCTCTACCAAACCCATCTTATCTTCTGCTTCCCGGAGTAGTACTGTCATCTGATGCAACACTTCCTTTCCGTTTGCAATCTCAACACTCAATTGATCTCTGATTGTGGCTACATCTCTGAGCTCAACCTCTGTTTTCTGCAGCCTCTCTTTTAGTTCAAGATTTTCAGATTTTGATTCTTCGGACCTCACCTCTGCCATGCTTAACTTTCCCATAAGAGTAACATTCATCTCATGAAGTTTATTTCGATCATTTCCAAGTTCTCTTAACTCCATAAATTTCTCATCAGTAGAGCTTCTGAAAATAAAGGATAGGTTCTCCAGAGCTAACACTTTATCGCACAAAACATCATTTTCCTCTTCCAGGACGTTGTTCTTTTCCTCCAAGTGCAGGATTCTATACATTAAGGATTTTTTCTCCTCAGAATTTAGCAACTTCTCTCTTTGCAAATCCTCGCAATTACCTTGTGTATCAATTAGCTTCGAGTTCAGATTCTCAATCTGAGTTACCAGATCTTCTTTATGGCAATCTCCCTCCCTCAATTTTGTCCTTAATTCTTCGCTCATATTAAGGAGTGTTAAGGCCTCGCTCTGCAACTGTAAGACCTGCTCCTTCTTGACCTTGAACTCATGCTCTATTTTGTTTTTTTCCATTTCTAGATTCTGTGAATCTAGTGTTAGCTGCTTAATCCAGGTGAGAAGAACTGACTGTTCAACAGAATGTTCCAAATTTTCCTTCTCAGCTTTGCAGAGGGACTTTTTCATATGTTGGATTTTACATAATAGCAGGTTGATGTAAATCTGGTCTTCTTCCGCTTTATCCTCAGCAACATCATTTTCAAAGATGTCAAGAACCTTCAACGACTGATGAGTCCCCACCCTCAGACTTCTCACTTGATCTGACAAAGATTTGATTTCAGATTGTTGCTCAAGATCTTTTTGCTCCAACTGTGAGATTTTCTTTTCTGACAAACTGGACTTCTCCAAGAGCTTATGATTCTTGATGTGCAAGGAGCAATTATTTTCTTTCAGCACTTGGGCAGTTGTGTGCAATACAAATATCTCAACTTCATTAGCTATGGCACTATCAAGAACTTGATCAAGTTCTGTCTTTCTCTGTTGGCATTCTTCTTGCAGAAAATGTGCTTGATCTGACAAAGATTTGATTTCAGATTGTTGCTCGAGATCTTTTTGCTCTAACTGTGAGATTATCTTTTCTGATAAACTGGACTTCTCCAAGAGCTTATTATACTTTATAAGCAAGGAGCAATTATTTTCGTTCAGCACTTGGGCAGTTGTGTGCAATACAAATATCTCAACTTCATTAGCTATGGCACTATCGAGCACTTGATCAAGTTCTGTCTTTCTCCGTTGGCATTCTTCTTGCAGAAAATGTGCCTCGTCTTGAAAGTCAATGAACTGAGCTTCACTCATCTGAATATAGCTCGAATGTTTTTGCTTCTCCAACTCCAATGAAGTCTGCAGCTCTTCAACTTTGCGAAGACTTAATTCTTTGTCGTTTTCCAGATGCTTGCATCGTCCTTCCATCTCTCCGTAAAGTTTCTCAAGGTCTTCTAGCCTTATCTGGGTCTTCTCCAGCTGAGAAGTTAAACCATCTTTTTCACTTATCAGCTCAGCCTTCTCATTCACCAGCAACTGGCATGAGTCTTCCAATATTTTTGACTTTGCCTGCAAAGCTTCAAGTTGATGGTGTGCATTAGAGAGGGAAGTTTCTAGAACTGTGTTGTTCTCCGAGAGTGTTTCCAGATTCTTGCTAGTTTCCTGTAATTGTGTCATTAGAGTGGCCTTCTCATCAAGAAGAGTGGATTTCTCTTCCAAAAGAGATTGGCACGATTGTTCCAATTCTACCAACTTTCCTCTAACAGCATCTAATTCAGCATTCAGATCAGATAGTGAGGTCTCCAAAAGCGAGTTTTTCTCAAGAAGCTGATCTAGAACTTCCAGTTTATGCAAGAGAGCTGCTTTCTCACTACTTTCCCTGAGGCAAGTCTCTTTCAGAATGGAATTTTCATCCTGTAATTCCTTCACCGATGATCCCAAAGATTCTGGGTTCAAGCCTACTGCTTGTACCTGATCCAAAATCGAGAGCTGCTTCTTGTTCAGATCATTTAGTTCTTCTTTCAGGCAATATATTTCTTGTTGAAGGGCATTTCTTTGGTCAAGTCGAAGCTCAACTTCCTCCTCAAGTTTTCCTTTTGATTCCATTAAGCTAGAGATCTCATTCTGCATATCCTTCATTGACAAAGCAGAAGATGAGTTCAACCCATCAAGATGCTTGTTCTCCTCTTTAACCTTTAGAACTTCATCTTGCAAACTCTGATTTTGGGTCTCTGCAACTTTCAGAAGTTGAGCCCTATTCTGAAGATCTGAAGCCATAGCTCTCAGTTCTTCCTGAGTTTTGGCATGCAAATGCTGTAATGTTTGAAATGCAGTTTCAGCCTCAACGAACCGCAATCGCTCTTCTTGTATGCAAGCCCAAAGTCTTCCCAGCTCCTTCTGCTTCTCAGTAAGCTCGTGAGTTTGAGTTCCCACCTTCAACATCAAAGATTCCATCTCAGAGTGAAGAGACTGATTTGTTCTTTCTAACAGGAGACATTGTTCTTCTGCACCTTTCAACTTGGACACTCCATTCTCTATCTCCCCATTCAGGCACTTAGCCTCCTCATTGGCATATGCGAGTTTCTTCTCCAGACTAGAAATTGTCTCCAACAACTGATGGTATTGTAGAGCTGCAGCTTCCTTTTCCTCGGTCAATTTCAAGACAGCTTTTCTGAGATGTTCAACTTCACTTTCGGCCTTTTCAGCTCTCTCTTGGAACCTTGCTGCATCTTCGGTAGCAAGTTGTAATTTATTCTCCAGGTTTGATATGGTCTCCAGCGATTGCATGTACTGATTCAGAGCTTCATCCTTTTCAACAGCTAACTTATCCAGTTCAACTTTTAAGGATTGGGCTTCATTTTCTGCAGTATTAGCTCTCTCCTTAAGTTTATGAGCATCATCTTGGGTGGTAGATACAATAGTCTGAAGATTAGATATCTTTTCCACGCATTGTTGATAGTCTTGAAGCTTCAACTCCTTTTCAGCTTCTAAAGTGGCCAATGCTCCCTTCAGGGTAGCAGCTTCATTTTCAGCTTTATTTGCTTGATCTCTTAGCATACCGAAATCCTCCCGTGTTTTAGTGATCTCAGTCTCAAGCTGTGACAGTTTATCCAAACTTTGTTGGTACTGAACAAGGCCAGCTTCTTTCTCAGCTTCCAGTTTGGCAATGGCTTCCTTTAATGATTGAATCTCCTCAGAATCACCATTGCTTTCTTCATTCTCATCCATGTCATCAAAATTAAGACCCCTTCTCACCCGCTCAGCTGACCCAAACGAATCATTGAACTGTTTCGATGTCTTTCTTCTAGTCATAACATCAGACTCGTCTGTTAAGTCTCCCATCTGTTTCAGAGTTATGAGCATTAGACACAAAAAATTGTAAAGAAGTTTCTGGTATCTACTCGTTTTCACATAATACACATACCAAGTTTTGCATGTCTGAACTTCTGGAATCAGCTCCAGAAAAATTACTTGAAGGTGTGTCATCGGGAAACATCGTCGGGACTTGATTGGGAAAAGCTTCAGACATCGTTCGGTGGGCATGGCGAATCACGCCAGTTGCATGATCATATCTTTCTGCCATCGCACGATATGCTCTATAGAATTCCTCAACAAATTTCATAAGCTCAGGTCTTTTCTTGTAATACATCTCTGCCCTCCTTGCGAAGGAATCTGCATCTTCTTCAATGAGTTTTATCATTGCTTTGACTTTGGCATCCATATCTACAAGAGGGCAAAAGGATTTTTCAGTAAATGCATGCTTGTCAGATTGTTCCTTAGTGATGCACGAGTCACAGCTAAAAGAGAGACCAATCATCTCACAAAATTATCTCTTTTTTTTTTTTTTGAAACAACATCTCACAAAATTATCTGCTGATGAATTATACTTGAGAAAAACAATCAAGACAAGAAAAACTAATTTCTAATGCATTAATAAAAACCGACTAAAGCAGTATTAGGTTGAATAGCAGCCTAAATTTAAATAATTTCTAGTTTGCAAATGCTTACAGAGAATGTGAAAACCCGTCCAAAGTAAATCTATACAAGTAAACCTCAACTATTGACTCTGATGAAAACTCAAAATTCTCTTCAACAAATACCCGTTGTACTTTCTGTGTGGACTCTAAACAGGAAACATGTGCAAACAGCCTCAGAGATTTCCCTTCAGTGGATAAGAATCATATTCCTTGTTATCTTAAATCCAACAAATATGTACTTTTTAATAGCCATGAATTAGCGCACACACTGGCAAAAACAGAAGGCTTTTTTATTTTGTACATTTTCAGGGGAAAAAAAATTAACTGGTGATAGAAAGGAACAAAATATGATAGTTTCAAATGGTATGAACAACAACAATGCAAGGAGAGAATAGAACGTGAATTTTTCTTCAGGAAACACAAGTTATGAAAAGGCACTTTCCATGAATGCTGTGAATCAATAGGATTCTCCTCACCATAACAAGTTTGATGATAATGAGCCCATACGATAAAAATCATCTAACTTGACATATATATACATCAAGAATTACACATTAATCTGAATTAACAAGAAGCATAAGTGCACAAATATTCCATGAATCATACAAGCACAACACATCAACTAAAACAGCTTTAAGAGGATGTTTGTACAAAGGCGACAATGAGCAGCAGCACCAAGTTTCAGCACATCACCTCCCATATAATAATTTCAATCAGAGAAGAAATATACCTGTGAGATTTTCCTTAAGCCATTTTGAATTTTTTGGGCTAATATGGCTATCCCACCACCACGAGTACATCCTTCTAGAATCCGTATGCGACAATTTCGCCATCCTTTTTTATGTGATGCTGATCACTAACGGGCTTTTTATGAGCGGCAACAACTAGCCAAACACAACTTCGAAGCGCTCAATTCATAGATAATAGTTAGAATTGAGTTCAGAATCTCAGAGTCTCTGTACCTGAGCCAAAAAGAGTGTAATTAAATACAGATATGAGTTACAAGAATTTATGATCAATCAAAACAGAGCATTCTTAGCACCTTGACAAAATTAAGTCTCGAACAATTCAACAAAAATAGCGGTTGCCTTGAATTGAAAGAGAGAAATTGATCAAAAAATCATTACCTGGCAAAATCACTTCATAAATTAGACAGTAAACAAAAATAATCAATCATATCACAGTTTTCTCATAAACATGAACAAAGGATTTTCCTACTGAGAACAAAAAAAAAAAAAAAAAAAAAGTCGATCACGCATCAAATCGCCAACAGAACACTATTAACACAAAACACGGATTAAACTCCATAATTCACAAAACAGGATCCGGTTATGATCAAATAAAATCTGAAAATTCAGATCATCACTCCGAGATCGTCAAAAAAAAAACACATGAAAATGAATTGATCAAACAAGTGAGTCAACCAACCAGTTACACTGAATCTATGAGCAGAAACAACGCATATTTAAATTTTCACAGAATTAATACACATTAAAAACAAAGAAAAACCTTACTAGGCAAGGCAAAAAGTAACGGGAAAATTGGGTGAAGAATCACAATTGGTTGGTGTTAATAAAATTAAAAAAGATACACACAGCAGCTGCTTTTTTCTCTCTCTCTCTTTTTTCACTCACCCCATTGCTTTTTCAGATCTTTCACTTTGTCTCTCTCTCTCTCTCTCATACGACACGCTCTCGAGAAAATAAATTCTCTTTGTTGCCCTTATTTGCGCGCATATTATAATAATCCCGTCTTTTATTCGATTGTTCATTTGACTAATTAATATTCTCACCGACCATTCTACAAATATAGCTATATTCGACATTAATCAATAAATATGGTCAAATTTAATTAATATGTCAATTTTATCTTTAATATTCTATAAATCTGGTGTTAATTCAATGTTAATGAGTAATTATAAAATAAATTTAATAAAACATTTAATATTAAGTAAAAGAGGGAATATGGCTCTACGGGGAGGTACGATAGGTAAAATAACTTTGTGTTAGGGATATATTAGTCATTTGAGGTGAATAAGATAAAAAAAATGTTTTTGTTTGAGAAAAGTATTGGGTAAAAAAATTCGACACAACGGGTTAGTGTTTGGCCTTGTCATGTCTGTTTTGATCCGTTACGCACGATAAAATTAACACATACTGTAATTCATTGCACGACAAGATAATGATATGTATCTGATAATAATACGATATTTTTTTATATTTAAATAAATATTTTATTTTTTATCTATTAAAATGCAATTTTGAATTCATGTCTATTATTTTTTTTTTTTTTACCGTGACACGAAAAATATTGTGTTTTTATTAGATCATGACACGATAGTTCGATAGTTCGATTTATGAGGTCTAAAAAATGTAAATTTTGAAATATTTGAAAATGATAGTTAAAAAATGAAAAATAGACAATTTAATAAATGACGAGGGGGTAATATATATTATTGATGTATATGTATATATTAGAATATGCTAGGCTGTGATTTGGTGACTATGCATGAGTCATAAAAGAACTATGTTGGGTTGGAATAATATTATTTATGTGCAAAAATATTAATTTATGAGAAATAATAGTGTTTGTGAGATAAGAAAATGACAAATTGAAAGCAACTTTTGAATAAGAAATAAAAATTTGGTAGGGGGTGGCTGGTTTCTATATATGCTGCCAAATAATACTAGTAGTCGAGACTTCTGTTGGGTAAAATGACGATGTTGTCCTTGGGGTTGTCGTGTGTCGTTTGATTTGATTCTTGTTTACGTTTTACTCGTGGCTTCTGGAAGGCCGACAGCACACCAATGTTTAATTAGGTTTCAATAAAAATCAATAATAAAATATATTATAAAACCCACATTAAATACCAAGGGTTCCAATTAGGAGTGATAGTGGGTTAGATCTAGAAAGGATTTGATCTATATTAGAAAAAAAAAATTGTAAAATTGTACTTTCTTCCCTTTAAAATATATGTTATTCTAAACTCGTACACATATAAAAAAAAATAAAAAAATTCTCATATTGCTCTTAATTAATGATTATACATCTCATAAAAAAAATATATACGTAAATATTTAGTGATCTTAAGGTTAAATTTAGAAGAAATATAATTAATTTACATTAAAAAGTGTAAAATATCATATAATTTGCAAAGAAAATGAAAGGTCAAAACACTTATACTCCGTATTAAGAATATGAGAAGGTAATTTTGTAAAAGTTTATGAATAAAATAAAGTAAATTGGATTGAAGGTATAAGTAATGACATTTTTGATAAATATGTGAATATTGAAAATGTGGGGTTTATGAATAAATTTCTTTTTTGAGATGTGCAAAAACGATTGGACGAACGAACAGGGAAGGAATGCAAACAATTACGGGGTAAAAATGGAGTATAATATTACTATTATCTAATTTTTGACTCAGACACTTTGACTCAATTTTAATGGTATAGGTGAAATTAAGTTAATTGAATTAAATGTTTGGTCAAAATTAAATTGAAAGTTAAAATTCAAGTGTATCAATTGCATAAAAGAATTTGTCCATATAATTTGAATGTTCAAATCTTTAAAATCGCCTTACGAAATTTGAGAAAATTAATTAGAATTTAAATTTTTGTACTTAATAATCTGCTTGAATAAAATTTTCTAAATTTTGAAATTCAAATTTTAAAATATTGTAGAAAAATCAATTCACCACAAATTTTAGCATAAATTATGGAATAGGAGTAGTTGACAAATTCGGATGCACAATTATATTTAAGCACAAATTTCTACAATAACTTTAAATATTTTATATTATTTGTCAAGTATGATAATGTCTTACACCAAAACTACGTACTTAAATTAATCAAACTAGATTAATGTGATATTCAATTCTTAAATATGACTCTAAAGTCTAAATAACAATTGGATTGAAGGTATAAGTAATTTGTATTATAAATACTCCCTCCATCCACAAAAATTAGTCTCATTTGTCTTATAGTATTATTTATCCACAAAATGTAGTCACATACCCTTTATGGAAACTATCACTATTCAACCATCACTTAATTACTCAAATTGTCATCAACTTTATTCACAAACAATCACTTTATTCACAATGGACCCCACAATACCCGACAATACCCTTACTTTATCTACATTTTTCTTAAAATATGTGCCCCACTCCAATGGGACTACATTTCATGGACGGAGGGAGTATTGATGTATTGTCAATTGTCGTATCATTCTTTGCATATTTACAAATTTATTTCAGAAGGTAACGATAATCTTTGTTATGAGGGGCGCAAATGTTGTAGCGCATACCTGAGTTAGGGAGGCTCGTCAATTCATTAACACTCATTGTTGAGTAGACCATCTAGATTGTGTGGCTGGACTACCTGTTCCCTTATGCACTTGCAATATTGAAAGTTAAGCCCTTAGTTAAAAAAAAAAAACTCATTTTTACATCTTTTATGGTGTTTCTTGGCAAGTATTATTTTACAGTTTTTTTTTTGGAATGGAACCTATCGTTGTTTCAATAAAATACTCATCAAATTGCAATTTAATGCATTTTTCAATTTTTTAGCAACAATTAAATCATGATGTGATTGTCAAAGCTGTCGAGTTGCCATATAGATTCCACGAATGATAAAAAATTTATTTTTTTAATTTTTTAAACGTTTTTAACTAAAAATAATTTTAAACTAAAAACAATACTAAAAAATTATTTTTAAAAATAAATTATAACACAATTTAATTATTATCATTTCCTCCAAAACTTAAAAGAATAGAATCCCGTCCTCCAAATCACCCTCCATGAAAAATAATAGTATGAAGGGAAAAATATATATATCTACAATTGGCCCTAGTGTATGGCATATATCTACAATCCTAAAATTGTAATACAAATAGCTTCAAAAGTGTAGTTAAAATGACAATTTTGCCCCTTATTTGAAAAATCAACTTATTTAACCAAATCAAACGAATCAATTTTTTGTCTGAAAAGTTACCAATCTGTCACATCAAAATGAATACTTCACCTACCCACTTCTTTCTCCCCCTTCTTTCTCCCTTATTGATTTATGAATTTGTGAAACATTTTCAGATCTTCAAGAGTTCTTCATATATTTTACTTATAAGTTTTTATTGCAATTTTTTTTATTTACTAAAGGGTTAACGGTTAACATTAAATAATATAAATTTTTTAGTTCATATTTATTAATTGTAATCATTAATAGTTGTATACAATTCACATATTTTCAACACACATTGCATACTAGCAATAAACATTGCATACTAGCAACAGACATTGCATACTAGCAACAGACATTGCATATACCGAGTAAACATTGCATATTTGCAACACACATTGCATAATAGCAATAAACAATGCATTGCAAATAATAATGCCATCAATGAATAAAAATACGTATCAATTTACTGAAACTGGGGTGAATTAAGGAGACCAGTGGGTGCACTCAAGAGGGTGTATTGAGTGAAAACTGGGTGTATGGAGTGAAAACTGTGGTTGTGAATTCTGGGAGTGTATTAACTGAAACTGGGGGTGCACATAAGGGTCTACACACCCTAGCCCATTGGAGGGGAGAACCCTAGCCCCTGCCCTAGGACCTGTGTGGCCGCCGCCTTGGAAATCGCCGGCAACGTGATGGGAGTTCGACGCTGGGACGCCGGCATCCGCGGCATGAAGAAGATCTTCCTGAGAGAGGCAGCACAGCGACGCGGCGTCCATCGGAAGCGAGGAAGGGTGTCGTTCGCGATCGCAAATTGTAGGGTGGTCACGACAGACGGGCCCTCTACTATCGTGATGAAGTGCGGCGGCCTGGGTTGCGTCGGGAAATGCCATTGACGCCGAGAAAGAGCATGGCGGCGCCGTTGCTTGTGCCGGCCATGGATACTTGCTGCAAGTAAAGGTGATGTTTTGAGAGTGGGGGTGGAGAGAGAAAGTGGATCTGATCATTTGAAATGGTAGGGGAGAAATCTGATATTTAAAGCGTGAAAATGGAAAAAATTGATTTGAAATGAGGGAAACAGTTATTTAATTGAATAAGGGTAAAATAGAAATTTTGTGTCTTTTTAATAGATGATAGTAATGCTAAAAAGTTCTGGTAGTTTTGGTTTGGGGGGGGGTTTGAGGGGAATGTTGTAAATGTAAGTAAATAATCACTATATGAAATTTTGCATTTTTTAAAATATTTTATTGATTAGTCATACATTTGTGTAGAACCTTAATGCAGCTCCGGTATATATACATCATTCATGTGTTGTCGAAAAATAAACACATACATCGAATTACAAAATTAAAAAAAATAGTGTATCGAATTGCAAAGAAAAAAAGATGTTGTACTTGATAAACACTTAAAATCGTGATTTTTTTTTTCAATTAACCCAAAATTATAAATTCACAAGTCGAAGCAGAGGTCACCAAAAACCCAGTTTGGGAAACCAAAACCCACGTAATACGCATGTGTACGCACTAATTTTAGAACGAAATCATCAATTCCAATTTTAGTGTTTCATATTTTATTCCATTACATGAATGATTGATACAATGACACGTATCATATTAAAAAATAATCAACGTCTAAAAAACTTTTATTAGAACAGAGAATCGAACGAAGATATATCCACGTAATCATGAATCTAACCACAAGTTTTATTAATAAACAACGTTAGATAATTGTATATAAGCTGACATATTGAATCCCAATAAAAGGTTTCCTTAATTATTTATATATTTATTTATTCTTTACACCTTTTGAGACTGCAAATCTGTAGATTATAGTACTAATGATAAAATCTGATGTACTTTATAACGCATTTTGCTGTCTAAATCCACCCCCTTGTTTTCTTAATTACAATAAAATGAAAAGGCCAGATGTGGAAAAAAGAAAAAAAGATTCGATTTTTTAGCTTTTCGTAAAGTCCGTACGAAGGGTATATTTGTAAATTCAGGGGTAGATGCTTTAGTCTTACGAACACGCTGTCATTCCAGGCTTTGGAAAAGTGGGGTCCCGCATGGACGGTGCCGCTAACGGCCGTCCAACGGGCATATGACGGAAGTATTGGTCCACATGAATCATACATTTCTCATGTGAAATCATTGTTTGGATATAATTTTGTTGAGTGACATAACAAAAGTCTTCCCAAATATATTTTCGATATATTCAATTTTAGTAATAATCAATATTGATATTAAAAAATATTGATATTTTTACATTATTTATAAATAAATTAAAAATATTGATAAATACTATCATGAAACGTAAATTATATGTTGAAATTGTTTTGTTAAATTTATGTATTAAAATTTGTTATTAGTTTTTTATAATTTAGCATTTATATACTATAGTGCTTCTTTCGTTCTTCTTTTACTATACTACCTATTTTTTATTTATTTTTACTATATTACCCATTTCCTAAAAAATAAATCATTTTATCACTACTACTCTTTTTATCTTTGTGAAAGTTACTCAATTTTTTTTAATTTTTACTTTTGTACGTTTCAATAAAAAGTTAAAAATCAGTTTTCGTGAAAGTTACTCAACTTTCTTTAACTTTTATTTTTGTACATTTCAATAAAAATTACTCATTCCGTTTTTTGCAAACCATTCTCTTTTACATTTTATCATATTTTTCTCTTTCTCAATCGCATTACCTTTAAATTTTTTTTTTTTTATCCAAAGCTCATAAATAGTTTTCACGAAAGATAATATTAAACATGGTATCTGCTGTATCACTTTATTTATTTTAATGCACCGGTTTTAATATAAAAAATGTTTAATTAACTCCAATTTTAGACTGAATTTATAGTTTTGATTACAAGTTAAATACCGGTGCTTTAACAACTTGAGCTATCCCACTTTGTCAGACTGAATTTACAGTGTAGTGTATATGTAGTGTTTTTTTTTTTTCCAAGTAATAATCACTTTCAATTGTTGACAATAACAATGAATATTAGAGAGGTTGTTCATAGACATCGGAGGTTCAATCCAATGATTTGAAATTGAAGAAAAATTAGCATCATGATGAACCATGATATTGACATCACAGTCTAAAGTAGGAATAGGACTCCCCCACAACAAAGCTCTACAATCTTTTGCTCCCTCCGTTTCATTCAAAACTGTTTGCATCATTTTATGGACACATAAACTAAGAAAAATGTGTAATAAATAAAGTGTTGAGGGGTAGTTTTGTAAAATTTTATGAATAAAATAAATTGAATGATTTTGAAAATAAAAGTAATGGAGTAACCTTTTATGTAAATATGTGAATATTGTGAGGGTGGAACAATTATAGGACAAAGGAAGTGTAATTTATTATTCAATTTCATTATTTTTATTTTTCTGTTTTAGTTGTTCAGTTTTATTATTTTTAAAAATAATATTATTTACAATATTTTATATTTACTATTTACTCATCACTTATTTATTTAAATTAATATTTACTGTATTTATTAAAAAAATATTCTTTTTATAAATGAATCTCACCATACTCTATTATATCCCTAATCTATCTATTTATTAAAATTCATGTTCGAAAGAATAGTGCTTAATGAATTTGGATTGAAGAAGTAATATTACCAAAAATAGAATTAAACAGCCACTGGCCCCCTTCCATTTCATTCTTGTATATTATATACATTAAAATTATTAAATATTACTCAATATATTAAAAAATATAAAAAATTAATTCTAATTTTTATGTTTCTTTAATATTTTTTTACTAATTGATAAGTGTATTTTAAAATATTAGCAATGTAATTATTATACCATAAAAAAATTATGATGAAAAAAAGCATAAAATAATAAAATAATTAATGTTCATATATAGATGATATAAATGTTATTTTGTATACTTATGTGGGGTGGATGATCGAAACTTATATTAAAAGCGTATTGAAAGCAAAATTTGTTAATTTTTAAAAAATAAAGAGTATATTTTTTGAGAATGTCTATATATCAAAAACTATTTAATTGGAACCCCTGAACAGATCTAGACTTTGAAAATTTGGGGTATAATTGAATAGTGCGAAGTCAGAAATTATGTTCATTAGAGTGAATTAAAATTAAATAAATTTTTATATACCAATTGAGTGTATATATAATTAAATTTTAAATTATTTAATTATATTCTAAATTAACCAACCAAATTAAAACCAAGTCAACATATAATTAGTAAGAATGACACTCAACCCCTTTTTTTTTTTTTTACAAATGTTTTGATTGATAACTTATAACAAACAAAACAAGGGCAGGTGGAGTAATTTTAAATGCAAAATTCAATGTATATATACAATTAGATTTTAAATTATTTGAATATATTTTTAATTGTTTAATTAAATTTTTGACCCAGTAAATTAAAATCGAATCAAAATTGTAACTCGATTGCACCAAAAAATTAAATGTGCACAAGTTTGACTCAATTTTAAATTATTCACAATTCTCAATCGTGATTACACTTCGAATAAGTGAATTGCTTATACATGCTCATTCGAAAAGAATAAATTACAAAATTCTCTTATTTAAAAATAATTTAATATACACTTAGCAAGAATAACATAAACTCTAGGTCACAATTAACAAATCAAGTTAAACCATTAATTAATAAACATGAAATGTAGAATTTATAGAAACTAATAATGAGAACTCGAGCATTGTTCGATCGGATAATTTCAATTAATTAAGTGGCAATAATTAATTAAGATCATCCATTCATTTAGTTGAGTGCATTCATTCTAATTAAAACAAAAATGTCAGACATTGAAATAATGTTATTCTTAAAAGAATTTTTGGCAAACCAAACGAAATCAATAGTTAATACTGTACTAATTTATAATAGTAATTCCTATTTTGAACCCAACAATACAATTTTAAGGAGAATATTCGTTTCATTCGAATGAGACCACATGTTTCAATTTTATTATTTCACATCTTGTTAAAAATTCAATAGAACGAAATAACAGTAAAACACAAATATCTAAAAAAACAGAAAAACACGGAAAATAGAATAAAGGAATCGCATTTCATTTCCCCCAATTCCAATTCTCATTCACATTCAATTCCTTATAACAACCTAAGTTTCTAATTAATTGAAAATTTCAAAATAAGTCCTGTAACTTAGATTGATTCCATTTTAAATTCTTTAAGTTTTCACTTTTTCAAAATACATCCTAAAGTGTTCAATTTACATCATTTTGTCCAATTTACATCCTGTAACTTAGGTTGATTTCATTTTAAATCCTTTAAATTTTCACTTTTTCAAAATACGTCCTAAGGTGCCCAATAACCAAATTTGCCGGAAGCCCCAATTTTAAACAAAAGTTCGAGCCGCGCATGACAACTTTTAGAAAAGAAAAAAAAATTCGATAAAAAAATGATGTAAATTGGACATCTTAGGACGTATTTTGAAAAAAGTGAAAACTTAAAGGATTTAAAATGAAATTGTCCTAAGTTACAGGACGTAAATTGGACACCTTAGGACGTATTTTGAAAAAATGAAAACATAAAGGATTTAAAATGGAATCGATCTAAGTTACAGGATGTATTTTGAAATATTACCTTCTAATTAATCATAATTTGAAAATTTTACCCTCAATCCAGTAATTAACTTCACACTTTATTTTTTTTGTTCTTCCCACAATAAACTTCACACTTTTAAAATTAAAAATCGGGAAAATATCAATTTTGGTCACCCAATTTTACCTTTTTTTATATTTGGTCACCCACATTTAGTCACTATCAAAATTGGTCACCCAGTTATTATATTCTATCAAAATTGATCACTCTGTTAGTCAATCTGTCATTGACTAACGGAAAAAGAGTTTTAAGCAGTGAAATTTCTCAAAACCTAAGATTAAAATGTTTTCATGCATCTTCCAGAACTAATGAAATAAATGTAGAAGCAAGAATGAAACATGTGCAAAAATTACCAATATTTACATTATATTTATAATAGATAATAGATCAGAATTCTGATGCATCTTCTAATATAATAGGTCAGAAGGAATTAATTTCAAATGCCTAATTGTTTGACTAACATTTCAAGAAATCTGCAATAATGATCTTAATAGAAAAATATTTAGAATGAAAAATAAGTTTATGAAATTTTCTTGAATGGATAATTTTAGAAAATTCTTTACAATTAATCTTCACCACAAATTATGCTCCAATAATTATAAATAGGGAAATGAATTGAAATAAGTTTATATCTCCAATTATTATACAAATTCAATATGAAACAAGAATTGGAAAACAAAGTACAATTTAAAAAAAAAAAAACAAAAAATCAGAGTACAAAGTTGCAGAGTTTCTCATTTTCTATAAGATGCATCAGAACCTTCTAACCTGTTATATTGGTAATTTTTGCACATGTTTCATTCTTGCTTCTGCGTTTGTTTCATTATTAGTTGTAAAAGATGCATGATAATTTTTTAACTTAGGTTTTGAGAAATTTCACGGCTCAAAACTCTTTCTCCGTTAGTCAATAGACATGTCCAGCGGTTGAAAACCGCCGGTTTCGGTTAGAAACCGGCGGTTACGGTTTTCGGTTTTCGGCAACCGTAACCGAACCGCGAACCGCCGGTTACGGTTACGGTTTTCAAACCGGCGGTTTCCCGGTTCGGCGGTTTATTTTTTTTTATTTTATTTTTTTATTTTTTTGCTCGTTTTCGCCTCGTTTTTTACTTTTTTCGATCATTTTCGACTCTTTTTTCGATCGTTTTAAGTTAAAATTATTTTTACAACTTAAATTATACTCGTTTTAACTTTTAACTTAACCTTTGTTACCTTTGTTAATTGTTTTTATAAATTATATATTGTAAATTGTGATTTTAACTTTAAGTCTTTAGTAACTAATTATTAATATTATTAAGTTATAAACTATAAAGTATTAAATAATAAATATTAAGAGAATAAATTTAAATTATATAATGTGATTTATGTGAGTGATAAAAACTTCAAAAAATAAATAAATTATAATTTACAACTTACGTCTTACAATTACATTTACATTAGAATAAAACTTCAAAGAATAAAAACTTCAAAGAATAAAACTTATATAAACTCAAAAACTTTAGAATTACATTTACAAATTACAACTTATAAATACAAAAATAAATTACAAAAAAATTGGGGAGGGGAGGGGTTAAAAGAAATTGGACTTGAGCTTAATTTTAAATATTAAACTTAGAAATTCTAAGTTCAAAATTTTTAAATTAAGTTGCCTACGTATCCAAATTCAACGGAAATTGGAATCAAAGTCCACGTAGTTCTCTTACCTCAACTTACCTCAACTCGATTCTTCATTCTTCACTTCATTGAGTTCATTCTTCACTTCCGCCCGTAGAGGTTCATTCCTCGTCTTCTTCATTTTCATCTTCTAACGATTGAGCTCTTTTTTCGGCTCTTATCCAATCATCAAGTAAGCATTGGTTCTCTACGTTTTCAACGGTCATATTGGACCTCGTTGCATCCAAAGTATAACCTCCTACACTAAAAGCTTGCTCAACGGCAACGGTTGAGGCGGGAGCCGCAAAAATTTCTCTTGCAAGCATTGACATTGCCGGAAATACTTGAGTCACCGTCGACCAACATTTTAATATGTCAAAGTCTCCTTCCATATTTTCCATTGATGTATTCCTTTCATAGCTTTCATATTCTTGAGTATATGTAAATTTTGATCTTTTACAATTACGTTGAAAAAGAAAGCTATCAACATCATCCATATTTTCATCCAAATCATTTTGTTCGTCAAAACTAGCACTAGAACTAGAAGAGGATAAACCATGTGTATCCATATACTCCTTAATTAATGATAATATAAGTTGTTGAACTTCGAATATGAAATGATCGATGTTCGGTTGTTCATTAGGATATTCGGAAATAGGATATAATTTTTTATAATACAAAGTTAACATATCTTTAAGACCCTCTAACTTATATCTAGGATCAAAAACTTTAGCAACTAAGAATATAGGGGGGATTATAGCAAAATATTTTTTCCATTTTTCCAACATAGGAGCAATAGCTTCATGTAATTGTGAATCGTTTTTGTAACGTGCTAAAACGTTGACAATTTTTAGACAATTTTCAAGTGCCATATGAGAAGTAGGTTCGTAAACTTTAGACATAGCAAAAGTAGCATTATTAAAAGTTTCCAAAACCTTAATAATTTTTATGCAATGATTCCAATCTTCAGGAAGTAAACCAAATCCACATTTTTCTTCTTCAAAAAAATCACATAAAGTATCTTTATAATCAACCGAATCTTTTAACAATTTATAAGTGGAATTCCACCGTGTTGACACATCAAGAGAAAAAAAATTCGGATGCACATTCCTACTTCTACAAAATTTTTTCCATTTTTTCATCATACTACTACGCCTCGTCAAATAAGTAATAGCATCTTTAATAGGAGCAATATGCATTCTCAAAGCATTTAAACCATCTTGAACACATAAATTTAAAATATGACACATGCATCTAATATGAAAAATTTTTCCACCAACATACGGTTGACATGCATTACGAAGTTGTTCGATACTAGCATTATTAGCACTAGCATTATCAAAACCAATTGAAAAAATTTTGTTTATTAAACCATAAGATTTTAAAATTTCAACAATTTTCTTTTTAATAGCATCGGTCGAGTGCACACAATCAAAATCCCTATAAGCAATTAATCTTTTGTTTAATGTCCAAGAATCATCAATCCAACGACAAGTAACTCCCATATATGAATGTTTTTGAAAATTATCACTCCAAATATCGGAACAAATAGAAACTTTACTCTTAAGTGAACGAAAAATATTGATCAAGGCAAGTTTATATTCACCAACAATATTAGCAATATCACGAGTAACGGTAGAACGAGAAATTTTTTTCATGCTTGGTTGTAGTGAAAGTTGTACCAAATCATTAAAAGCAAAATTTTCAACAAAACTATAAGGAAGATGTTGAACACTTATCATTTTAGCTAACATTTTTCTAAAATATGTTTGATCATATTTAAAAAGAGAAGTTGGATTACTTACCTCACCTTGAACTCCGCCTCCGGAGGACCCGGTAAATCCTCGTAGTTGCGTTTGGCTCGTTGTAATTCCCATTCTATCCGGATGGTGGTTTTCCATGTGGAGCTTGAAGGTACCATATCCTCCTCCTTTTTTAAATTTATACTCCTTTGGACAATAATTACAATGAATTATAAATCTATTGACCTCACCGGTTGGAACTTTTTGAAAGTGACGTGCAAAAATTTCGGATTTAAAAGATCGAGCTTGTGAAGGCGGTGGTGGAATTTCGGTTGAAGGCGCCGAAGGTGGTGGTTGTGGAATTTCGGTTGCACTTTCTTGAGTTGGACCACCTTCAACTTCAATCTCTTCATCATCATCATCATCCGTGGCAATTTCGTTCATTTGGTCGATGATATCGTTACCAAGAATTCTACGCATATTTTGATCTTCTTCATCGACGTCATTGAACAATGGAACACGTGTTCGTCGAGGTTGTTGTGAAGAAGATACGATAGCCTTTCCCTTTGAAGACTTTGATGATCTTGAAGAAGACATATTACTAAGAGAGTTTGAGAGAATTAGAGAGATTTGAGACTTGAGAGAATTAGAGAGATTTGAGAGAATAAGAGAGAAATAGAGAATTGAGATAAGAGAGTTGAGATTGTCAGATTGATAGTTGAAGTGTGAAAAATGAGAAGAGAAAATGGGGTATTTATAGGTGAAAAATGTGGAATTTTCGGAATTTAAAAAAAAAAAAAAAAAAAAAAAATTCCGGCCAAACCGCCGGTTACAACCGGACCGGCGGTTAACCGGATGGCAGATCAATCGTAGCCGTTGAGATTCAACGGTCAAATGATCTGGACCGTTGATCTCCAACGGCTACAAAATTCAAATTGGGGAAACCGGGCCGAACCGGCGGTTTAACCGAACCGGCGGTTAACCGCCGGATATTACCGTTAGATTTTTTTGTTTTTTTTTTTTAATTTAAATACGCTTTTAATCTGGACCGTTGAGATTCAAACGGTCAACAGATCTGGACCGTTGAATCGCCAACGGTCAGATTTTTGAATTTGAAACCGGCGGTTAACCGGACCGGCGGTTTAACCGCCGGTTTGGCCGGAATTTTTTTTTTTTTTTTTTTTTTTAATTTCGAAAATTGGCCCATTTTTCACCTATAAATACCCTATTTTCTTTTCTCATTTTTCACACTTCAATTCTCTATTTCTCTCTTATTCTCTCAACTCTTAAGTCTATCTCATTTTTTTCAAATGGCAAACGAAGGATCATCCCGTTCATCCGGAGTTACTAATGTACGTCAACGTGATGAAGAAGAAGTCAATCAACCGCAACCTCGAATTCAACGAAACTTTCACCCTAGTTTGGAAAATCACTTTCGTGTGAGTGATATAAATCCAATAGACAATACACGTGAAGTTTGTTGTAACTATTGTCAAAAAATATATAAATTTAGGTGCGGTGGAGGATACGGAACTTTCAAGTCACACATTGAAAGAGTTCATCCGGAGGTATTGGGATTTCCCCCTCGATTCTAGTCTCTAGACTTCTAGTTTACTAAGTTTAGTATTATTAGTATTTCACTATTTCATTTATTTGAAGTATTTAGTTTATTTTTATCTTGTCTTTTGAATTGTAATTTGTAAGTTGTAATTTGTAAACTTGTAAGTTGTAAGTTGTAACTTGTAACTTTGTTCTTTAAGTTTACTATGTATTAAGTTTAAGACTTAAGTAGTTAAGTGAAATGTTAAGTATTTAATTTATTTAATTATATTTATCTAATTTCAGTATTTAATTTAAATATTTGTATATAAAAAAAAAAAAAAATTGAAAACCGCCGGTTTGACATTTGAAGAACCGTAACCGAACCGGGAAAATAAGGTTACGGTGCGGTTTCAAAACCGAAACCGCCGGTTTTTAAACCGGCGGTTTCGGCGGTTCGGTGGTTCGGCGGTTAGAAACCGCCCGTGTCTATTAGTCAATGACAGATTGACTAACAGAGTGATCAATTTTGATAGAATATAATAATTGAGTGACCAATTTTGATAGTGATTAAATGTTTTGATAGTGATTAAATGTGGGTGACCAAATATGAAAAGAGGTAAAACTGGATGATCAAAATTGATATTTTCCCTTAAAAATCTCTCCATAAATTATACCCTCACAATATTCACAATTTATATAAGAAGTCATTATTTTTGAGTTCACACATACACACAATTCAACTAATTTATTTACTTTATACATAAAAATTTACTAAACTACCCTCAACATCCTAATTGTTACTCAATTTTTTTAAAAGTGTTTCCTTCAATGTGTGAAGTTTATTTCGGAACCACCCAATATAATTTATATAAAGTATTGTAATTTGTAGGTCAATATGCATCAAATTGCTAGGCTGGTGAGGCAGTCCACATATAATTAAGAGGCAGCATGTGACTCAATTATTTTAGTGCTCATTATTTATTAATAGGGGCTTCTACTTTTGGGGGTCACTACTCATATATGTAATCACTATTTATTCAAAAGTGGAATTTAATGTTTTAATTGCTAACGGTTTCTGGTTCTGCCCCTCACGTGCTCCCATTTTCTTATAGATCTTCAAATAAATTTTTTTTTTTTTTTTTCAACACAAAGCTTCGATACATGGAATAACAACATTAACAAGCAACAACCATAGTAGTCACTAATGCAAATTGGATATTAGTAAGTTGGTTCTACTATTGATCTAGTGTATATATGAGAAGAAGAAATTTGTTTAACAAATTCATTTAGAGTGGATAAATCATCTGAGGTTACTAATATTAATACTATTGATTCAGTTGTTGAGATCATTCATTCACAAGAGTTAGAATACACAAATTGGAGTTTCTTCTTCTTAACTTGGATGTTTGGGAGTTGTAAACTGTAACATTGATTCATTCACAGTGAAAGTGAAGCTCCTATCCTCTGTGAACGTAGATCTTACGATGAAATTAAACCACGTAAATTGTGTGTTCTTATGTTTGTTCTTTCATTCATTTCATTTGATTTTTGTGAATATCTTGGATTTATTGGATTGTTTTGTGGTGATACAAAACATAACCTTTGTGAGCTTTCAAAGTTCCTGCCCCATTCCAATCTTGAAAATATATAGAGTTTGCCGCCTTTCTCGCCAAAAAATAATGTGCAAGAGCATTTTGATACCTAAGTTTCTAAATATCTTCTAAAACACATCTCACTTGTTTATGTACAAAATCCATACATACAATTTCATTATTCTCTCATTTACATTTTTTGAAATAATATTATTTATTTTATCTTCACTCTTCATTTATTTACTCACATTGTCATTCATTTTATTTACAAATGAATCAACAATATCTCATCATACCCTCAACATATCTACATTACCTAAACTAATTAATACTCCTTCTTATTCTTAATATAATTAAGTCGTTTTGACCTTTCATTTTCTTTACAAATTATATGACGTTTTACACTTTTCAATGCAAATTAATTGTATTTTTTTAAAATTTAACCTTAAGATCAATAAATATTTACATAAATATGTTCTTTTTTTATGAGATGTACAATCATTAATTAAAGGTAACATGAGAAATAATTTATTTTCTTAATATGTGTGTATGCGCTTAGAATGAAATATATTTTGAATAGGAGAGAGTACAATATTCACTAAAATCTGTATCCGAAGAAGTGAACATAATTAATTTAGACAGGGAGAGTATTAAAAAAATACAATTAGAATTTTGATAAATGTGCCAAAAAAGAATCCCTACAAATTTAGGGATTAAGTTCATGAATTTATACATTAAGATAAGCCCATGCATTTATATACGTGTGATGAAAAGTCAGTCTAGGGGCGGCTACCACTTTCGGCACAAAATTCCACCCATTAATAATAAAATGACAAATGCTATGACTCCATAAACTAAGAAAATCAACGAGGGCGATTGGCTTGGCAAGACACATGCATACCCTATTTATGAAGAAAATGAAAGAAAAATGATCGAAGTGGATAAGATACGAAATTGTTTTGTTCAATCCCACCAAAAAGTGTCAAAATCTTCAAATTAAATATGTTTGGTAAAGAAATAGACATTTTTCAAAGAAAATTCAGATTAGAGTGTTGGAACCAAATCACCTATATCATTTTTTTGTATTCCACTCTATTGGGTCTTCGATCGTCTTTGGTGAATATTTCGACAGGGTCGATTCAGGTATTTGGAATCAGATCAAATCGAATGGGTAGCTAGAGAGAATGACCAAAACCAAGTCCGATAGCACTCACACTCTCACGTTTTCGTCACGCGTTCCGATACAATTCAATCAGTGTTTGAGCCCGTCGTAGTTACCCGAGTCGAGTGGCGATCTGCGGCACCAAAACCCAACACACCTGATCATCAGAGACAGATCCAACATTAGAGTTTAGAGGGGGCCAAAAAAAATTAATCATATTTTTAAGAGGTTAAGTTTTTTTTTAATTTATATAATACTAGATACGTACTAATGATTATTGCAAAGGGGCTTCAATTTTTTTAAAGTAAATATAAAAGTTATTTTATTAATAATAGTCTCAAACATGAAAATTATAATTCTTTCAAAATCAATTTTGTAGTTAATATACTATACAAAATAATCACTTGTATATATAATTATCAAAAGTGCAATAAAAAAATTATATTGAGACAACTTTTACAATAAATTCACTATAAAAGGACTTATTAAATTAATCTAATATTACTTTTATTATTAATTTTATTAAATTTAAAAAATTATTAAAAAAAATTAATATATAAAATATATAGAGGTCCCCTCAAAATCCTCCTAATTCCGTCCGTGCTGATCATGTTTCACTATTTAGATTATTGACATATGTAAAGTGAAAAAATAATCAACATCCAATAATAATCACGACGACATGTATTAAAACACATAAGAATGAAATTAATAGTTAAGATGAGATTAAGAAGTGTGATTATTAATTTATTGAAGTCGTGTTTAAGATATGACCAAAATGGGAAACTAAAAGCGGGACCAGTGGAGGTTGGGTTTTGGGTGACTTTTAAGCGTGGGGATGAAATCGTGTTTTGCTCGTAAAGCGCATGAAAGGATCACTTCTTGCTTGGATGTTGTTTTTGTACTGTGTCTGTGGGCATTACTAATGATGAAAATAAGTTTTCATTTTTTTTTTTTTTTTAGTATTTTTATTAATGCTTTAAGGTCTTCTATTAAATAAGAGAATTAGTTTGGTTTTATCATCAATAATTATCAAGGTAACCCTTTGGGGGCTGGTTGTTTTTGAATCGGTTCGTCAGGGGGATCGGTTTTAAGTACGAAACTGGCGGCTATTGAAGCTGGTTTGGAGGCCTGCAGACAAAGAGGAATTGAAAAAATCAAAGTATGGACTGATTCAAAAGAAGCGGTGGGAGCAATTCAGAAGAACAACAGATAAGAAGGCTATGAAGCTAGCTATGTGAACCAAATTTGGAGGTTGGAGGAATTCGTAGTGTGCAATGTTTCCTACATTCGCCGAAAGCAAAATTTGGAGGCTGATGGAGGAATTCGTTCGACCGGCTCGGCTCGACTTCGAATTTGGTAATTGATCTTTGGTGGTCTTTATGGACCACCTATTTTTTTACAGAACCAAAAACTCTGAAGGTCCACCTGCACTAGGCCAACCCATTCAAATTTGATTATGGGCCAAGCCCAACTCACCAAAAACTCTGAAGGTCCACCTGCACTGAGCCAACCCATTCGAATTTGGTTATGGGCCAAACTCAACTCGAACACTTCAGTCTAACCTTGCAGAAGACTCTAAAATGAAATTCGAAATTTGAAACTCAAAACTCAAACTTGCTTAACACAAATTTCTCTAGAAGACATAAAGCTTTTGCATTCGAAATACCTCCCTGCTATATTTTTCTCGTTACCCTGTGTTCAGTTCGTATATACTCTATATAAGTTTGTTGTTCTCTTTTGCAATGGTATTACTGTAAAAGAGATAAAAGTCGTTTTACCTTTGGAAACTGAACGTCAGACCTGTGAGCACTATTCAGGACGTATTCCGTTTTACGGGTAAAGAATTTACCTTTGACTCAACTTATTATTTTTGTTATATTTGATATTGCAGTGTTCCCTTACTGGACGTTTCTTCCAACACATTAGACTTAGGACTTTAATCATGGTTCTTGCTTAACCCCTAAAAAAAAGTTTATACATTAAACATTAATAGAGAATTATTGTTGTTGGTATTCTATAAACAACGAGTTACGAGTAGCTTTTGTGGCCGTTGTTTATTTATTTTCCGTTTCCTTATAAACTATTGTTGGTAAGAATATTAAAGTTATTGTACCATGTCCGAAAAAAAAGTGTAAAAGTAATTGGGTGACGAGTATTTTAGTCAACGGGAATAAGTTATGCCTTTAGCCGTGATGTTGACATTGCCACCAACTTTATACTGCATAATTATTTTGAAAGCGAGACTAATGTTCTTTAATGTGCGGACCATTAAAAGGACTGTGCTTGGGCCTCATATGACCCAGCAGTTTGGGCTGATTTATGTGCGGACCATTTTATGGACTGGGCTTGGGCCCCATATGACCCAGCAGTTTGGGCTGATTTATTATTGGGCGCGGCTAAAGGCACCCAGGATTCCTATGAGTACACCCAGGTAATTTTTTTTTTGTGAAAAGGGTGCAGCGAAATGACGTTTTTACCCCTTCTGTATATTTTTAAAAAAATCCCCGGATGAGTACACCCACCTCCTTTCTAAATCGCGGGAATGCAGAGAGTCATCACAACTCTCAATTCCAAAATTTCCAGTTCTGCAATTTCGATTTTTAGAGTTAAGATGGGGTCGAAAATGGTCGATTATGATGCAATAACTACGAGTGGTGGTGCCAAAGACTCATTTGCAAGTTATTTATCATGTTTTGAAAGTTTTTTTTTCGAAAGTGAAAGAGTTTTTATATTTAGGGTTTTTGTGTGTTTGTGTTGGTGTTTATGCTTGTTTTTTTTTGCATCTTATGACTCTATAGTGGTATGTAATTGAAATAATATGCATTTAGGACAAACATTTTGACATTATGTATTGCATTTGGTCATTTTTAAAAAAAAAACCCTTTTTCGCGACTGGTTTTGCGAAGAAGACGACTATGTTCGTGTTTTTTTTTCGGACATTGATGTGTTGTCCGAAAAAAAGACTGGGACAAATCTCTTTTGTTTTGAACTTTTTTTCGAACATATCTCTTATGTTCGAAAAAAAGTTCCCAACATTGGGCCAATGTTCGAAATTTAGTTCCGCGAGTTTTACTTGGTCAAATTTCAAACCCAAAACTCTCTGTAACGAACAAATTTTCGAACATTGGGCTTATGTTCGAAAAAAAGTTCCCAACATTGGGCCAATGTTCGAAATTTAGTTCCGCGAGTTTTACTTGGTCGAATTTAAAACCCAAAACCCTCTGTTGGGAATAAATTTTCGAACATATGCCCAATGTTCGAAAATTAGTTCCCAACATGACACCAATGTTCGAAAATTAGTTCCCAACATGAGACCAATGTTCGAAAATTAGTTTCCAACATGACACCAATGTTCAAAAATTAGTTCCCAACAAATAAGCCATGTTCAAAAATTTGTCCCGGACATGTCCTCCATGTTCGAAAAACCAGTCAAAATTCGTTCAATTTTTCCTAAACCGTTTCATTTCTTCCTAAACCATGCCAATTAGATGCCCATTTGTTTATTTTCATCCTAACACATAAAAAATTAATACATTCTACACATAAACATGATTATAACACAAAAAATCAACCTTAATCAACACATGCATGAATTAACCCCAAATTCAAAAAACAAAACCTAAACCCTACAACAATAAAATCAATGTTTCAACCAACAAAACATAAATTAAATATGCGTCCTACTCTTCTTCTCAAATATAAGCAAGAAAAACTAACCTTTAGGTCCTTTACCCATTTTTTCAAAATGAAAAAAAAAAACGCTACAAGAGGTGCGAAAATGGAGTGGGGGAGAACGGTGCTCTCTCTTTCTCTTCTTCGACGTCGCGTGTAGGTAGTGGACAGTGGGAGTGGTGCGAAAATGGAGTGGGAGTGGAGTGCTGCGAAAATGGTGCGAAAATGGAGGGGAAAAGTTTGGGGAAGATGGAGGGGTGGGTGTACCCAATCGAGAGAAGGGAGGGAGAGAAGGGAGGGAGGGAATGGAGTGCGAAAATGGTTAAGGGTATTTTTGGCTTTTCCAGGTGGGTGTCCTCATCCGAATGGCGTGTGTCCTCATCGTCTGGGTGTACTCATAGGAACGCCGGGTGCCTTTAGCCGTGCCCTTTATTATTTTAACTACTGGGCCTCGGCCTAGTAGGTTCTGCAGCTTGGGCTGGTTGTTCATTTGTCAATATTGTGTTACACTACACTGCAATTTTGATGCGTACACCGACAATTATTTCTTCTTCAATATTTGCAACGTAATCAATCAGTAGAGCAAGTTTTCAGTTCAAATTTAGCACCCTTCATAAAATGATAGTTCATACTGATGAATTAGAAATAAACCTTCTTATTAATACTTCAATTTCTTGTTGCAATCGTAGTGACATTGTCCACAATCGATCCAGCTACGATACCTATTAATATCCATGCTACTTGTAAAAGTGACGTTGAAGAAGTCATAATTTAGTATTAAGTTGGTTTACAAGTATACATATACACACAATGAAGAATGGCTAGTGAAGAAATTATGTGACTCATTTTTTTTTAAATGTCAAGTAACATGCCTATCATAATGTTGTTGTTCCAAGTATACTTATGTGTTATGTAATGTGGGAAAGGTGTCAGCAAATCAAAAACTTTATCCAAATGTGACATTTTTACAAATCTATCATTTGATCGAAAGATGATAATGCAAATCAAAAACTTTATTTTTTATTTCCTTTTTGTAATTTTTTTTCCATACAGATAAGATAAAGGCAAGTCTGCCACGCCAGCGCTGCATAAGAACATCTATCCTACTCTATTTATTTATTTAACTATTAATTCCAAGTCAATCCACTCAATAAATTTTATTTAAATAAATTAAAATTTAAAGTAAATTATTTTATGTAATTGAATATATATATATATATATATACATTTAAATTTTAATATTCAATTTATCTAATTTAATATTTAATCTCAATATTTAACTATATTTATTTATTGGAGTCTAATTCTAGTATTGGTACATGTGCAATCGAAAGTATCACTCAAAATTATACTATATATCCAATTATATACAAGAACTTCTTATTAATTTAATAAGAAAAAGAAAGAGGAAAAAAAATTCGACCACCTCAGATTACTTCCACGCTTATTTCAGATGTTCCCAGATTACTTTCACATTAAACAAAATCATAAACTTCTTTTTAAAAATATTTACAATTTTACACAAAATATTATTATTTTTATATGTATATAAAATTATCTTTAACTTATATACTCCTTTCCGCCACATTTTATACCTCAATCCATTCTACAATAATTTTTATATGTAAATAAGACGCATATATTAAAAAAAATGTAACGGTGAATAATATTTTAAAGAGTAATTTTATGACCTTAAAAAAAAAAAGTTACTATGGGGAGAGGTAGTATTACTACGGAGTATTTTGTACCCATGGCGAGAGTATTTATACCCCCAATAAATCATCGAAATTCTGCTTAAACCGTAGTGTCATCAGAACGATGTCGTATTTAACTTGTCTATTCCGCCGGAAAACGAAGCCGTTTACTTTCCGGTACAGAGGATTCTCATCTACTGCAACTCCCAGAATTGAGAAGATATTGATCGCCAACAGAGGCGAAATTGCTTGCAGAATTATCCGTACCGCCAAGAGATTGGGAATTCGAACTGTTGCAGTTTACAGCGACGCCGATGAGAGGAGCTTGCATGTCAAGCTGGCTGATGAAGCCGTTCGCATTGGACCCCCACCGGCTCGGCTCAGCTACTTGCTTGCTCCCTCCATTATTCAAGCCGCTGCCACAACCGGCGCTCAGGTTATATATACTGATCATCTGTGGTAGGAGGCTTAATGAACTATAAATTGCTTAATTTTCATCTGCTTATTATTCTTTGATGTTTGGTAATTAGAGAAAATACAATTGTTTTTTATTTGGAATTTTGGTCTAGAAACTGAATAGGTAACTTAGAAAGCTGAAATTCACTTGGAATTCACCAAATTGATGCGAAAGGGGCTGCACTTATTGGTGTTCTAGTCTGGTGTTAAATGTTCTGAAAGTGTAGCAATATGTAGCCATTCACACACATAGAGTTATCGTAGGCTAGATTGGGCGAAATGATTTTGACAAATGTTGCAGCTTATGCTTATTTGAAAATCAGTGCTAAAACACCCTGCAATTCAATCAAGGTGCCAGAATTCAATGATTTGAGGCTTTGTTCAGGCTGATATGTTCTTTCGTTATCAAGCTTGAGCTTAGCATTAAATTGCTGATTCAAATAGCTATGTTCTGTTAGGTGGCTGAGTTTGAAAAGTTTAGAGTTTTGAACTATTTCAAATAGGGCAATGGTAACATAGGTTTTTTTTTTCTTTTTCATTTCTGAAAGTTTGATATATAGAGTTGTAACTGACTCACCATGGAACCCGTGACATTAACAAGTCAAACAGGACATCTAAACTGCGATGAAGCAACAATTAGGGGCGTTAAACATATACAGGCTTACATTCTATAATGATAGAGTTTGGTGTATATTGTTGCATGGCTATATTTTGGTTAGCTCATAATTTTTTGTTTGTACCATTGCTGATTTTTCATGATATAGATGGTTGGTTGCTTTGTGTTTCTGGGACACACTTTTAGAATGGATATCTTGTTTGTGATAATTAGGCTATCCACCCAGGTTATGGTTTCTTATCAGAAAGTGCTGAGTTTGCTCAACTTTGTGAAGATGAGGGTTTAACATTTATTGGGCCTCCTGCGTCCGCAATTCGTGAGATGGGTGATAAAAGGTAAACCCATTTTGTTAGCCTTTTTTCATTAATCTTTTCCTCTTGGTCCAGTTCATTTTTTTTAAATGCTGTCATTTAGCAGATGCTATGGAGCTTTGCATGCACGCATACTTAATATAATTAGCTCACAACACCATACTTCAACACTTGATGGACAAATCATATTCAACAGTCGAAAAAGTGTATATATGTCAATCTAAAAGGAAAAGAACAAGTACAAAAATAACAGAAAATATGTCACTGTCTTTTTCAATCAGTATTTTGCGCATATCTCAGAAAGCTGAAATGACACTGTGGGCTCCACACGTTATAGAGAAAATGCAAAGCTTAATTTTGGTTGTTATATTTCGTGATTTATTACTGATTAGCTTATAGGCTTTTCCCTTCTTTGTTGTGATGTATCTTGACATGTTTCAAATGAATTAAACTGTGACTTTGATGTCTGGTTATTATAATAAAGGTATACAGAATTTTCTAGAATTGATCTAATATTGTTTTATAGTTTTAACGTTCTTCTTATATGTGGTCATCTTTTGTCGATGGACAAATTTCAGTTACTTTATTGCCCAAGTGCTTTCTCATAAATTGTTGTTTGTGAAATTGTGCAAATTGTCCAGCAGCTAGTCTGAACATTCTGTTGGATAGTTGTGTTATAACATCAATTGGCATGAATTGAAAGAGAAAGGAACTAAATACTATATTTCACTCTGATGTGTAAGCTTAGCAATATAATTTTTTCTCTTTATAATATTGGCTTTATCATATTATATTTCCAAAGACAGCAAAAAAATCAGAAAGAAAGATAAATAGAAGATTTCTTTACAAATAGTCCTGTTTAATGATAAATAAGGATGGACATATTTACTGCTAGAAAGTAGTAACAATCCACCATATCATGTAGTAACTTGTGAAGTATAGAATCTGCTTCTCTTTGCCCTGGCTTTTGCATACCCAGTATATATATATATATTATATATTGATTAGGGGATAATGTTCTATGTTATATTCTCCCCAAATGCTTATAAAACTACTCTTTGTCATTTCTAATGGTCATTTGCAATTATGTGGCAGTGCTTCGAAGAGAATAATGGGCGCAGCAGGAGTACCCCTTGTGCCTGGATATCATGGTGATGAACAAGATATTGATTTTATGAAGATAGAAGCCGATAAAATTGGATATCCTGTATTGATAAAGCCAACTCATGGAGGTGGAGGGAAGGTACTACATCTTTTTAAGTTCTATCTGAATTATGAAGTGCTAATTTCTAAAATTATTGCTGCTGCAAGTATAAAAGACAAAATTCACTTTCTAATTTAATACAACACATCAATGATTTTTCTTTGTATTATGTGTAGAATTTTATTCTCAATGTTTGCTAATTTTTGGAACGAAAATAATATGGGAGAGTGAAGGGAATTGTGTTTGGACGTGCCCTTATGCAATAAAATTGTGAATAGTCTGCAAGTTGAAGTAGAGTAGGCAAGCAGTAACTGCTCAAACTATCCAAGTTTGGTGTACAACTGTACATATCTCAAGTTTATTGCATGCTTGCATTAATGTGCTGCATATATGTTTATTTTCTTCTTCCCACTTCACTCAATGCTTTAACTATGAGATGCGTATATTGAATACAAGGATCCTATATAGGCCATCTTTGACTTGTAAAACATAGGGATCAGTTCATCATATATCACCAATCCAGACCCCTGCAGTTTTCTTTACCAAAATATTTATATGTTTTTCCTCTTTGAAACTACTTCTCACTGTTCCATTAAATAAAACCTGTATCTTTTACTGATGTCTTTACAGCATAATTCAGTTCATGGCTATTTTTTAGGGTATGAGGATTGTGCACAGTCCTGAAGATTTTGTTGATTCTTTCGTTGGAGCACAACGAGAGGCTGCTGCATCTTTTGGAATAAACACAATCCTGCTGGAGAAATATATCACAAAACCAAGGCACATAGAAGTCCAGGTACTCATTTGATCTCGCTTATCTCTTGGAGCTTGTTATTACAACTGAGTTTATCTTGGAATTTGTCATTTATTTCCTTTTGTTCCTGTCGTTATTGAATCTCTAGTAGGGTGGACTCGGAAATTATAAATATGCTTGTATTTGCACTAACAATTGGCTACTAAAGACATATGAAAATAAATTTTGTATTATATATACCATGATAATGTGAGCAATAATACACTCATTTAATTATCTAATTGTAGATTTTCGGGGACAAGCATGGCAATGTCATACATCTGAACGAAAGAGATTGCAGTGTCCAGAGGAGACACCAGAAGATTATTGAAGAAGCTCCTGCTGTAATTCTTCTTTTCAAGCTTTGCTCCATCACTTTCTTTTTTGATCGGTTGCTCCATCATTTTCTAATTGGTGCTTCTCCTGATTATTTCTATCTTCTGACAAACATTCCATATATGCAGCCAAATATCAGCAAGGATTTTCGTTCACATTTGGGACAAGCGGCTGTATCTGCAGCCAAGGTGATGTATGTCTGCACTTTATTTAAAATTGTTTGTCCAATATTGCACTTTATATGGTAGCAGGGGCGGACGCACGTATTGCATAGGGGTGGCCTTGGCCCCCCTCAACATTTGGCTAATTACTACTAATATGTATGTATTATGAGTTCTGTAATGAGATATACATATATATGTATGTATGATATATTAAACATGCAAATATATCATCTAATTAATAATCATATGCTTAATATATATATTTAATAAAAAAGTTCATATATAGTTTTATTCTGCTTTTAATTGGGACCCTAGATATTGAACGGTGGAATTGATCCCTCGAATTAGTCGGTCTATATATATATATATATATATATATATATACGGTTTTGATATGAAACTAGATAGTAGGTTTTTTATGGAACCTGCAACCACATGCATAAAACATTTGTACGTACAAAAGTGTACAAGTGATTTATGTACGTATGTGGTTTCATAAAAAACCCAGCATCGAATTCTATATCATTATATATATATATATATATATATATATATATATCAGTTTTAATTGGGCTTGATCTTCTCTTTATTTTTTATTTTTTTTGGCCCCCCTCACTAATTAATCCTGGGTCCGCCCCTGTATGGTAGCACTTTGTTTATTTTCTGTGGTTGTTGAATTGACATGGGCAGATTAGTAGTGTAGTTGTTCTATTCTAACTTTCTGTGGTTGTTGAAATGGTTTTGTTTGACCATAAATTAGAGGGATGGAGTGAGTTTCTTAGTTTTATTGTTCTGATCTGTTATCATAAACTCTTTTACTCATTTTGATTTTTGGAGCAATAGACAACTTATTTTCTTTACGAACAAGACCGCTTCTTAGAGAATAGTATGAATTTTTTTAACAGAATAAGATGTATAGATGCTGGAAATTAGGTGATGGTCATGAAAAGCAATCCTGGTCATAATTGATGCTAGCTGCTAATAGTAACTTTCATATGGTATTTAACTCTATCCCTATCAGTATGTTCAATTATGAGAACTGCTTTTAATACTCTCTGAGCAAGTAAATGCAGAGGTATTGTGACAATGTCACAATGAGCTACTGAAGCATGCTCCATAAGATCTTGTGTGAATTAATTAACTATTCTAAAACTAAAGTATTATAACAACATCAAATATTGAATTTTTTTTTTTTTTTTTTGTGAAGAATTTGAATATGGAAAGAAAACATTATAATATATATTTTCAATAGGGATTTCTCATCCCTATTGATGCAAAAAATATACTCCGTATAAGTTTTTTTTTTTAAACGTGGTTGGTCCCAACTCTTTTGTCGTCTTAATATAACGCATCAGAAGCTCACTGCTTGCATATTTTTCTGTCCCTTTACCTTTCAAATGTAATGGGAACATTAAATTTTTTATTGAATTCCTTTATACGGAGTACATGTTTTTACTATCTCTAGATTTGTGTATGTTTGTAATTCCTCTTAATAATCCGTGCTTTACTCTGTAGGCAGTCAGTTATCACAGTGCTGGTACTGTTGAGTTTATATTTGATACTGTTTCTGGAGAATTCTATTTTATGGAGATGAACACTCGTCTTCAGGTGATTTGATCTTTCCTAGTCATGTTTTTTTTTTTTTTTTTACCATATTTCAATGTCTATCTAAATGTAGAGAGAATGACCTGTCTTGTAGGTTGAACATCCTGTTACTGAGATGGTCGTTGGTCAAGATCTGGTGGAGTGGCAAATACGTGTTGCTAATGGAGAACCTCTTCCAGTTAGTCAATCTCAGGTGCCCTTGTTAGGTAAAATCTCTTCGATACTTCAACTTCACCATGTGAATGGTGCATGTATGTGATGTTTCAGAGTTGAGTTTGAGCTATTGTATATGGAGTTTGACGTGTTATAGACCAAAATTCAGATCGAGTTGGGTTGAGATATGTGGTTTTGTGGCTTTTAGTGTCAGATATCAATACCATTTTTTTTATTCTTGTTAATTATTGGAGATCCTGGAAGATATGTGTAATTGTTAAACATTCACCAATCATATCATACATGTGTTATTGCATGCTTGTAATTAGGTAGAGATTATATATCAGGATATGTAGAGTTGTACCAAACAATGATGATGGAAGTGATTTATTGAAGATCTTAAACATCTAATGGCAGTCTCAAGACCCTCAACTTTATCGTTGTTTATGGTTGGAATACTAGAGAGAGACTAGAGAGGCTCATTCTGAATTGTAATTTTAAAATGAAGGTTGATATCCGAGTTATACACAGTTTACACTAGGCTAGCTAGGAAGAAATCAGAATATATTCCAATAGTAGTCCAATTCATATTTATGACCCCATTATTAATTGAAGGGAAATTATTCAGTATACATGCATCTAACATTATATACAGCCATACAGGTATATAAGGAAACATCTTGTACTTTCCAACATATCTCTGAAGCATTAGCAAGCATGTCAATTTGTGTTGAACAATGTTGATTGTGCGCGGTTATTGACACCCAAATATTTGCTCAATACACATACTTTACAGCTGTATGTGATGGTACATGATGCTAGAAAATGTGGTTCATATGGATATATTCAGCAAAAATCCGGGTGTGAATAACTGCACTCATGTTGATTATCTATTGTGTCACAGAATTCTCAAGTCTTAATATTAACATAAAAACTTGTTTTGTGTTAATTTGTTTCTTAAAAGGATGAGTTCTCATTTAACATTTGCTCCCCTTTCACGAGTCTTGACTTTTTTTTTTTTTTTTTACCTTTGGGTGCGATTGGAAAGTTTAAGCTAACTTCCAGTGCTTCGCGTCTTAATAATAATTCGGAGTACACTTACCCTAATGGCTAATGCTTTGATTCATTTAATTACCTTGCCAACTAAAAGTTAAATGGTATGCTTCTTTAATCCTTGGATTTCATTCGGATACCTTTATAGAGTACTTCTTATGACAGGCCATGCTTTTGAAGCCCGAATATATGCTGAGAATGTTCCAAAAGGATTTCTTCCAGCAACCGGAATCCTTCATCATTATCAACCTGTTCAAGCTTCACCAGAAGGTACTGCAATAAGAGTGATGACTTAATTAAATGGAAGATTTCGGTATATGTGTTTCTTATCTCATGGGACTTTGGGATAGTTGAATTAACAATATGCCAGTTTTCTTTTTATATGTGTTTCTTATGTCTATTTAATTCCAATGACCAGTGAGGGTCGAGACTGGAGTTGAGCAGGGAGACACAGTAAGCATGCATTATGATCCCATGATAGCTAAACTTGTTGTATGGGGAGAAGACAGAAGAGCAGCATTAATTAAAATGAAGGATTGCCTGTCAAAGTTTCAGGTATTCTTGATGTTTTTGTTGCATATCTCATGGGACTTTGGGATAGTTGAATTACCACAATCATGAACTTTATTTTGGGCATAAAACATTCTTTTGATTTAACTTTGTGCTCATGGGACAGCAAATATTAGCAAAATTATTCAGTAACTTCCCAGAATATGATAAGCAAACTGTTTTCTTCAGGGTTAGAGAATTTTACACAAGTACAGTGATGGATATACCTTTATATCTGAGCATTTATACTTCAGTCAGTGCATAAGCTTTTTGTCACATCAAATCTTTCTATTTAATTTCATTGAAGGACCAAGTTTTCTTGCTTTTCAATATTCCCGGGCATATCACCGCATATTTTCTGTGAATCGTCAGTTTCAAGTCATTTAATTTACTGATCTTCCCAACGTATAGTTACTTTGTCATTTTTATAATCATTGGGTTTTATAGGTTGCAGGTTTGCCAACCAATATTGATTTTATATTAAAACTTGCAAACCATGAAGCTTTTGAAAATGGAGAAGTTGAAACCCATTTCATTGAGCTACATAAAGACGATCTATTCATTAATCCAGATGATCAGTTATTAACTCAGCAAGCGTATAATGCTGCTTCCATTGCAGTTGCATGTGTTTGTGAAAGTGACAATAAAGCAACAAAGAAAAGTTCTCCTGGTAATTTAGTGACACGACTCTTCAAGCACATATACACTCTTATATTCTTGGAATCACTTAATATATCCTGAAACCATGAACAGGTAGCTCTTCTGTATGGTATAGTAATCCTCCTTTCCGAGTGAATCATTTTGCAAAACGCACAATGGAGCTTGAATGGGAAGATGAATCCATCAAGGGTGGCCCAAAACTTGTACCAATAAATGTCACTTATCTGCCAAAAGGGAAATATCTAATTGAGGTTTTCTTATGGTCTCCTCATCTCAAGCTGAATGTTTTTCACTTTTTTAATTTCCTTCGATACGTCATTAGTATTATTTAAGAAAATGCATTTGCAGACCGGAGGAAGCAGTTTTCCTGATCTGGAGTTGAATGTAGTGCAACTAGGAGACCATGATTTTAGAGTTGAACATGGTGGGATAAGCATGAATGTCAGCATAGCTGTTTACCAGAAGGTGACATCTTTACCCAATCTAACATTGAAAGCAATTTCTTTTCAATAATGTTCTCTCGCTTATAGCCTTTTCTTTTGTTCTTGCTTAAGCATTATCGTTTTCCTTTTTTATATAATCCACAGATTTCTATTCTCCTATTAATTCTTATAGTTTTTGAAGTGTTCAGACAAACTCTTTGGAAGTAAAATCAAATTATTTCAGCCCTTCACTGTTCCTGTTATAAGTTGTAGTATTATATAATTAATACTCCCTCTGTCCCAAAAAAGGAATCTTGTTTCCCTACATCTTGTGTCCCAGAAAAAGTCATGTTTGAAAAGTCGGATTCTTTTAAACCAATAAATTCAATTAGTTAACCAAAAATAATTTTTTGACACTCTATAAAAAATTTACTTTGGGGAAACAAGACATTGTTCTCCGCCATCAAATGTTTAGTTTCTTTTGCACACATGTCTGTTTTCTGGATTTTTGTGCTAATTCAATGTATGAATGGTATCTGCATTGCAGGATCAGATGGAGCACATTCACATCTGGCATGGATCGTGCCATCACCATTTTAAACGGAGAAATAGACTCGACCTTGCTGATTCCGATGAATCCCAACATAGGCCTGCTGCTGCTGAGGCATCCTCACATCCTCTTGGGACTGTTGTGGCACCTATGGCTGGTTTAGTAGTCAAGGTTTTGGTCAACGATGGGGCTAAAGTTTCTGAAGGGCAACCTATATTGGTCTTAGAAGCTATGAAAATGGAGGTTTGTCTTCATTTCTCATGGAGTAAAAGGGCCAGAAACAAGAAAAACAATAAACGTATCATAATTTAATCTAAATTGTGAGTTTTGGCAAATAAAATCTCAATTCAATAAAATCTGCAATTCGAACTTCCGGGCAGATTGACTCTTGCCTGTTTCTAGCCTAAAGACGTTGTTTGGATAATTCGGGTGAACGACGTCGTTTAGGATTTTATTGTTGCCAAGTAGGATGGCACGTCATAAAAGGGCAAGAGTCAATCTGCCCAGAAGTTCGAATTGCAATTTTTATTTTTTTTTAAATTTGAGGTTTTGTTTGCTAAAACTCAGTTTATATTCTCTGTCCCATTTCATTATTTTCACTTTTCTTTTTTGTTTGTGCAATTTCATTATTCCCATTCTTTTTTTGGAAATAATACTATTTACACTACCTTTATCTTCACCCTTCAACTATCACTTATTTACTCAAATTGTCATTCACTTTATTCATAAACAATCATTTTATTTATAAGTGCACCCCACAATACCCCATCATACTCCCATCCTATCTACTTTATACATAAATTAATCAATATTAATTAAAAGTCGTGCCCAGAGAAATGGACATAATGAATTTAGACGAAGGGAGTATTAGATTGCAATTTACGAAAATGTAGTATATAATATAAAAGGTTTTGCATGATTAAACAGGGGACTGTTCATTAAAGGCTTGAATTTAAAACACCCTAACTTTAACAATAATAGGCAATAAATGGATTGTATCAATTTCCTGAAGCTTTTTTACTCCAAGTATGTCATTGATGTTTGATGCCAACATGGTTTTCTTATTTTTGACGTGCAGCATGTTGTGAAGGCTACAAGTTCTGGTCATATCAGTGGTCTTCGTGTCACTGCTGGCCAACAGGTTTCTGATGGCACCGTTTTATTCAGTTTAAAGGTGAGCTGCGCCTACTTTTTACTTGGTGATCTCATATGTATATTTAGGTGGCGTTTGATTGGAAATTCTTCAATGAGAATGAAAATTTTCATTCCCTCTACACCCTCCATATGTTGAAGGATGAGTTGTTGTCTCTATGGTGGTTACATTATTTGTGTTTGCTATAATTAAGGAAAAAATTGAACAAAAAATGATTGGAGGGGAAGTAGTGTCATTGATCATATTTTGTTCTCATTAACCACTATAATTACCCTATATTTTGTTCTCTCTCCGTCCCATCATTACTTGCACACTTTCCTTATTGGAACATCCCAAAATTACAATATGGAAATACCCCACAAAATTAATATCCTCCCAACACCATTTTATTTTCAAAATTGTCACTCATTTTTATCTACATTTTACTTTACACCTCACTAAATCATCTAAAATACCCCTCATTTATCTTGCATCACCAACCACTAAATCCCATTTTCTTAAAAAGTGTATCGGTCAAACCGTGCAAGTCATTCCGGGATGGAAGGAGTATCTTTTATGTGTGTTAGGTCTTGGCTTTCCCCTCTTATAATTTGAATTAACTATCTCTATTGGTGTTCTATAAACATGTTCAAACAATCATATCATTTGGTTATTCCCATGCAGTTTGTTAAATTTAGTGTCGGCACATCCATCTCAAATTTGTTACTTCCCCTCATTTATTTTAGAAAAAAGAAAATCAAAATGTTGATTTTCTTTGTTTTGTTGTACAGGAGGATGAATGAGAAGTTGTGTGGGGATGATTCATGTGTTGTTGGATATAGCTGGTACATATCACTTTCAGCTTCTTATCTCTCTCTAGCTGTCATCTTCAATTTTAAATATTGTGTAATGTAATACAACTCAACTCAACTGTAATAAACTTGGACAAATCTCCCATTTTATATATTCTCAATAACAAAATTGAACCCGTGGTTCAATTGTACCATTGCACCGTGCAATTGAGTGCACACAAGAGTGACTCTCTTTATCAAACACTGATGAATTCAATGGAATTCACTAGCAAAACCACCCCAATCGTGAAAATCCTGCAAAATAGTTTTTTTTTTTTTCCACACTGTCGGTTTTTCTTCCTTTCGTTCTGCAAAAGGTTGACAAAATCTTTGAGAAATTGAGGGTGAAATGCTTCTCCCTGTCTCCTCTAATTTCTGGATTCTGCCATGGCGGCAGGTGGCAGAATTAACAAATTAGCTGCTGTATTCAATATTTGGAGTATAATTTTGGTGTTATTTGCTTCATTTAATTTTAATGTAATTGGGTTGTTGTAATGACTCTTGATTTTGGTATTCTCCATATACTGTGTTGGTAGGCTTTGCCAAATTGTTTTAATAATGTTTTAGGCTCTTTAGGATATCAACAAAAATTGTTTATGTATCATATCATATACTCCTTCCGTCCACAAAAAAATATGCTCATTTTTCTTATTTGTATGTTCATCAAAAGTATGTCAATTTCTTTTTATGGAAACAATCATTTTATTTTTACCTCACAACAATATTTTTACTTGATCTATTTTTTCTTAAAACTTGTGCCTAAAAGTATGAACATATTTTTTGTGGACGGAAGATGTTTTAATTGATGATTGGATTCTGGAGTGCTGCTCTTCCTCATGTTTTGTGTATTTTTTCAGGTTTCTCTTGGGATTATGAACTATTATTGTTTTATATCATTCATTAGCATCTGAATTATTATTATTTTATTGTATATTAACATACATTTCAGAAAGGGAAAAAAAATATATATAACAAGCTGGACAAAACATCTGTCTTTCAATTAGTTAAAATCAGTTAAGATTTCAAATCTTCAATCCTAAACTTGCACATATGTTTGATAAATGTTCCCTTTCATATCAATGAACCCCACAAATTTAATTTCTTTCGAAGATGCTTATTGTTTTCATGTTGTCTTTCGTGTCATATGATGAAATCTTGATTAATTGTATGATAATTGTTTGAAATTTTTTGGTATATTTTACTAAATTTTAATAGAATTTAATTGCACTTAATAGACAAAAATGAGGTGATGTGCTATTTTTTAGGAAAAATAGTTATTTTGAAAGCAAAATACGTGTCTAAAAACCTTTGTTGCAAAAATTGATAAGGAGTCTTGGCCGTGCACTGTTGCACGGTTGTTATATAAATCAATTCGGTTGGTTCAGTTTATTTGTTTTTTTTTTACAAAAATTAAAATCTAAACCAAAAATCGAAAATTTTCAACAGAACCAATTGAACCCTTCAACTGAATTAACCGAAAATCGTTGGTTCGGTCTAAAAACTCGATTATCTCGCTTTTGTGTCCACTCACACGTGAAACGAGCTCACAAACACGTGCATCAACCAATGAAAATGAAAGTAATATACAGAAACTTTCTCACGTTAAAATCACTTTCTTCTTGTTTTGAAGAAAACAACAAGAACTCCTGTTCATGGCGTTGAATTCGTGCCTTTTTTTTTTTCTGTACAGACAAGAGCACATGCACACATCTTCTAACCCCACTTCTTTCTATTACCATTGTCTCCTATTTTCCCTTGGTCCATGCCTCCATGGTGCATTCTTTAAAAAAAAAAAAAATCACCAGGAACACAAAAATTTACACATATGTCGTATTGAAACGTCTCATAACCTTTACTTTAAAAATATTTACATATTTATTCATATGCAATTACAAGTAATTTATACCGGTGTTAATCGAATTTGTTGAAGGATACTCTCTTTTACAAGTAATTTATACAGACGTTAAATTTCATAAAAAGTTTAACATTAAGCTATGTTGAAATTAAATACTGGGAAATCATAATTACCAATCTTTAATTCTTAATGTAGGGCAAGAAATCTGAACCCGATTGAATTCTACATATCAAACTATGATTCTCCTATTAAGAAAGTCAATCACGTGTATCCTACAAATTGCTTTCAATATTTACAATTTAAGTGTTCTTTGAGTAGTATGAACGTGATCATGTGTATGATCCCTTATACATAAATCTTATTTCTCTATTCTGGTTTTGAGTTTTCATGAGAGCATAGATAAAATTAGAGACCAGACAGAATCTCTCATCATTAGCTTCCTAAAAATTCCATTGGATTCTTATATAGGAATTAGGAAGTTACCCGAATAACTTCTCTATATTATTTACTTTCGTGGATATATATTAATAAATAATTAATACTTATTATTCACAAGCTATTTGTATTCTTTTAATAAGATAAATAAATCACTAATTTTTTGATATGGGTTCATTATTTTAAACTTATAAATAATAAAATGGACATGTTGATGAACATAAATGGATAAAATATTCTTGTTCATTTAATTATTTTAACGAACATTAATGAGGCATTGGCCTAACGCTTTATTAATTTATGTTCCCTATTTTATTTTAATTTAGAAAAATGAAAAATACAGCTGGTGAACAGTGACTTGACCTAACTTGTTATTCCATTTTCTGGAGATGAAAAGTGGTCCTTTTTATCCACTTCAAATAAATGTACCTCATCCAAAATAATATAGTATTTTCTTCATAATTTTATTTCATCTAAAATAAAATAAAATACTATTCACGATAAAGAAATGTGACCAAATAAATTATGAATCAGTAGCTTTCTTCTTTCTTTTCAATTTTTCCCATTTTATTCTTTTTTTAGATAATTCTACCCGTTTCTCCCAAAAAAAAAAACAAATATATCCTTATCGTTTAGTTATTTTTCGCGAGAAATTCTCGCGAATTGTATTTTGTGCAAAGAAAAAATGTTTTAGAAGTATAAAGTGAGACGTTTCGAAATAGCATAACCAAAAATTTTATAAAGAAAATACAATTACGATTCTTTACATCGTAGCATAGTCATGTATATTAATTACTTGAGTCTCGTTTCTATTTAGAAGAGTGTGCACAATAGAACAAATAAAAAAAATAAAGAATTTTCAGGTGAAACATATTTTAATATAGTTACATATATTCTATTTTAAGAATCATACTTATGACTGTAACATGAACTGGTGAAATATTGATATGAAACAGAGGATCCAAATACCCCATTGTAATTTGTAAATTAATTTGATTCGGGCTTTTCTAAAACTCTGCGGGCCATCAACTTTTTTTTGGGTTGGTCTGCTATGAACTCGAGTGCATGTTGTGCACCCTATTCCATGTTGCACTTTTTAGTAATAACACCGGGATTTACACTTTTTAGTAATATTGTGTTGTACTTTTCAGTTTAATAACATACACTTTTGTTTAGACCAGGGTGCACAACATGCACTCGAGTGCATACTAGACTTTACCCTTTTTTTTTGTTTGTTTTAACTCTCGGTATCGGTTTAAGGATCAATTAGTTCGGGAGGTCAATTTTACCGTTCATTAGTCGGGACCCCGTTCAAAGTCAAAACTAAGTTCAGTATGGACTAAACTCTTTAAAAATGATTTATATCTTAAATTTACGAACACGTTATTAAGTCTCAAACCTTCACCGCCCGTCCAACTTCTCGGAGTTCGAAAGGGCCATCAACTTAGAGAGATTGAATCAATTGTGACTGTAAGATTGGATTTTTCTGACATACATCCACCAAACATCAAAAACTGAAGTGAGGTGTGTTTTAGTGTTTGAGGATGCAATCAAGAATCACACGGCCTCCATAATCTCTCTCAATCTTGTGTCTCTTTCGAACATGAGATGTCATTTCTCTCTCATGAACTTTGATTGTTCTGCTTCATGCACTTCACCTCTCTCCCTCCCATTTATTTTCAGGGCTCCACCATTTTCTACTTCTACTAACTCTACTTCCATCATCACTCAAATAAAGGGCCTCTCTTTCCTCCAACATTTGAATCTTCTTGATTTCATTATTAGGGTTTAAAGATTGCATTTTTAATTTGAGCCCAGAAAACAATGGATATCAAGAATGCAAGGGAGGGGGGCCCCTTGGAATTGAGAGTTAAGAATGATTTGGGTGAAGGGAGTGTGTTCTTGAGGGCTGATATGATTGATTTCAAGTCATGGGATGTGCATCTGGAGAAGCATTTGACTCGGGCTTTGAGTATAAATGCAGAAGCCCAAAATAAGCCCGAAGAAGAATGGGAGATTGATGTGTCTAAGCTTGATATCAAGAATGTTATATCTCATGGGACTTATGGCACTGTTTATAAAGGTGTTTATGATGGCCAAGATGTTGCAGGTAGCAAGATTCAATTTTTATTTATTTTTTGGTTAATATTGGTTCTTGGTTGTGTATAATTAGTTTGAGCTCTTTGTTTCAGTACTTGAATGACTTAAATTGTTAAAATCTTGAATTGAACATGTGGATTTACTGTTCATTTATGGAAGAATAGTGTTATTATTGAGGTGATTTGATTTAATTTATCTAGTTTCTCTGCATATTTGGTAGTTTGGGATGGATGATTGATTATAACTTTATAAGCATGCAGATTAATGTTGTTTGTAGATGTCTTAAACAACTAATTAAAACGAATGTGAATTGCATATATAGTGAAGGTATTGGAATGGGGGGAAGATGGTATTGCGACAGAAGCTGAGACGACTGCTCTTCGGGCATCGTTTAAACAAGAAGTTGCTGTTTGGCATAAACTCGACCATCCAAATGTTACCAAGGTGAAGTTTGGTCCATTCATTCTAGCAATCATGAATTTGATAGTCTATGCTTATGGTTGTTCAATCAATGTGCTGAAAGTTGTTTACTCTTTCGGGAAGTCTAGTTTATAATCTTAAGGTTTCCGAATTTTGGCTGCTCAGTCCTTGTTTTATGTATCTTTATGTTTGAATAATGAATAGTGTAGTGTTTTCTTGAATTTCTAGTTTATTGGGGCCTCAATGGGAACTTCAAATCTTAAGATACCTTCTGAAGGACCTTCGGGTGCTACTTTCAACTCACTTCCATCGACAGCATGTTGCGTTGTGGTCGAGTACATTCCAGGCGGGACGTTAAAGAAGTTGTTGATTAAGAATTGTCACAAAAAGTTGGCCTTCAAGACTGTGATTCAACTTGCTTTGGATCTTGCTAGAGGGTAATATACAAGCTCATTATTTTTCACATGGAATATATTACAGTATATAATTTTTTTTTTTCTTTGTAGGTTGAGTTACCTTCACTCGAAAAAGATTGTGCATCGTGATGTGAAGACAGAGAATATGCTCGTGGATTGTAATGGAACTTTGAAAATTGCAGATTTTGGCGTTGCACGAATTGAAGCTCAGAATCCGAGGGACATGACTGGAAACACTGGAACTCTCGGTTATATGGCACCAGAGGTACCTAACCTTGTTCGTTTTTTTTTTTGTCCTTTAACTTTCACCAATTTTGATTTTACTTTTACAACTTTCAGCAGACGAAAAAATTGAATTTTGTACACTTGAGGGATGAATTTCAAAATCGAAATAGTTTGGGTTGAAACTAACTATATACCGTATGATATAATAGGTGCTTGATGGAAAGCCTTACAATAGGAAATGCGATGTGTATAGTTTCAGCATATGCTTGTGGGAAATATACTGTTGCGACATGCCTTATAACGATTTGAGCTTCGCTGAGGTGTCAGCTGCAGTTGTTGAACACAATATGCGACCAGAAATCCCTAGAGGCTGCCCGAGTGCATTTGTGAGCATCATGCGCAAATGTTGGGATGCAAAGCCACAACGTCGGCCTGAGATGGACGAGGTTGTAAAGTTGTTGGAAGAAGTGGATACGAGCAAAGGTGGTGGAATGAGTGATCAACCTCGACGAGGAGGAGGATGCTTTTGTTTCACTTCTTCTCGAGGTTCATAAACACCTTTCGTTACTTCTGTTACTTCTTCGTAGTCGAGATCGAGTTAAGTTCATTTCAGCTGTCGTTTTTTTGTGATTAAAATCATTGGATTTAATTCTCTACCTCTGAAATTGTTGCATAAATGGTGAGTTCAATTTGTTGTAAAATGTAAGTATGGGCAGAAAATAACATATCATGTGGAACAACATTGATGATATATAGTTATTGTAATTGTATTCTTTTTACTAAAAACCATTAGATAATAACATTGATATATATGCTTGCATAGTTGTAATTGTATTCTTTACTGAAAACCATTATATAAGTAACTAAATTAATACTTCATTCGTACCTGTGAAAGTTGTTCATTTGTTTTTTTGCACATTAGTTAAAGAATATATAGTATTATGTGTAGTGTGTTTTATATGAAAGTTGCGGCTTGAGTTTGACTCTATCTACGTAGGACGTTATTGCCCCGTACACTAGTGCAATATGACTCGATGACAATCGTTGCCGTCTCTAAGATACAACGACTTTGGAACTTCACGACTGTTGCACTACAAATTGAAATCTATCAGCAAATTAATCACAAATAGGTATCCAGAACTTTCGACTGGACTTTAATGCAAGATCTAAAAAACTAGAATGTCATAGGTAATTTGTATGTGGAAGGCTTGAAGGATTCGAATGGTCTTTGTAATGTAATTTTTGGGGGGCTATTTATAATTATTGAAGAAGCTTATGATGAAAGGCTCCAACTTTTTGAACTTTAGATTAATTTGGGTCATTTGATTAGATTCAGATTTGTTGGACCGGTTTGAATGCATTTCGGCGGTTCATGTCTGAAATGACTTGAGCACGAACCAACGCGTCGACCCAAGTCTGTCCGACTGCTAATTGTTGTCATCTCACGGGTTGATTGGTCATCTTATCCAATTTGTTGCTCCTTGTGGGTTCTGAGTTGCTTGTGAGCCTAGTTCGTGCCATATTTGGCTAAAATTAAAGGTTCCTCAACTTCTCGCGAGCATGTGTCTCTAAAGCGTCCAATACGACGTTTTGTGCGGGTGCAGTTCAACGATCTTCAAGCTAACCTTAGCACACCACTGTGTAGACCTTTAATCAAACTTAATCTATATAAGGAATAAGTCTACATATAAAAAAACTCAATTTCACCTCATTTTTCAATATAGAACAAGGGACTCTACCCATATTTCTCCAATTTACTCTTCGTCTCTCTTTTACCCGAATTTAATTTTGAGGGAATAAATACACTAAGTTTATATACTCGAAACGTTGAATATTAATTTGTAACACCCAAATTTCAAATATATTTCCATTACACAAAATAAAGAAACTAACTTTACAGAAAATATGCATCTCTTAAAAAAATAAAAATAAAAGTATCGCATACACACGTTGAAATGACAATTAAATTTTAGAATAAAGAAACCATTTGTGTGATTGTATTCTGACCGCGATGATCATGGTAAATATGAGTAGTAAATACGAAGAATTCAATCTGTTCATACTTCTTATGCTTCTTACAAGGTTAGTTATAGTCCTAAGTGCTAATTTGTTAGGATAAATTAGGGGAATATAGATGTTTAATCAAATTTAAAATAAAATTTATATCCAAGAATATATAAAAACACACTCGATTATGTTCATGTTAAATGATCGAAAAATGCATTATTTACGATTTAGTATGGACCGGTTGAGATATTCGGATGGTAACCCATCTTTTTCCAACAATTACCAATCAGACTAGGAAGCAAAGATGTTGATGTTCGATTTTGATACCTCCAAATGATAGATTCTATTCTTGGATTTAGGGATGGCAATTTATACCGAACCCGTGGTGATTCGTCCCGTCCCTGTCCCGATCGGGGCGGTTTTTTAGTCTCTTTATCGGGTTCGGTTCGGTTTTCAGGAAAAATCGAAAAACATTAAATCGGGGACGGGGCGGGGACGGTATTTATATACACCGCCCCCCGATATACATTATATACATATTTTTTTATATTTATGTATGCACATATATCTATATATATTTATGTTTTTTCCTTTTAAATATTTTTTTAATAAATAGTTATATAACATAATTAATTTTTAATAATATAATAATTTTTTTAGGGAGGTATAATAATTATTAAAATAGAAAAATAATAATTAAATAAATAATTCGGTTTTCGGGTCGAGGTTGGGGAAACCCGATATCGATCGGGGCGGGGATGGGAATTTTAAAATTTTCCCCGTCGAGGTTCAGGTCGGATTCAGGGACAAAAATTCCCCGTCGGGACCGGAGGAGGCATAAACCGGCCCCGCCCCGCCCCGTTGCCACTCCTAGTTGGATTCTGACTCTGAATGCAATAAGTAATAAGATAGGACACCATTTTCTTAGGATGATGATTCTTTCACAAATTGTGATGGATCATGTTTTTTAAGTGGAAACTACCTGGACCATGACATTGAATTTATGCTCTCCTCTCCCCGTTCTACTGTAATTGATACATTTGTTTTTTGCACAAGTTTTAAGAAATATAGTATTAAAATGATGTCGAGTTAATAATAAAGAGATATAGAAAAGAGAAAATGTAAAAAGATTGTGAGATGTTGACGTTTTAGGAAATGTGTCAATTAGATTGGAACGACAAAAATGACAAAATATGTCAATTACAGAGGAATGAATGGAGTTCATTTTATTTACTACATCAATTGTCACTCGTTTTACTTTTCATCATGCATATACTCCATCTTATTCTCTCTCTTCAATCACACCGGCTGGTTGTATACGTTGGATTTGAGCCCAATTGTTGTTTAGGCCTATGGAGTAAACCTTTAGGCGCTGTTTGGTTAGGGATGGTGGTGGATGGGATGGGGATGGGGATTGGAAAAATGTGGATGGGGGTAATCCATGAATAGTAATTGAATAAAAATTGTGTTTGGATAGAGATTGAAAAATAGGTATGGATGAAGAACTTTATGTCAAATCAATATTGATGTTTGTATTATTTTATTATTGTTAGTTAGTAAAGTAATTAGTGTAAGGAAGAAAAGTAAGAAAGAGAATAAATGTGTGAAAGAAAAGTAGGAGAAAGAATAAATGTGTGGAAGAAAAGTAGGAGAGAGAATAAATGTATGGAAGAAAAAGTAGAAGAGAGAATGAATAATTAATATAAAAATATGATGATGTAATTGTATAAAAATAGGTATATAGGTGAGGGGTGGATGGGTATTGAGATTGATATTTGGATGGAGAGGGATGGGATGGGGGATGGCCCATCCAAATCCGGATGAGTCAATCCCAAACCAAACACACCCTTAGGTCCATCTCATTTATTTGTCCTAGGACTGTTTGACAGCTATACAAATACACTACAAGTTTATCTTCCTTCTCTGTGACGTTAAACGATGGTGAGAGGAGTATGTGAGACTTGTGTGGATGTTGTGCTACTCAGTCTTATTCTTTTGATTATTCTTTCTACTATCCAAATAGATCCAATACTCAGGTGACCTGAGTCCGTCCCTATCGAAATACTCATCGGAATTATTCACCGAAAACGACGAAGAGACCCAACAGAATACATCACATTTTATATTAATACACCTTACTCAACAGAATCTTCTTATTACAAGCTTGTGCTATGAAGAAAAGAATCATATTTATCAAACTTAATTTAATCTCTCTCCAATCAATTTCTCCAATATTTTTATGGATAATCTCTCAATCTACCTTACAATATTATGGATAGAAGACAATGATTAATTATAGGGGTAATTAGGATAACGATAGCTATATCATACCTAACATTTATTCTAAATTATAGAAAAGCTCATTACATGTGACAAATATTCCAAATCTTTTATGTATGACATGTAAATGGTAAAAATAAAAATCACATTTCATTTGTTCAAAAAAAAAAAAATTCAAATTTCATACAGACATATTCCAGCTGGTGAAATAAATTTTGAAATGCAAAAAATTGTCAGTCAACTTTTATTTTTATAGGGTAAGTAGAATTAGAGATAAAAATATTGAATTACATTTGACGCTCACTTATCTATACAGAGAAATTCTATGAGAAAATTCATTCTTCAAACTCAGTCGTGAGAGAGTGAAAAGTTACTCAGCATACCAACACTCCTTGAGATTTCTCGATCAAGAAAGATAACAAACCTGCTCCACAAAAGAATAAATTGTCGCACACTACGACTGGCGCTATAACCTCCCAAATCACAAAAATCAACCCCAAGTACCATCAGTGTCAATCAAGCCCAACAAAAGCGTAACCGGAAGATAGACTCGTAACAACCCATACTAGGGGAGATAAACCATAACATCAGGAAAAAAAAAACTAGATCTAAAAAGGGACTAAACAAAAACAACATCTAGAAAAAGTAAAAACTAAAACGGGATCAATGAATAATTTACGCGATCGATCACCGTGGCTACGTCATAGAGTGATCAACTTTCAATTGGGCTAAACTTTCATTTTGTTTTTGTAATTATTCCAAAATACACGTAATAAGTTGACTTTAGAAAATAAAATAACTTTGATGTTCGACCATCCATAAGTTTCATCTTTCAATGTTCCAGTAGTATGTTAGGTAAATTATTATATTTGTACTATGCTGAATTTTTTAATATATTCACCAATTTTCAATAAATTAAGTTGTTTGACAAAACTTAGGCATGATAAAGGTCTTGTTTATTTATGTTATATGTTTGATTACTGTGTTTATATAATTTCATCTTAATCACATTTCATTCTTACATTTTATAGTCACATTTTAGAATTTACATTGCATTATTTTTCAGTAATTTTTTTTTTTTTTGTGTGTGTTGAAAAAGAATATATTCAGATTATATAAATAAGTGAAATTTCATAATATAGAGTAAAAAAATTAATATTCGAAATTCTATTAATTTTAATTTCTAATTATATATTTCCTTCAATTCAAAATATATGTCATCATAAGCTTATATACATATTAAGAAAATAAATGATTTCTCATTTTACCCTTAATCAATGCTTTTAATTTTTATTATAAAAAATTAAGAAGGAAGACTTTTTAAATCAGGTTTTAGGTTGACTAGGCCCTTTCAATAAAAATCCCTAAAAAAAATACATGTATGTAAATACTTATTAATTTTAAGGATACATTTAGAATAAATGCAATTAATTTGCATTGAAAAGTGCAAAACTACTTATATTTTACAAAGAAAACGAAATGTCAAAACGACTTATAATATGAATAGAAGGGAGTATAATTTATTATTATATTTTTTGTATTTTTTTAATTATAATCACTTTTTTTTTAAAAAAATATATTTTGGTCGGCTTCTATTAAAAAACTAATGGTTTTCCATAAAATAAAATAAAATAAATATATAGAACCAAAATTACAATAAATAGGACTATTTTAAAACTTTGAAATTAAAAGTTATTTTAAATTTTTTTAAGGACTAAAAGTGCAAGTTTCTCTATATATAAAAATCAATATACAGTACTAGTACTAAATTACAAATTCGTCACTCCCTCAAATTAAAATCTCATTGAAAATGAAGGATCAAATTTAAAATTTAATTTGGTGTTCGATAATGATGCTAAAAAAGAATATGCATCAAACTCGAGGCAATTTAAATTAGACATATACTACTTTTTTTAATTTAAATTAGACAGATTCTGATTCTCTGGAATTTCATATACGACTGAAAAACAATAGGTTAGGAAACATCTGAGGCTCTATTTTATTTTCTATATTATCCTGCTTTGTTTTACTTGTATGGCTATGTACTTCCCAATTAATTACACACTCCATTCCATAATAATTTTTATAGGTAAATGTATACATATATTAAAAAAGTGTAATAATAAGTTGAGTTTTTAGAGATAATTTTATATTTTTTTATACATAAAGTAAATAAATGAATTGACATTTATGTAAATTTGAAGATATTGTGAAAATGAAGTTTATAAAGAATTTTTCGAAAAGAAAAAATGTAAAAATTATTGTAAAACGATCCGAAAAAAAAAGTGTAAAAATTATTGTGAAACGAACAGAATATTAATTACTCCATTTATGTCCGGACGTACGTACAATACTTATATTATTTCAGTAGCGAGATTTGTACACAGTTGAGAATTGAGATGGAGTATGAATTATCTAGGTTAGGCTATAAATATCATTTTTAAATGATAGGCTATATATATGTCATATTTTAGCAATGGATTATTTAATAAAAAGTAGAAACACTTTTCACTATGCAAATGGGTCATCAAAATAACTACTTCTTTCTTCGAAATTTATTATGCTCATTTATTTAATCAGATATTTTAATCTTTGATCGATGTAAAAGTTGGTACAGACGCTAGACAGTTCCTCTAAATGACTCGATTTTCGACTTCTGAACATCGAAGCAGAAAAATCGATATAGACTATAGCCTAGACGCCCTAATATATATATGTCATGATGTACGATGTGTAATATTTTTTAATTAAATTTTATCGTTAATTAAATGATGAAAAGTACCTTGAAAATAAAAATAAATAAATAAAATATAGGCGTTGCCAAGGTGGTACGGGCGCTAGGTTATTTTTAATTAATATTGATTAGTTTATGTATAAAATAAATAGATTGAGAGTATGATTGGGTATTGTAGTCCACTTATAAATAATGTGATTATTTATAAATAAAATGAATGACAATTTGAATAAATAAGTGATATTGAAAAAAAATATAATGTGAATAATATTATTTCTAAAAGTAGAATTAAAATAATAAAATTGGAAAATTATATAAACAAAGTAGAAATAATGAAATTAATTGGAGGGAGTATTATTATTGAGTAAAACTACTAAAAATATACAACTAATATATTTTAATAAAATAACTAAAATCATAGAAAATGCAATTGAATTACACCAAACAATTGATGCATACAAATATTTATTTTTAACAAAAAGTGAGTGCAAATATTCGGTGTAGTTTTAACATAAAATTTTAATTTAATTGTTGTTCATTTACATATTTTGCGAATTATAAAAAATGGTTAAAAAAATATTAGTTCAGGTAATAAAAATATAAACTAATATAATAATTAATTATAAATTTTAAAAAAGATTGAATACTAATATACTATTCAACATCCATACTAATAATTTTCTTCAAATGCACTCTATTTTTCATTATAATTTTTTAATTAATTAAACTTTGATCAAAATTAGGTCAAAATGGGATCATAAAACAATACACCTATATCTCATTTAGAGTGGCTGAGTTATCAATCACATTCATTTCACTCCCATAACATTAACGAGCTATATTATATAGACATTCAAATATTTTATTTGAAATTTATAAATAGATACTCCATCCGTCCACAAAAAGTAGTCTCATTTGCCTTATATTCTTTGTTCACCAAATGTAGTCTCATACACTTTATGAAACTATCACCCTTCAACTATCACTTAATTACTCAATTTGCCATCAACTTTATTCACAAACAATCACTTTATTCACAATGGACCCCACAATACCCTATAATACCCTTACTTTATCTACTTTATCTACATTTTTCTTAAAACTTGTGCCCCTCCTCCATGGGACTAAATTTGGTGGATGGAGGGAGTATTAAATATAAACATTTGAGTATTATTACTTTTATTTAAATTAAAAATCCCGATTCATTTGATTCATTTGTTATTCGAACCAATTTTTAACGAGACTTGGCTCGACTCGTTAGATACTCGATTTATTATAAGAAGTCGAGCTCACATTTAAATTAAAATCCCGATTCATTTGTTATTCGAATCGATACTTAACGAGACTCGGCTCGACTCGTTAGATACTCGTTTTATTAACAAGCCGACTTGAGCTCGACTGTTAGGCTCAACTCAATAGACTCGTCAATGTTATTGACTCGGCTCAAATAACAACTCTAATTATCGTATATATTTTGTTCTAGTTCGAACTGATCCTTAACTAGAGTCGGCTCGACTCGTTAGATACTCGATTTATTAACGAGTCGGCTTGAACTCGACTTGTTAGGCTCGACTCGATAGACTCGTCAATGTTATCGACTTGACTCGAATAACAACTCTAATTACCGTATATATTTTGTTCTAGGTCATTGAAAGAATTTCGTCAATTTAAATGGATGAAGTTGCTTTTAGCAGGAATCGAACCCAGGACGTATGATTTTTTCTTTTTTTTCTCTTAATATATTTCAAATATAATTTTTAAAATTGAGAGAAATAAAATTGTAGACATCACACGTGTAGTAAAATGGGCAGTTTAAGAAATGTTACTCCATCCATGACTTGTTTGTTAGGCAAAAACTCCGCCTATAAATAAATGCCGGCGTTTTTCAAGTTCCCTCACCAACTCCTCCTCCGCCGCCTCCACCACCGCAATCTCGCCCGACTTTTTCCACTTCTTGTACAGAAAAAATGGGACACCTAGAGTCCGCTATGTCAGATTTCCTCCGCCAGTGCGGCGGCGTCGCTGTGATCGACGGCGGTCTCGCGACGGAGCTCGAACGCCACGGCGCCAATCTCAACGACCCTCTCTGGAGCGCCAAATGTCTACTAACCTCCCCTCACCTCATCCGCAGTGTATGTTTTTCCTTCGATTTTTATTCCATTTTATGTGATTATGCAAAGTTGGGGCTTCTTTTATGCTTAATAAGGTGCTAAACTGGTAGTTATTTGTTTAATCCCACAATATATATACATTTTTTTGGCCTAATATGGTTATTTTGTCAGCTAATAGCTTTAATTATATATATTATCAGCCATGGATTATCTTGTGAGTGGAAGTTGTGCTTTAAGTGTAAAAACAGGGAAAGTAATGGAATGTGGTCCACACCATGTGGCTATACTCTGTTTTTATGAAGTAATTAAATATTTCCTTTTGATTTGGTCCCCTTCAATCTTTACTTGAATCTCAGAACATCCCTGATGAAGTTTTGTGCATAATACATTTGTATATTGAGTTAAAAGGCTCTTCTTAACTTATTCATGTGTAGTTGTTATCATTTTGCTTGTGGGTTTAGCAGTGGTTTATGGGGAAATTGTTTGTATAGATGAGGTGCTATTCTTTAGCTCTATGAGTTGTGGTGTTTGTTTGAAAGATAGAGGCTGAAGCAGTGTTTATCAGTATCACTCATGGTTTATTTTTATAGAACAGGTACACCTTGATTACCTTGAGGCTGGTGCTGATATAATAATTACAGCATCTTATCAGGTTATTTCTTCGCTTGTCTTGTCGTCCCTTGTCTTGCTATGTATGTGTGAATCGGTGAAACTGAAATTTACCACTTGTCGAATTGAACAGGCAACTATACAGGGGTTTGAGAACAAAGGCTATTCTCTAGAAGAGAGTGAAAACTTGCTCAGAAAGAGCGTTGAAATTGCTCTTGAGGCAAGAGATGTATACTACAGTAGGTGTTGTGAAGCTTCTACTGATGATACTCACGATGATAGAATTCTCAAGAAACGGCCAATATTGGTTGCAGCATCTGTGGGAAGTTATGGGGCCTACCTTGCTGATGGTTCAGAATATAGGTGCTTTGAAGCTACTATTCTTTGCTACCTTAATATCTTTTCATTGAATTTGATCGTTGAGGTTCTTTTTGTGTATATGGAGTATGAGTTCATATTAGTTTTTGATGTAGATTTTCTCATGCAGTTTACTATGCCTGCATTTTTATCTCCATACTCAATCTTTAGCCTTCTTTATGAAGTATGAACTTTCATTTTATCGAGTTATGTATATATCCTTGTCTGTCTCACAGTGGCGATTATGGAGATTATATGGATCTGGATTTCTTGAAGAATTTTCATCGAAGGAGGGTGAAGGTTCTTGCAGATTCTGGTCCCGATATTATAGCCTTTGAAACTGTACCCAACAAGCTGGAAGCTCAGGTACATATATTCTATTCATCAAGAAAAAAATGGAAGCTAACTTTTCTGAATTCATATGTGAGATTGTAACATATCTATAATGATTCTAGTTTGATTATAATTTGTGGTCAATCAGGCTTTTGCTCTGCTTCTGGAGGAAGAGAATATTAATATTCCTGCTTGGCTGGCCTTTAATTCTAAGGATGGAGTTAATGTGGTGAGTGGTGACTCTTTGTCTGATTGTGTTTCCATTGCTGAGTCATCCAACAAAATTGTTGCTGTTGGGATTAACTGTACACCACCCAGATTTATCAGGGATTTGATTTTATCCATGAAGAAGGTACGATTTCGTTTCTGCTTTGTTACAATTTTGACAAAAACTTATATGCAATACTGTACATGAAATATTAGCACAAATTAGGAAGAGACCGTAAAACTTGTGGGTTGAAACTGGGTCGAAAGCGGGTAAAACAGATCTTCTCAAAAAAAATCATGCAAGGTAAACAGAAAAACTCGCTCCGAGAGCTGTGTTACTATGAGGGCAAGTATGTGTTACTTGTTATTGCATTAACACACATTTTCCTTATGGTAACACATACATGGAAGTGACTTTTTCTATTTGTCTTTGCACAATTTTTGTGAGCAGATCCATTTGACCCGGTTTCGACCAATTTCGACCCATGATTTTTTCTTACATTCCTTAAATAGAAGGATATTATTGTATGTGCAATATTGCATATGAATTCTTCTCTACAATTTTCTCATATTTAATCTCCACAGATGCTAATATGAATCTATGATGGATAATTAGATGTGCTTTATTCCATTCTCTGCTATGTACGTTGTTTAAATTGGTTCCCATATCTGTTGGGTGTTGGCGATTTTAGTCTTTTGCAAATCTTCTCAATTAAGTTCCATATCTTTTAAAATGATGCAATTTTAGTCCTACATTGTCCATTTTTTGATTTAGGATTTTATTTGTGATTTTTAAAATTATGGGACTTAATTGAGAAAATTTATTCTTAAGGGACTAAAATTGCTTACACCTGATAGATGCAGGACCAATTTTGCAATTTACTCGTGCTTCTCTTGTGCTCGATTTACAGGGTAAACAAAGAACAAATCAAGGGGTTGTTAAAAATGCAGCTAACTGCTCCTATTTGCTCAACTTTTTGAAACTAGATTTTATTTGTTTTTCCTATGTTTCTCATATTTCCGTTTCTGATGAACATCTGAATTTTGGTTAAGCTTTAGTTGTATAACACGATTGAAATATATATGACTTTATTTAATCTCAGGTGACAAATAAACCGATCCTCATTTACCCAAATAGTGGCGAGAGTTACGATGCTGATCTGAAGCAATGGGTGGTGAGTTCTTTACGTTGTCATCAGTTTTATTTCATTTAGAAATGAATTATGAATGATAGATTGGTCTCTATTCTGTGCATCTCGTAGAATTAAGCATTCTTTGAACATTCATTTAAAGAAAAGCATGCTAATGATGTTTGATCTTGATAACGAAGTGTTTTTCATTCTAATCAAATTTTCTAAATCTCGTAAACAACTCTTCTGTTCTCATTCACATATAACACAATTTGTTCTGCTTGGCCTGCTGTATGAAATACTGTTTCTGCTTTTTATAACGTTAAAACGGAATAACTTAGTTCTTGAATAATCGCATGGTAGAAATTCTAGTTGTTTATCGGTTGATCAACAACTCTAGAAGTCAATTATAGTCCTTTGGATATTGCACCACCTATTATAAATTGAAACGAAACAAAAAAAAGGGAACGTGATGAGCACAATGTTGCTGATACATAACATACGTTGTTTTATGTTGCAGCAACATACAGGGGTTTCAGACAAAGATTTTGTTTCATATGTAAACAAATGGTGTGAAGTAGGAGCATGTCTTGTCGGAGGTTGCTGCAGAACTACCCCACAGACTATCCGATCAATCTACGGAACCCTTTCCTGCAGGTCTCCCAAAACTCTTCAGACCCAAAATGAGTGAAGCCCAGTTAAGTGGATAACACGCTTCGATTGGAGAGGATAATATCGAATTTTATAGTCTGAGATTTATCACATTTTCGCGATTAATGGGTGGCAAGTTTCTGTCACTTGTATAATATTTATCGCCTAGTACTAAGCAGTGAGTGAGTGTTAACTTGCTGGAAGACTTGTTTCTTTTTTATTTGCAACCAGTTTGGACCATCTATCCTTTTTTGTTGAGAATGATAATCATTTTTCCTAATAGTCCTTAATATCAACAACTAGTGTATTCTTCTATCCTTACTCTGCCATTTTATTATATACTCCTTCAGTCCCTCCAATTTTATATATTTTGGACCTTCTCTCTTTTCCTTCTTTACCTTTCTTTGTCCTAGCTTCTTCTATCACAACTAACCACTGTAAACCCCAAGGAGTGTAGGCTTGGAACTTAGGAGTATGCTCCTCTCTAGGTCTCAGGTTCGAAACTTCTAAGGTGCAAACAATTTCTATGGGGCCATGTCCAAACAGAGCGCAAAACTCTGGCTTTAAACGGGACCCCCGCAAGTGGGCGGTGGGATTGGTCCCCCGGGATTAGTCGGCCCTTGGACCGGATACTCGAGACTTTAAAAAAAAACTAACCACTGTACATTTTATACTATAGTTCTTAATCTCCGTGAAAAAAAAAAGTAAAGTTTATGACAGACCATGGACAATAGATACAATAAGGAAATGCTTCTTAAAATGGCCATGGTTTGTAGGGCTTGTCAAATTTAAACACAAAAAAACTAGGGTTGGGGCTAACTTGTGCTAACTTTTCCTTACTCTTTTAAATCCAGGACATTTTGACCCGAAGCCTTATAGGACTGACCCAAATGGATTAAACCCGTTTAACATCTCTACTAATAGTTTAAAACTTTTAATAGGGTGGGAACGACGGGGTCGATCCATGGGTTTTTCTTCCCTTACTTTTGTTGCATTTTGCCATTCAAGGTGTTCATGCCTTGAAGGGCCGACTTGGAACGATCTTCCAAGTCCGACCCATCGCAGAAGTTGTCCTTGGCTTTATGCAATTATAAACTGAGAACTCAATATCCATCTCATGAATCTACAATCAGGTAACAACAATCATATTCATCTCTGCAATTGTATATTTATAATCGACATGCAAAGAACACAACGAAAACAGAGATCAAAAGTTAATTCTACAATCATACATCCTTAAATAAGGATACCAAATGATGATAAGTGTTTACCAAAAGCTCCATAGAAACACCAACAATACTATGCAATGCAGATCAAGCATCAAAACCCGAGTAGATACCACTTTCCCTAAGCAACCTCTTCTCTTCCTCAACATAGTTCTTCCCCCTACTCGCCTGACCAAGATCCCGTTTCCTCTTCTCCTTCTGTTGAAACGAAAGATTCTTCTTCTCCTTCTGAGTGAGAGCATATGCGAGCTCCTCTCCGTCAGCTATTGCAGCCCTCGTTTTCTGTCGTTCTTCGAAAGATTCTTCGCCCTCTTTTCGTTCCTTTTCCTTCCCTTTCGACCAAGTCCAGTCCTGCTCCTCCATTTCCTTTGGTGGTGGCACATTCAACACAGACAAACCTCCTCTGTATCCATGTCGACTCAAAGCTTCAAAGTCTAAATCTTTTTTCTTTTTCTTTTTCTTTGCAGGATCTACTGTATAATCAGCCAACAATCAAGATTCAAACCCTTGCATTCAATCTTAAATTCAGCACCATATTGCCCAAATTTCCAAGTGTATAATGTAACAGAATTGGCTAAAAATATTCTTTTGATCAATCAAGCAGAAATATATACTTGTGGAAAGATAAATATACAACATGGAATCAACCAAATTGAGCTTTTGTCATTTCCTGCGTTTCTGTTCATCGATAAATCATTCAGAGATATATAAATTTCGCGAAGCACTATTTCAGAAGTATATCAAGCTCAAATCGAAATTCAATTAAAACCCCTAAATTGTTAAAACCTAGCCTCAACGAGTCAGGGGAAAAAGAAAAGGAGTAATTTCAAGATATACACCTTGAGAAACTTTGAGCTTTGACGATTGCTTCGCCGATTTGGAGCCGCCATTATTGTCTTCGGAATCTGTATCGAGGGTTGAGGAATCGTCGGACGACGACGAATCATCGTCGTCCCCGTCGCTCCACTTTAGTCCCCTTTTCATCTCCGCGTTGATTATGCAGTTTTGCGCCTCCGAAAATTGAAGAATCTCCGGCGGAGAAGGGTTCCGTTCTCCGGGAAGAAAACAGCGTAAATCTGAAGCGCTTAGCCGTGACGACGTCGTTTTATGTTCACAATACTTGAGCAGTTGCCCGTTAAGCTTCAACTTGCAGCATAATTTTTTTGAAAAAAATGTTATAATTGCGAATAATTAGATAATTTTATATTAAAAGTATTATTTATTATTATTAATTTCAACAATCAATAATAATATTAATATATAATAGTTATAATACTGTATTTACAATTTCTGCAATAAATAATAATAATAATTCTAATTTATAATAGTTAAACACATATATTTATAATTAAAATAATAAAATATCCCACTATCTACTAATTAAATTTAGAGACAGAGCCACACTAAACCCTGGAGTCGGGGGCATTAGGCTAGGGTAATTTTATTGCTTACATTTGAAATTACTTCGGTAATTTTTACTATGACACTAAGTCCACCACCTTTTGAGCAACCAGATATCGATGAAGACCGTTGAGGTAAATCAATTGAGTATCCAAGTGTTCAAGATTCAGTTGAGATGAGTCAACTGAGTTGAAATCGACAAAGATGGCCTTGGGGCTTAGCCTATTCAATTGAGTTGAGAAGTTAGCTCGATTCAAAGGAGTTGTGTTGAAGTTGGTCAGCTGATTTGAACAATTGAGGTTCAATATAGAAGGTTCAGTGGTAATGTTAAATGAAATTGTCCAAAATTCAGCAGAGTTGTCTTTTTGGTTACATAAGGGTTTCTCAGTTGAATTATCTATCAACTGAGATGATTAGTCGTCTAAATGGAGGTTACATATAAGGAAATGACAAGGTGGTTAAATTAGTTGGTTAAACCTAACAAAATTAGGGTTTTTAACTACTTACAGATATAAACTTTAAGTGGGCATAACTTTCAAACGGTTGTGTCTTTTCTCACGTGATTTGTTGCAACAAGTAGCTGATGTGGCAAGTTAACCAACTGTGAAAACAACTGCTACTATCATGGAGGGAAAGACTCTGATAAATAGGCTTGAAGCTTGACATAATTGGGGTTACAATCATTCACAAGTGAGGTGAGAATATCTTGTTCATTCTCTTGCGTGTTTAATTTTCATAATAAAGTGATTTTGTGAGTGTGACTGAATATAGATCTGGTGAAATCGAACCATTTTAATTCTCGTGTGCTATTTATATTTCTTGGTAGTATTTTTTTGTTTGAGCGTTCATTGACATCTTAATTATCTTGGGAGATACTTGAGAGTTTGAGTATTCAAAGCCCTGCACAAATATTAAAACCAACAACTTTATACTTTAAAATGTACTAGTCATTAACTGAGATTATTATGATTATCTCACAGATTTAGATAAATAAAAGTATGGAAAGCAAGTAAATCAAATGTAGAGATAAATCCAAGACAAAAGTAAATCATTCTTCAAATAAAATAACTGATGAGACCATACTTGTACAGTAGTTACACTTCAATAGAACAAGTGCACAAAAGCATTGAAATATTTTGGACCCAACAAGAAATTATTCAAAGTCATTACATCGCATAGATATGCATACATTACACAATATTTTTTGATGAGTTGAATTTACACTGTCGTGAAACTAAGTTAATGCGTGATCGAGGTCCATCGAACATCCAGCTATCGTCGTCCAGGGACTTCACCTCTTTATCCAGTTTCGCCATCAACTCAGACTTCACAACTGTTGAACAAAAAAGCCTATATCAAACACCACAAAATTCTGTTCTGATGAATAATTTTCTGCTTTTCACTTCCATATTAGCTTATGCTTCAGTTTCAGAATTCAGAGGAAAATGATCTTACCATGTAATTTAAAGAGTATCTAGCATTCAGTTTCTACGCCTTGCGAGTTCAGAGCTCGTTTTAGAAGGATTTCATAGACCTTTCTAGTGTAGTTAGCTACTGTTTCATCCATTTTCCATGAGTATCATTCATCATATATATCCATGACATGACCTCAGCTGTATATATATACACACACTCGTCAACTATTTTCCTTCCTTTCTTGGAAAAAACACTCTTATGTTCCAATTTTATTGTGTCAATACTGGAAATAAGTGAAATGGCTTTAATTTAAATGCTCTGCCTAAGCCACAGCACCTTCTGTTACAAGATAAAGATGCAAAAACCAGCAATTTACCAAATTCTGAACAAGTTTTTCGTGATCACCACGTTCGTTCTTTCAAAAAGTCCATCATGGGTATCTAGTCTACTACTACTACTTATACGAACGAATAGATGCACACACATTAGGCCCAGTTTAGTAGAGTAGATTAGTCCAAGATAGATGGGTAATCCGTAATTGGGCTTGATGTCTAATTAAACCTAAAATAAAATTTACACCCATCACGCAAAAAACACACTCGATTATGTACATACTAAATGACCTAAAGACACAGCATTTGCAATTGAATATCTCAACATATTTAACCTTATATGATACTCCACATTTATGAATGAATTGAAACAAGTATGTATGTTGTATATGTGCATAACTGACTGACCTAGAAGGGTCTGATCCTTGCGATCTTGAATGGAGATTGCATTCACGTCAGCTACTGCCATTGCCAATTCATCCGATGACAAACTCCCGCTGCTCATACTTTATTTTCAATTCAACAAAGATCCCTATATCTATACAGTAAGAACATGATGAAAACAGTATATTAATGGAGAAACGCACGAGTATAAACATGAAACAATTAAATTATAATGATCCTGTTTTCAGTATTCACGCTAAATTCCTGTCTTCTAGTTTGGAAGCACTCTTGGATTTGGATCCCATTTTAGTGGGTGGGTTATTGCCCTAATTTTTTTTTGTTAGTAACGTAGTTGTTAGAGGCGAGAAATTACACCGAGAGCAACGGCGGCGGCAGTCGGAACGCAGCGGAGGCGGAGGGAAATCGAAATTCAGATGAAGGAAAGAAGGAAAAGTACCTGAGCAGCGGCGGCGGAGGGCGGAATACGGTGGATTGGAGAAGTAGGATTGTCTGAGTCTGTACACTCTTTTTTTTTTATGGCTTTGAAAATCAATTTGAAATCTTGGCGATGATGAACGGTTTATGAATTTAAAGTTTATTAAAGGACAAAAACTCATATAAAATATTTTTAATAGTTAATTAAGAAAAATTTGAACGCAGTAAAACTTAATTAAAATATATTTTTTTTGTTTTTTTAGTACATGACCAAAATTATATTAATGACCATAATATTGTCACAACATTTAATTTTTTGGACTAATTTTTCAGATTTTTTTTAGTAGTAATATTTTGATCTTGTAAAAACAATATATTGGTAAATCACTTACTTGCTATCTGTAAATTTATTGAATGACCTGAATCCAAACTTATACAAATTTTAAAAAATTATTTTAATTAAACATATTTTATGTATGAAAATTTTCACATAAGTGTGACTCTTACTAAAGATGATTTTGAGTGTTTTTAAAAAAATCTGGAGTAAAATCAGATCTTAAAATCGAGAACTCAATTTTTAAAATCAAAGTAAACATCACCTTAGTGTTATTTCGGCGGCGGGTGTATATTCGAAGACTCTAGTTGAAAAAATATGTTTACTTATTTTATTTGTCACTCCACTAAAAGTATTTACTCTCTTCATTTGTATATAAGTTTCTCATTTTGTTATTTTGGTCTCTTCGTCTACAAGTTTCTTATACAGTTTTTTATCAATATCTTCTAAATTTTTATCCTTATATTACTTCATTTTATATTTTGATTTTTCTATTTTCTCTCAATCACATCACTTACGCATGTTCCTTTCTTTTATTAAAATATAGATTTATTTTTATTTTTTATTATCATTTAATTACTTAAAATTGTCTCTCAATTTTACTTATAAAATGATTTTTCTTATAAAAGAACTCTTCAATATTTTTTAAAATATGTGCATCTTATGATGAACGGATAAATTCATCAAATCGTACAAATCACTTAAATTTTACACATAAATTGTTTTTTTTTTTGACGGGTTTTTTACACATAAATTGTTGACTATTTTACACATAAATTGTAGACTACTCCCTCCATTCCCTCCATACAGGAGAAAGCTCTCCATGAGTTTCGGATACAAAAGTTAAGTGATGTGATTGAGAGAATAATATAATTATATGTGAGAGGAAATAGTTACAAAAAAAAAAATGAAACTTTCATTGAGACAAACTAAAAAAAAAAGTTGAGTAACTTTTATTGAACAAACGAAAAAGAAAAGTTAAATAGCTTTTATTGGACTGACGAAAAAGGAAAATTGAATAGCTTTCACTAAAACAGAAGAATACTTTTTAAATTTAAATTTCACCTGATTATTAATGATTTATGTATAAAAATTAAAAGTTTATGGATTTGGGTGCAAGAAAAATAAAGTATAGTGGGTTTAGGGCAATTTGAGAGAGAATGTAAAACCCAACACCTAAATTGGTCTAACTGTCGTATTAAACCCACCCCCATATTATTGTCTTCACCGTATCCATATCGCCGCCGCCGCCTCCTCCTCCTCCTCCTCCACGCCTCTGCGTCGTCGACTCAGAACAGCGTGCAAGCCCAACTTCCAGATTTCCAATTTGGTACGTAGTAATTCAATTCCACACTTCTCATAACTTTGTTTTGCAAATGCTTCCTTCAATTTCAGAATATCTTTCTTAATCTTAATCACAAAACTGTTCCTTAATAGAAAATAGAAAAACGGGAAACAATACTGAAGCTATGATTTTTTTATTTTATTTTTTTGATTCTGTAAGCATAGGGTTCTCTTATTTAGTTTATTTTGGTGATGTGCAGAGTGTTAATTTCATTAGGTTCTCTTATTCAGTTCATTTGGAGATAGTCAACAGAATAATGGACATTATTAGTCTCTTCAATTTGTGAGATAGGCAAGCATTGGGTTCAATTTAGATTTATGGATATTGATTTCTTCCATTTGTGAGTTCTCTGGGAATATAATTATTGGCACTTATATTCGGATGCTTGTTTTGGGATTTTGAATTTTGAATTTCAAAATCTCGTGGATTTTAAAATACTAATGAATTGTAAGTTTTGTGTTTGTTTTGGGATTTAAGTAGAGACTGTAGAGTAGGGTTTAACTTTATGTTATAGGATTATACGTGTTTATATAGTATTTATAGGTATATATATAGGTTTTGTAGGTGTTTATAGTGTTGATTTTGTAGGGTTTATAGGTATTTGTAGGGTAGGGTTTTGAAATCTTGAACTAAATCTCAAACTAGAATATGAGTGGAATTTCAAAATCTCAAATCGAATTTCCCATCCCAAAACAAACATCCCCTAATAGTTTACTAATATCCATTCTATTGAAATTGTTTTTGCTTTTGCTTTGTATCATACATGACACATGGAGCTTTGCAGTTGAGTGAAGTGCATAGTGGGTGTTTCTTTAGTATTAGGCTTTCAGTATTATTTTTCTCTTAAATTATATTTTCTCCCATGTTCGAGAGGCGCCCCTCGCTGCTTCTAGAAGACCCTTTGTGCCTCTAACAACAACGAAGAACTAAAATGCTGTCAATGTTGGTCCAAAATGAAATTTACCTGCTAATTTTATGGCAACCTGAAAATCCAAATTTGTGTAGTCTATCCATTTCGTAGTTGAAAATATTGAACTTTTAGTTTTTACAAAGTTCTTGGCCACTAACAATCGTTGAGATGCCAAACTGACTTCAAATGATCCACTCTACACTTTTTCTCACAGATTTTTGTAGGAGAGACTAATTTGTGCTCTAGTTATGTAGATATATTCTGGCCGATGGTCCTTGTGTTTTTCTAATGGTTTGCTCATACTTCTATTTTTTTGTGCCACTCTAGCTGTCCATTATCTTTAAGTTGGATACAGAGTTGCAGTGAATTTCACCATGGATGCAAAGTTAAATGGAACGGAAGGCTCATTGGTTTTGATCAAGCAAGGTGCTGAAGCTGTAAGTTGAATTTTGTCTACTAAATTATCATTGGCATCTCTACGTTTCTCTGTTGGGTTAATAATGAGCGCTAACAAATTGCTTAAAGAGAACTTCTTATTAGCTGTTTTACAATCATCAGTTATAACTTGTCTACTAAAATTTTTCATCTGGCAATCATATATATTCTCTTACGCAGAGAGTGTTTGAGTCGGATTTTGTCGGTAGAAGATCTATTGTTAAGGAGCGATTTTCGAAAAAATATCGCCATCCATCATTGGACTCGAAGCTTACTCTCAAACGTCTGAATGCGGTTAGTCTTTTAGGGAAAATAGTTTTTTTTTATTCTTGTAAGTTACCCTTATTTTGATTTCACGAATCGAAAATAGTCTTGTAACTTCCAATTTTTCAATATTTTGGTCCGGTGACCGTCTGTAATAAGTGAAACATCATACTTTTCCACGTAAGTGTCAGCTAGATGTTTCACCTCCTACAGCTGGTCACTGAACCAAAATCTAAAAAATTGAAGTTATGGGACTATTTTCAATTCGTGAAAGTCGACAAGGCTAGAACCAAATTAGTGGTAACTTAAAAGGACTTAGAAACAACTTTCCCTAGTCTTATATACAGAAGTCCCTATGTAGCCCTCAAGTACTTTTCCACCTGCTTGACTTTCTCTAAATGCTGGAACAGGAAGCTAGATGCGCTACAAAAGCTAGAAAGCTTGGGGTTTCAGCTCCAGTGCTTTACGCTGTTGATCCTTTGCAGCATACTTTAACTTTTGAGTATGTTGAAGGACCTGCTGTGAAAGATGTATTGCTTGAATTTGGTTCGAATGGTATTGTTGAAGAACAATTAGATGATATTGCAACACAGATTGGTGATTCAATTGGCAAAATGCATGATGGTGGGCTGATCCATGGTGATTTGACTACATCAAACATGTTAATCCGGAATGGTACCGATAAGCTGGTATGTTATCAATATTTTTGTGTACCTTTGTTGTCAATCTATTTACTTTTAGGGCTAATTGCATAAAAAAATCATGTCATTTTTTTTTTCAATTACATCATATATTTTTAAAATTTGCAATTCGATCCACAGGCTTTTAAATTTTGCAATTATATCATATGACTATTTCCGTCAACTTATGCTGATGGCATGCAGAAATTTTTTGATTTTTTTTTGCAAATAAAGTCAAAAACTTTTGTTATTGTTTCAATTTGACCACGTGCACTGCCATGTCAGGATTCTCCAAAAAATAGTCATGTGGTAAAATTGCAACAATATTAAAGGTCGTGTAGTGAATTGCAAATTTTAAAACATATGTTGTCATTGAAAAAATGTGAAAAATGTCGTGATTTATTTTGCAATTAACCCCTACGTTTATGAACATTCTTTCTCGAGGAATAGTAGTTGATATTGTGTTTTCATTTTTCAAAGGTACTCATTGATTTTGGTCTAAGCTTCACTTCAACCCTTCCGGAAGATAAAGCTGTCGATCTCTACGTTCTTGAACGGGCATTGCTATCTATGCACTCCTCGTGCGGGAATGTGGTAAGTTTGTAACTTCAGGATGTCTACTAGATGAAGAATTTGCAAATATTAAGTTTCTCGAGTTATTTTTTGGGGGTATATTTGTCTTATATTGAACGACTATTATGGTTGTATTCGATTATCTTGTGTAGATGGAAAAAATCCTTGGTGCATACAGGAAGTCATCAAAGCAGTGGTGCTCAACCTTGAACAAACTAGCCCAAGGTACCTCTTCTTTAATACTTGGGATTTTAATGTATTGTTTCGTTTTCCAAAAATCAAATTACTGGCAGCTTATCCTTTATTCTCATTTGTCGTGTTTTTCGTGTGATGGTGAATTTTAGTGCGCCAAAGAGGGAGAAAGCGCACGATGGTTGGGTGAGCTCTTCAATCATCTACCATGGTTTGATTTTCTGTATACAGAAGTGTGGAACACCCCACCATAGGTGAAGAGATTGGAGAAGCAATATTGATAGTTAATTGTTGTACCTTTCCATTTCATTAGAGATGTTTAAAATTAAAGGCACAGGCAAAGAGGCCTATTGTGTTATTTTGTGTTTATTAGTAGTTATTTCTTATTCAAGTTGTGTGAGATTTTGATGTTTTAATAGTCGACTTGATATTTCAACTGAACTAGATTGAATCGCAAATAGTGTTTTTTTTTTCCCCAGTAATTTGTAAGTACACAATCAAGTGTGTTTTTAGTATAAATTTTATTTTAAACTTGATTAAACATCTATCTTGAGCTTCATTGTCCATTTATCTCAGGCTAATCAACTATATTTTCAATTACCACAAATAAAAAAAAATTATACTTATATTTTCGATATTTTATTGGCATTCGTTTCGGTTTGAACTCTAAATCTACCAATATCGAAATATATATTTTTTATATTTTAGTAATATCTTGAAAAAAAATATTGTACCATTCAATATTAATATGGAGTATAAAAAATTAAAAAAATTGGTCAAAAAGTATATTAGAAACTCATTTTCTCAATACCTAGAATAATTACTTTAAGTTGGTTCGCTATTAATTGTATACCTTTCAAATAATATTTTGTAAAATTCATGGAAATTTAAAATATTTAAAATTCAAATATGAATTTTATTTGTAATTGCACACGCTCACATTCAAATCTTTTTACGTGACAAAAAGATCAATTTTTAAAATTTATTTAACGGCACCGCCGCAGAAACACTTCCGGCGGCGGCGCTGCCCATGATTTTCTGAGCTGCAACGAATCAGGGAACCAAAATCCAGTTTTCCCGGTTAATTTCAATAATGAATTCTCTCCACAACACTCATGTCAAACTTCTTGCTTTCGATTTCCTTACTCTTAGCCCTAATCCAAATCCAGTGGGCCAATCATCTTTCTCCCGCAAAGGCGTGCCCCTCTCACGCGCCGAGTCAGTGGGAGTTATCGTGACTCGGGAACTCAAACCCGGAAGATTCCTCAAATTCACCATCGACGATGGCACTGGTTGCATCCCCTGTGTCCTCTGGCTCAACCAGCAAACTTCTTCTTACTTCTCGAAGAAGAGCCCATCAACTGTTCGATTAATTGCTCAAGTGGCGGAAAGGTCTGCTTCTCAAATCCAATTGGGTGCTGTGGCTAGGGTACGCGGCAGGATCACTGGTTACAGAGGCACGATGCAGATAACGGTTTCTGATGCTGTTATGGAGAAGGACCCTAATGCACAGGTTTTGCATTGGTTGGATTGTGTTAATTTGGCCAGGAAATGTTATGATAAATTTTCTAAGATTGGTGTTTGATTATTTGTTGTGAGTAATGCCTTTTGAAATGGTTCAACAAGTTAATTGCATTGTGTTTGTTTGGTAGAGCCTGAGTTCTTTTACTTGATTACATAAGTAGATGAAATTGTTTAGAGTTATTCGGGGATCAGCGTCGTGCTGTAGTTCTTGCTTACGACGCCTTCGTAGTGTCGAAACTTAAGGTATGCTAATGTTAGATTCTGCAAGAAACTTAAGGTTTGCAAATAAGCTGCCAACTGATCTAATGTTTGAGGCTTGAAGATCTTTATCAACTCAGGAATGACTCTAATAATGTTTGGTAAATGAGATAATGGATATTGTGGAGTAGTAGGTCCCTTCGGGGACATCCGATAAAATTGGAACGATACAGAGAAGATTAGCATGCCCCTGCGCAAGGATGACACGCATAAATCGAGAAATGGGATATTGTGGAGTAGTAGGTTGAATGCAATAACTCTAATCGTTTGTTTGTTTGTCTTGTTGTAGTTGTAGGAATAGGGTCTAAGAAATTTTGATGTTTCATCAGGCCTGGAAACTAGTTGGATAAAGCCAAACATAGGATATGTTGTTTAATTGCTTGCTGCATATAGCAATCACTATTTTCATACAACTCCATTTGTCTTTAATGCTTAATCTTGTACTAGTTTGTAACTCTTGAGGTTGTCTCTTTGTTAAATGATTGACAGGGCATTGACATATTTCAGATCTTTTTGCCTTTTTGTGCTACCTATTAATTAGCATTACAATTCAAGAAGTAGGTGATGAATCAATAATTTTCCTGCCAATTGCTCCCTTTATTTCATTTCTCATTGAATTACGTCGCCTTGTTATCGTCGTGTTTCGTCTTCACTGCGTAACGTTTAGTTCCTGTTGAGACTGTATGTTATTGTGATTCTTTCAAATGTTGAAGAAGCAACTCAACCTAAGGTAATGAAAAAGTTATTTTTTGTTTGCTCACTGTTTTCCTAAATTCTGCCTTTATACTGTTTCTATGTTCTCCTCTTGATGTTCTTCTTAGATTAATTCCCAAATTTCTTCATATTGCATGCCATTGTGTGGATTTTGATTAAATGTAGTATTGAAATTGTTACACTGATAGGAATATTTAATGTGTGTATTTTAGTATTTTATACATGAGTAACATGATGAATTTCGGGGGTGTTTGCAAATTCAACTAACAGCCTTCAGAATCACTTTTTATTCAAAAGTTGTGAGGGGGGACTTTGAAAATAAGTGATTCTAAGAGCGTTGTGTTTGAAAACACACCATCAGTGTCATTGATTCAGAATAGCTTATATTCTATGTTAATAGGGCTGAAAATCAAACCAAACTATTCGAGCTTGTTCGGTAAAAGCCCTGTTTGACATAGATATCAAATAAACCTGAACATAGATTTAAGTTCGATACAGTGTGAAGCTTGGCTCAAGCTCGATAAGTAAAAAAGGATAAATTCAGTGTAAAAATGTCAAACTACTCGAGCTCGAGTTCGACTAGACTCATTTAGAGCCCTATATGTTAGCCTAGTCAAGTTTTTTAGTACCCCCTACTACTAGTAATTAGGAGACCACTGTTGCATGACATTTTTGCTACCACACTTGATGTAGGGTGGGGTATGGATCAAATAAATGTGGATAAGACATATTTAGGTCTCTACACTTGCCATCTTTTCGAATTGAATTCTTGTATTTTCATTTCAAAATGTTAGATCCATTTATTTTCAATTTGTAACTATTTGGTTCCTTTTCTTTTCTTTTTTCACTTATAATTCGAAAAATGTTATGTAGGGAATTTCATGTGTTCAAACAAGGATTTAGATCTTTTCCATTAATTTGGTAAATTTCGGAGAAAGATAGGCACGTTAAGTAGGGTTATATTTTTGTATTTCACTTATTATTTTATCATGTGTTTGTTTCTTTTTTAAATTTACGAGAAAAACGAGCTAAACAATGCACAATTATTTGGTTCTTGTTTTATTTTAAATGAACATTAAGTGTGAGTCAATCAAAATCACGTAGGGGCCCAATCAAACGTGCATGAATTTCATATTTACAAATGAAAGTACGATAACTTCATTAAAAAGATTTGAGGATATACTCCTACATTATCATTAAATAAGGGCTAACAAGAAATGTTGGGCACATTTTATATGTTCAAAATGTTGATAGGTTTGTGTGGAGGTGGATTATTTTTTTAGACGGATGACCTAAATTTTAGGTTAAAAAAGGTAAAAATTTGTATAAACTTGGTACATTTAGGTTAAAAAAGGTAAAAATTTGTATAAACTTGGTACATGGAAGTTTTATGGTGAATTCAAAACCCCAACTTATTTATTTTAAGAATAAACTAATTAATACAATATTTATTAAAGTTTGAGTTCGAAGAAATAAGTATAATGAATTTTAATCTATGTTGCAAAAGACAGCGCCTAGACTCAACTAGGTGCTAGTCCCCACTCCCATTCTACCGTCGATCTATTGATTTTCAACTAGGTCATTTTCTTTTTAATTAGACTTTTCAGAGTCGAAGGCCAGTTCGAGCGATCGAGCACACATTTTCAAGTGAAATCGACACTCCAAGCAAAATACGTGGGTTTGTCATGATGTATAACATTTTATTTTATTTTGTAAAATTCTATTGTCTAAGGGGTGAAAACTGTCTTTTTTTTTTTTCGACATCATTTTTGCTAGTTTTAATTTCTTTAAGGATCCATTTGCATTTTTTTGCGTTTGTTTATTAGGATTTCGTATTTATTGCTTGAGAATTATAAGATAAAATATATTTTTTTTTAAATCTAAGTGGCCGACTAGTCAATGCCATGCCTGACTACCGATTTCCGACCTCAACAACCTTGATTTTAACGAAGGTTGGAGTAGTACTTACTTCACACAAAAATCTCTTAAAAAAATTATATTAACTACTCCCTGTTTTTGGTAGGTAAGAAAAGTATGTCAAACTTGGCTCGTAGTTGTTGCACCTGTTATTATTGTTGTCAATTTTAATTTTTAATTGATGATGACTTGATCAAATCAACAAGAATTTTATTTCTGGTGGCAGCAAAATGTGCACGAGCCATTTGTACCTCATTCATTTTTATTGCTATTATAAAATAAATACTTAGGCAAAAAAGAAAGAAGATGTAAAGGTGTAAACATATTGAATACTAGTATAAATAGCCTGCGATTTAATTCTTTAAATTAGTTTAGTTGTAGTCTAATCGAGCTGTATATGATGAAATTAATAGGAGATTAGAACGATCAACCTCGTATTCGTAATGTAGCGAAAGATATCTTGAACCAGGTTGAATTTCACACACAATGATTCTTGTAGTCAGAACACAATCACATAAATTGCACAATTTAAGTGCTCTTCTGAGTATTAGTGTGTATGATGTGTATTGTACAAAATACAGAAATCACTATTTCTGCATTCTGTCTTTTTGTTCGTCGTGAGAGCGTTAGGAAGAGAACAAAATCTATCATCCTCAGATTTTTTGAAAATCCCGTTAGATTTTCTTATATAGAAAGTTATCTAACTTTCCTTCATATTATCCACTTCATATGTGAATAAATATATATTTCAATAAATATAATTTATTAAATAAAAATTATGAGATGAATTGTGTATGGAGTAATTAAAAAAATTGATTTGATTTATATTTAGAAGTGGAAAAGGTGATTGGTACGGGAGGAAGGAAAAAAAATGAAGGAAAAAGACAGGTTGTGAGGATTTTATGATGTAAGAAAAAAAAAAAAAAAAGGAAAGGGAAAGACAGTGACAAGATTTGAAGTCAATGAAACTGATTTGAATTTAATCCATTTTACAAGTGAAAATATATTTCTACCTAAGTTTTACACCCCTTGGGTAAAAAGTTTCACATCACTATTTAACATTTTTGTAGTATTTCTTCTTCTATATATATATTAAATTTAATAAAATTACATTTTAGGCAAACCATGTTACACGGTACCTTCTTTATAGTGAAATAAATTGCTTGTATTTTTTTGGAGTAAAAAATAGTGAAAGGATATGAAGAATTCATGAGATAATCTCCAGCTGATTGAGGTTTAGTTTGGATTTTGTGTGAAACGATATCATATTGTATATAGTTGTCGATGCAGTTGATCGCTATCGTCTCAGATGCCTTACAGTTTATTTTTTGATATTATTTGTTATTGAAATGTGTTTTGTCGTTTCATATAAGAAGCGATGGGATGATGTTTTTTTATCCGTACGTCATGATATTATGTGGCCTTTAGGGATACACGATTCAATTTCTTGTTATGATTTTCGGTCAGTTTAAGATTAGCTTGTTATTTCGAGTCGATCTCATTTTGATTTGGTCTGAAGGGATGTACTATTTTCCTTCGCCTCGCATGCAAGGTTTTAATGACACTCGACCTCTGGTTCGACTTGTGAACTTATATCTTTAATTTTTTTTCCTTTTTTATAGTACAACTTAATTTATTAGCTTAAATTAGTAATTCGTATAATTCTTATTTGAAATAATTATGTCACATAAAAAAGTCTAAACTTGTAGATTTCGTCTAATCAAAAATTTTAAATTTGTAGATTTTCTCTCATTTAAAAGTTCGAACTTGTATAAAAGTGGAGAATTAATTCATTTATATTAATTTCCTAATACTTATTAATTTATATTTTAATTGAGGTTTATTAATTCCAAATGATTTTATTTATATTTCAAATAAATCCCAAATCATTTCAAACTCAAATTTCTGAATTTGAATTTCAATTTGAGTTTATTATGTATAAATATAATTGAGAGTGAGACAGGTTTACATTTTCGAGATTCGTAATAGCCTGAAATAATATTACCATGCACTTAAGTTTCCTATAACTTATTGAAGTTGAATAGATTAATATAGAAAATGGTGCTACGAATATATATATATATATATGCTTTAATTAATTTAACTTATTCCTTCCAAGTTTTAAACGTTAGTTAATTAACCTCTTTTACTTGTTCCTCCCAAGAAAAGTAAAAAAACTAAAAATAAAGCAAGTTGTAAATTGATAAATTATCCATTTGGGTGATGTAATTTCCTCTTAGAAATAAAGCAATTTGGTAGAATATAATATCTACATTTGTAGCCATTAGCCATATGCATGCATAGGTAAATATTTTAATCTAACTACTAATACTATTCTTATCTTATAATGACAGCTGGTAATTAACCCAAAATCTTCATATTCACGAGTCTTCAACATATTCCACCCTTTTATAACTCTATTTTACACTTTGCTTCTGCTCAATTTCATCTAAAAGTCTAAATGCAGTACATTTATCTGATACTTTAATATTATAAAATAATTTCATTTCATCTAAAAGTTCTGAACTTACAAGTGAGATGAAGAATAAATTCATTTATATTAATTTCAATCATTCATAAATGAATTAAGAAGAATAAGCTAGTATTATTGTAATAATAAGTTTATCCTTATTTAATGAATAACCTTCCTCCCATGATTTTAGCTTTTCATTAAAAAGAAAAAATATACTGTATACATTTAATTAATTAATGAGAATTGATTGATTAACAAATGTAAGTTAGAAATTATGAGTATTTTAAAGTAAAAAAGAAAATAAAATTAGAAGAAATTGTAAAAAATGCTAAAACATACTCCCTCCGTTTTTTATTAAGTGTCACTTTGACTTTTTAATTAATTTTAAAATAAGTGTCATTCTAGAGTTTTTTTCTTTAATTTAGACTATTTTACCCTTATTCATTTACCATAAATATTTTTCATAATTAAATTCCACAAAAAATGTTTATACCAAAATTAATTTGATTTATTAATACTAGCTACATTCTTGACCACATTCTTTATCAAACAAAATTTCTATATTAAAATTAGTATAATTAATGAAGGGTAATATAGACCATAATTTATAATCTTAATTTGTTGAAAAAAGCCAAAACGACACTTATTCAAAAATGGAGGGAGTATCATATTGTTAAAAACGTCATTCATATATAAATGAAGTATCACTTACGCCTCCTAATAAATGTCTTAAATTTTATTCATAATTATTAGTATTCGTCTAATATCCTTATGTGTAAGCTCCTAACTCAGTTACAGTATTTCTTTACTTTTTTTATGAATAATTAAATAAGTAAATTAAATATATTTATTTTCTTGAAATATCTATATGTGTAAATAATTTTTCATTTCTTTTTTCAATTAAAAATTATAGTCTCTTTTCTTAATAATTAAATATTTGATTAATAACCTTTACTCTATATTTGAAATCCATATTTTTCTTCGCAAATTGCACAACGTGTCATAAATATCAATATTAATAATATATATTTTTCATATATTAATTTTTAACAATTGATTTTAGCTAATATCAAATAAAAAATTAAATTATTAACGGAAGATAAATAAACTTATTACATTTATTGTTAATCATTATAATTATATATGGAATTTTGAGTGAATAGTAAATAATATTACTAAATCAATTAAATAACTTATATATACATAAATATATATAAATAAAATTTCAAAAAACATGAATGGGAAGTTTATAATTAAGCTTGTACTACTCTACTAATTATTGGGACTTGGTAGCTAATCTCTCCAATCATATTGTACTCCTATAATTTAAAATTATGATAGCCATGATCATCATAATTCAATTGATTAATAATTCTTCTATGAGAATATTAATAAAATTAAAATGAATAGGGAGGAATTGTGGTAATTAATGATGAATTGATACTCGAGTTCAATTGGTTGCTAGTCTATATAATTAAAATTTAATTTTAATGATTTGAATCAAATGTTAAGTTCAATATTAAATTAAATAAATTGAACATTAAAATTCAAATGTATCTATAAATTTAATTGTATGAAATTTTTTGTCGATGATCAAAGTAATTTCATTATATGGGTAGGGATTATAAAATTTAAAGAAACTTGATTAACTACCCTAATATATTGAAAATAGATGTTAAATGAGATTTAAATGAAAAATAAAATTACTTAAAACGTAAAATAACATTCAATTTTGTGCGTACCAAATAATTAAAAGATACAATAATTCAGAGAAGAAAATGGAGCACTTTAATTAAGAGGGACAAATTGAATACTTACACGAGTCCTGACTAGCTATTATTGCTAACTGATTCCAAAATTTTAATACTATTTTTCAGCTTAAAAATCTTTTATTTAATGAAGAATATATTTTCCCCCACCCCTTTAATTGGGGGAGAAAAATTAATTTCCAAAGATTTTTTGGATTTGAGTCAAAACTTTCAAATTAGTTTCTAAATTTTCAATCTTTTTCATGCCATCAACAATTAATGTTGATAAATATCTTCAATTAAAAAAATGAATATATATGCTGTTGTCAAACTTCGTAAAAAATAAAAATGGATTCTAAAAAAAATTAAGTAAATGGAAAGAATTAAAATTAGGTCCTAATTTTTCAACCCTTTTACACTAGCCAAGACCGTTATACTCACATATACATATATATATTAATTTGTTTCAACATTTCTTGTTATCTACAATATGAAACGTTTTTTTTTATATATATATTAAGGTTATTTTATAACAAGTTGTTTTTCTTTTTCTTAATTTGAGATCGTGTAAGAAAGAAAATAGATTCGAAAGTATGTGTGAAAATATGATTATTGCGTGTATTGTTAAATTTTACACAAAACATATAATTACATCCTTAACGTATAAATATACAAATTATATAGACATTAGATATCAATGTTAAATAGGCACATGCACACAAATGACTAGCTGAAACTTTAAAAGAATTTTGGTAGATATGTTGAGATATTTATGGATTATGGTGGAACCTAAATATTTTAACTGATTCAGATTAAATTACATATAATGTGTATTTTTCGATCATTTGAAATCAGTTTGGTATATTTATGATCGAAACTGAACATTTTAATTCAGATTAAATTACATATAATGTGTATTTTTCGATCATTTGATATACACACATTTTAATTAGTGTGTGTTTGAATGTTAAGTACAAAATTTATTTTAGACCTAATTGTGCATATATCTTAAATCTGAGTACTCATTTATATTTGGTTAACCTATTCTACCAAACTATACGTCTTTAATATAAATTTTGGCAAATAAAGGATGTATATTAAAAAAAAAAAAGGAAAAAAAATTAGAGACATAAGTTCATAAGTCAAATCAGAGGGCGTCATTAAAATCTTGTTCAAAAAAATCCTTCTTAGGACAAAGGTCAAAGAAAAAAGGTATGCTCATCTAAATCAACCAACCAATACGATAAAAATTCGCAAAAACTAATCAAACACAAATGTGGTGTTTGGTTAGGGATTGTGGTGGATTGAATTAAGATTGAGATTGAAAAGAGTGGATTGAAGTAATCTATGAATAATAATTATGTTTAAATTGTGTGTGTTTGGATAGAGATTGAGAAGTTTGGTGGATGTAGTTTTTTGTCAAATCAAAAGTAATGTTGTACAGTTATATTTTATTAGTGGGTACAAAAATAATAGAAGAAATAACTAGCGTGCGAAAGAAAAGTAAATAATGAGATTTAAAAAAAATAGTGATATGATTATATAAAAATATATGTGTAGATGTATTATACGGGTGAATTAGTATTTGAATTTATATTTTAATTATGAGAGATTAAAAGAGATTGGATTGAGAATAACTCATTCAAATTTAAATTGACTAATCTCAAATCAAACACGATTAAAATGACTGAAACAGTAAAAAGGCTGATTCAATTTAGAGGTAGGTCCATATAGATTAGCATAATATAGGAATAGTTAAATTAAATAAGGTGGATTACATTTTAATTTGTATTTGAATTAAGAGAGATAAAAAGAAATTGAATTGAGAATGACCAATACAAGTATAAATTGGTTAATCTCAAACCAAACACGGTCAAAATAACTGAAACGGAAAAAAGGACCTACGAAATGATTCAATTTATAGGTAGGTCCATATTATATTAGCATAATCTATGAATAATTAAATAAAATAAGTTGGATTACATTTGAAAATGTGAAAACGATGATTAGGGGTTGGGACCAAAACACAGTCTCCCACATGTAGCATGTGCATTAATTAAGGTTGGTCAATTAATCCAAGAAAATACTTTAATTTTGGTGTTAATTAATAATATTAATATGTTAATTTATTCACTTAACTATGAGTTTTGCCCAAAACCCAATGTGGCTACATATATAGCTCTAAGGTCGACCAAATTAGGGCTACCCTAGACAAGATTCTACTATAGGTACCTTTTTTTTAAGATTAATTTATAATTTGGTTATGATGAAATCATTTAAAAGTTTCTTTCTTTTTTTTGATAAATCACTAAAAGTTTTTTATTCTAAGAAGTGTTTGAAAATGATCGATATACCGTGTTACAGCCTTACAAGTTATTAACGAATCATTTATTGTTATTTATTTTCTTTTCAAATACTCGGTTTATTCCAATTGTTTTTTCATATAAATTAAGGAACACTAATAATTATTTAAATAAAATACAAGTTATTAACGAATCATTTATTGTCATTTATTTTATTTTCAGATACTCGGTTTGTTTCAAATATTTTTTTTTTACGTAAATTAAGGAACGCTAATAATTACTTAAATAAAATGATCGATATGCCCCGTTAACGGTTATTAATGAATCATTTATTGTGATTTATTGTACTTATAAGTTATTAATTTACCTTCTCACTTGTTGGTAAAATTGAACGAAAAAATTAATATCTCTCGGAAAGTCAATATTTATACAGTGTTACACGTTATTAATGAATCATTTAACGTCATTTATCTTACCTACAGGTTGTTAATATATTCTCTTACTCGATATTAATTCATGCACAAAATCGGGAAAACATATTTCATATCATTTAAAATAGATAAAATTTTATACTCCGCAATTGAGTGCATGATGTACAATTGAATTTTAAATGATTTGGATAGATTTTCAATTGTTCAATTGAATTTTTTATCTTATCTGTTCGAAAAAATTAAAATTGTGACTCAATTGCACCGATTATAATTTATTTACTTGAGTGTATCCATTGGCTATTGCTCATTCCACCCTCTGTGAAAGCCAGTTCACCCATACCAGACAACTAATATTGTCTGAGCATGTACATACAAGATTTAAGACAATGAAATTCTTAATTTTATATTATTAAAAAGAAAGAAAAAAACATTTTTGCACTTTAAGCAAAACAGAGGGGGTATAAGTGCAAATACCACTTTCTTGAATGAATGATTCCCCAAACACAAAAAGTTGCATTAGCCCATGAACAAACTCATAGTTTTATATAGCTTTATAGTCCCAAACACAAATCTCAAACTATGACCCTATTTGCCTTTGAATTCCAAGACACAAGTCTAGTTTGACCCAAAAGAAGCTCAATATTTCTCTACAAACAAACATAGTGTTGTTGCATTTAGATACAAACAAAGGGATACATGTAAAAATCCATTCTTGAAATTTTATAAACCCAAAAATCAACATTGGAGAAGTGCCCCTCCCTCCCATCCCATGCACAAACAACAAAACCCAATAAAGCTATTTCAATATTACTCAAAACCCAATATTTTTATTTTTTTTTGGTTACAAAAATTCCCTAAAACATTCCAATTTTCTGGAAAAATGCTTCCTTTAGGCCCCCCTCTCCCTCCCTCTATATATATTTGACTTTGTTTTCTAGTAAAAGTAAGAAAATAAAAAATCTCTCCAAATAGGCCCTTTTGCTTGTTGGTTTTCTTGATTTGTTGCATATTTGGGTTGCGGGCAGCTTTGAAGAGGAGCGGGCAGGTGGTGGGGGGTCCTGTACATGGCCATGCTGCTGCCCTTAACTTGGGTCAGGCCCCCTTGTTTTTGACCCTCACTGTGAGTGTTTTTCTTTTTCTTCCATTTTCTGCACTTTATTCTCTTCAAAAATCGATACTTTGCTCCGTACTCACAACGAGGTTTTTGAGAAGCCATTAAAAAATAAAGCCCATATCTCTTTTTGTGTTCTGCATTCCCCTCTTGAAATTTAACTACTCAGATTCTCATAAATCAAACTGCCCCCTTTCTTGATTTTGTAAACTGGGATTCTTGAATTTTTTACATTTTTTCCATATCATTCATTCAATCAATCTCAACATGCCAAGAAGAAACTGGGGTTTTGTTTCTGCTATGTGTTGTTTGCTCTTCATCACTTAAGAAAAAAATGGGGTTTTGTTATTTTTGCAGAATCAGTTGTTAATCTTGGAAGAAAAAAGTGTTCTTTGTGTGAATTTTAGAGATTGTGCATTTATGAAGTGGTGAAACAATGAGAGATGGACAGTTCAAGAAAAGCAAGGTTTGTGAGTAATTTGAAGAAATAAAACAGTGCATTGATGAGCTTTTATTGCATTCATTGTTTCAAAGTTTTTCTGATTTTGGTGGGTTTCTTGATTAAGTTTCCATGGTCCAACACACTAGTCAAGAAATGGTTCAACATCAAAAGCAAAACTGAGGATTTTCATGCTGATGACATCATTTCTGGAGGTAATTTTCATCTTCAATCTAATTTGTTTTATTCTGCACAAAATCCCCCCATTTTCAGATTCAAACCAGGTTTCCCCATTAATTTGCCTAAATCACAGTTTTTTTATCAGTTTTTCAGATATGGTTAATCTACAGGCTGCTGATTTAATTGTTGTTAAATCCTTAGGAAATTACTTCTTTTTATGCAAATGTGGGCCATAATGGCACAACAGTTGATGGCTCAGAGCTTTAAAAACTTTAAGTAATTGGCTTTTCAGGTGTTGATGAAGAATGGAGGAACAATTTCTCAGAGAGAGAAGCGTGCACCATTAAGAAAAGCAAAGCAGGTTCATCCTCACACTGCTGGTTATCCTTTTGGACCACAATGCATTCATTACTATCCATTATTCACAATTTTATACTATTTCTTTTGAATTATTGTTATGTTTTTCAATGCTTAATGTACTAGTTCAATTGGCAGATAAACCGACTCGACGAGCTGCTGATCGTCTCCGACGAAGTAAGATCGATCTTGATGCCTCCCAAATCACAGATGTGAATAACTACAGGTACATATCTATCTATCTATCTTCATTTTCAGTGAAATCTAAAGTTATGATCATAAAAAATGGAAGCCTTTTACATACAAATCCTTTATATTTTAACAGAATCTTTGTAGCAACATGGAATGTGGCTGGAAAATCTCCACCTAGTTACTTAAATCTTGAAGAATGGTTACACACCTCACCTCCTGCTGATGTTTATGTTCTAGGGTGAGTCAATTAGTCGAAAGTCGTATTTTCACACACTTTTTACACCTTAATTAATGATTTTACTCTTCTTTAGGTTTCAAGAAATTGTTCCTCTTAATGCTGGCAATGTTTTGGGCACAGAAGACAATGGCCCTGCAAGAAAATGGCTTGCACTTATTCGAAAAACTTTAAACAGTATACCCGGAAATAGTACTAGTTGTCGAACTCCTTCTCCAGTTCCTGATCCAATTATTGAATTAGACGACGATTTTGAAGGTTCAAATAGAGATAGGACTACTTCTTCCTCGTTTTTCCACCGTCGTTCTTTTCAGACATTAAGCCGTAGCATGAGAATGGCAGAAAATGACATTTCTAACCCTCAGCCTAGACTTGATCGTCGTTTCAGTGTGTGTGATCGGGTGATGTATGGGCATAGACCTAGTGATTATTATGATCCCAATGTGAGGTGGGACCCTCCGTCTGATGACGAAAACGAACCGAGTGATACACATTACGAGGATAGAGACAGGGTTCCCGAGCAGTCGAGGTATTGCCTCGTTGCAAGTAAGCAGATGGTCGGGATTTTTCTAACCATATGGATAAAAAGGGATCTCAGAGATGCTGTAAGAAATCTGAAGGTATCTTGTGTAGGAAGAGGATTGATGGGCTATCTTGGAAACAAGGTATGATTCTGCTTTTTAAAAAAAAAAAGTGATTCTAGCTCACTTTAGTATTTAGCCGAATCCCACATTCTTATCGTGTCAACTTTTTCAGGGGTCGATTTCAATTAGCATGTCGTTGCACCAAACGAGCTTTTGCTTCATTTGTAGTCATTTAACGTCTGGAGAGAAGGACGGGGATGAACTACGAAGGAACTCCGATGTGATGGAAATCTTGAGGAAAACGAGGTTTCCACGAGTTAATGGCATGGGAGACGAGAACTCTCCTCAAACAATTCTTGAGCATGAGTAAGTTGTTGTTCATATACTTTTCTTGATCTCCAGTGTATTCGTTAAAATTTTAATAATCTTGTTTGTGTGTTTCCAGCCGAATCATATGGCTTGGAGACTTGAATTACAGGATTGCCCTCACTTACCGATGTGCAAAGGCTCTCGTGGAAATGCGAAACTGGAGAGCCTTGTTAGAAAATGATCAGGTAAGCAATCAAAATTTGATCTTGCATTTCCGTTGTCCTAACAAATACATTGATCGATCTCACCGTTGATTTACTTCCTAAAACAGCTTCGTATAGAGCAGAGAAACGGGAGGGTCTTCTCTGGATGGGATGAAGGGAGGATATATTTCCCTCCTACGTACAAGTACTCGAATAATTCAGACAGATATGCTGGGGAAGATATGCACCCCAAAGAGAAACGAAGAACGCCAGCATGGTATATATATATATACTATTACTTGTTACTAAAAACTACACTCTAATTGTGATATAGTCGATTTTTTAAGAGGGACGACTTACGTTGGTTGTGCTTATGATGAAGGTGTGATCGTATATTATGGCATGGGCGTGGCATCCAACAACTATCATATGTACGAGGAGAGTCTAGGTTTTCAGATCATAGGCCAGTTTACAGTATATTTCTAGCAGAAGTTGAGTCTATCAATCGTAATCGAATCAAGAAAAGCACGACTTATTCCAGCGCAAGAGTTGAGGTTGAAGAGCTCTTGCCATATGCAGCTCATGCTTATTCTCACCCTAGTTTCTTCTAAGACGACTCTCGTTTAACTTCTCATCTGGATCAGATAAAACTAGAGATATGGACAGAATTGATACTCACATTGACAAACATATGGTAATTTGATATATTCTCTGTTTTTGTCTTCTTTTTACTCTATTATTATTCACAAACTCATTTCTGATAATCAATCACACTCTCGATTTATCTGCAGGTTCGAAATGCTAACTCACTCACTTACACCGAAGTTCCTTCGTCAGTTTAGTATGTGAATAAACGAGAAACAAGAAACGAGTTAAGGGATTTCAGTGCAAGTGTGGTAAAACCATCAAACTACAATTGTCTTAACTTCTAGTGCAAATACTCGATTCTTCTAGGAAAGATTGTACGTATTAGATATTTTTTGGCTTGATGGTGACTCGATTTTATCGATGATTCCTTTTCACAGTTGAAGAGAGGAGATTAAAGCTGCATGTGTATATGAATAATGCAATGAAATACTACATTTTTCTTGAAACATTTTTTTTTTTTTTTATGAATGAATGGTGTTGTTAAGTCTAGGTTTGTTGTTGAGTATAGGGTAAGGTTTTGTTTCATAGACAGACAGACAGAGAGAATCATTGTCCCAATAGAAGTTGTAATCACTTTAACTTTGTATGTGTGTTGTAATGATACTACTATTTTTAGCAAGTCACAACCCCAAAAGCAAGGAAATCCAGAAAAGTGTTGTCTTATCCCTTGTTTTTATACACTATGAGTCTATGAAGCTTGCATGATTTTCATCCCATTCTTATCCATTTTAAAATGTGTTAAACATAACTTTATAAAATTTTGATGTTAAAACATTATGGATTGTTAACATGTGTTGTTTAAAAAATAATCATCGGTCCATAATAATGGGAGCAACACACACATGTTAATGATCTATTAAGATAGAATACAAAGAGTGAAACAGATGAAACACACATGTTAATGATCTATTAAGATAGAATACAAAGAGTGAAACAGATGAATCGAATTTAGGATCAATAGGGTTCAACATAGATTTTAGATTTGTGAATGATTCATATAAGTTGTCAATAAGGTTCACTAACTTTTCACTATTGTTGTTGCCATTTTTCAACGAATTAAAGGGTAAATGTTGAGTGGAATTCCTTCAATTTGGTACCTCAATTGTTTATTTATTATATTATAACTTCACAAATTTAAGTTGGAATGATTCATTCACGTCAATTTGCGACCATCTTCTTCCCAGCTAAATTTAGTCATTTTTCGGTGAATCGAGGTTCAAGTCATATATCAAATTGTTCGTCTATCCAAGCCTGTCATTTTGATATACGGCTCGTTCGTCGATTCGCCTAAAACGATAGAAACGGCCAAAAATTTACCTCGATTTGTGAACGAATTTGAGCAGATGTGATATATTGCTTTCTCGACCAATTTCAGGACATTTTTTGATGAATTTAAGGACAAATCATATATCAAAATGATGATCCTCGTAATCAGAATACGATCACATGAATTAATTCACAAACCGCTTCTTGTATCCACAGTCTAAATGTCATCTGATTGTATTTATGTGACATGATGCATATTGTACAAAATACAGAAATCTATTTTCTGCATTTTGTCTTTTTGTTTGTTATGAGAGCATTAGGGAGATGACATAATCTTTCATCCTCTAAAGTATGAAAAAATCCAGTTGAATTTTTCTATATTAGAAGTTATCAAACTTCTATCCACTTCATAGATAAATAAATATATATTTTAATAAATAATAATCATTAGTATTTATTTACAATACTGAAATATAAACTTACACATAAAAGTTAGCACATGAAATCATCTATTCCACTTTTTATGTTTCATATTATATTTCATTCTCTAAATTATTGATATGTGTCATTTAAAAAAACAATCAATGCACTACAATAGTGAGGACGACACGTGTTAATGATTCAGGAGGTGGAACACCAAGTGAAATACAAAAAATAGAACAGAGAAATTAAACTGAAAAGTCAGATAACTAATTGAGAGGCAAAAATACATGAATCATGATAGGGATAATTTCATTTTACACTAGGTAACTTAGTAGCTCCTTGAATATATACATAAAAAGAGAAAATAGTAGAGCAGTAAAAGTATTATGCAGTGGAGATGCGGCGGCGTTAGCGGTGGTTCGTTTAGGCCTATGGGGCCCCCCCGACGCTTATGGCCTCTTAGTATGAGTACACTCGCAGTTCCTGCCATTATATATGCTTTTCTTTCTTTTTCTTTTTAATACTTTGATATGATGCTGCAAATATTTAATGTTAAAAGTATAGTGTATCTCATAATTATTTGCACACTTTAAAAAATGATTTTTTTTTATAAATTTCATTCGAAGATTTGTGTAGTTTGAACCCTCGAAAAAAGAGAGCAGAAGATCCATAAAAGCCTTACACCCATGAACGAAAACGTGTTTTGGTCGTTGTTCATACTGTTTGAATGGACGATTGATCTCGAAAACTCTTGTTAAAATAAAATATATAGAATATGAAATGTTACAATAGTATAATATTAACAAATGAAAATTGTCAACAAACTTTGTAGTTGCTACTTATAAAATGCACATTTATATATGTTGTACGTACCATTAATTAATAATATACCCTTAAGTGCAATATGTAATATTATTATTACGTACCAAACTACTATTTTTTCTGCATCTGGACAGTTTGGCTCATCCATTAATTATACTTTCATGTGTTATTTTCGTTTATTATATATTTATTAAATCTGTAACAAAAGTTAATTCTCAATTTCTGATTATTAAGGACTTTTAATTAGAAAAAATATAATAAGAGATTTTTAATATTACAAATTTATTTTCTTATAGTACATCTGTGCATACCTTCATCTTACATGGAAAAAATGAAAGATTGAACATTGATTTTTACTAACCATACAAAATATATGCAATGAATCAATCTAAGATATGGTGAATAAAATCATACAAAATATATGCAATGAATCAATCTAAGATATGATGAATAAAATCATGAAAATATGCTAAAAGTTATTATGAAAAAGAAATGATAAAAAAAAAATGTCCATTCGAAGAAAGACATAATAACCCCTCAAAACTCATAAGTTAATATAAGTAAATTACACTAATAATCTCATACTTCAATCAATCAATCAAAGAATTTTTGTAATTTTGTGAACAACTTTTGTCTTCCAACCGTACCAAATAGTCTATAACATTATTTGGCTAACAAACTATGAAAAATAAGAGAAAATATAAATATAAAATGATAGAAAATTCATCATTATTATTATTATTAAATAAAAAGAAGAAAAGTGGTGTCTGAAAAATGGTGTGGAGCAAGTACAGTTTGAAAAAGAGGAGCACAGACATATATGGATCCTGCTTTATACACTAACAAAATCCAGTGCAAATATCACACATCAGCTTTTTCAATATTTCCCTATCTACAAATTTTGTATGTATTTTTTTTAAAAAAAATTTAATATGTATTATGTCTTAAATAAAAATAATATTTCTATTATCATTCACTTTATTTATAAGTAGACAGAAAATACTTCATAATATTCTTCAAAACACCTATTTTATATACAAACAATTAATATTGCTTAAAATCGATGAAAATGAATCATACATATAAATTTGAAAGAAGAATATTGTTTTAGTTACTACAAATATATATTCTTTTGTTCGCTTATAAGCTTTCTATTTTGTCATTTTAGTCTATTGGCCTAAACTTCACATACCATTTTTGGCAAATTCTTTTAATCTTTTTTTTCACTTCTCTTTATATTTACTTTTTCTCCCCCTTCTCTCTTTCTTTCAATCACATCATCCATATTATATATATTATTAATTATTTTTCTTAATCCACATGATAAAAAATAACGAGAAATTTATAGACGACGGAGGGAGTATATATTTATAAAAAAAATAAAGTAAAAACGTATAAGAGTTGGTCTGATAGTGTAGACTAGACTTATAAGATGTGCTCCACTTTAAGTATTAGGTCTAAAATCTCCAAAGTATAAATAGTTTATAAAAGTTAAGTCCATAGCTTTAAATGGACCTCGTAAATGAACGGTAGAATTAATTACTCAAATTAGTCGGTTCACGAGTTAAATGGAAAGGTTAAATAAAGTAAGAAAAGGCAGAAGTATTTGATAACTCCGATGGATAAACGTTAAGATGACACGTATACGTATGGATGTTTCCAAATTGTGAAGAATCCCACAAACTCTGCTTCCTCTGCTCATATACAGATGTGACATTTGGATTCACCCTTTTCCTTTTTCTTTTTTACCATTAATTTTTGTTTTGAAAAACGCTTAAACTGTATTTTACACTTTCATTATTAAAATGTTCTAGAATTAATTGTACACTTTTAATATGAAAATAACTCACAAAAATTAATACATTCATAATTTTTTTTTTAAATATTGTAAGTCATTTTGAACTCAAATTTTTTCTATGACATATAAAATTCTATTTACACTCACCTAATCTTCCAAAATATTCCTTACTCAGGTTACCCCTCACACCACTTAATTTTATTTAAAATGTGTCGATCAATTTATGCAAGTCATTAAGAGACGGATAGAATATTGTTTAAATAAAAAGGGATTGTGAAATTTCATAACAAGAATTTTTTTTGAATAAAATGCATATTGAGATAATTGAAAAATATACAATTAAAATTTTATAGTAATTGAAATAGAATATAGAATTAGATGATCAAAATGATTTTCACCTCTCCTGAATGAAAGAGTCATTAAAGTATTTTTGTGGTGTAAACAAATACAGAATAAAAGACAAAAGATCTTAAAAATCAATTACTAATCACATCAATTAAACAGAAGTAGGTGCCTATTTGAGAGAGATAAACACACACAATTTGAAAGGACAAAATATCAAGTGTTGCCAATAATTGTTCATCGAAATCAAAGCTTTAAGAGAAAGATGAAATAGTACACTACTTTTAAAATATGTATACGATACTACGATTTATAAGTTAAAAATGACAAAAATGTTGTAGATGATAATCAAATGAATGCATCCAAAATAAGGGATCATGAAACCCACGATAATGACACTACATATACCCTTTTTTTCATGTATTATGTCTTTACACATTACATTATTACACTGTAATAAAAGGAATCATCAATCCCACGTGTGAAGTGCAGTAATAATGATAACATTCATCACCCAATTGCCTCCAATTTTTATTACTATATACTCCCTCCATCCCGTGAAAACCCATCATAAGCTTTTGGACACGAAGGTTAAGAAATATACTCCCTCCGTCCGCCTATAAGTGTTACGTTACTTTTTGGTACAAAGATTAAGAAAAGTAATTAAATAATAGATATAGTACAAGTGATGTGATTGAGAGAGGAGAGAGATAGAGAGAAAAAGTAAGATATAAAGTGAAGTGTAAGAAAAAGTACTTACCAAAAAAGGTATGAGAAGCTTATAGACGGACGGACCAAAATGGTAAAATGGGAAGCTTATAGGCGGACGGAGGGAGTAATAAAATAAGTAGATGTAATAAAAATAGAGAAGAATATAAATGAAATGTGAGAGATGGTAATTTACAAAAAAAAAAATGAATGAGTAGCTTTTATTGGGACAAACGAAAAAGAAAAGTTGAGTAGCTTAAAATAAGAGAGGTGTAAAAAATATCTAAAGATAAAAAACTCTTAAAATAAATATAAAATATGTAAATATAGACCGTACATGAAACATGCATATATATATCATACACAAAATCTACAAGAAATATGTATGTACGGATCGTGTACAAAATGTGCACATGACATTTGTATAAATTCACACCTATCCGCCCCTGCATAAGGCCACCCCTACATTTTCTATAAGTATTCTTTTTATTTAGAAAAAGAAATTGGGTAGTTTCTATATATTTTTTTACTCTCTTTCATTTTATGTATTTCTTTATCCAAAAAAAAAAAAGGCCCTAAAGACGAGCAATTTCCAAGAATTGATTGACCAAAAAGGGAAAAAAGTGAGTTAAGAGAAAAAAGGCAAGTTATGACGAATAGGGGGTGTAAGTATTAATTTAGAGATGATGTCACGGTAATTATTAGAGTAAATGATAAGGGTTTGCTTGTTAAACAAGGCTACCTGTCTGTGTGTCTGTCTGTCTCTAATGCAGTGATTCACGAGAGGATGAATGATGTAATGATGATGATAATTGAGTTGTACCTTGAGGGAGGTACAAGTCAACACTGCACAAAATTCATCAATAAAGAGGAAATTGAGTTGTAGATAGTTCATAGAGTAGGGTTCTGAATGACAGTGTAATTAGCATTCAATTTCTTAATCTGCTAAAACTAATTAAGTCGTATCATATGATATGATAGCTTGATTTTATTTATTGTGGTTAACATTTCTATGCTAGCTACTACAATCTATTCTAGATAGGTATCCTACAACTTAATTAGGAGGATATCATTAATCATATCCCACAAGTCAACTTTATTTATGAGTACTTTCGTCCCAATGAAAGTTACACATGAGCTTTGAACAAAGATGTTAAAAAATATGATAAATTAACAAATGCATTAGCCCAATGAAAGTTACACATGAGTATTTTTTAGCTCATTTGAAAGAAAATTTGGATCAATTAAATAATCGAGCTCGGCTCGTGAAATTTAACAAACTGAAACTAATATTTTTTGAACTGAGACTTGAATAGATCGCATACGGCTTGGTTTGGGGGTTTTTGAGGTGTTAGAAGTTTGGTTATCTTTGAAAATGAATTGGGCTTGTTTGTTACATGTGATGAAGCCCATTATAGATGTGTACGGTTTCAAAACATAAAGCCCGTGACAGTGGTGTGGCCCAACATGTGCAAACTTGATCATCAATATGGGAACGGTTATTAATACCTTCATCTTTGTTAACCACACTCCCCCCTCCTATTTATTAGTTTAATAATAATGTAAAAAACCTAAAATACTCTTTGGGTATGTTTGGTTTGTTAGATTAACATGGATTAGGCTTGATTAACTTTTTATTCCTGACTAATCAAACGTTTGGTTTGATTGATTGTTGCCCGCGTTTAATGCAAGGCCCGTTAATTTTGTACTATTTACCATGCATTTGTGGGATTAACAGTCCTAGGGGAAGAGTGAGTTAATTTGTCCCATATTTTCCCATCCATCAATCCAAACTAGCCCTTTAAGTAAAAGTACCACTACTAGATACACTCCACCTTCAACATTCAAACACTAATTGCATCCGCCGCTGCCACTTTCGGGTATGTATTAATTGGGGGAGTGCGGTTAACAAAGATCTTCAACATTCGAACACTAATTGCAGCCGCCGTCGCCACTTCCAGGGGTATGTATTAATCGGGGGAGTGCGGTTAATAAAGATCTTCAACATTCGAACACTAATTGCAGCCGCTGTCACCATATCCGGGGTATGTATTAATTGGGGGAGTGCGGTTAACAAAGATGGAGGTGTTAATAACCGTTTCCTATCAATATATATCACACATTCATAATCCTAGTGTTTAGGAGTATATTCAAGATTATGGCAAATACTTGTATACACTTGGATGCACCATGCCCCCTACCTGTTTTCAGCTATTGGGCCTTCCCTGGGACTGGGCCTCAGATTCCAGTCACACACCCATCTGTTTACTCAGTTCACCCTCAATAAACTCGCACCCACAAATTTTTTTAGTTCACCCAATAATGATTTGCACCCCTCTAATTTCAATTTCGATTTTTCATTTATATTTTATCTGCACCCACTAATTTAATGAGTTCACCTCCTAATCATATTTTTACAATAGTTATCTACACCCGCTCATTTTATGAGTTCACCCCCAAATTATTTTTTACCACAGTTATCTATACCCGCTCATTTTATGAGTTCACCCACATATTATTGTTTTACCACGATTATCTGCACTCACACATTTTATGAGTTTACCCCAAAATATTTTTAGAAAAATAATCACATTTAAAAGAATATATTATCCTTTTATTAATGTACACAAAATATAATAAAATAAACTCTAAAAAATCGATTCACCACCAAGTCACCCATATTTTTAAAAAAAATTGTAAAAATATAATTAATAAAAAAATCGAAATTAGTCATAAATCTCGATTTTTTACTTTTTAATTTTCCTTTCCCCTACTCTTTTTTAATTTTTTTTTTCTAAATTTTTTATTTCTTCATTTTTTTTCCTTTTCCTTTTTTATTTTAAATTTTCCTACATTTCTTTTACATTTTTTGCATGTGTATTTTTTAAATTTTAATACAATATAATATTATAGGCATGATTTTATTATAGTCGATTGGCAGTGCACTTGAATTTCAATTTTAATTTGATGAGTAAAGGACCTGCCGAAAATTCATGCCGATCGGCGGGTGACCCAACCACCACCATGCCCGACCACCCCCTTGACGGCGACGGCGGCGCTTCCGTCCCGGCCGCTGAAGCCCAAGACCCATATTCGAATCGCAATCGCGATTCTTCACTTCCATGACAATCGACATCATCTTCCATCTCAGCAACGATCCATGGCGGCCGAAATTCTCTTCTCATTTCGACCACCGACGCGACTGCTTCGATCAATCTCCCTTGTGTTCGCGATCCAGGAGCTTCTTCGGCATCAATGGCTCTCGCCTGCAACACTCGGATCGATGCCGCCTCTCTCTCGTCGTTCATCTCTGCCTAAATCGAAGCTATATCGCTTTGTCCGTCTTCTTCATCATGCTACTGTGCATCCTCTTCCTCCGGCTGACGGCAGCCCGACGGAGGAATGTGAGTATGTTGCCGATGGATCTCTAACCGGCCGACACTCAAAGCCGGTGACCTTGTTGATGAAATCTCAAACGACGACTGCTGACCTAGGGTGCCCTCCCATTGGGCTAGGGTTCCCTTCAATTGGGTTTGGTAATGTGCACCCCCTATTTTCTTCAGTACACCCCGATTTGCACTCCCTCCACTTTTTTTTATGGTACTATTAGTTATTGGTACTGGTATTACTATTTATTGATTGTAGTATTACTATTAATATACAAATGAATTAAAATTAATGATTACTGATTACGGTATTATTAATTATTAATTGTGGTATTACTGGTTATTGTTTGTGGTATTACTGATTGTGTGAAATTATTTATTATTGTTTATGACATTACTGATTATTATTATTATTTTTTATGGTATTACATATTATTGATTATGGTATTACTTAATATAATTAGATTTGTGGAATTATTTATTATTGTATAAGATATTATTGATCAATGTTCATGATATTACTAATTACTGTTCATTGTATTACTGATAATTGTTTTTGGTATTATTGAATATAATTGGATGTGTGAAATTATTTGTTATTGTATAAAATTTTATTGATTAATATTAATGGTATTACCGATTACTGTTCGTGGTATTACTAATAATTGATTTTAGTATTATTTAATATAATTAGATATGTGTAATTATTTGTTATTGTATAAGATATTGGAGTACTAATTATTTTTAATGGTATTAGTGTATTACTGATTATTACTTATTGTATTATTGAGTATAATAAAATCATACATATAATATTATTTTGTATTAAAATTTTAAAAAATACTAATGAAAAAAATGAAGAAATAAAAATTTTTGAATAAAAACTGAAAATGGGAAGAAAAATTAAAAATAATTTTTTTTTGAGATTTGTGCCTTATTTTGATAGATTTTTTAAATTATGTTTTTACGATTTTCTTTTTCTAAAATATGGGTGATTTAGTGGTGAATCGACGGTTACTCGACAATGACTCGACTACATATTGTAAATGTATAAATTATGGTTGATTTTATTATTATATTTTGTGTAAATTAATAAAAAGATAATATAGTATTTTAAATGTAATTATTTAAAGAAAAAAAAAATTGGAGGTGAACTCATAAAATGAGTGGGTGCAGAGAATTGTGGTAAAAAAAATTAGGGGTGAACTTATAAAATTAGCGGGTGTAGAGAACCGTTGTAAAAAAAGAAATGATTTGGGGTGAACTCATAAAATGAGCGGGTGTAGATAACTGTAGTATAAATATGATTTGGGGGTGAACTCATAAAATGAGCAGGTGCATATAATTGTAGACACGGGCGGTTTGTAACCGGAAAACCGCCGAACCGTTTAACCGCCGGTTTTCCGAACCGGCGGTTTCGGTTCGAAAACCGAACCGCAACCGTATTTTCACGGTTCGGTTTCGGTTCCAGATTTTGAAAACCGGCGGTTTCGGTTAAACCGGCGGTTAGCCGGTTAAACCGGCGGTTTTCCGGTTAACCGTCCAAACCGCCGGTTTTCGGTTTATTTTTTTTTATTTTTTTTAATTTTAATTTATAGTTAGATTATTTTGTCTTTTTACTCATCATTTTTCGTTTTAAATTGTTGTAAGTTGTAACTTGTAATTATATATGAACTACTAATGACTAAGTCACTAAACAATAAACATAAGCATTAGAAATTTAGAATTTAGAAATAGAAGTAAACATAAGCATTTAAATAAACTAAAATTACTAAACATTTTAATAAAAATATAAACACATAAACTAAAAATTAAAATTACTAAACATTTGAATAAAAACATAAACTAAAAATTAAAATTACTAGCCAACTCCAAGTCTCCAAGTAGCCATTAATATTTAATAATTTAAACATTTGTCCGGATGCTTGGTTTGCATGTGCTTCACGTATGTTCCGTATCCTCCACCGCGCTTAAATTTATATTGCTTATCACAATAGTTGCAACAAAGTTGATATGATCCATCAATCGGATTTTGACCGATTACATGAAAGTGATTTTGAAGGCCTCTCTGAAAACGAAAATTGGGAGGGAAAGGAAAATCGAATTGTTGTTGAACAACTTGAACTTGAACTTGAACCGTCGGTGGCGGAGGCGGTTGAATGGGTTGATCGACTTCCTCTTGGTTTGTAGGATTGACATTCAAATTTGTTACAATTGAATGATTTGATGATCCTTCATTTGCCATTTGGATTGAAATTTGAAGTTGGGAAATGAGAAAATGAAAATAGGACTATAAAGTCTATAAGAGATTGAGTTTGTAAATGAAAAATGAGTTGAAAAATGGGTATTTATAGGACAAAATACGAATTTAAAAAAAAAAAAAAAAAAATCCGGTTAAACCGGCGGTTAACCGGAAACCGGCGGTTTTAAATTCAAAATTATGGCCGTTGGAAATTCAACGGTCCAGATCTGTTGACCGTTTGAAATCCAACGGCCGAGATAAATCGCATTTAAAATAAAAAAATAAAAAAAAAATTGTAACGGTCAAAACCGGCGGTTGAACCGCCGGTTTGACCGGTTTGCTTTAATTCAAAAATATGGCCGTTAGAAATCCAACGGTCCAGATCTGTTGACCGTTGGATCTCGACGGCCCAGATTGAGACACGTGGCGGTTAACCGGCGGTTTGCCGGATTTTTTTTTTTTTTTTTTTAAATTAATTTCGAATTTGGCTCTATAAATACCCCCTTTTCCAACTCATTTTTCACACCAAACTCAATCTATTATTCTCATAATCTCATTTCTCAACATTCATTCTCAAATTTCTCAATTCTTTCTCAATCTCTTACTCTTATAATTATTCTTATAAATTATAATCTTATTTACTTAATTCCTTTACTAAATTCTATTTCACTTTTTCATACTTTCTTAATTCTTAATTTCTTACTAATTAAGTAATTATAATAATATGTCTTCTTCAAGAGGAAAGGCTATTGGAACTTCTTCATCTTCTCGAAGAAGACGCATTCCATTATTCAACGAAGAGGATGATGACCAAAATATGCGTAGAATTCTTGGTGACGACATCGTTGATGAGGTACTTGGCTCGGATGATGATGATGAAGAAGGTGGCCGCCCAACTCAAGAAAGTGCAACCGAAATTCCAACTTCAACGGAGGAAGGAGTTGGAGTTCCTTCACAACAAAACCCCATTTTGAGGTCCGAAATTTTTGCACGTCACTTTCGAAAAGTGCCAACCGCCGAAACAGATAAGTTTATTGTTTTTTGTAATTATTGTACAAAGCAATATAAGTTTAAAAAGGGAGGAGGATATGGAACATTTAGACTCCATTTGAGTTCCACACATCCGGATAGAGTGGGAATTGAAACGAGTCAAACACAACTACGAGGATTTACCGGGTCCTCCGGAGGTGGAGTTCAAGGTGAGGTAAGTAATTCGACTTCTATTTTTAAATATGATCAAGCATATTTTAGAAAAATGTTAGCTAAAATGATAAGTGTTCAACATCTTCCTTATAGTTTTGTGGAAAATTTTGCTTTCAATGATTTGGTTCAACTTTCCCTACAACCATGCATGAAAAAAGTTTCTCGTTCTACGATTACTCGTGATATTGCTAATGTTGTTGGTGAATATAAATATGCTTTGATCAACACATTTAGATCACTAACAAGTAAAGTTTCTATTTGCGCCGATATTTGGAGTGATAATTTTCAAAAACATTCTTATATAGGAATTACTTGTCATTGGATTGATGATTCTTGGACTTTAAACAAAAGATTAATTGCTTATAAGGATTTTGATGATATTCATAATGCCGCTAATATTAAAACAAAAATTGTTGATATTTTAAATGATTACGGTTTGAATTATAAAATTTTTTCTATTGGTTTTGATAATGCTAGTGCTAATAACGCTAGTATCGAAGAACTTCAAATTGAGTGTCAACCGTATGTTGGTGGAAATTTTTTTCATATTAGATGCATGTGTCATATTTTAAATTTATGTGTTCAAGATGGTTTAAATGCCTTGAAAGTATATGTCGCTCCTATTAAAGATGCTATTACTTACTTGACGAGGCGTAGTAGTTTGATGAAAAAATGGAAAAAATTTTGTAGAACTAAGAATGTGCATCCAAAATTTTTTTATCTTGATGTGTCAACACGGTGGAATTCTACTTATAAATTGTTAAGAGAGTCGGTTGAGTATAAAGAAACTTTATGTGGTTTTTTCGCAAAAGAAAATTGTGGTTTTCGTTTACATCCTCAAGATTGGGATCATTGCATAAAAATTATTGAGATTTTGGAAACTTTTAATGATGCTACTTTTGCTATGTCTAAAGTTTACGAACCTACTTCTCATTTGGCAATAGAATATTGTCTTAAAATTGTTGGAGTATTAACACGTTATAAATATGATCCATTATTACATGATGCTATTGAACCTATGTTGCAAAAATGGAAGAAATATTTTAATCAAATTCCTCCTATATTTTTAGTTGCTAAAGTGTTTGATCTTAGATATAAGTTAGATGGTGTACATGACATGTTAGAGTTGTATTATGAAAATTTATATCCTAGTGACGAAATTAGTTCTTGTGATCGACCGGATACCGAAGAAATCTTAAGTGGTGTTAAACAACTTATATTAGCATTAATTAGGGAGCATATGGATGCAAATGGTTCTTCCACTTCTTCTTCTTCTTCTTCACATAGTGCTACTAACGTTCCAAATTTGGCCAATATGGATGCTATAAATAGACTTATTTATCAACGTAATCATAAAAGATCACGATCATCGTATACTCAAGAATATGAAAATTATATCATGAATTCGACAATGGAAAATATGGAAGGAGATTTTGACATACTAAAGTGTTGGTCGACGGTGAAACTTGTATTTCCGACAATGTCAATGCTCGCAAGAGAAATTTTATCGGCTCCCGCCTCAACCGTTGCCGTTGAGCAAGCTTTTAGTGTAGGAGGTTATACCTTTGATGCAACGAGATCAAATATGACCGTTGAAAACGTAGAGAACCAATGCTTGCTTGATGATTGGGTAAGAGCCGAAAAAAGAGCCCAATCGTTAGAAGAGGATAATGAAGAAGACGAGGAATGGACCTCTACGGGCGGAAGTGAAGAATGAAGAATCGAGCCATGATCATTCAACAACAACGTCAACGGGTAAGTTAAGGTAAGAGAACTACGTGGACTTTGATTCCAACATGTTGGATACGTAGGCAACTTAGTTTTAAAATTTTGAACTTAGAATTTCTAAGTTTAATTTTTAAAATTAAGCTCAAGTCCAATTCCCCCCCCCCCCCATTTGTTGTAATAAATTTATTTTGTAAGTTACTAAGTTTTTAAATTTGTAAGTTGTAATTTTAAGTTGTAATTTGTAAGTTGTAATTTGTAAGTTGTAATTTGTAAGTTGTTTATATACTTTTTTAATTTGTAACTTAAAACTTAAAAGTAATTTATTTATTCTTTCAAATTTTTATAATATTTCATCAATAATAAGTTATATAAACTAATAAACTATAAAGTACAAACTATAAAGTTAAAACGAACAAAAAACAAGAGTCGAAAACGCAGAAAAAATCCAAAAAACGAGCCAAAAAAAAAAAAATTAACCGCCGAACCGGCGGTTTTGTAACCGTAACCGCCGGTTCCAAACCGTAACCGGCGGTTTGCCGGTTCAGTTTCGGTTGGAAAAAACGTAAAACCGAAACCGCCGGATTTTAACCGTAACCGGCGGTTTCTGGCGGTTGGGCATGTCTATATAATTGTAGTAAAAAAATATTTGGGGGTGAACTCATAAAATGAGCGGGGTGCAGATAACTGTGGTAAAAAAAATAATTTGGGGGCGAACTCATAAATTGAGCAGGTGTAGATAATTGTTGTAAAAAAAAATGATTTGGAGGTGAACTCATAAAATGAGTGGGTGCAGGTAACTATAGTAAAAATATAATTTAGGGGTGAACTCATTAAATTAATGGGTGCTCATAAAATATAAATAAAAAATTAAAACTAGGAGGTACGGTGCACTAGGGGGTACGCAAGTGTAACCCCAAGATTATTATTCAACGCTTGTATTCCAAACATAAGAATAAAAAAATAATTATAGTGTATATTACTATTAAATAATGCTATAAACTATAAAATGCCAAATATAGGAAAAATCTTTCAAGCCCCATAATTTTAAAATCTTCCAAGTCCAGAACTAACAAAATCCCTAATTTATCTTTCTGAACTATCATAGTCCTACCATATATTTCCTCAAATGAGTCTGCAAAAATATAGCACAAGTCTCATGAATGATTTTTATTTATTTTTTCCTTTTTCGAAAAAGGTTCATGAATGATTGGTTTAATTAGAATTATAAGCCATAACAAAAAACAGAGTCAGCTGAAAAGCTAACTGATAATAATAATCAGAAAAGCTTATAGTCAAAATGGCTGTAATATAGAAAGTACCTGCTAGTGCTATCTCATGACAAATTCCAGACGCCCATCACCATCTTGAAGCCAGTGGAAAAAGTGAGGCTCCTTCAGATGAGATGTACACAGTTAGCTAAATAATTTAAAAAGAGAACGAATCGGGCATATGCAGTACTTTACGTTTATCACACTCGATAGGCACGATCTGCAATGTTAAACAAAGTTTTACTGGCATGACTGCATGAGGAATTATACATCTTTGGTATACCACATATGATTTCACAGAACTTAAAAGCAAACAGGCAGAATTCCTGTGTCGAAGAATCTGCATAAACGTGATGAAGGGATGGTATACCTGTATTAGACGAGAGGAAAATAACGATAAGACACGAATCTGAATCAACGACTTAAATCATATGCTGCAACTAGTGCAATAAGATTGTAAGATACCATTATAAAGTCGAAGAAAGAAAGGCAAACTTGCGCATTAAAATGCAACTCAATATATTATTTAAGCATTAGATTTGCACAAAAAGAGAGAATATCTTTAACACAATATCAGTCTATCCAACTCAAACTAGCAGCTGAAGCACAAGAGCTGGAACCAGTTTGATGCTTCAAAAAACACACTATTAGAGAGGAGCAACTGTACACGTAGACGTAGGTATCACTATAAAACTATCCTATGCAGAAGTGCGAGCTGTTCCCCAAAACTTGACAGAAGAGCACATCGGCAGTTAGTATTCGAATAGACAGGTATGTGATAATAGTAGGAGCTGCATTCAACTTCAGTTTATTTGGGATTTTCTTGCTTTTTCTCAGCAGGGTGGTCCATGTCAATCTGAATATCACGGCACGCGACAGAGCAGAAAGCACAGAGGTTGCTGCAAAAATAACACATACTAAGCCCGATAATATACTACAAAACTATACAATAATTGATTTTATCTTCTAGCATCTATAGAAATGCTCATTTAAGTTTCTCAAGAAAAAATTCACATAAATAGTTACCTAAACTTTTCACTTCAATAAATCAAATTGATTTGAGCTGTGCAGTATAGGTTATAGCGCATACAAAATTGATGGTGGTAAACTTGGATTTGTATGATTGATGAGGAACGGTAATACTCCCTCCGTCCAAACTTAATTTCCTTTTTCCGTAAATGAAAATGCTACTTTATACATAAACATCAATATTCCTTTTTAAAACCTGTGTATGTAGTGTAAAAACAATAAGGAAAGTAATATTTGAAGTTGAAATTAATTTAAGAATGCAGTTGACATCACAATAAGGAAAGTAAATGAAGTAGGTAAAAACAAGTGGCTATTTACTGCAAGGACCACAAAAATGAATCATTAACAAAATAATCAGAAAAAACAGAGAAAAAATTGATTCCCCAATTCTCGAAATAAGCATGTTCAACATATACAATATTTCGCACAATTTACCAAAAACAAAAACTAGAGGAGAAACAATCAATCAATAAATCACAAATTTGAAACAGCAAAAACAGATTAGGAATTTAACTGAAACAAAGGCAAGAGTACAAGACACCATACCCGTACATGAAAACATCAGAATTCTGAGGAATACGCTTCTTACAGTAGTGGCATCGTTCGAGAAATCCACCAGTTTTCATCTGATCACGTTTGTCAACAGTAACCGGAGAAGCAATCGTCAATTTCGATCGTGACGGCTCGGCGGTCTTCATTGCCTTGCCATTAGTGGCGGAGGAAGTTCCGGCACGGGTCCGCTTGACCGGCATTGTGAATTAATCGGAGGTAGGGCTTTTGGTAGAATATTTGTCGTCAAGTAGTGAAAAGAGTGAGAAATGTGCGCGGAAATAATATTTGATGAAAAAAAGGCGCTAGGTGGCAAATATATAGGCCTCTATGGGCCCACCTGTCCTAACTAACCCCGATTCAAACCGTCGACTCCCATGTTAACTCATCAATTCACTTTTTTTTTTTAATGTTGGACGAGACTGTTTCACGGATTGAAATTATTGTTCAAGTAATACTCTCTCCATTCCAAGATGATGTATTTACAGTGTGAGTTGATTATTAGTATTAAAATAATAAAGTAGAGATACGAAAGTGTGGTATAATTTTGAAATGTTTAAAGAGTATATTTTAAAGTGAAAAAAATGTTATATTGTCAAATAAGGAAATGCACAATTTAAATTGAGACGTCCATTTTTTTGACAAATGAGCCATCTAACTTGGGACTAAGGGAGTAAATGATAGTCACTTTTGTTAAAAACATTATCAGTTTTTACTTAAACATTGTTACTTTTTTTCGTAAACATAAAATCTGAAGAAAAAAAAAATGGATTGCCTAATCTAAAATTGTGAAATATGAATTAAAAGGAATTCGTCTCACAAAAAAAAAAAAAAAAATATGTGAGATAGTCTCACATAAGTTTTTGTCTTAATGTTACTATTGTGCATCATATCCTTCTCATAAAAAAAAATTGTACTCCCTCTGTTCCACAATTACTTTCACACTTTCTTTTTCGGGACGTCCCACAATAACTTTTACATCCTTAAAATAGAAATTTGTTTATACACTACAACCTCACAATATCTTCAATTTTACACAAATGTCATTACTTTTTCTCCACACATACACAAAAGTCAACTTATTTATTTACTTTATACATAATTTGTTATAAAATAACCTCTCAAAACTCCACTCATTATGAAAGTAATCCTGAGACAGAGGGAGTACAAATTAGTGGATAATTGACTGAGAAGGTAAAAATATACTATGTCCCACATAAAAAAAATCATTACGGAAGGTACGGAACGAGTTGATTTTCAACGATTTTAAGCTTTCAACGGAGAAGGTTTCAAATGTATCAAATTAAATTTTTAAAAATGACTGAACATTATCTTTTTTTTTTTTTGATTACAAGTTAAATACCCATCCCTTTTTTTCCCTCCCCATGACTCGAACACAGGACCTAAAGTCTAGGTAGTGGTGCTCTAACCACTTGAGCTATCCCACTTTGTCACATTATCTTGATACAACGAAATTTGAGTACTTCTTGTACTCTTATTTATATATTTCACTTTTATTTTTCATTAAAAAAAAGTTGGAAAATGTGATTACAAGTTCTTAAACTTTTAGCGTTATGTAGATAAACTCGCTTATTGTTAAAAACGACTCATATATGACTAAAATTATAGAAAAATGAGGAATTGTATTAAACACAATTTTCTTAAGATAAAATGTGTCATTTATTCTCGAAATATAACAATAAAAAGCAATGATACTAATATTTTGGACCAAAACTGTCACACATAACCAAATATCGGTGAGACCTTTGTGTATGCAAATTGCGTTCGCACGCACACAAGTTTAAGGTTCATATGCCATCTTGGGTGAAGATTGACACCCCATATGTGCACGCATGGAAGACGGGGCATAATTATTAAAATATTTTTTTTTTTACGAGAATTATTAAAATATTTTACAAACTACTCATGTGTTCATACTTTTATACTTACTCCCTCCTTTGACATTTTTTAATGTAGAACAAAAATCACTCGATTGTTTCCTTTCTAAATTTTGGTTACAACTTAAAAAAATTATTTATCATTCATTCCAACTTTAAAATGGACAATTAAAATATCGAATCAAACTCGTCTCAAACACTTTCTTATTTTTTCACAATTTATTGGTGATTGACTAAACTCTATCAAAAATTAGCAAAAAAACTCAATTATCTTTTCACTATTTTAATTTTTGCAATGTCGAGTCACAACACCATGTAATTAAACTATAAATAAAATCAAAATTCATTTACGATGACTTTTAATTTTAAATAAACAAGCACTTTAAATATTAATATCTTCATTACTTCTTCGTACAGCCTAATTACAGACTTTTAATATGAGTAAGTAATTGTGAAAGTGGCAAGTCATATATAGTACACACCTTTTTTAAGTTAAGTTTAATGGAGTAGTTGGGGTGGTTTATACTTTAAAACTTAGGATGCTATGCCTACCTATAAAATTTTAATTTTCATTAATAACTTTTAAACCTAGCTTATTCAACTTTATTTTTAATCAAATTAGATTAAAATGTCCCATTAATTTCAATTGCGACGTACCAGTACAGTTCGATTCCTCTATTCCACTTTTCGTATTTCACGTATGCTGAATTATTAACATGTATTGACATCTTCATTATTATGAAGCGTTGATTTTTATTTTTTTAAACATGTTAACAATCCACAATGTAAAATATATGGAATAACAAAGCTCTTCGATTCCGGACACGAATGCTAAGCTTGTTTTGGGATTTAGGTGTGGGGGAAGAACTCGTAATTTTGAAATCTTAAATGGTGAAGAATAGTAAAATGTGTGTGTGTGTGTGTGTTTTAATTTCTTAAATAACGCAAATGAAATAAATTAATAATTGATAGATATAGATTTTTAAAAAAATGATGTTAAAATATTAAGATTTTACCTAGAATTAGTGGCAGATGATAATATTTGATAACTCCCAAAAACTACGGGGAGAGAGTAGAAGAAAAATAACAAATTTGAATTTATTTTTTCACAACAAAATAAAAAAAATTAAAGAAGAAAATGAGTTATAGTGTTTAAGAAAATAAATTTAAGAGAGAACCAGAAATTAATCACCCTTCTTTATAATATGTGTCTGACTCTCGTGATATAGTCATTTAAAAAAATTAAAAAAAATCGTAGAGTGGTCTCACCTATAATTTTCATGAGACAAAAAAGAAAAAACACGTTTAAAATGAAAAATAATACTCTGTTTGTGAAACAATGATGTTTTTAAAGCATTTTAAATATTTTTTTATTAAAAATTATAAGTAATATTTTTTCAGTAAAACATACCACCTTTGTCCAACAATAATAGACATGCTTATTTTTACACACGGATTAAGAATGTATAAAACTCATAATTAATTTATTTATTTTTCTAAAGTTTCTCTTTTACCTCTAGTAACTCCTTCAACACCTAAAATCAGGAATATTAGTATTATGAATTAAATAGAGATACTTTTGAAAAAAAAAAAAAAATAGTTACTAAGTCATATTGGGATGTCAACTAAGCCTAGGTAATAGGACATAAAAAATGACAATCTTGCCCATTATGGTGGGGAGATGTATTGGAAAATTGGATGGTTCTTGAAATTTAGGAGATACTGCCACAAAATTGATTTTTTAGTGACAACAATCCTTTCGCTCAAGTTTCTAATTAAATATTTTTAGTGGCAGAAAATTTCTTTTTAATTTTTTAGTGATAAATTATTAAAAATCAATTTTTTATCACTAAAAACTTTTAACTAAAGAAAACTATAGCAAAAAAATGGTTATCAATAAAAATAATTTTTCTTACCGAAAATGAATATTCAATGATGATGATAATAATAATAGTAATACATAATTACACATGTGTACATATGTGAGGCAAGATATCGCACAACCAATAAAATTTAAAAAAGACTTGAATTTTTTTACAGTATATTATATTTGGTGATACTATTTCATAACATAATAATGTGTGAAATGATATTCTAAAGTCCAAGGCAACACGCAAAAATTAAAGCTATAGAAAGTAAACTACTACATCATTTCATAAAATAGTGTGTGAAAGTTGATGTTCTAAAGTCCAAGACAACACGCAAATTTAAAGCTCTTGAAAGTTGAAAGTAATATTACATCAATATACTCCAAACATCACGGTGAAAATTATTCATGAGCTTCGAACATAGAAATTAAAAATATAATAAAATAAATAGATGTATTAGAATTAATGTGATTATAAGAGAGAATAATATAATAAGATGTGAGAATGATTAGTTTACAAAAAAAATTAAAAAATAATGAATAGCTTTCATTGATTAATTATATCTTTACTTTATTTTACATAATATATTACTCTTATATTTTTGTTATAATTATCTTTTAGAAAGTTCTAAAAAAAATTTGATTTATTTATAGACTAAGAAATACACTTATTCACATAGTGAAAGCGCTCTTACTGATAAATTATTGTATTATACAGAGTACTATTATTTTTCACTGTCAACGACATCCCTTCCTTCCTCCATTTGCAAAAATGTTAGTAAGGGCGTCGTTTCTATAAATCTCAAACATATATATTGTATAAATTATTTTCCTAGCATTAATATACTATTAAAAAAATGTTTCATATAAGTGTTGCTCACATATATCAACTCATCTACAATCTGTCAGTCATCATCTGCAAATGATTGGTACGTGGGAATGAGAGATTAATTTTATTTCTAACGCTATGATTGATTTTTTTTTTTTATAAGGAATAGTGATTCCTCCAACTCCCATAATTTTATTTGTTTCCATATTTTGAGAAATGTTTTTTATTTTAACTATTTTATAAAAATATCATAACTTATTTTTTAATATAAACAATATTATTTTATACTCCCAAAAATAATAATAATGTACAGTAATATTTTTTAATAATATAATAATTCTCAACATATTAATAAACATATAATAATAATTCTGAATTAATTTTTTTGAAAGATTAATATTTAATTAAAAAAATTTAAGGTTATGAGATCACTGAGTTAATATGAAATAAATGAGACGGTTTCATGTATGTGATCCTGTTATACAATATTTCACTTTTTTAAAGTGCTTTAAAGGTTTTCGTTGAAAAACAATAATAATAATTTTTATAATTGTTTTCAAAATTCTAGCTTTTGGCATGGTTTTACTTTTCAAAACCAAATTAGAAAGCATTAATTTGGCAATTATTACAATTTTTTTTTTCCGTGGTTTATATAGATGGGTTCACCTACATAGTCGTTGTTTTTTAATTTGGAAAACGATGTATAATTATATTCAAAATGTTTTTCAAAACCCAATTACAATGCATTTATTTGCTTGAAATTGTTAGATATTTATTTTATGTTTGTACGTTAATGTAGCATTTTATTTTTCAACCATTCCAATAATCAAATGATTCATTTGTGAGTGAACAACAATGATACATATATTATGATATTCAAAAGTATATTGTTGATATTGAAAATATACTCTACTTCATTTACTTTATTTCATCTCTATTTTATTTATAAACAATAAAATTATTCTTTAAAATTCATGTGAAAAAAATTAAACAAACACACTATACTTTTAAAAAAAAAAAATACTTCGTATCATATTTTGCTCACATTTACAATATAGAGATAAATGAATATATATAAAAATAAATAAAAATGAAGTAATGGTCTTGTACTCTTGTTTGATAGCTAAGATTAAAAGTAGTTTTTTTTTTTTTTTAATGGAGAATTTACAAGATAATAAAATAAGATTATAAATCACGAGCTAAAGATCTTGATCTTCAAATCAAAGCGGATCACCATAGTATCGCCGTCCACTCCAATCGTGAGAAGAGCAAAAACGAGTTTCCCTTTGCCTTAACAGGTGCCCAGGTCTCCAATTTTTCAACGAGACAACCTCACACTAAGGTGTTCTCATGTCAAGAATAGAAAATAGAAGAAATATACAGAGTTCCACCAAGTACCAGATCCCAAGTATCAGAACAGGGCTCTCAAGTCTATATCAAGAATCCCAACCACCAAAAAAAAGTCCCACAACCACAACAAAGACCTATAACGGGAAATAAGACGCACAAAGCGACAGCAACAACTAAAACACAATACTAGTCAAGCACAAAAAAATCACCTATAAAACAGTAAATAAGATCAACAAAGAAATACCCGAGCGGTCACCGTGGCTCCTTTAGGATAATTTCTACGTTGATCCCTAACAAGAAATGAGGAAAAAACTACATAAAAAAAGATGAAAACTGGAGCAACCAGAGCGGCGGAGCGACGACGACGAAGACTTCCGGTCTAGAAAAATGTAGATCTGAAGATCTGCTCCTAGATCTTGCCAAAAAAACAAAAAAAGATGAAATCGGAGAAAAGTCAGACGGCAGCGGCGGAGCGGTTACTGAACGGCGTCAAAGGCAGAACGACCAGGACGACTACGGAGACAGAACGACGACGACAGCTTGAGTGGCGGAGAACCTTCGATGGAGAAGGGGAGGGGCAACTCTCTAGAGAGAGAGGCTCTCCCTTCTCTTTAGACTCGCCTCAGTCTCTAAAGTAGTTTAACTTTATCTCACTAAAATTAAAAATAGGTATTAGCTATCAAACAAAACTTTAATATCATTGTTGATTAGAGTTGTTATTCGAGCCGAGCACTTCAGATTCGAGCTCGATTCGACCTCTTATCGAGCCTAACGAGCTTAATGGAATTAAAAGAAAAAAAAGATATCGAGCCTAATAAGTCGAACTCGAGTCAGCTCGTTAATAAATTGAATATCTAACGAGCTCGAGCTCACTTCATTTAACAAACGAGTCGAACCAAACTCGAGCCCTATCGAGTCGAGGCGAGCTCCCGAACAACTCGATTTATTTAACAGCTCTACCGTTGATAAAACACAAGGGGGAAAAAAAAAAAAAGACAAGTACTAGTATGTACACTTGGGGAGCATTTTAGATCTCATATACAAATCTAAATTTGTGATCTAATTATATTTCAGTTAAAATTAGGGTCATGAAAGCATAAAAGGATTTAACCGATCATAAGAAGTAGTACAATTAAATCAATCAATAGAGAAAATATGAAATCAACAACTCATTAGTCAAACAATTTAGTTTTGAATACAATTTATAGAAACATTTTGTGAAATTAAAAACAAACTTCGACTCAGTAGTGTTGACTATAGATTCATAAGTGTCAATTAGCAAGATTTTCACATACATGAAAACCTATTCTTCCTCAATTGACAAGGATCATCCTTCTTCTGCAAATATGTCTACACTCTACACTCCTCGATTTTTCACATTTACTCCAGACGCTCCGTCTGTTTAAAATAAGTGTATAAGTAAATAAATATTCATGTAAGAAGTTAGTGAATATATTCATGTAAGAAGTTAGTGAATATATATTCATGAGAGTACCTTCCAAAGGCCATCATTAAGATAATGCATGTTATCCACGCCAATTCCTTTGTTGATTGTTCGTCTGCATTTTTAAACATCATTAGCAAATACGCAGCAAATCGAGGGCTCTGAATTATCTGCCTTCTCAATCACCAAGCTCTGTTTGCCAAATGTTGTTGTAATTATAGGAAAACAATTAGAAGGCAAAAAGAAGAGTCCTAGGTGAATAATCAACTTACATATCTTTTGCTGACATTTTTGTAAATCCAATAGCTAGAGCGTGTGTCTTTCCTTCAGCCATTATAGCCTGGGAATCCAAACGAACATTAACACAGAAGCAATTGGAAATCAACCAAAGAATCAATTCGGTCAGATGATAGCTCCCAATTATATAAGCAATTCATGACATATTGTACTTATTTTTTTCCAAATAGAATACAGTACTACAAGTTCAAATGTCGAATTCTTACAACAGGAGTATCAGTCCCGACTTCATCGTCCAATGCACCACCAGGAGAAGTAAGCCCTGGGCACATTATATTGGCACCGGCAAGCACAAATCTAATTGCCCCCCTATCAACTTGCAGTTTTTTCATTATGTCTGGATCTGCAAAACGAAAAAGTACTGGGCTTAAATACAACTTAAGGTTACAATCGGATGTAAAGGTAAGAAAGGTATGTAGAGATTTTGGGGTAAATGTGTTTTTTAGTTCCTTGACTTTCACAAAATTTGATTTTAGTCCGCTAATTTTTCCGACTTCAAATTCATCCCTCAAGTTTACCAAATGCAACACATTCGTCCTTTGAGCCGATTAAAAGGACGAAAAAAAATGAATTTTGTTAACGTGTTCTAGCAAAAACTTAAAGGGCTATCTTCAAAGTTGGCACTAAAATCAAAATTTGTGAAAGTTAAAAGGACAAAAAAATACACTTTGCCCGAGATTTCGCAAAGCATCTAGTAGAAAATTATGTAGGAAGCTATTTGATTCTTATTTGTAAAGTTGCAGTAGAAAATTATTACTGTATTTCTTTAGCAGTGGCACAAACTAGAAGGATCAAGAGAAGAACACTAAAGGGAAAAGTTAAAAGGGAAATTATATTAAATAGCAACAACCAGCACTCGATTAGTCCTTTTCATATTCAATTTTAAAGTCGTTTCGGTCTGTTTTCAGTTTGCAGGTAAGTTATAGCTTTCAGCCATTCCATGAATAGTAGAAAGTTGCGCATTTAGGACATGGTTCAGACTTCAGATATAAGATCTTTTGGAGGTCAGTTATGAGAAGCATATATGAAATGCAGGGCACCCTAAACTTAAAAGTAAATATTTAATCTAGCCAAAGGCACAAAGCACGTGCGTATAATTGTTTAATGATGTCCAAGACTTTTTCGTTCATAGTGACATTTATGATATTAAGTTCATCATCAAATATGGTTCGCCAAGCCAACACAGCCATTAATTTGTTCTCTATTTATTTCTTTTAAATAACAGTTTTTGCCTATTTCAAATCCATTACCAATATTTAAGTGTATAATTACACAATCATCACTAAAGATCTCTAATTATAACTCAGGGGCCAAGTGATTTCAGTGGTCAAGAGACAGTCTTTTTATAGCATCAGAACATATACAAATGAGCAGAATTAACAGTCCTGAATATAATACTTACACTGATGAAGAATCCGTAATGTCGGCATATACGGTCCATCCCGTATGTTGAAGAACAGGGGCACATTATTCACCAGAACCAAATTCAGATGATTTGGACTTCAAAAAAGAAAAGGAGATACATTATCAGGTCAGAAACAAAATCAAAGCCTATACAGTTCAATTATGATTTGGTCTGCAGTGAAATAAATTTTATTTTGGACTAAAAAAAGACCATTTTGCAACACTAAGTGGAGACTTTTTGGGCATCAAATCATCCAACACAGGTTCAAGTCCTGGATACTGCAAGAAACACAGTAAAAGTACAACATTAATCCAAATAAATAAATTGACTTATAACAGAAATAAATGTGAAGAAAATAAGGAGCAGCAAAACCTCCTCGACGATACTTTGCCGTATTTTGCGTTGCACGGATGCCTTTAGTTGATTTTGGGCAGAAACTTCTTCAGATGAGAACCTAATTACAAATAAAAAGGGTTCAAGTTAAAACCATTAAAGATACATAAGTTCTAATGTTTCGCTCAAAATTAACACAATGTGGCATAGTTTCAAATAAAAAGTGAATCGATTACACAATGTGGCATAGTTTCAGACACCCAAAGACGAGTGGACCACAAGAAAGGGCGCAACCCAAATTACCAATCAATAAATTCAAAGATACATATATCTAAGAAAGATAAAACAGAAGCCAAAAACTTATAAGCATTTCCAGACTGTATAGAAATATGTAAAGAAAACATAAACAATTACAAGAATCATGTTAAAAGTTGCTAGAGCTACCAAATGTAAAATTCAGAAGCATCGCAGCACATATTCAACATAGATTTTTTTATCTGCAATTTCCCCCAGGAAGACTCAACAATACTTGAATAGAAGACAAGAATTATATAAGTTACATAGATGTCTTAGAAACGAACATCAACTAAGAAAGTTGCATTGAGAGCCATGACCAATAATATGTAGTCACGGACCGAAATATGCAAAGCATCAAATTGGAGGCCTTGAAATTAAAGCAGTAATAATTAGGCACCAGAGAGGTCAAATAATTACTTACTAATTGTGACACAACCTTCAAATTTTAAATCAATAATTAGGGCTGAATACATAAAGAGGGGGTACCCCAAACTCTCGAAACAAATAGTTCCAGTTTCCCAAAGCAAAAAAGATATTTCCTATAAAAAAAAGAGCATGTGAATATTTACATCATTATAGGCTCTATATTTTTTTTTAAATCAAATTGAGCCCTTCTAAGAAGAATAGCAGCTCTAGAAATTTAATCAAATTGAGCCATTGGAGGACTAGAAACGTTCTCAAAAGGGTAGCTGAGTTGGTTTGGCTATTCTGAAAAGGAGTTAGATGTCTGCGTGAGTCGCCTCTTATAGGCTCCACTGAACTACACAGCATTTTTGTTCAAAAGGAATACGAGTCTCCAAAGATATGGTTTCCTAAACATAATCGTATTCCATATCTGCTCTACAAGATACAACTTGATGCGGGGTAGCTGCTGAACCATATAAACAAAAACTGCTAAGAGACTGTTGTGGGTGCTATTGGTGAGTGTGCTTCAGGATTTCTTACAAGTACATTACACATTGAACTGTTATATTTCAATTCAATTAAATGAGAGATCCTAACAAGGTTTTCCTTTACTTTAATTTTAAAAAATAAAAAATGTAGATCCCAAATAGCCCAAATCCCATCAGCTACAAAATAGGATATGTGCCCCAAGTCCAACTAAACCTTTTTCCTCCCTATGAACTGGCTTCTAAAAGGAGTCATGAAGAGTATAACAAACATGCCATGCCTCCACATTGAATGATATACACATGAAAAACATCAAACATGGGATCTTGATATTCTACTAAATCAAGAAGAGAATTCATCAGAGTGGACTGAATTGTGCACCTTGAATTACAAAAAGTAGAACATTCGATACTAAGTAGGCAAATAAGCAACTATATCTCGGTATTCGAATGAATGAGAAGAGTAACAATGTTTTTGACAGAACAGCAAGGTGACGAAATAATATTCATAATTCAACCATCAAACATCGGATTGACACCGTATATCAGCATATAATCTGACTTTCAATCGCATAAGAAACAACCCAGTACTAAGAACGAATCTGACCCTCAACAACAGAAATATAAAAAGTACATACAACAAGAATCGAATATGCGATTCGTGTTCCGATGAAAAATCTTTAACTATCGCAAGTAGCATTATTATGTAAACACAGTTAAACGCCAAGAATTTAATCAAGCACTCTTACTTCTTGAACATTTTCACAGAGAAAGAGAGTAGCAGGGCAGGGCTTTAGGTTTTGCAGTGAGACCTAAATTTGGATGAATCACAACTTTGATGAAGCGTTTCTATAAAGCCAAATATAGTGCCCTAAATCGGAGAATTTAAGCGTAATTACACCTAATCCTAATTTAGATTAGGGTTCTCAAAAGATTTGTGTCCGTTCCATAGTTATTTTTACAAAATTTATAGCACACAAATTAACAAAAGTGCGTAATAAGTGAACTAAAAAGTGTGCATACAATTGTGGGACGCAAAGAGATTTTTTTTTAATTATATTTAATTGATTAAAATTGGAGTTTAAACTTAAAGGGCTAAAATAGATTTTAAAAGGACTAAAATTAATAGCTTATAAGATATATGATGTATTTTGTAAAATTAAAAACTTAAAGGATTTATTTTGGAATCACTCAAGCTTACAGGACTAAAAAAAATATATTTTCTCTCAAACGCAATGAATATTACTCCCTCCGTTTTTTAATAAGTGTCACTTTGGTTTTTTAACTAATTTTAAAATAAGTGTCATTTTGAGTTTTTTTCTTTAATTTTGACTATTTTGCCCTTATTCATTTACCATATATATTGTTCATAAATAAATTCCATAAACATTGTTTATACCAAAATTAATTTGGTTTATGAATAATAGCTACATTCTTGACCACATTCTTTATCAAACAAAACTTCTATATCAAAATTAGCTATAATTAATTAAGGGTAATATGGACCACACTTTATAATCTTAATTTGTTGAAAAATGTCAAAGTGACACTTATTAAAAGATGGAGGGAGTAGTTTTTAGATATTTTTTTTAAAATCTCGATATCTGGTTGAAGGTCCGACTAATTCGGGAAACTAATTCGGGGAATCAATTCCACTGTCCATTATGAAGGTCCCACTTAAAACTAGAATTTTGCTCTGTATAAACTAACTCGTTAGAAATTATTTACACATTAGAAAAAAAAATCTTAAATTTCAAGCTTACACCATCACCAAACTAACACCTAGAGATAATTCAATTTAAATTTGAGAAAGTTGTAGAGATTTTGATACTCGAGTCATACTATGTCTTTAAAAACATGATTAGACTTGCACTATTAGAGAAGAATTTGTGTGTAATATTATTCTTACAATATATTACTATTTTAAAAAATGATACAAAAATTTAGGAGTCGAAACTAGATCAAATTGATTGGTTAACAATTGCACAAATATAAACTGAAAAAACTCGATTTCAGATATATATTAATAAGAGAAATATGAGAAAATGTATGTTACTGAAAATATATTTTACATTAACAACAAGCAATACATGTTAAATTAATTAAAATAATATAGTTGCCTTTATGATCAATTGAAACATTGGTTACATATTTGCCACAAGTTATTTTGGAGTAGTGTCATCCCGTTTTTACCTTTTTTTTTTCTTTTTTTTTTACTGTTTTGTAGTGGGACTTTCTCCCCGGTTTTTTTAGTTGGTTGATGTTCTGCTAGACTCATGATGGTGAAGTTTTGTTCCTTTTTAATGTCTCCTGTTTTTTAATATGAGAATATCTTAGCATGGAGTCGTCTCGTATTGAGAATGAAAATCTGAACATTTCTGTAGAACAGAAGATACACTCGTTTTTTTCCTTCTCGCGATTGGAAGAGACCGCGATCATGACAAATCTGTCATGGATTGAAAATTAGTAGTTTAGAGTTTGAAACTATATTAATATATGTAACTTTGATTTAACCCTTTCAAAAAAAAGAAAAAAAAATTATCGCTTTACAATAGAGAAACTGATTCAAGGGTTCATATCAATAAATACGATTCGTGAGCGACTAACTCACAGGGCAACCAAGACAATGCAATGTAAAAATTTCACTCACTCACTTTAGTCAACTGAGCTGACTTGTGGTTCAATACCCTATACCATCTGGCTCAATCACTACCTGGACATATTTGATTTATATCTTCATCACACACTATTCTAGTGTGACTGTCCACACTGTTTTAGCATAACATTTAATCGGAATTAAGCAACTTTCGAAGGTGTAAAGTCAATCATAAGTATAAAATTAAAATGATATGTTTTAAGATATAAAACTTTTTAGTAAACGTTTTAAGATATAAAACTTACTAAACTCTAAAACTAGTCAAATAAATTTTACAAAATTAAAAAAATAATTTAAAGAGAGGGGTGTACAAGAATTTAATACCCTTTTTTGTGATCAGAGTCAAAGACAACGGTTTTTGGGTAAATTTTCAAAAACCATCAACTTTTTATTGATGAAAGACTATGGTTCTAGAAATTTGTCTATGATCTAAATTAATCTGAAATTCACTTATTTTGTCTAGATTATTTTTCTTTTTTCTTATTATTTAAGTTATTAGATACTCTTAAGATTTAGGCGTGTGAAAGAATTCATAATTTTAAAATATTTATTTTGAAATTTCGATAGAGTGAATTTTAATTTATATCAAATTAATTGATGACTGAGTTATTTTAAAGAGATGGAGATCATAAAATTTTAAATTCACTCGTGTGAGTTCCAAAAATAAAATAAAAAATAGACATGTCGTGTTTAGTAATGGCTAAATTTTAGTTACTTCTCAAAAAAAAAAAAAAAAAAATTCTAATAACCTCTTCTAGTTAAAATTTTGTTTAAATAACCTTTGACTAACATTAATGAGAAGTCCCCTAAATTCCCTACGCAAGGCAAAACACAAAATCGTCTCCCACTTAAAATTGTTTAAATAACTTTTGACTAACATTAATGAGAAACCCCATAATTTCCACTCACAAGACAAAGCACAAAATCGACAGTCATTTAAAAAGAGGACCATTTAAATAAAAAATTAAAAAAAAAAATATTTTAAGTGAGATTTTATATTGACCAAACCCTTTCAATATAAAAAAAAAAAACCCAGAAAAAGAGGTTTCAAATACTGTAGCACAAATAAAAACAAAAATTAAAAGCGTTGTCTTTCACAGAAAAAATAGTCTCCCAATTTTCCAAACTCTCCCCCACTCACTCTCCCGGTGAACCAATCCATCGGAATCGCTGCAGCGAAGGCGGACGCCGCCGTGAACACCATTACACCACCGGAATCTCGACGGAGACGGAGAAGCCCTTTCACTCAGTTCTCTCCCCGTCGAAACCGTGATCTCTTCGAACCCTAGATTTTGTTCTGCAGGTAAATTTAGTTTTCCTATCTCCCTTAAAGTATATCACAGTCTATAATCTGTTAGAGGGAGTTGAACCTACATGCTTAGAGAAGTATTAGCCACTGCTGAGGTTATTGTATGCATTTCCATTAGTTTCTCGTGTTGTTGGGTGGGTTGGTTGTTGATGGCTGATATGGTTATTTGAATAAAAAACTTTAAATCTTGGTTGTCTTGTCAGGTAATTGCATGATGCAGAGTGCTAATTTCACATCTTCTAACAAGATTCCTTAATTAGGGATTTCTGTTTTGACAATTTGTAGTGCTTTTGACAAATTTTACAAAGCAATTTGCATATTCCGATGACTCAAACACAGCTTTTGGCATATTCTCCTACATTTTGACACAGTATCAGCATTCAGCCACTGATAGCTCAAACACACATTAACCGATATTGTCAATGTCTTTCTTAAAGCCTTCATCTGTGGTAAATTAAAATGCACTTTGGGGATAGCATCTGGTGCTCATATCTAGCAGTCTGTTGTTCAATGGTGATTAACCGTTCTTGGAGCCTATTTTCACTTTCTCTCATTATGGTGTGTGTGATATACAATAAGCATTTCTGCTATGAATCAAGAAAAGAAAGAGCTAATATTAGGAAACATTTTTGTATGTCTTATTGTCAGTATGTACAATTTCTTTAGTTTACTTTTATGTTTTATTCATTGTAGTTGAATTTTCCACTATCATTGTCTCTGAGGGCTGCTCATCGTTTCATTGTGATTAGTAGGCACTGACTGATCCTTACAAATTCTTCACTCTTACTTCGGTGTGCTGACTGAAATCTTTTGGTATGTAAAGCTGTTTGCATGATATATTGGTTGAGATTGACATGTTTTATCCTTTGTTATGAGTTTGATATCTTCCATTATTGTTGCTGCAGAGTCTAAATTGAGTTAAAGAATATCCGTAGGCCTCATTTGAGTTTCTGATGTTATTTCTGTTCAATTGTTTTAGTAGGCGGTCACTGTACACTAGATCTAATAGACTAATACATGTAGTGTTATTTAGTTCCTGTTACAAATCTTCTAAAATTATTACTTAGCTTTCCGTGATTTTTTAAAATATTTATAAATTTTCATAGTTGAAACATGAAGAAAGAAAACGGGGAGTGTTTCTAATGAGAAATTTATTGCTTGAAAGTTTTGGCACGTTGCTGACTAGAAGTAAAGCAATTTGCAGGTTTTTATTTGAACTATTCAGTTTTCTGTTCTAAATACAATTCAATTAGGGAAAGAAACCAAGAACCATATCATGTTTTGATTTGAATTTGAGAAGTGCAAGTATTTGATTACTCGATATATTGAATATAAAATGGTCTAATTTACAGTTCCATTTCTAAGTTTTGTTGGCTTTGTGTAATTCTTTTGGTGGATAGAGTGTATTGATTTGATATTCTTGTATGATTATTTTTAGTGGGATTTATTTTGAGTTAAGGTAAGAGTTGATGGTGGATTCGTCTTTATGACTAAAGTATCACCATGGTACTTGTGAAAGCTTCAAGAACGAATATGTATTTAATCATGAATATATATTTATTTAGTATGCATATCATATATCATGTGTCCCATACTATTGGAATGACAATGCAATCTCCTAGTTCGGTAATTTTAAATAAATTTATTTTGTATGCGTATCGTATATGATGTATGTCACACTGTGTGTTGTAGGGTAATGTTGATTCTTAATTTGGACTAATTTTGATTGTTACTTTTTAAGTTTGAACTTTGGCTGATCTTTTGGAATTTTTGCGTTTAAATAGGTCTGTGGACTGGACTCTATGCCGATCGTTAGAAAGTTACGAAAAAGGAAAAATGATGAAGAGAGTACTGAAAGGTCAAAGCAATCTGCGAATATGGTGAAGGGTAAAGGAGACATAACAACCCATTCATGTGATGAGAGTGAGAAAGATGATGAAGAGAACACTGAACAAGAGAATGTTGTGAAGGATAAAGTAAACACAACAACCCATTCATGTAACGAGAGTGAGAATGTTGTGAAGGATAAAGTAAACACAACAACCCATTCATGTAACGAGAGTGAGAATGATGATGAAGAGAACATTGAACAAGAGAATGTTGTGAAGGATAAAGTAAACACACCAAACCATTCATGTGACGAAAGTGAGAATGAAAGCATAAACTTGGTATCTAATAATTCAAAAATAGAAAGAGCTACTAGAGGCCGTACACAAATGGAAAGGCTTCAAAAGCTAAGGGTTCAAGGAATTAAGAAAGATGTAATTTTTAATAAACATGGCCAGCCTATAGGAGAAGCTGGTGCGAAATTGCAAAGTTATATTGGTGTGCTCGCTCGTGAAAAAGTTAAGATATCTTACAAGTCATGGAAACAAGTCCCTCATGATGTGAAGGACTTGATATGGGTATCTGTTAATGTAAGTAAAATTCCTGTCTATGTAATACTAATTTCATATTGCTATGATATATTTTATGGTTAATGTGTATGAAGTCTTCCCAACTTTTTGTTTTGTAGTTAACATTCAATGTTGATCCAAGCTGGAAGGCATCCTGTTTGAGATCAGCAAATGACAAGTGGCGCACATTTAAAACTCATCTTACTCAAGATGTCGTTTTGAAGCACAAAGATGATCCCGAGAAATTGAATAAACCACCTGTTGGTATTCTGCCATCTGACTGGAGTGATTTTGTTAGTAATCGCTTGTCTGAAGACTTCCAGGTAAGAAAATGCATTTGGTCTTCTCAAATAAGTCCACCAAAATTCATTTCAATAATCCAATTAGATATGTGTTTTGCATAATTATGGTTTCATTTATTAATGATCATTTGTAGAAACTAAGTGCTACAAATAGTGAGAGAGGTAAGGGTTACAAATACCGCCATCGGCTTTCTCGTAAAGGATATGCTGGCCTGGCTGAAACTATAGTAAGTTTTGTGTGGTATTTCTTTAAAATTTTCCATAATGCTCTCTTGGATCCCTTTTAGTATTAAAATATATATTAATGATCCTTCTTACTTGTAGAAACATGAATTATGTGATGACAATGAAGTAGAAAAAGCTATCCTTTGGAAGAAAGCACGACTGAATAAAGAAGGCGAATATGAAGGCAAAGAATTGGTGGAAGCAGTTGACCAGATTGTAAGAATAATAAATATTTAATTTCTCCATACATATCTTGGTAATAATTTTACTTCTGTTTGTGACAGGATGATTATATACGAGAGAAGACAGAAGGTGCGCTGAAATATAAGGGACCAACCGAAGATTCAACGATGACAGCAAAACATCGTGGGCGTGAGATCACTCCAAAAATGTTAATCAAGTGCTCCAGTGGGAGAATGAGTATTGAGCAAGATATAAAAAAAGAAAAAAAAGAAGAGGCGAGAGAGTTAAAGAAAAAAATCTCAGAACAAGATGAGCGTATAGAAAAACTTGAATCAGTGGTCAGCAAACTACTTGGAAAAGACATTCAGCTGGATGAGAAGGGTAGTTTTTTAGAAAAATCAGTATGTCCCAATAATGAAGATAAAAATAGTTTCTCGAAGGATGAAAACTTTGATGATGATGATGATGATGTGCAACTTTTTGACAAAGCTGAGAGTTTAGAGGTATATCAGTATATATGTTTTAATATGGTGATCTTACTTACTATACATCGTTTTAACTGTACTGTTACAATCAATTACATGAATATTTGTATTGTAGGGGAAACTAGTTCCATTGATATTGGATTCTAGTAACACTCTTGTTGCATATGGTACAATTGTTGCTATGTATAAACCTGGAAGTAAACTTCATGGTGCTCCATTTCCTGAGAATTGCATGCGCGTCTCCATTGATGAAGCTGTGGACGAATATGCCCCTTTGCCAATTCCAATTCCGGGTGAGTGTGAAAATATTGGTGATGCTGTAGGAAGCCATGTAGCTTGGCCTGAACACTTGATAATGAAGAAAAATAAGGTATGTTTTATATTTTAATTTCATTTTTCAAGAGCTTCATTTTGCACCTGGATAATATCATTTTTGGTCCCTGAAGTTTATATTTCTCCAGTTTTGGCCCCCCTCTTTAACAGTTTCTCTCACTAACGAACTTGGATTCGGAAGTACACTTTTACTCTCACATTTGGTCTCACCGTTAGTTGACCGTATGTTGTCTGACGAAATTAAGGGGGTGCTAAATGTAATTATTTGAAAATTATTAATTATATTTTAGCACCCCCAAATATTTGATTTCGTCATTCAAAAGACGGTCAACTAACAGTGGGACCAAATGTGAGTATAAGTGTACTTCCAGTACCAAGTTTGATAATGAGTGAAAGAAGGGGGACCAAAATTAGATAAAAGTAAACCTCGGGGACAAAAAAGATATAATCCCTTTTGCACCTATTTAACATGCACAGGTGTGTATTTATTAGAAGCCTAGAAAGAAAATGAATGGTCAAGAAAAGAAGCTCACGGTGTCAACAAGTATGCCAGCATCATTAAAGATGCTGTATTGTTACAGTAAGCTTGCTTTAGAAGATGGAGGGAGTATATCAGTGCATTTAGATGATGATTTGTTTGACGAGGAATGCAAACTTTATGTTCACCTTGAAGACATTATTCCCTTCTGTGAATTGGAGCCCATTACATGCAATTGTATAGTTGTCTACATATGGTAAGCCTTCAGTTTACTTGAATTTTGGCTCTTCTTTGTGAAGTTATATATATTTCACTAGATTATTCATACTTCTTGTTTTGTTTTCTTTGAAACGCTAGGCACCTTTATAAAAAATTGAAGGAAGAGAATAAACTTGATAAATTTAGATTTGTGAATCCACATAGTATCCCACATGAGCCAACAACAAGAATGGGTAAGGACTGGATCGTTGAACAGTTGAACAAAAAGGCTCGCGTTTTGGCCGATAGACTTATTGGTACAATACGTAATCAACTAGTTTTAGTGCCTTGCAATACAGGGTAAGCAAGCAATTACAATACCACTTTCTGTTTTATATTTAAAGTTAATGAATTTCATGCACTAATTATGTGCTTATACGTAGATTCCACTGGATTCTCTCTGTCATCGACCCTTACAAGGAGGTGGTTTTTTTACTCGATCCTCTTGGTCTACGCACTCGTGATCTTGATTGGAAATATGTTGTGGATACGTAAGTTCATATATGTTTTGTTATACTTTTGATTGGAAATAATAATTTATCATCTGATATTATGATTGAAGGGCATTTAAACTGTTTAATAAGGACAAGAGGAGGAAAGGAAAAAAACAACCTACGTGGAAAATAGTAAAGGTATGTCTTCTTGAGATTAGAAAATGTTTAAATGTATATTATTTGTTAATAATTTGTTTTTATGTAGGTTCCTCGCCAACCGGATGCGACGCAATGTGGTTTTTATGTATTGCGGTACATGAGACAAATAATTGAAGAAGTTTCAACAATTGGAGAGGATTTTCTACAATCAATCGTAATACTCGAGGAATTCATTTTTAAAAAATATCTTTATAAATTATTCATCACCGTGCAACGTGACTAATTGTTGGTTTTGCTAATATAATTTATATTTTTGTTCGAAGTTTACAAATGGCGAGTACTCACAAAAGGAGATTGATGAAGTGAGATCCGAGTGGGCAGAATGCTTACAAGAGCATATATATGAATAGGCATGGTATGTACTCCATTAATCAATAGTCTAGTTTTCATTTTCCTAATTTCCTCGTAAATAAAAATGTAGCAACAGAGATAAGATCCACAAAGGAAAAAACAGAAAAGAACCTAGTGTATAGGGAAAGAAATGGTAAACATGGTTTTCTTGTTTATGATTTGCCTTTGTCTTCTTTTGAGTTATTTTTTATTTTTTGGTAGAAATAATTTCTTATTTCAATTTTGTACACAAATCACGTTTTGGGGTTAAGAAAATCTGAGAAGGACAAGAGGCGCGCCTCGAAGGTGCATTGAAGCATGCGCCTATAGCCTCGAGCGCTTCACGCCTTAGGCGTGCCTCCTTTTAACCTATGCTTTCCAGATTCATCTTTTATCATCTTTTTTCAAGTCATTATTTGATTATGATTAAGAGAAACTGAAAAAATGCCATTTTCTAATGTTTATCAGAAAATAATTTCATTCATGTTTGTGCTTGTTTAAAAGAATCCACAGCAAGTGCACATAGTCATATAATTTTGCTTATCAGCAGAATCATTTCATACATGTTTTACGTTTGCTATATGGTTATCTGATGAAATGCTGCATTCATTTTAACATTTTATTTATAACAAAATCATCGGTTAATTTTCGTGTTTACGTTGGTGCAGATGGTGCAGAAGGCAAGGGATAGAAGATGGAGTACTTCTGTTGATTTTCAGTTCACCTCTATTTTGTGAAATCAAGTGTTAATATGTAAGGGATTAGGTTTATTCGTGTAGTTTTATGTTCTGTTGGATTTGTTGCGAATTAACTTTGGACAAATTCTCCTATGCAATTGAGTGTATAAATATATTTGAATTTTAATGTTCAATTTACTCAATTTAACATTTGACTCAACATTTAATTCATTTCAATGGAGTTCAATTTCAATTGTATAAGTGCACTCAAGTATCACTCACAATGTAAGGTATTAAAAAAAATTACTCCCTATCTCAATTAATTTCACACTTGCTGCTTGTATAAATTTTAATATAGAAGTTGTTTATTAATATTTAAAAGAACAAAATTGTCTTTTATTGAGTGTTAAATGGTCAATTGGAGTATTTTTATATAAAAAAAATACTGACATGTTGTTTAATATTAAGATGTTTGATGGCTGTAATTAAAATGAAATGAATTAATTTATTTCATTTTTAGAAAATGTCAAATTAAATGAGATAGACTGTTTTGACAAATGTCAAATAGAGGGGTGAGGGAAGGAGAGAGTAAATATATAGCAGTCTCATACCTATTAACCTATGTACCTATATGATAGTACCTAAGTTAGTTTTGTGCACTCAATTACATGTTTTAGTTGAAAGCTAGTGTTACATTTTATTTATTTGTAATTATTTATAATGTCATGTTTCATGATACTCAATTGCACAATACAATACTTTAAAATAGAGTAGGATAACATAATAATAAATTAAATTAAAATAGTAATTTATTAATGATTTGAGATATTTATTCATACTTAATTAATAATGAAATATGCAAAAATCTATCCATGAACTCTTCACTACAAAAATACTACTCCCTCCGTCTAATAGGAATTTGCACACTTTTCATATATGGATGTCCATACAAATTTGCACACTGCATAAAATGAAATATCTTCACAACCCTCACCCTTGAAATATACTCATATTTACCCTATGCCATTACTTTTCCACACTCAATCTACTTTTTACTTTACTTTATTCATAAAAGTTTACAAAATTACCCCTCAAAACATTAATCATTACACCTTTTCTTACACATTTCTTAAAATGTGTGCCGGTCAAAGGGTGCAAGTTCCTCCGGGACGGAGGGAGTAATTCAAAAGAAACCCCCCCCGGTACAAGGTGACACTTCCTTATTGACACTTTTAAATAATTGTCACAAAATATGCATAATTAAATCACTTCTAGTGACGCTTAATAATAATAATTAAGCGCCCTAATTTTCGTTTCTCAAACCGTTCCCTCCCATTCTCCCCTCACGACGCACGAACCCTAATTTTCAGCCCTAATTCCGAGTAATTTCTCAATTCAATCTTCCTCCAGTACTCTCCACATCCCCTCTTCTCGAATCGTCTTCTCAGTCGGTTCCTGAAGCAGGTAAGATAACAGCGTAGTTTTTTCAGTATATTTTTAAGCGTTAGATACTTGCAAAGTGATTTTTTTATTTTAAAATTGGACGATCGATGATTTCTTCTTCTCAAATTGCGTTGATACATGATTGGTATTTGATAATTGTTTGTTTGAACCATGCATGTTAAGATTCTATGATACGCTGTTGCTGTTGAACTTTGTGTGTTTAGGGAAGATGAATAAAACTGAGAAGATTTATCAATTTGAATTTTTCTAGTAAGATTTATCAATTGGGGTTTTAAGATTGGTGTTGAATGTGCCGTTGCTCGTGTGCTTTTTGGTAATTTTTTTTGGAAAAAAAATGCCCCTACAAGATTACAGAAAGAACAAACGAAAAGGGAACCCACAAAACCAGATCTTACATCAGTGATACAAAACTTCAAACCAAACAGAGATTGGGTCCCTTAACCACTCCCTAAACAAATACTACTCCAATTATGAGTTTTTTTCCCCTCAGCGCCTGTTATATATGTGTGTGTGAATGGACCCTAACGAATTTTAGTTAAAAGCTAATTAATTAAAGAGTAGTACTATATGGAAAGACTTAATGTGTATGGTGTGAATATATTCCGTAATTTAGAATCCAGTCCCAAGACTTGCCAGACTCATTATCTATGTTTTGTGAACTAATTGTGCATTTAATTTTATATACAGTTGTTTTTAATGAGAATTTACTCCATCAAGCTCTAGAAGCTTATGCTAAGTTATCTCATGTTGCGGTACATGATTTTTGTTGCCCCTTGCTTTCCTCTTTGGTACAAGATTTTTGTTTATTGGGGTTGCTACTCAGCTCCCGAAGGAACATTTCTGTTTTTGGTCAATTCATTTGTTTATTTTCATGATGATTCCTCTTGGTTATTCAAATCTCTGTTCCTTCAGTTTGAAATATTCCGGCTCGCTGTAATCTGTATACTGAGTGGTTTAAAAAATCTATCTCCTCTAGTCCTCTGTTATTAGAGGGACGGGTCAAATTTAGTATACATATTTCATCAATTTTTATTTTTTTTGATAAAACTGAGAAGATTTGTCAATTTGAGTTTTTCTTGGCGTTTCTTGGTTAATTGATTTTTATATGGGGAGTTCTAGGATCTGGAGATGGATGAATGAATATGATTTTGTTTTGTTTTGTGTATGGAAATTTTGCATATCTGGGCGTGTCCTCAGCTGTAGTTTTAGAATCTGGGTTGTGCATGTGTTTACATAATGACGACCATTCTAATATCCTTGTGTAATTTGCACGATATCGTGGACTGTAATTCAATGGGACGTGTTTCCTTTTAAAAGACTCTTAGCTTTGTGGCTATTTACTTTTCACTTTTGATGAGTGTTTGCATTGAATTGGTTTTATGAATTGTATTTTGAATATATTTTCACTTGCAAAGGTTAATGATGCCTACAAGGAAGGATTGCAATTATTTTTGAATTTTGCAGTTTCTCGCTTTTACATTCTTAAATTTATATTTTAGCATGTTATTATTGTTCTCAACAGAATTGTATTGCAGGAAAATGGTAAGGAGGAGAGCTGTTACTAAAAAAGATCTTCAAGCTAGGGCTAGAGAAAGAAAAAGTACCCATGAGAATAGTGGCCAAAGTACGTTACCATTGCCTTTAGATGAGGCTGTTAATGAGCAGCATGATTGTCGTCAAGGTACTATACATAAATTTTTATACTACATTTGCCATTTTCAGATTTATATTGATCTTTATAACTCTTTTGTCAATCTTTACTATATTTCAAAGATAATTTTATATCAATGACGCGGGGACAAGGAATTACTGCAGATCCTAGTTATCCCCAAAGAAGTAATGATGAGGCTGTCAATGAGCAACATGTCGACCCTCCAGGTATATTATTGTATGTTTGATAGCCATATAAGGGCTAGAAATAAAAAAATTAAGGGCTTGTACAGTGTTATGCGGCTGTTTGACACATTGTAAGATTTTATCGTCGACCCGTCTGTTATCTCATTGACCCGGTTGGTATTCGTGCAAAACACTGTTTTCGGAACATAAGAGGCACACCCTCCCCCTATCAGAATATAATATGAGTTCTACAGTATTTTTCCAACTAATTTTTTGCCCCTTCTCCATTTCACTCTGCCATCGCCCAATTTTCCTCACTCTTCCATCTCCTAATTTTCAATTTTTTGATGAATCGTGAATTGCGAAACCTACTCCACTGCCACTGCCGCCGCTGACCGGACATGACGTCTTCCTCTGTTACAAGTGGCAGCGGCAGCGCTGTGGCGGAGGACACAGCAGCGACAAAAAACCTCTTTCTCTTGCCGACTTGGTAGAATTTCTGGTTGCCATCGCATTTTATTGATATGACCACCTCTTCATTTTCCTGAAGTTTATAGGGTTGATGAGACTATTTCTGGTTTTTGGAATGTGATTTGCAAATAGAAGAGACAGGGAATTTGGTTTTTGGCTTATGAAATTTTGATTGAATGACATTTAAAAAATACACTTCCTTCGTCCCTAATTAGATTGCCCATTTCCCAGTTTGGTCCGTCCCTTGCCCCTTCCTTCCTAAAATGGCAAAACAAATAAATTTATTCTTTCTAATTATCTCTTTCAAATATTTGAAAATTACACCAAATGACATTACTTTTCCACACAAAAGCTTCTTTTTTTGTCTTATTCTCCTCAATACACCCTCAACAAAAGTTACTTTATCCCTTATAATACTAACAAACAATTTTCACATTAAATCACCTGTCAAAGAGACAGTCGAATGAGGGACGGAGGGAGTATTAAAGAAACAAAAAATGACATTTGCTTGAATTTTGGGTCCAATTCATGTTGGTTTTTGGATGAATTTTGAGTTTGATTTGTTTATATGCAGAATGAGAGGAAATGATTTTTGGTTTATTTGCAGAATGAGAGGAAATGATTTTTTTTTCTTTTTATGAAATTTGGGTCCATTTCATGGTGCTGTTGCAAATGGTTTCTAGTTTTTTAGAACATAAGTTTGCGTTTATTCGCATAAATCAGGATAATTTAGATGAGGAAAATTTGGTATTTTAATTACAATACAAAGAAAATATTAATATTTTATTTCTTTTCTTATGAATTAACTGTTTTATCAAACAAATATATTAAAATTACATTACTTTCAAGAACTCATGCATAATACATATCTCATCTCCCTCCTTACTAAATACTCTATTATTTTATCTCAAATTTTCATACAAAATAATTTCCCCTATCAAACGGAGCTTATAGTTAGTGTTGATCGTCAAGGTATGAAAGAGCATATTTGCTGACATTTATTATTTTGTCTCATTGTAGCAATGTTTAAAGACCAGAGAAGTGCAAATCATGTGTCAATGGAAAACGGACAAGACTCTTTAGGTACTGACCAACAGAGGTGTCAAAATATAGATGACGAACTCCATGACCAACATGTTGATCCTCAAGGTATGAAAAGTTTCTTTAGGCAGTGAAACTCACATTTTGTTTTGTTTTTTAAGTCCAAGGTATAAAATGATTGATCACCAACATTTTTATATATTGTGAGTAGATATTTTTATATCCTTAGCATTGTATTGTATTTTTCACTGATTTGAATTGCATGCCAAATTCTATATATATATTTTTAATTTCTGGCTATTTCGGTTTTTGGAGAATGTGTTCTGGTTATGGTATTGGAAAGTATGTAAAAAGTGAAATACATTTGGATATTTGTTGGAAAATGTGAGGTGATATTTTGGGGGAATATTCTTAACTGCAGATGTCTCATCATATTTATTTTTCGGGATGCAACTGTGGAAGACACTTAAAATTGTAGATGTCCTTGTATTGTTGTTAATGGTATTATAATACTAGCATGAATGATTGATGTTGTGGGTGAATTAAATTCCATTCCTGAAACATATTTTTCTGTAGAAAGAAAATGGAAAGTGGAAATGAATCAAAGCATAGCGGTTCTTTTTCAATAAGATTATACTTGATATCTCATCTGCTAAAGAAAAAATCTGACTATCCTAAGATACTGAAAATGGTGACCTACACGGATGTACGGTACATAAATGTGTATGTTACTATTTACACCTGGGAGGGTGGGGATGGGGTGTTATTCCTGAAGCTCATGATGAGTTTATAATGTGTTTTGAGGAGTGAGGTGAGAGAATATATTTAACATGGAACTGACGGAAGAAGTTAGACAGACATGTAAAGTTTGGAGGGGAAAAATCGATAGCTAAAATAGGCCCAATAACAGATGCAGGGTATTTCAGAAGACTGAGATGATATTAACTTTAGGAGTTTAAGAGTTTCTTTAACAAAATTTGTTTTCTATGAACTACATAATTTTGTTAACAGTCAGAGGCAAATAAATCTGTTCTGGATGCACAGAAACCAAGATAATACAAAGGTGTCATATAACATTTTAGTTTGAAACATTGGAATATAAGTCTATATTAAGTTTAGCCTTTTTAAAGTGTGTTGATACAATATTTTAGAGAATCTTGTAGCAATTGCAAGGGGAAAAAGAAGTGAAAGGATTGCGAATTATAATCAAAGAAGAGAGCAATCCATTTTTGATGCTGATCAACGGGTGGGTGGAAATACTAATGAGTCAGCTGCTGAACAACATGATGACCACCAAGGTACGCTAGAGCATATAAACATAAGTTTTTAATAATCTAAAATTTTCATTTATGTTCATGTTAAAGACTTTACTTTTAATGATTTAACCCTACTTGTTTTAATGTACTTGTAGATGAAGTCTTTGAACAACATAAACCTAGAGGTTATACTTATATGCCCCGCCTTTGGGCTATAAGTTCTAAGCACTCAAACATTCAACCTTTGAAAATTGAATTCAACAAGTATGGAAAGCCTATAGGTCCTAATAAGAGCAATTATGTTGAATTCTTGGGATCCATAGCCAGAAATGGAAACTTAGCTCCACTAAGTTATAAAGATTGGCATAAGGTACCTAAAAGTTTTAAAAAGGACATGCTGGACAAGGTGAAGGTAATAATTTATAAATTTGAAATTTATTTTTATTGTTGTTTGTATGTTACACCATCTTACATGGTCAAATATGTTTTTGTAGGGAAGCTTTGTTGTTCCAATTGGATATGACAAAATTGTTTTACAAGCTTTGAGTAAAAGTTGGAGGAATTTCAAATGCAGAATTAAAGCAAATTACTTTAATCCAAAGGCAACTATGGAACAAAACTTGCGCAGGAGGCCCGATAAACATGATGAGAGGGTGAAACACGATCAATGGAAGGTCCTTGTAGAATATTGGTGCAGTGAAGAGACAAGGGTGGTCTTCTTGTATTTTCTGTTTCATTACATGTTATTTTATTGCTTTACTCTAAAACCTTGGCTTCATTATACTTTATAGAAAACTAGCGAAAAAAATAAAGAGCATAGAGCAATGAAGAAAATGCAACATACTACTGGAAAGAGGAGCTTTGCTCAAGTTTATGAAATGGCTAAGGTAACTAATTTTCATTTGCAAACCTGATGAGAGATTATAGTGTGATGATTGATATAATAATTATTTATTCTTGTAGGAAGAAGTTTTACGTAACGTTGGGATAGAACAAAACGATGTGGATGGCGATGAAAATGAAAATGTTGAGGAGTCAGGAATTAGTGAGCTGACCAGAGCAGAAATATTTTTAAAGTGTTATTCGCGAGATGGGAATACATCTAATCCTGAAGTTGCAAAAGCATTGGTGAAGCTTCCTTTTTTTTTTTAAACTTCTCTATTTTTGTTCTTATTACAATATTAAATCTTGTATACTCTCTTGTGATAATTTTATTGTATAAAACTTGTATACAGGAAAAAATGCAACTGTTAAAGAGCCAACTGCCACCCGGTGCACGAGACGAAGGCCCAAATGATATATATTCTCAAGTCCTTGGCGAAGATAAATTTATCCTTTGGAAGAAAGCACGACTGGATAAAGAAGTCATTTATGAAGACAATGATTTGGCAGATCCAGTTTACAAGACCGTAAGAAACAATAAAGTTTCAATTTCTCCATACATATTTTGGGTAGTAATTTTACTTCGGTTTGTGACAGGATGATTATATACAAGAGAAGACCGAAGGTGTGCTGAAATCTAAGGGACCAACTGAAGATTCAACAACAATTGGACCAGCAAAACACGGCAAGTGTGAGATCACTCCAAAAATGTTATTCAAGTGCTCTGGTGGGAGAATGAGTATTGAGCAAGATACAAAAGAAGAAAAAAAAGAAGAGACGAAAGAGTTAAAGAAAACGATTTCAGAACAAGGCGAGCGTATTGAAAAACTTGAATCGGTGATCAGCAAACTACTTGGAAAAGACATTCTGATGGATGAGAAGGGTAGCTTTTTAGAAAAATCACAATGTCCCACCGATGAAGATGAAAACGGTTTGTCAAAGGATGAAAACTCTGATGATGATGATGTGCAACTTATTGACAAAGCTGAGAGTTTAGAGGTATATCATGTATATATATTTAAATATGGTGATTTTACTTACTATACATCGTTTTAATTACAGTCAATTACATGAATATTTGTATTGTAGGGGAAACTAGTTGCATTGATATTGGATTCTAGTAATGCTGTTGTTGCATACGGTACAATTGTTGCTATGTATAAACCTGGAAGTAAACTTCATGGGATTCCATTTCCTGAGAATTGTATGCGCATCTCCATTGATGAAGCAGTGGACGAATATGCCCCTTTGCCAATTCCAATTCTGGGTGAGTGTGAAAATGTTGGTGATGCTGTAGGAAACCATGTTGCTTGGCCTGAACACTTGATAATGAAGAAAAATGAGGTAAATTTATATTTTGATTTCATTTTTCAAGAGCTTCCTTTTGTACCTGGATAATATAATTTTTGGTCCCTTAAGTTTACATTTTTGCAGTGTTGGTCCCCTCTTTCACAGTTTCACTCACTATCGAACTTGGACTTGGAAGTATACTACATTTTTGCAGTGTTGGTCCCCTCTTTCACAGTTTCACTCACTATCGAACTTGGACTTGGAAGTATACTTTTACTCTCACGGGTGCTAAGTGTAATTATTTGAAAATTATTAATTACAGTTTTGCACCTCCAAATATTTGATTTCGTCATTTGGTCAACTAACTGTGGGACCAAATGTGAGTAAATGTGTCCTTCCAGGACCAAGTTTGATAGTAAGGACCAAAACTGAAAAAAAGTGTACTTCAGGGACAAAAAAAAAGATATTATCCCTTTTGCACCTATCTAACATGCACGCGTGTGTATTTATAGAAGCCTAAAGAGAAAAGGAACGGTCAAGAAAAGAAGGCCACAGTGTCAACAAGTATGCCAACATCATTAAAGATGCTGTATTGTTACAGTAAGCTTGCTTTAGAAGATGGAGGGAGTATATCAATGCGTTTAGATGATGATTTGTTTGATGAGGAATGCAAACTTTATGTTCACCTTGAAGACATTATTCCCTTCTGTGAATTGGAGCCCATTACATGCAATTGTATAGTTGTCTACATATGGTAAGCCTTCAATTTACTTGAATTTTGGCTTTTTTTTTGTGAAGCTATATATACTTCACTAGATTATTCATACTTGTTTTGTTTTCTTTGAAACGGTAGGCACCTTTATAAGAAATTGAAGGAAGAGAACAAACTTGATAAATTTAGATTTGTGAATCCACATAGCATCCCACATGAGCCAACAACAAGAATGGATAAGGACTGGATCGTTGAACGGTTGAACAAAAAGGCTCACGTTTTGGCCGATAGGCTTATTGGTACAATACATAATCAACTAGTTTTGGTGCCTTGCAATATAGGGTAAGCAAGCAATTACAATACCACTTTCCGTTACATATTTAAAGTTAATGAATTTCATGCACTAATTATGTGCTCATACGTAGTTCCCATTGGATTCTCTCTGTCATCGACCCTTACAAGGACGTGGTTTTTTTACTTGATCCTATTGGTCTACGCGCTCGAGATCAATATTGGAAATATGTTGTGGATACGTAAGTTCATATATGTTTTGTTATACATTTAATTTACTCGATTAGATAATAATTTATCATCTGATATTATGTATGAAGGGCATTTAAATTGTTTAATAAAGACAAGAGGAGGAAAGGAAAAAAACAGCCTACGTGGAAAATAATAACGGTATGTCTTCTTGAGATTAGCAAGTGTTTACATGTATATTATTCGTTAATAATTTGTTTTTTATGTAGGGTCCTCGCCAACCGGATGCAACGCAATGTGGTTTTTATGTATTGCGGTACATGAGACAAATAATTAAAGAAGCTGCAACAATTAGAGAGGATTTTCTACAATCAATCGTAATACTCGTAGAATTCATTTTTAAAAAATATCTTTATAAATTATTCATCACCATGCAAGGTGATTAATAGTTGGGTTTTGCTGATATAATCTATATATTTTTGTTCAAAGTTTACAAATGACGAGTACTCTCAAAAGGAGATTGATGAAGTGAGATCCGAGTGGGCAGAATGCATACAAGAGCACATATGTGAATAGACTGATAGACATGGTATGTATTTACCCGTTGGATTGTTGTGAATTCTCTTGATAAACTAAATCATTATATTGAGATTGCTTATTTGCTGTGTCATCATGAATTAATAAAGCTGGCACCATTTAGGAGTGTGTTTTTTTTCCTTATTCCCTTTCAAATAAATTGCTAACTTGGGTCTGTGTGTTCAATTCAATTGGTGAAGTCATTTCAATGGTCAGTTTTAAGTTGTTCCCTTTTTGCAGATAAGTTCATTTACCTCTGTTCTGTGCTATAAGGTTTTAGTACTTGAGGGATTAGTATTTTGGTGTAGCATTTCTTTTATTTGGAGTTTCTTGTGTTGCTTAATTTGATGTTTAGGTTGTGGGAATTGGGATTCAGTTATAGTTAGCCATATTACTGAACTGCTATAAAGTATATAGCCGAAGCCGCTATTCTAAAGCATAATGTGGTTGGTTGCTAGATATTAATAGGCTCTAAAGTCGTTGTATCTTGGGGACGGTTGCCATGATCCGTATTGCACCGGAGTACGGGGAATTAACGTCTTACGGAGATAGAGTCAAACTCTAGCAGTCATGCATAAGTCATCTTCATCTACACATACACCTAATTTTTTCTTGTTCAAAAGTTGTACAGCAAGTGCACATCTTCATATAAGTTTGTTATCAGCAGAATCATTTTACACATGTTTATGTTTACTATATGGTTATCTGATGAAATGCTGCATTCATTTCAATATTCTGTTATTGTTGCATTCGAGCTCGAATATAAGAACGAAATCATCGGTTTATTTTCGTGTTTACGTTGGTGCAGATGGTGCAAAAGGCATTGGAGGACCTATTTTGATGTTGGGTTCACCCCTATTTTGTGCAATAGTGTGTTAATATTTCAGGAATTAGGTCTTTTGGTGTAGTATATATCTAATGATCTTTGGTTTTAATTACCTTTATGTCTACAAATTTAAGATATTAGTATGATGTTTGCTTTGTGACCAACTTTTAGCTTTACCTTGCAATGTTCAAATATGCGATTTTTTTTAATTACCTTTTGTGGCAATTTATGTGCAAATTGTGTAAAATTATTATTCAATGCTTAAAATAATGGATACTTAATAACGGATTGCATGCATTATTTGTTAGTCTTTTTGTTAGATTATTATTTAATGCTTAAAATAGATTGAGATAATTACATAATACTAAATGATAAAAAATACTCCCTCCCATTTTTTTTTAATAAGTGTCACTTTGATTTTTAACGAATTTCAAAATAAATATCATTCTGAATTTTTTTTTCTTTAATTTTGACTATTTTAATCTTACTCATTTACAACAAATATTTTTCATAAATAAATTTCATAATTATCTTTACCATGATCTAGGGCTTTTAAGTTTATGAACTACATTTTTAATCACATTCTTTATCAAATAAATTTTTTATATCAAAATTAGTTATAATTAATAAAAGATAATATAGATAATAATTTATAATCTTAATTTGTTATAGAAAGCTAAAATAACTTAGTAGGGGTATTATAAACGGAATGATGCATGAGGAACGAAGATAACTACATATAGATTAATAGATTATAGAACACAAGAATACACACTAATTTCCGTGATTAATGACTGGGAAAATAATAATAATAAAAAAAATTCAGGAATTTAAGAGAAAAATCTAGTCTTTTCATAAATCAAAATCTAACAATCTAAAATAATAATAATAATAATCCACAATCCTAATTAACATAAATATAAGTAACGAATTAAACGACATTTTAAACATTGAATACACACTAATTTCCGTGATTAATGACTGGGAAAATAATAATAATAAAAAAAATCAGGAATTTGAGAGAAAAATCTAGTCTTTTCATAAATCAAAATCTAACAATCTAAAATAATAATAATAATAATCCACAATCCTAATTAACATAAATATAAGTAACGAATTAAACGACATTTTAAACATTAAATACAATAAATCAAAACATCTCTCTCCATCAACAACTTATAAATCTTGCACGAGGAAATCTGTTAATGAAATGTTGTATTAAATATTAAAATAAAAACATATCTTTCATATATCTTCCTAATATCAATAACATTAATTCATCTTTCTTTGAAATTAATGATTAAATCATTAATTATATTCTCATCATGCATGAAAGAATTTAAATTCCTATATATAGCAGGAACCCTAGTGTACGACAACACAAACACACTAAAAAATGATGTCAAACTCAAACTTCTCTCTAACCATTTTTTGCATTCTTCTCTTATCAGGTTAATTATATTAGTAATATATATCACATTTAATTACATCTTTAATTTTTTTCAAATGTCTAGAACTTCAATTTGGAGAACATGAATTTTTCATCGAGCTTTAAATTGAGAAAATAAAATTAAAACATGTGTAAAAAAAGTAACCAAAATTGAATCTTTATATCAAATAATCGTAGACCAAGAGAGTACGTATAAGGGGGTGTTTGCAAACATAACTAATAACTTTCAGTATCACGTTTTATTCAAAAATTATGAGAGTAAGCTTTGAAAATAAGTGATTATGAAAGTTGTTCGTGATGTGTTGCAGCCTAATTAAATACTAATCAATTATATATGGCCATCTATTAATTGTTAGTATTATTTTCTATTATTATATTTGCATTGCATGTTTAAGGGGTGGGAAAAAAATATTGTAAATCAAATTTATTTGAAATTATATATAATTATTTAATTTGCAGGATTGGTGATGGATATTGTTGATGGGCAACAATGTTATGAGGTGCATGAAGAAATACCCTGCGATGTTTATCCTCCAGAAAAAATGCAGGAATGCATAGATTATTGCAAAAACAAATTTGGACCAAAGATCATTGTCGATTGTGTTAGACGTGATAATAATCCCTCTTGCGTATGCAATTTTTGCTTGAATAATTAAATAATTATATTAATTATATACAAGTATTATGTTATACTGTATTCGTTGATATTATATTATAATAACATGATGGACTATTATTAATTGTTAACTAGTATTTCACGGTGTATAAATATAAAAATAATATTTATAGTATTATTTTAAAATTGTTATTCTAATGTGTATTATTTATGTGTTTATTTTTATATTATATTTTTAAGAATATTTACTAATTTTTATGCTTTACATCATATACAATTTAAAAAAAAAAAAAAAATACTCTTATGATTCACAATGTATTATCCTAATTTTTTTTTATCAAAATCAATAATGTTGTTACTTTTGAATGAATTGGTTAAATTAATTGATAAATCACTTCCTATACTGAATGGAGTAAGTTATTAGATAGGAGAAAATTCAAAAAACAAAAAATTTATATGTAGGAAACTTTTCTTTGTTATTAATATATTATCAATACATACTTACACAATAAGTCAGTAACAACCATGATTCTTTTTTTTTTTTTTTTTTTTAAGTGTAGACATATTGTCTTCAATCACATGTCATAACAGTGAGCCCAAATTAAATTTTGCTTTTCTTTTTGTGCTGCAAAAAAATAAAACATGTTTAAAGTTTAATTGCTGAAAAACATCAATAATTTTAATACAATGAGAAGCCTGAAGAAGTATTAAAACAAAAGTGATAATCCATCTTGATAAAAAATAAAGATATACTCCAGTCAACATCATGCTGAACTACTGTGAAACTAAACCACTTAAAATGTAGAGTATCATAAGTCATAACATTGCCAGTAAATTAAAAACCCCGAATTTGGTGGGGAAGATAGAAAATATCAACAAACGCTCATAAAAACGAAGAAAGTGATCGAAACTAATGATAAAACTGTGCTGCAGTGAATAACCAACAAAGCGTAAATCTTCTGAGATTGCATTTAAAATCTTAAAAAAAATAAATGTAAACTTAAAAAGCGGATCCGAAAAATTGACTGAAACAAACCACATTCTTGTACCATAATGCAGCAAATTGGAGCTACGGAAAAAAACCATATTCTTTAATCGGAATCGTTGAATAAAACACGAAAGCCAACTTCTTATTGAACAACAACAACATATGTGTTGTCTAAAACGATTTAAAACAATTGGAAAAAAAAAAATCCTCTATGAAGAATCTTAAGTCTACCATACACCATTGGAGTATGAATTCAACTTTGAAACCTGCTCGACCAAGATAAACACACATCTTAGGTCGTAGAAGATGTACATCAAGAAACAAATTTTATTACCTCCATAGTACAGTTCGTTGTTTTCAAAGAGAAAGTATATGTTGTTGACTCGTCCAGTAGAAGATTTCTCTTTTAAGTTGAAATTTTAAATATCACAACTCTAAAAATAGGGGTTTTTATCACTTTATTGTTATTAAAATAAATAATTTGTAAAATAGGGTATAATTTCAAGTTTTTATCAAAATATAGTAAAACGTCGAGGGGCCAAGCGTTTCTGTAAGAAAAACGCGAGGCCCCCACGCGTTTTATTTCTTAAACCATTCAAAATTTTATTTTAATTATAAATTGACCTAAAACGTGCAGCCCCTACGCGTTTTGAGGTGTTAATGCAATAAGTGTATTTGGTTGGGGTGCTAAAATATTCAAAAAAAAATAGAAAACGCGTTGTCCCCACACGTTTTTCTTGTTTTTTTTTTAACTTTTAAGCTGTAAAATATATTATTAATCCATTAAAAAAAAAAGAGGTAAATGTTATGTATAATATTTATATTATATGAATGTCCATTTATTTCCTTCATAATATCCACCATGTGCCCTTTGATATTCATAGATTGTTCATGTATTTACATTAATAGTGGACCTTTCATTTCATCTTCTCAAGCTTGTATTGAGACTTATAAATAGGGGTGCAAATGTTGTAGTAAACACTTGAAGGTGGAATAAAATATTTCTATGTTATCTCTATATCTTGTTTACTTATTTCACATATGGAGTTATACTTTTAAGTTGTTTTACAACACGTTATCAGCACGAAGCTCGTAAAATATTTCTACTGGCGAAATTCAGATAATGATACATTCCAGGTATTGTACGGAGGTATGTATTAAAATGTTTAGAATATATTATCTTACAATATTTATTTGTCATCTCTTATTTTATTACTATTTTGATGATTATGTTATTTTACAATTAATCAATATCTTGTTTATTTGATAGTTTCCAACATGTCAAACTTGACAAAATTTAAATTTGTGGCTCTTGATATTATTGGAAAAAAAAAAAATTATAATGAATTCTTAATGTTGAAATTCATTTGGATGCCATGGGTCTTGGGGATTCCATAAAAGTGGAAAATCAAGCATATAATAAAAAATATGACCAAAGGCCCGAAGCCATGATTTTCCTTTGCCACTATCTTGATGAAGGATTGAAAGTTGAATACCTCACGGTGAAAGATCCACTTTAATTGTGGATTAATCTTAAAGAAATATATGATTATAAATTCGTGAGTGAGTACAATTCAATTATGTTCATAATCACTTCTCAATTGAAATTATGTGGAGAAAATATTAGTGATGATGGTATGCTTGAAAAGTCATTCTCCACATTTCATGATTCTAATGTGATGTATTTTGCAACAACAATATCGTGAGAAGGGTTTTACTAAATATTCCGAACTAATTTCATAGCTCTTGGTGGCTGATAAAATTAATGATTTTTTGATGAAAAATCAGGCCTCGAACGAGGACGTGGTTTTGATCGAGACATATTACAAAATGATTATAATACTCATCTGAATTTTAAAGGTCTACAAAAGGGGAAGTAAATTTTTGAACATTAAAGAAAAAGAGAAAATAGTTGAAACAAATTATGTGAATAGTGAATTCGATAATGAAATGATTGACATAACACAATTTGATGTTGTTGATGATCTTACCCACTTTAAAGGTGGTAATTAGAGTGTTATAATACTCAATCACAATTTTTTTTGATAATCTATTATTAATGTTTGTTTTCTTATATTATGCAATATCTTTATATTTCTCTTCTTTATAATATAAATGGCTATTGCATTTTCATAAAATAAAAATTAATTAGATTGTAAATATTTTACTTTTATATATATTTTTAATAAAAGAAATGAAAAATGGTATGACAACATCAACATTTAAGGAAGAAAATGAAGATCTATGTCTCGTGGATAGTGTTATTCTCACATTATATTCTCACAAGACAATTCAACAAGACGAAATTATTCTCACATTTAAAATGGAGAGAAGCTAATGTAAATACAATATCTGGTTATACAAAAATAATTGAAGGCTTTGGAAGAGCCAATATTCTATTATCCGGAGTGACAAAATTCATTATCAATGATGCCTTATCCTCTGGAAAGTCTCAAAGAAATTTATTGAGTTTTAAAGATATTCGTTTGAATGGATATCATCTTGAGACTACGAATGAAGGCAATATTGAGTACCTTAATATTACTACAATTGTTGCGGAAAAGAAATGTATGTTGGAAAAGTTACCCGATTTGTCCTCGAATTTGTATTGCACGAGGATAAGAACAATTGAAATTTATGTCGTAGTAAACCAAAAGGTTACTACTGAAATTAATGTTTGGCATGACCGGTTGGACCATCCCGGTTCCATAATGATGCGAAAAATTGTAGAAAATTCATGTGGGCATCCATTGAAAAATCGAAAAATGCTACAACCCAATGAATTTTCATGTGCTGCTTGTTCACAAGGAAAATTAATTATAAAGCCATCACCAGCTAAATTTGAGCATGAAAATTTTATGTTCTTATAACGAATTCAAGGGGAGATATGCAGACACATACATCCGCTGAGTGGGCCATTTAGATATTTTATGATTTTGATTGATGCATCGACTAGGTGGTCACATGTATGTTTATTGTCATCTCGCAATTTGGTTTTTTTTTGCAAAGTTATTGGGACAAAATAATACGATTGCGAGTACAATTTCATGATAATGCAATTAAGAGTCTAAGACAATTCGCCTTGAAAATGTTGGTGAATTTTCATCTCAAAGCTTTCAATGTTTATTGTATATCAATTGAAATACATATTGAGCATCTGGTTGCTCATGTCCATACATATAGAACATTTTTTGTTGAATCACTTATAAAGCGTATTCAATTGATTGTCCGACCAATATTGATAAAATATAAACTCCCTATTTTAGCTTGGGATCATGTTATATTGCCTACGACAGCACTTGTGCGCATCATGCCAACAAGTTATCATAGCATTTCCCCCGTACAAATGGTTTAAGGTCAGGAACCAAATATATCCCATCTAAGAACTTTTGGATGTGTTGTATATGTACCGATTGCTCCACCACAACGCACAAAGATGGGTCCCCAAAGGAGAATGGGGGTATATGTTGGGTATGAATCTCCGTCTATTATTAAATACTTAGAACCATTGACCGGAGATCTATTCACGAAAATGTTTGGTAATTGTCATTTTGATGAAGACAACTTTCCCAACATTGGGGGAAAAAGTAAGCAGCTGGAAAGGAATATTTATTGAAATGAATTATCATTGAATTGCATGGATCCTCGTACAAAGTAGTGTGACCTTGAAATTGAAAAGATAATTCATTTGCAAAAGATTGTGAATCAACTGCCAGGCACATTTACTGGCCTTAAAAAAGTTATAAATCTTATATTTCAGCTGCTAATGCTCCTAATAGAATTGATGTCCTTTAAGGACCATCTTCCATGGCAAATGAGTCTACGACACTCCTGAAGCGTGGTAGACCTCTTGGTTCCAAAGATAAAAATTCTCGAAAAATAAAAGGAGCAAACATTGAGGATGGTCATAATGTGAACAATCCTGTTGAAAAATCTGACATACTACTTAAAGTCCCAGAAAATGATATTTCAGGCGCCCAAAAATGATGAAATATCGACAAATTATGTCAGAATAGGAGAAAGATGGAACCGAAATGAAATCGACGTCGACAATATCTTTGCATATAATGTAGCGCTTAATATAATGGAAGATGATGAGAATCCTGAACCTACATCTATTGATGAATGTAGAAAACGAGATGATTGGCCAATGTGGAAAGACGCAATAAATGCAGAATTTCAATCTCTTATTAAACGAAAAGTTTCGGACCTTTGTCCGTACACCTAATGGTATAAAAATCGTGGGGCATAAATGAGTAATTGTGCGAAAAATAAATGAGAAAAATGAAATCGTGAGGTATAAAGCACGGCTTGTCGCACAAGGTTTTACCCAAAGGTCAGGTGTTAATTATGAGGAGACTTATTCTCCTGTGGTGGATGCAATAACTTTTCGTTATTTAGTAAGTCTGGCAGTGCAATAAAAACTTGAAATGCGTCTATTAGATGTCGTTGCAACATATTTATACGGCTCATTAGAGAAATATATTTATATGGCAATCCCCGAGGGATTAAAGGTACCGATAATGAAAAACGAGAATTCTCAAAACATGTATTCAGTCAAGTTGAGCAAAACCTTATATGGATTAAAGCAATTTGGTCGCATGTGGTGCAATTGTTTGATTCATTCTTGATTAAGGAGGGGTATAACAATGATCATATACCCTATGTTTTTATTAAAAGATCTGGATGTGAATATGTGATTATTGTTGTATATGTTGATAATTTGAATATCATTAGGACACCTACATAGTTATCAAAGGCCGTGGCTTCCCTTAAGAGGAAATTTGAAATGAATGATTTTTGTAAAACAAAATTTTGTTTGGGTTTTCAAATTTTATACTTTGATAATGAGATCTTTGTGCATCAATTCACTTATGTTATGAAAGTGTTGAAACGATTTTATATGGATTAAACACATCCTTTAAGCACACCTATGGTTGTGCGTTCACTAAATATAGCGAAAGATCCATTTCGACCTCGCAAAGTAAATGAAGAACTGTTTAGTCAAGAAGTGTCATATTTGAGTGCAATAGGTGCACCAATGTATCTTGCTAGCAACATTAGGCCTAATATATCATTTGTTATTAATTTATTAGAAATATATAATTCTTCTCCAACTCGTAGGCATTGGAATGAGGTTAAACATATTTTTCGATACCTTAGAGGGATAATGAATATGGATTTATATTTTTTAATCTCATCAGAACATTATTTAGTTGGTTATGCAGATGCAGTTTACTTATAAGATCCGCACAAAGCCCGATCGCAAACAGATTATTTGTTCACATATGGAGGTACAACTATTTCATGGCGTTCTATTAAACAAACAGTTGCTACTTCATCTAACCATGCAGAGATCCTAGCAATTTACGAGGCAAGTCGTGAATGTGTTTGGTTGCGTACCGTCACACAACACATTTGTGGAAAATGTGGATTAAACTCAGTGAAAAATAATTCAATATACTATGATATATGAAGACAATGTTGCATGTGTTGCCCAACTAACGGAAGGATTTATCAAAGGTGATAGAATAAAATATATTGATCCTAAATTCTCCTTTACCCACGATCTTTCAGCAAAAGGATGACGTTAGTATGCAACAAATTCGTTCATGTGATAACTTGGCTGATTTATTTACCAAGTATTTACCTACTTCAACGTTTGAGAAATTGAGATACAAAATTGGAATGCGATGTCTTAAGGATGTAAAGTGATGTAATCATCAGGGGGAGTTAACACACGTTTCTTCTCATTTTTACCTAGTAAGGTTTAATAAGGTGTGACCGTATCTAATGGACATTCAAGGGGGAGTGTTATGAATAATATTTATATTATATGAATGTCCATTTATTTCCTTCATAATATCCACCATGTGCCCTTTGATATTCATAGATTGTTCATGTATTTACATTAATAGTGGACCTTTCATTTCATCTTCTCAAGCTTGTATTGAGACTTATAAATAGGGGTGCAAATGTTGTAGTAAACACTTGAAGGTGGAATAAAATATTTCTATGTTATCTCTATATCTTGTTTACTTATTTCTCATATGGAGTTATACTTTTAAGTTGTTTTACAACAGTAAATACTTGGAGGCCAAGCGTTTTCCATAGATATTGGGATGTATATGTATATGTTAGTGTCTATTGTAGGCCTACATCCACATATATGCATATGTTTTATTAAAATAGAGTATATATGTTTGATGAGCATGCATTCTAATATAAAAAAATTTAAATAAAGAAATGATCTACATGATGCAATATGCATATTAGTTAAAAAAATTAAATTGATAGTACCAGTGTTAAATAAAAACGTAAAAGGTAAGCAACTTTTTTAAAAAAAAGTAATGTAATACTCCCTCCGTTCCGTAGAAACTTGCACACCTGGGATGACACACAATTTAAAAAATGTGTAATGAGTAATATTATGAGGGGTAGTTTTGTAAAGTTTTATGAATAAAGTAAAGTAAAAAGTAGATTGAATGTGGAAAAGTATTGTCATGGGTAAATAAGAGTATATTTTGAGGGTGAGGGTTATGAAGTTATTTCCTTTTATGGGGTATGCAAATTGGTATGAGACATCCATTTATAAAAAGTGTTCAAATTTATGTGGGACGGAGGGAGTACAATTTAAGTTGTTATTTTCAAGTTTTGTAAATTGAAACAATATATAAAAATATCATATTTAATGAATAAATATAAAATAAATATTATAATTAATAAATTTAGTATAAACATCAAATTTATAGATGACTTTCCATTCTGTAATTCTTGGTTCTACACGCGGAATTTACAAATTTCGTCGAACATTCATACACAGTTCAATTGATCGTGGTAAGAGTACACAAATCCTTTAAATAGCTTAAACAATTTACTACTATAATAGTACTAATAAAGATTTTTTTTAATATTAAGCATATACCTGTAACAATTGAATCGGTCCAAAATAAAGAATGTCTTTCACTATAAAGAAAGAGCTAAGGGTTGTAGGACAGGATGTCGTTCGTAAATTTGACGTTTGTACTAAATTTATTTATTATCATATTGAATTTCAAATTTATTCATCAAATATATTGTTGCAATTTACAAAACTAAAAAATAACGATTATTATACATTGTATTGCATTACTTTAAAAAAAAAAAACAAATTGCTCGACTTTTACATTTTTATTTAACACTGGTGTTATTAAAATTAATTAATATTCATATATAATGCATGCATACAGATCATTTCTTTATTTTATTTTTTAAAATCGTTTCCTCTAAGTTTCCAACTTTCCTTTTATGGATGTCCCACAATAAGTTTCCCATTTCATATTTTTCCATTTTTGGCATATGATTTTTTCTCTCCCAATCACATCACTTACACTTTATCTATTATTTTATCATACTTCATCTCACACTCATCTATTATTTTCTCTCTCACCATCACATCACTTGTACTACATCTATTATTTAATCATATTTCTTAATCAAAACAATCAAAAGAAAGGGGAAACTTATACCGAGACGAAGGGAGTAATATAGATAATAATTTATAATCTTAATTTGTTATAAAAAGCTAAAATAACTTAGCAGGAGTATTATAAACGGAATGATGCATGAGGAACGAAGATAACTACATATAGATTAATAGATTATAGAACACAAGAATACACACTAATTAATTTCAATGATTAATGACTGGGATAATAATAATAATAATAAAAACAGTATGTTTTTTATTCACAAAAAAAAAAAAAAACCAGGAATTTGAGAGAAAAATCTAGTCTTTTCATAAATCAAAATCTAACAATCTAAAATAATAATAATCCACAATCTTAATTAACATAAATATATGTAAGGAATTAAACGATATTTTAACATTAAATACAATAAATCAAAACATATCTCTCTCCATCAACAACTTATAAATCTTGCACGAGGAAATCTGTTAATGAAATGTTGTATTAAATATTAAAATAAAAACATATCTTTCATATATCTCCCTAATATCAATAACATTAATTCATCTTTCTTTGAAATTAATGATTAAATCATTAATTATATTCTCATCATGCATGGAAGAATTTAAATTCCTATATATAGCAGGAACCTAGTGCACGACAACACAAACACACTAAAAAATGATGTCAAACTCAAACTTCTCTCTAACCATTTTTTGCATTCTTCTCTTATCAGGTTAATTATATTAGTAATATATATCACATTTAATTACATCTTTAATTTTTTTCAAATGTCTAGAACTTCAATTTGGAGAACATGAATTTTTCATCGAGCTTTAAATTGAGAAAATAAAATTAAAACATGTGTAAAAAAAGTAATCAAAATTGAATCTTTATATCAAATAATCGTAGACCAAGAGAGTATGTATAAGGGGGTGTTTGCAAACATAACTAATAACTTTCAGTATCACGTTTTATTCAAAAATTATGAGAGTAAGCTTTGAAAATAAGTGATTATGAAAGTTGTTCGTGATGTGTTGCATCCTAATTAAATACTAATCAATTATATATGGCCATCTATTAATTGTTAGTATTATTTTCTATTATTATATTTGCATTGCATGTTTTTTTAAGGGGTGGGAAAAAAATATTGTAAATCAAATTTATTTGAAATTATATATAATTATTTAATTTGCAGGATTGGTGATGGATATTGTTGATGGGCAACAATGTTATGAGGTGCATGAAGAAATACCCTGCGATGTTTATCCTCCAGAAAAAATGCAGGAATGCATAGATTATTGCAAAAACAAATTTGGACCAAAGATCATTGTCGATTGTGTTAGACGTGATAATAATCCCTCTTGCGTATGCAATTTTTGCTTGAATAATTAAATAATTATATTAATTATATACAAGTATTATGTTATACTGTATTCGTTGATATTATATTATAATAACATGATGGACTATTATTAATTGTTAACTAGTATTTCACGGTGTATAAATATAAAAATAATATTTATAGTATTATTTTAAAATTGTTATACTAATGTGTATTATTTATGTGTTTATTTTTATATTATATTTTTAAGAATATTTACTAATTTTTATGCTTTACATCATATACAATTTTTTTAAAAAAAATACTCTTATGATTCACAATGTATTATCCTAATTTTTTTTTTATCAAAATCAATAATGTTGTTACTTTTGAATGAATTGGTTAAATTAATTGATAAATCACTTCCTATACTGAATGGAGTAAGCTATTAGATAGGAGAAAATTCAAAAAACAAAAAATTTATATGTAGGAAACTTTTCTTTGTTATTAATATATTATCAATACAGACTTACACAATAAGTCAGTAACAACATGATTCTTTTTTTTTTTTTTTTTTTTTTAAGTGTAGACATATTGTCTTTAATCACATGTCATAACAGTGAGCCCAAATTAAATTTTTCTTTTCTTTTTGTGCTGCAAAAAAATAAAACATGTTTAAAGTTTAATTGCTGAAAAACATCAATAATTTTAATACAATGAGAAGCCTGAAGAAGTATTAAAACAAAAGTGATAATCCATCTTGATAAAAAATAAAGATATACTCCAGTCAACATCATGCTGAACTACTCTGAAACTAAACCACTTAAAATGTAGAGTATCATAAGTCATAACATTGCCAGTAAATTAAAAACCCCGAATTTGGTGGGGAAGATAGAAAATATCAACAAACGCTCATAAAAACGAAGAAAGTGATCGAAACTAATGATAAAACCGTGTTGTAGCGAATAACCAACAAAGCGTAAATCTTCTGAGATTGCATTTAAAATTTTAATTTAAAAACCTTAAAAAAAAAAATGTAAACTTAAAAAGTGGATCCGAAAAATTGACTGAAACAAACCACATTCTTGTACCATAATGCAGCAAACTGGAGCTATGGAAACAAACCATATTCTTTAATCGGAACTGCTGAATAAAACACGAAAGCCAACTTCTTATTGAACAACAACAACGTATGTGTTGTCTAAAATGATTTAAAACAATTGAAAAAAAAAATCCTCTATCAAGAATCTTGGGTCTACCATACACCATTGGAGTATGAATTCAACTTTGAAACCTGCTCGACCAAGATAAACACACATCTTAGGTCGTAGAAGATGTACATCAAGAAACAAATTTTATTACCTCCATAGTACAGTTCGTTGTTTTCAAAGAGAAAGTATATGTTGTTGACTCGTCCAGTAGAAGATTTCTCTTTTAAGTTGAAATTTTAAATATCATAACTCTAAAAATAGGGTTTTTTTATTACTTTATTGTAATTAAAATACTCCCTCCGTCCCGGAAGTGTTTGCACCACTTTGTGGGCACACTTATTAAGAAAAAGGTGTAATGAGTGGAGTGTTTGCAAACATAACTAATAACTTTCAGTATCACATTTTATTCAAAAATTATGAGAGTAAGCTTTGAAAATAAGTGATTATGAAAGTTGTTCGTGATGTGTTGCAGCCTAATTAAATACTAATCAATTATATATGGCCATCTATTAATTGTTAGTATTATTTTCTATTATTATATTTGCATTGCATGTTTTTTTAAGGGGTGGGAAAAAAATATTGTAAATCAAATTTATTTGAAATTATATATAATTATTTAATTTGCAGGATTGGTGATGGATATTGTTGATGGGCAACAATGTTATGAGGTGCATGAAGAAATACCCTGCGATGTTTATCCTCCAGAAAAAATGCAGGAATGCATAGATTATTGCAAAAACAAATTTGGACCAAAGATCATTGTCGATTGTGTTAGACGTGATAATAATCCCTCTTGCGTATGCAATTTTTGCTTGAATAATTAAATAATTATATTAATTATATACAAGTATTATGTTATACTGTATTCGTTGATATTATATTATAATAACATGATGGACTATTATTAATTGTTAACTAGTATTTCACGGTGTATAAATATAAAAATAATATTTATAGTATTATTTTAAAATTGTTATACTAATGTGTATTATTTATGTGTTTATTTTTATATTATATTTTTAAGAATATTTACTAATTTTTATGCTTTACATCATATACAATTTTAAAAAAAAAATACTCTTATGATTCACAGTGTATTATTCTAATTTTTTTTTTTTTTTTTATCAAAACCAATAATGTTGTTACTTTTGAATGAATTGGTTAAATTAATTGATAAATCACTTCCTATATTGAATGGAGTAAGCTATTAGATAGGAGAAAATTCAAAAAACAAAAAATTTATGGGAAAATCTTAAATGCACAGGGTGCACCTAACAAAGTTCTGTGCACACGGTTTTTACCCGTTTGCACACATGACCCGGTCCAGCCCATATAATTATATTCGGATCAGTATATAACCCTCGTCTCCAAATGCCGTAATTCAAATGCTCCCAAAACCATCCCACAGCCACAGTCGACTTTCCGTAGAATTTCCATACGCCTCGATAACTCCATCCGCGACGTCTCCTGGCTCCTCCGTGTCTACGCCATAGTCGACGCTAACGAACACGGGTCTCTCGGTCTTGGCGGCCTTCCTCCCATCGCCGGCAACGAGCCGATGCTGTGTCTAATTTGGGAACAGATAGCGATTTTGTGCACAGATCCGATTGAGCAGAGAGCGGACGCCGCGGCGTCGCTGGTGTCGATAACTCGGGACAGCGATCAGTACGGCAGAATGATTATCGAGGAAGGAGGGGTGACGCCGTTGTTGAAGCTAGCGGAGGAAGGGGGAGAGGAGGGGCAGGGGAACGCTGCTAGAGCGATTGTATTGCTTTGTAGAGATCCCGAGAGCATTGAAAAAATTGTGAATGCTGGTGCATACCAGGTGTTTGCTAAAATTCTCAAACAAGGAAACTTGAAAGTTCAGATAGAAGTAGCTTGGGCTGTCTCACAATTAGCCGCATATCGTCGCAAATGCCTAGATCCGATGACTCCCAAGCATAGCAAGTGCGCCGTAAACGATAACTATGGCGATCCAAACCAGATGCATAAGAAGAAGCACGAAAAGTGGTGTTTATTATTACTGAAAAGTGTAATTTTTTATTATTGAAAAGTGGTGGATATTTTAACTGAAAAGTGTAATTTTTATTATTGAAAAGTGGTGGATATTTTAACTGAAAAGTGTAATTTTTATTATTGAAAAGTGGTGGATATTTTAACTGAAAAGTGTAATTTTAATTAAAAAAGTAGGGACACAGATTTTGAACCTGTGACCTTATTGAATAAAACACGAAAGCCAACTTCTTATTGAACAACAACAACGTATGTGTTGTCTAAAATGATTTAAAACAATTGAAAAAAAAAATCCTCTATCAAGAATCTTGGGTCTACCATACACCATTGGAGTATGAATTCAACTTTGAAACCTGCTCGACCAAGATAAACACACATCTTAGGTCGTAGAAGATGTACATCAAGAAACAAATTTTATTACCTGCATAGTACATTTCGTTGTTTTCAAAGAGAAAGTATATGTTGTTGACTCGTCCAGTAAACAATTTCTCTTTTAAGTTGAAATTTTAAATATCATAACTCTAAAAATATAAAAAGCAAATTATAAACAGTATGGCTATTAATGTTTCATCATTCGACTCACTGATATGTGTGCGCAAACAATATGACTATTGTAGTGCCCAAACACCCCCAAGTTATATTTTGTCATTTAATTATCCACTCGATTAAACGTCTCTAATTCAAGTAAATAATCAGACCCTCAAACAATCCAACAAAGAATAACAATTCACAAATATAATGAACGAGAACAGAAAACAGAGCACACAAAAATTTAAGTGGTTCGATCTACTTGATCTACATCCACTGGACACACAATTTCAATCTTGATTGATAAAAGAATGTTTACACACTCAACACTCGGAAAAAGGGATTTCTCCTCACTTCACCAGTGAACTCTCAACTCAAGAACGAATGCTCGTAAGCGTCAAAATTTTACAATTACAAGCTATGGGGTATTTATAAGTATCAAGATTGATTGCAGCGTGTGTTGATTGCGTGATCAATGCCAACCTGTATTCTATTGAAACCTCCTAACAAACTCACGTGTTCAGCATCTACCCAATCTGAATTGACTTCCTTGCCCTTCACTTGTTTCTTGCAAATATATGACACTATCAGAAGAAAACCAGAAGACTTACCTCTTTTGTTTACTCTTCTGATATCCAACACTTAGTCAAAAGACTAACTCTGCAAACAGAACTCATCTCAGCTGATAAGGACTCTTCTGATCTTCTCTACTTAGTTGATTCTAAGCAACACCTTCTCATCTGATTGGAACTATCCACCTCATCTGATCAGGCCTAAGTTAGCTTGCCTGACTCCACCAACTAATATGCCAAACAACTGAGTCCATCAGCAGACTTCTATCAACTAAGTACACCAGCTGATACTCCCAACAAGCTGAGTACTTCAGCAGACTAGAACACTACTGATTTCACCAGACGAGTAAAACTCATCTGATTGAGATTATGAGATAAACCTCACAATTCTTCTCCTTTAGCTAAAAAAACTTCCACCTTGAACTAAACAACTCTGAACTATCCTTCTCAAAGGACAACCTCTACCACTTCTCTTTTGCCACAAGACTAGCAGCAGCCTTCTCCTCAGAGGACACTAATGCAAACCAACCAACCTAAGACATAAAACAAACTTCTCCTTTGGTAATGCCTTAGTGAATGCATCAACAGGGTTCTCCTCAGTAACTATCTTAACCACCCGAACTGTACCCTTCTCCACAATATCTCTTACAAAGTACAACTTCACATCAATATGCTTGGCTCTTTCATGATACCCCTGATGCTTTGCAGGATGTATTGCGCTTTGATTATAACGGAAGACAGTCACACTGCTCTGAGATAAACCAAACTTCTTTAGAATTCCCTTCAACTAGATGCTTTCCTTAACTACTTCAGTCAAGGCCACATACTCCACTTGAGTAGTAGATAATGTAACCACAGACTGGTGAATAGACTTCCAAGACAAAGTCGTACCAAATAGACCGAACACATATCCTGTTAAGAATTTTCGAGTGTCAACATTGGTTGCGTAATCTGCATCCACGTATCCCATAAGTGCATCCCCATCACTTGGCATCTTCTGAAACTTCAGAGCTTTGTTCTCATAACCCACTTAACAGTCTCCCAATGACTTAAGTCTGGGTCACTCATATATCTGCTGATCATACCCATAACATGAGTCAAGTCTGGTCTACAACACACCATAACATACATTAAGCTCCCTACATCACTGGCATAAGGTATCTTACTCATCTGAGCTCTCTCTCTCTTGGCTGTTCCTGGGATTCATCTAATTAGAAAATCGATGATGTTGGCCAATAGGAGTAAAGACAGTCTTTGCTTGCTTGATGCATTTTGAACCTCTCTAACACCTTCTGAAGATAAGTAGGTTAACTTAGCTAAATCGACCTATCTACTCTGCTGATCCCCATCCCAATAATCACTATGGCTTCACCAAGATCTTTCATTTCAAACTCGCGTTTGAGGGTCTCCTTGACTTGATCAACACTGTCAATAGACTCCCTTGCTATTAACATGTGATCAACATACAACAGAAGATAGGTAACAGAAGACCCAACCCGTCTGAAATAGACATAGTTGTCATACAAGCTCCTTGTAAAACCAGCCGAGCAAATGTACTCATAAAATCTCAAGTACCATTGTCTAGGGCTTTGTTTCAGGACATAGAGGGACTTCTTCAGCAGACACACCTTGTCCTCCCTTTCTTCTATGTTCAACCCTTCTTGTAACTTCATGTAGATCCTATCATCAATAGATCCAACTGATGCAACTCCAATTCATATTGAGAAACTATAGCTAACAAGATTTTGATGCTACAATGCTTCACAACAGGTGAGAAGATTTCATTGAAATCAATACCTTCCTTCTGTGTAAATCCCTTAGCTACAAATCTCGCCTTGTATCTAAGCTTGCTACCCCTCTGAGTCTCCACCTTCTTTTTGTAGATCCACTTGCACCCAACCAACTTCTTGTTCTTGGGCCTCTCAACAATATCCCATGTCTGGTTCTTGTTAAGAGAAAGTAGCTCCTCCTCCATAGCAATTATCCACTTCTCCTTGTCGTGGCAGCTGATGGCTTCTGAATAAGACTTTGGCTCCAGAGACTCCACCTCAAGAGTTGCACATAACACAAATGAAACAATGTCAGCTTGTCCATATGAGGTGGGTGGACTTCACTTCTGGTTCTGTCCCGTGTCAGCTGATAGTGTTGAAGATCATTCTCACTCCGAGGAACGCCCTCCTCAGCTGGATCAATATGTTCTTCAACAGGTCCTCTGGTGTCAACTTGCTCCACCTCGACTTGTGTCTCGTCTGTTTGGTTAACAGCTGCACCAGTCCTCGTACTAGCCTCTTATGATAGAGGCATCATGCTCTCATCAAAAGTAACATCTCTACTGATGATACATTTCTGCATTCCAGCTTCGAGGCACCATAACCTGTATCCTTTAACACCTGAAGGATACCCAACAAACACGCATCACAAAGCTCGAGGCTCAAACTTATTCTGCTTGACATGGGCATAAGCTGCACATCCAAATACCTTCAAATAATTTTAAGCAGCTGCATGGTCAGACCATAACTCTTCTGGGGTTTTCTACAACACAGCTGAGGAAGGACTTATGTTTATCAAGTATGCTGCTGTTGACACAGCTTCTCCCCAAAACGCCTTTGGCATACCAGAGTTGTTCAACATGCATCTGACTCTCTCAAGTAGGGATTGATTCATCCTCTCAACAACTCCATTCTGCTGAGGTGTGCCTGACACAGTTATATATCTCACTATCCCCTTCTCCTTACAAAACTCATTGAACTCTGTTGATATGAACTCCAGTCCATCATCAGTTCTCAAATGCTTGAGCTTCCTACCAGAGACATTCTTCACCCCAGTGAGCCATTCCTTGAATTTTTCAAAGCTTCTGATTTGGATTTGAGAATAGCTACCCACACATTCCTTGAGTAGTCATCTATGATAGACAAGAATTATCTACCACCAGGCCTCGTCTGATTCCTAGATGACCCCTATAGATCATAATGGACATAGTCCATGATCCCTTTGGTAGAGTGAACACTCTTCCCAAACTTTAACCTCTTGGCTTTACCAAGAATGCAAGACTCACACAAATCCAGCTTTATGATCTTGTCCTTGCCAAGCAAACCTTGCTTAGATAACTCAATTAGGCCTTTCTCACCTACATGAGCTAGTCTTTTGTGCCACAACATAGAGTTGTCTTGCACCTCTGCTACATCTGATCTGCCAGCTACTGTATTCCCCTTAAGAAAGTAAATATCATTTATTCTCACACCTTTCAGGGTAGTAAACTCACCCTTTGACACATTGAGTTCTCCATCAACAGATTGGAATGTATAACCCATAGAATCCAGCATCCCAAGAGATATCAAATTCCTCTTAAGCTCAGGCACATACCTGACACTTTTAAGTATTCTTACTACACCATCACACATCTTCAGGTGAACACTACCTTCTCCCATAACTTTGCAAGTGTGATCATTCCCAAGAAGAACAGAATCGCCCTTCTAATGCTTGAAGTCATGAAACCAATCTCTTCTTGGAGTCATATGGAAAGAACACCCTGAATCCAGGATCCATGCTTGCTGTTATGAGGAGGATGATATGGTTAGCACTTTACTAGACTCATAGCCTTTCTGCTCCTTATCTTCTTGAGTCTGATTAGCTTGATTCTTGTCAGTAGGGTTCTTGGAACCAAATTTCCTCAAGAACTGCTTATACTTGTGACAAGCATTCTTATAGTGTCCGAACTTGTTACAGTGGTAGCACACTGAATCCTCTTGATTGGAAACAACTGATTTTCCCTTATCAACTCCTTTGGGTTGACTAGACCTCTTCTTGGCACCAGATCTCTTCTGGCCACCTTTGATTGTCAATCCTTCACCACTGCTGCCCTTATCTCCTTGAGATGTCTTGTTGTGCAACAACTTGGACTTGACAACCAACATTACATCTTCCAATGTAATACTTTCCTTCCTACCATTCAAGATGGTGTCCTTTAAGATTTCAAAGGACTTAGAGAGAGCACTCAATAGGATTAGAGCCTTATCCTCCTCCTCTAACTTGACATCTAAATTCTCTAGATCATCAAGAATCCTATTGAACTCATCAAGCTGATCCGGAATGGGTTTGTCATCACCCATTCTAAAGGTATAAAAATTATGTTTCGAATAGAGACGGTTAGCTAAGGTTTTAACCATATAGAGTTTACCTAACTTGTCCCAAACCTCCTTCGCAAATTTCCCTTTAACAACTTCTCTCAGAACCTTATCACCAAGGCAGAGCAGAATCGTGCTTCGAGCTTTCCTGAGCATCTTGCTCCTTTCAACAACAGTTGTTGCAGTTTCACCAGTTGGGGCTGTAGATTCTTCGAGCACATCAAACAAACCTTGCTGTTCTAGGAGAGCCTACATCTTGACTCTTCACAGCCTAAAGTCACCAGTGCCTGAGAACTTCTCAATGTTATACTTGGTCGAATTCTCCATCTCCGATCTGGCAATTGCTTCAAGGGTGACTTTTGATTCCCACAGACGGTGCCAATTGTCAGTTAATTATCCACTCGATTAGTAATACAAGTAAATAATCAGACCCTCAAACAATCCAACAAAGAATAACAATTTACAAATATAATGAACGAGAACAGAAAATAGAGCACACAATTAAAGATATAAGTGGTTCGATCAACTTGATCTTTATACATCCACTGGACACACGACTTCAATCTTGATTGATAAAAGAATGTTTACACACTCAACACTCGAAAAGGGATTTCTCCTCACTATACTTGTGAACTCTCAACTCAAGAACGAATGCTCGTAAGCGTCAAACTTTTACAATTACAAATTATAGGGTATATATAAGTATCAAGATTGATTGCAGCGTGTGTTGATTGTGTGATCAATGCTAACCTGGATTTTATTGAAACCTCCTAACAAACTCACGTGTTCAGCATTTTTCCAATTTGAATTGACTTCCCTTCCATTCACTTGTTTCTTGCAAACAGATGACACTATCAGAAGACAACTAGAAGACTTCCCTCTTCTGTTTACTCTTCTGATATCCAACACTTAGCCAAAAGACTAACTCTGCAAACAGAACTCATCTCAGCTGATAAGAACTCTTCTGATCTTCTCAACTTAGCTGATTCTAAGCAACACCTTCTCATTTGATTGGAACCATCCACCTCATCTGATTAGGCCCGAGTTAGCTTGCCTAACTCCACCAGCTGATATGCTTAACAATTGAGTCCATCAACAGACTTCTATCAGCTAAGTACACCAGCTGATACTCCAACAAGCTGAGTACTTCAGCAGACAAGAACACTGCTGATTTCACCAGACGAGTACAACTCATCTGATTGAGATTATGAGATAAACCTCACACATTTCTAAACAAAAACCGCTGAAAATTGACAGTAAAACAAATCATCAAGGAGAACCATATCAATGGGCATGCATAAGGCAAACCCGACAACAATGTCCAAAGTAGAAGTCAAACTATTTGATATTTGTGAATACTCAACCGCATATTTTCGGCAAGAAATAGCCCGAATCTAGAAATTTACAAAATTCAAAATTTGGAAACACCGACTTTGCAATTTGAAACTCAAAAGCAAGTCGAAAAAATTCCGTTACGAATCTGGTTCAAATGCAAACATTATATGGGGTTAGATATTGTTGTATCTCATTTCCAGACGGAATAAAACAGAGAAATCCCCGCAAGAAAATTCATAAATGGAACTGAAGATCGTCGAAATCACAAACCGAAAATGTTCGACGGTACACAAAAACTATTAAATATAAGGGGTGATCTTATGTGAAATATTGCATGTGTGCATCTTACCTCAATTAGTTTAAAGTCAAAATTCTAAGTTCATTTAGTTTAAAAGTCTATCACTTTAATTTAATCTCTATATATATTTTAATATACTTTAATTTTTTGACAAAATAATTTTAAAAAAAATCAGTCTTTTTTATTCATTTGAAAAATAAATCAAATAATCAAAATATTTAATATGACTTGAATTGCTACATGCATATGTAATACTACATATTACTCCATAAAATAATCAACAAAAACGCTATAAAAAAAATAATATTCTACTACATAAAAGAATCGGTATTACTATATAAAATAGTTTGTGTTATTACTACATGTAATAATGTGTTTAACTACATAAAAAACTATATATTACTATTTATTACCATTCGAATTACTACACTGAAAAGTGTTTGTTACTATATGTAATTTTATCAAATGATCTAATATCTTTGCATCATCATGCAATAAAAGAATCGGTATCGCAACATAGTTATTGTGTATTACTACATGCAATAATATATGTTACTACATATTATAATGTGGGTTACTACATCAACAAAAACATTAGAAAAAAATTATGTTACTAAATAAAAGAATATGTATTACTACTATATAAAATAGTTTGCGTTATTACTACATAAAATAATTTGTGTTACTACATATTACAATTTGAATTACTACATTTAATAGTCTTCTATTACTATATTAAAAAAAATAGTTACAACCGCGGGAGGAAACCGTCGAAAGAAGAAATCGCCAACCGCTTGACACTACAAAAAAAAGCTGTTTTACCGACGGAAATAGAGACGGAAATTCGGTCGGTAACAGTGTTTTCCGACGGAAATACCGACGGAAAAATTCCGTCGTTGCCAACCTCGTCGGTAAGTCTTACCGACGGAATTTTTTTTTTCTTTTTTTTTAATTATCGACGGATTTTTTTTTTTTAATTACCGACGGAATATTCCGTCGGTAAAACAAAATTTAAAAAAAATAATTTAACCTGGGCCCAGGCCAACGGGCTGGGCCCAGCCCGGCCCACACCCAGCAAGGCCCGCGAGGGCCCGAATTTTATTGCAGATTTTAAACGACATGCATGGGACTCGAACCCGGGTGTGTGGGCGCATAGTGAGGAGTGCCCGCCACTCGGACAAGTCTGTTTTTCGTTAATAATTGTAATATTAATTGTATATGTACTCATTTTCGACCCAATTTTTTTTAAATAATTCACAAAATTAATTTCTTTCTATATTACTATAACTAAATTTGTGATTTATAACTAATTTAAATTTAATTTTTTTAATTTATATATAGTAAATCTAATTTGTTTATTTTTTGTGTTTTGATTAAAATTCTAAATAGTTCATATTATTATACATGTTTTACTCTTTTTTTTAAACAAATTCATTTAATAATTGAACATTCTTTTACTTATATTAATCACTATATTTGTGACTTATAACTATATAACTATTGTATATGTGTGAATCTTATTTTCAAATAGTATATTAATAATTTAATGTATGCATGCATGCATCATATTTTTATTCAAAACAAGTTAAACAACAAATTCCTTTAATAATTAACATTCTTTCACTTATATTAATCACTAAATTTGCGACTTATAATTATTGTAATATTAACTTTTTAATTTATAAATTATAAATGTAATTTTTTGGTTTTAATTAAAATTCTAAAATTCACATGTATAATTTTTTTTGTTTTTGTTTTGATTAAATATGATTACACTTATATTAATTACTAAATTTGTGGCTTGTAATTATTGTAATTTTTTTTTAATTTATAAATTGTAAATGTAGTTTTATTTTTTTATTTTTTATAATTATTTTATTTATTAATTCACACAAAGACTTAATTATCATATAAACTAAATGGATATAAACACTAAAGAAATTATGTCCAAACAATATAACATAAAAATTTCTAATTTAATCAATAATTTTCTAATTTAATATAAAATTTTCTAATTTGATCAATAATTTTCTAATTTAATATAAAATTTCCTAATTTAATCAATAATTTTCTTAATTTAATATAAAATTTTATAATTTAATCAATAATTTCCTAATTAACTTAATCACAATTTTATAATTTAATAGACATGTTTCAAATTTAATCAACAAATTTTATATTTTAATCAATCATAAATTTCTAACTAAAAAATTTTCTTCTTTAATTAATAATTTAATTTTTGCACAAATTTTTAATTTTGTGATTAGCGACGGAAATTTCCGTCGGTAATCACATTTTTTTTAATTTTTTTAATATTTTTTATTTATTTTGTGGTTAGAGACGGAAATTTCCGTCGGTAATCATAATTTTTTTATTTTTTTTATTTTTTTAATTTATATTTTTTTAATTTTGTGGTTAGAGACTGAAATTTCTGTCGGTAATCATAATTTTTTTAATATTTTTTTTAATTTTGTGGTTAGAGACGGAAATTTCCGTCGGTAATCTTTTTTTTTTTTTTTTTGTGATTGCCGACGGAATATCCGTCGGTAATTACCGACGAAAAATAAATTCTGTCGGTATTACCGACGGAAAACAATTTCCGTCGGTAAATCGGTTGACTTTTGTAATCCGTCGGTAAAATTCCGTCGGTATTTCGCAATTTTTTTGTAGTGTGAGAAATAGGAAAAAAAAAGACGAACTGTAAGAAAAAAAATCGAAAAGATAAAAATAAAACCCGCATTCGACAATAAAATAAAAAATTCACAAAATTGGGTCAAATATTTCTGTCAAAATTAAACACAAGCGGCAAGTTGACAAATAGATAAAAAATTGATCCAAATAAATTAATGGTGACCTAATAACAATATTTTTAGCTCATTGACTCAAAATACTTCCTTAATTAGTAAGTATTTTAATTTAAGTTTAGATCAGTTTTTAATTTTAGATCTGTTTTTTTTTACTATATTTTATTTTCTGGAATGTGTTCTCTATTTTATTTTTGTGAGACTTTTGTAATGTTTGGTGGATTAGACAATTTCTGCCTTTCTAATCTAAAGGCTATGACTTTATTGCGTTTATTGTTCCATTTGATCGTGGATTCGATTATAAAAATATTGACCATGACCAAGGTCATTTAAATTATAAAAAATATATAGATAAAACACAAGTTACAAAATGAGAGTTACTAACACTTTAGGGGAATTGGGGTCGCAAATCTCTGTCGTTGCAAATCTAAAACCTCAAGAATATTTAATTTATCCTTTTCTTCTAATAGCTTATAATAGTTATTAACAAAACGAGATAAATACTTATATTAGGTGATAATCTCAAATTTTATTTAAAAGTATTCAAAAGTTTAACAACTAGCCACTTTTGCCAAAAACTAACTCGTAAATAAACTTAATCTCCAAACCTAAATTAAACCCATTAGGAGGAGGTTGCCATAATTGCGATTCTATAAACTTACTTTCAAACAACAAAAGGTGAATTTGGTTGGTTTCATAAATTTTTTATACCCCATCTAAATCAGTTTTTATCTATTTTACATCCTGCTTATTTATTTATTTATTTATTTATTTATTTATTCTATATGTTATTTTTTTTATACAATACTTATATTTTATGCTTTAATAAAATTGGAAGGTGTTTTTACTTTACTAGTGTATATACATGGATAGATTATGAGGATTGAGGACAAAAAGCCATTTCCCACTGGCGGCAAGGATTGCACCTCTACTAGAATTATAAATTTCATCTTTTTACATATTTCTTCTTTACTAAATATTCTAGAAATTAACATCACTTTCTAATAAAAAAATCTACACAAAATTTAAGTCACAATAGTTAGGAATCCCAACACTGTAATATTTTGGGCTGAATCTCATTAATTATACATTAATTAAAGATAAATCATTTCATACAATTAGTGAGTAGATCGATAAAACTTGATTTCAATATTTAATTTATTCAATTTAATATTTGACTCAACATTTAATCCAATTCATTAAAATTTAATTTTAATTGTATAGGTCCAACCAATTATACAAATTAAAGTATCACTCATAATTAAAATGTATTCTTACTTCAACGTTGCGTCCCCAACTTCGGTTGGAAAATGCATTTTGAATTTCGATATTACTTATTCGTCTATTTTAGAGTTGAGATAAATAAGAAGGGGCTAGTCTTACTCTTATACTCCCTCCGTCCCATACTTGAAGCCACATTTTACCATTTTGGGTGTCCCATACTTGAAGCCACATTACCTAAAATAGTAAAAGCACTTTTAAACACTCCCCTTAAAACATCACAATATTACAACAAATGCCACTACTTTATTACACTAAAAAGTAACTTTATTACTATTTATAAAGTTGAAAAGTGTTTATTACCCCCACTTTATCTTACACAATACTAATAAACAACTCATTTATTAAAATCCGTGCCAATTTGGTTTGTGGCTTCAACTTTGGGACGGAGGGAGTATGAAATATTTCATACATGCATTCCATCCCAATTAAACCAAGTCAAAACTCTAAGCTAATTTAGTTCAAAAGTCAAATTAAGATAATTTTAAAAAAATTGCGGGTCATAAGCCCCGGATTGCCCAGAAAATTTATGGGTCGCAAACAGGTGGTTTACTACATGACCAAAATATTATTACTACAAGGTAAAAAATTTACCACTACAAGGCCAAAAATTTAATTCTACACGTCAAAACATTCTAACAAATTCATCCAAAAAATTAACTGTCCAGAATATTTTTTGACATGTAATAATATACTTTTAACCTTGTAGTGATAAAATTTTAGTCTTTTGTAACATTGTTTTAGTCATGTAGTTTTGAACTTGCAGTAATACACTTTTGGTCTTGTAGTGTTAAAATTTAGGTCTTGTAGTAACATAGTTTTGGTCATTTAGTAAAATAATATTTGAAAGCGAAATAAATATTTTAATAAAAGTTGACCTGCGTTTAATTCACAAATTTTGACTTAATTTACTTTAATTGATCAATATTGCATGTATGCAATATTGCATATAAGTTTTTGTCAAACAAGAAATGAATTTTCAAAGGGGTAACACTTGTGTACCCCTTGATTTTAATTTTAATTTTTTATTTATATTTTACCTGCATCTGTTAATTTAATGAGTTCACCTATAAATTATATTTTTACTACAGTTATCTACACCCGCTCATTTTATGAGTTCACCCCCAAATCATTTCTTTTTTACAACGATTATTTACACCATCTCATTTTATGAGTTCACCCCAAATTATTTTTTTATCACAGTTATCTGCACCCGCTCATTTTATGAGTTCACCCCCAAATATTTTTTAAAAAATAATTACATTTAAAAGACTATATTATCCTTTTATTAATTTACACAAAATATAATAAAATCAACCCTAATTAATACATTTACAATCTATAGCCGAGTTACCGCCGATTCACCACTAAATCACCCATATTTTTAAAAAAAAAATCATAATTAAAAAAAACTATCGAAATTAGGCACAAATCTCGATTTTTTTTCTTCTTAATTTTTCTTCCCATTTTTCAGTTTTTAATCCAGACTTTTTATTTCTTCGTTTTTTTTTTGTTTCCTGTTTTTTTTTTCATTAGTATTTTTTAAAATTTTAATACAAAATAAGTATTATATGTATGATTTTATTATAGTCGGTAATACAATAAATAATAACCAGTAATATCATAAATAGTAATCAGTAATACCATTAATAATAATTAGTAATATCTTATACATTAATAAATAATTTCACACATCTAATTATATTCAATAATACCAAAAACAATTATTAGTAATACCCCAAACAGTAATCGGTAATATCATTAATATTAATTAGTAAAATTTTATACAATAACAAATAATTCCACACATCTAATTATATTCAATAATACCAAAAAAATTATAAGTAATAACATGAACATTGATTAGTAATATATTATACAATAACAAATAATTACACAAATCTAATTATATTCAATAATACCAAAAAATAATAATATGTAATACCATAAACAATAATATGTAATACCATAAACAATAATAATAATCAGTAATGCCTTAAGCAATAATAAATAATTCCACATAATCAATAATATCACAAACAATAACTAGTAATACCACAATTAATAATCAATAATATCGTAATTAATAATCATTAATATTAATTCAATAGTGTATTAACAGTAATACAACAATCATTAACTAGTAATACCAATACCAATAATACCATTAAAAAAAAAAGTGGATGGAGTGCAGATCGGGGTGTACTAAAGAAAATAGGGGGTGCACATTATCAAGCTCAATTGAAGGGAACCCTAGCCCAATGGGAGGGCACCCTAGGTCAGCAGTCGCCGCTTGGAATTCCATTGGCAACATACTCACAGTCCTCCGTCGGGCCGCCGTCAGTCGGAGGAAGAGGCGGCGTCGATCCGAGTGTTGCAGGCGAGCGCCATTGATGGCGGAGAAGCTTCTGGATCGCGAAAACAAGAGAGATTGATCGAAGCAGTCGCGTCGGTGGTCGAAATGAGCAGAGGATTTCGACTGCCATGGATCGTGGCCGAGATGAAAGATAATGTCGATTGTCATGGAAGTGAAAAATCGCGATTGCGATTCGAGGAGGGGTCTCGGGCTTCAGCGGCCGGGACGGAAGCGCCGCCATCGCCGTCGAGGGGGTGTTCGGGCATGGTGGTGGCTTGGTCACCCGCCGACCGGCATGGATTTCCGATAGGTCCTTTACTCATCAAATTATAATTGAAATTCAGGTGCACCACCGACCGACTATAATGACAAAGTGGGATAGCTCAAGTGGTTAGAGCACCACTACCTAGGCCTTAGGTCCTGGGTTCGAGTCATGGGGAGGGGAAAAAGGGATGGGTATTTAACTTGTAACCACCGACCGACTATAATATTATTTTGTATTAAAATTTAAAAAATACACATGAAAAAGTGGAAAAGAAAGACAGGAAAAAAAAAGTAAAAGGAAAAAAAAAGTAAAAGGAAAAAAAAACGAAGAAATAAAAAATTTAGAAAAAAAACTGAAAATGGGAAGAAAAAAGAAAAAGAGGAGAGGGAAGAAAAATTAAAAAGAAAAAAAAATTGAGATTTGTGGCTAATTTCAATAGTTTTTTATTAATTATATTATTATGATATATATTTTTTAAAATATGGGTGACTTGGTGGTGAATCGACGGTAACTCGACAATCACTCGACTGCATATTGTAAATATATAAATTAAAGTTTATTTTATTATATTTTTTGTAAATTAATAAAAGAATAATATAGTCTTTTAAATGTGATTATTTTTTTTAAATATTTTGGAGTGAACTCATAAAATGAGAATTTGAGGTTGAACTCATAAAATGGGTGGGTGCAGATAACCGTGGTAAAAATAAATGATTTGGAGGTGAACTCATAAAATAAGCGAGTGCAAATAACTGTAAAAAATGATTTGGGGGTTGAACTCATTAAATGAGTTGAGTATGCAGATTGTAAGGGAATAAATATAAACAAATTGACTTCACACCACGAGTGAGGATAAAGTAGCAAGTAGGAAATAAATATAAATGAATTGATTCCCCACTTTTCTACAAATTTAAACTTTTAGATAAAAACGTTAGGTGGAAAATAAGAGTAGGTCTTGTGTGAGTCAGAACTTGAGTTGACCAAATTAATTTTTTTTTTAAATGGTGTTGCACTTTTCAATTATAGTGACTTACAATTTTCAATAATATTTCCAGTGTTAACTTTTCAATTATATAAGAGCTTGAGTTGATCAAGTCTTGTGTAGATTCAGTGTTGCACTTTTCAGTTATAAATGTGTTGCACTTTTTAATTATAGTAACTTGCACTTTTTATTAAAAATTGTGTTACACTCTTAAGTAATATTAACTTGCACTTTTCAGTTATAATAACTTACACTTTTCATTAAAAAATGTGATACTAACTTACACTTTTTAATAATGTTGTGTTGCACTTTTCAGTAAAAATATTGTGTTGCACTTTTCTGTTATAACGACTTACACTTTTCATAAAAAAATGTGATACTGACATGCACTTTTTAATAACATTGTGTTGCACTTTTCAATAAAAAATTGTATTGCACTTTTCAGTTATAATAACTTACACTTTTCATTAATATTGTGTTGCACTTTTTAATTATATTGACTTATACTTTTTAATAAAAAATGTATTGCACTTTTTAGTTATAATTACTTACACTTTTTAGTTATATTGACTTGAACTTTAAAAAAAAAAAACAAATTATAAAAAAAAAATTCAAATGTTTTCGGTCAACTAGGGTGCATATAAGTACTTACTCCATATGAGAAGAGTTAGCCTGAAAATAAATGTAAAAAGAATTGATTCCATATTTTTCTAAAATTCAAACTTTTATAGTTTCTATTTCGTTGAATGTAAAGTTGTCAGCTTGTGTTTGCCCACTTTTATAACTATCACAATATTTACAATTTTATACCAAATGTCATTACTTCCGAATTCATACCGTCACACAATCTAACTTATTTTTTTTAGTTTATACATAAAAATTTACTAAATTACTCATCAATATTAAATTCAATAATCAATTTTTTTTTAAAGTATCCTTTCAACTACGTGAGAAGATTATCTTGCAACAGTAATTATTTATGAAAACAAAATAAAATTAAAAATTATATTTCATAACATCTTAAAGTGAAATTGGTGATAAGGTTGCGGTGCCAGATTAGTCAACTATATGTCCAACGGCAAGCAATGCACCTTCTGCCATCTTTCATCGATGCTGAAGTCCGGCGCAACGCTTTTAATATATTCATTTTCAACATTATTATTTTTAATAAACATGTCATATACCTTGTTTCATTTTTTTTTATTTTAGGTCCTACATTCTTATTTTTTTAAACTATTATTTTTAATTCTAATTCTAAAAAAAATATCTTAACTATACCTTGTTTCATTTTTTTTTATTTTAGGTCCTACATTCTTATTTTTTAAACTATTATTTTTAATTCTAATTCTAAAAAAAATATCCTAACTACCTAGTGTAAATGGATAATATAGAAAATGATTTACTATATGTTAAACATCTGGCACAACGTTACGCGGTTACATGTGTTTCTCTCCATTATACTGGAAGAAGTTGCGGATTTAAAAGAATGGTGGAGATTCGTGAAGACACAAAGCGAATCCACTGATGTGATCAATGACGACGAAATGAGCTACGCGATCTCAAGCAAACACAAGAAGAGCAACGATCGTATGCAAATGCAAAAGTTGAAAGGGGATAGGAAAATAAACTTAATCTTAAACCTAAATTTAGGTGGTCATGATTGCGATTCTATAAATTTTTTTTAGTCTGTACATATATTTTTTTTTATCTGTTCTATACATTAGGTTTATTTATTTTATGACTCTAATAAAATTGGAAGGAGATATTACATTACTAGTATATATATAATTATACATGTATAGATTAGGAGGATTGAGGACAAACGGCCTAAAGTTTATTTCCACTAGCGGCTAAGATTCTCCCTCTAGAACTATCCATCTCCCCCACTAATATATACTCATATTTGCTAGATAAGTCTATAAATTTCATCTTTTTACATATTTCTTCTTTGCTAAATATTCTAGAAATTAACATCACTTTCTAATAAAAAATTCTACAGAAAATTTAAGTCACAATAGTTAGGAATCCCAACACTGTAATATTTTGGGCTGAATGTCATTAATTACACATTAATTAAAGACAGATCATTCAATTGAGTGAATACATCGATACACCTTAATTACAATTTATCCAATTTAATTTTTAATCCAACATTTAATTAAATTTATTAAAATTTAATTTTAATGGTGTAGGTGCAACCAAGTGTACCAATTAAAGTATCACTCATAATTAAAATGTGTTCTTACTTCAACGTTGCATCCCTAACTCTTTGGTTGGAAAATGCATTTTGAATGTCGATATCTTATTCATCTATTTTAGAGTTGAAATAAATGAAAAAAAAGTTTTCAAAGTTGTAACTAAAGTTTAATTTTTGGAATTGAGTATAAAAGTATAAATTCATGAGTTCCTTATAAAATTTTATTATAATTATGCCCTGCCTTCTAGGCGTGAGCTTAAGTGTACAGAGTGCTCCATATTATTTGCAGGCAACAATTTCAATTTTTTTTGGATATGCTATATAAGCAGCAACACAACAATTGTGATGACGCAGAAATTTGAAAGTGATACAAATACATTTCGATATTTGCTAATTATTTGTTTGCATACATTTTGCTCTCATATTGTCTATTGATTAATTAGTGAATAACGTAATTTATTTCTTATAAAATCGTATGTGACACGAACCTTGATTTCACGTTTTTTTTTGATATCTACTGTGCTAATATCTAACAACTTGACCTTTATTATTGATGATGGGAATTAGAGTAAATTTTAGTGGGGAAATTTTCAAATGCACAATTTACACCAAAATAGGTTTGGTGCATTCACTTTTTTTTTTCAACTAAATCAGCGTTCGTAAATTTTCCCTCCAGTCACGCCAGAATTTTCCCCGACGCCGATTGAGGGAATCGCACTGCCATTTCGTCCTGCCTCATTGTCTGAGAGTTTATGTTCTGATTGAGGGAGGATTTCCGCCACCCACGTGCATCGCTTGTTCTAATTTTTTGGTCGTCACCCACGTCACATCGATCCGTAATCATTTTGTATTTTTGGGGCTCTATTGTTAAATTAATTGTCAATTTTTCATACTCGAATTTTGTAATCATTGTGTATGGTGCAGAGGATATCGGCAGAGACAATGATGGATTTCACGATGCTCTGGCCGTCTACGATCGACCCTCCGATTGTCTGGAGAGGGGTTGCGATCCCAAAGACGGATTTCACCATCAGAGACACCGCGGTAGAGTGTTTTTCGACTAGGGCGAGAGAGAATATGGAGGAGGCCAGAGTGTCCTTCTAGGGTGGCTGAACAGTAGTGGAAGGAGACGGCGGTGGTGGTGGGGGCTCCAAACGGAGGGAACAAATTGATGGAATGGAAGGTTGAAGAAAAGATTGTAATTATTGATAATTTTGTTACGAAAGTGTAGTGTTTTTTTTTTTTTTTCAAGTGGTAATCTATAGTTCTTTTATATTGAAAAATTATAATTTTGTTAGTAAAAAAAAATTAGTCTTACGCGAAATATTGTATATGCATCATATTCCAATTAGATCAAGTCAAACTCGTAAGTTCAATATTTAGCCCAAACGTCAAATTAAGACATTTTAAAAAAATTCGCGTGTCATAAGGTCGGATTCGAATTGCCTAAAAAATTCGCGGGTCGCAAACATGTGATTTACTATATGACCAAAATATTATTACTACAAGGCCAAAAATTTATTACTATATGTCAAAACATTCTGACAAATTCACCAAAAAAATTAAGTGTTCAAAATATTTTTGAACATGTAGTAATACACTTTTGACCTTGTAGTGATAAAATTTTGGTCTTTTAGTAACATTGTTTTAGTCATGTAGTAGCCGAATAAGTCAAAATTATTTTAGTAATTTTGCTAAAAAAAAAAAAAGTGTCCAGAATATTTTTGGACTTGTAGTATTACACAGTGACAAAATTTAGGTCTTATAGTAACATAGATTTGGTCATGTAGTAAGATAATATTTGAGAGCGAAAATAAATATTCTAATTTAGGTTGACTCGTGTTGACCCGCGTTTGACCTACGAATTTTGACATAATTTACCTTAATTGGTCAATATTGCATGTATGAATAAAAAGTGTAGTTCTTTCTTATTGAAAAGTGATAATTTTATTATTGAAAAGTGGCAACGTACTACTCCCCCGTCCATGAAATGTAGTTTCATTGGAGTGAGACACATGTTTTAAGAAAAAAGTAGATAAAGTAAGGGTATTGTAGGGTATTGTGGGGTCCATTGTGAATGAAGTGATTGTTTGTGAATAAAGTTGATGACAATTTAAGTAATTAAATGATGGTTGAGGGGTGATAGTTTCCAAAAGGGGTATGAGACTACATTTTGTGGACAAATAATATAAGACAAATGAGACCATTTTTCATGGACGGAAGGAGTATTATTATTGAAAAGTGGTAATTTTGTTACTGAAAAGTGGTAATTTTGTTACTGAAAAGTGGTAACTATTATTATTGAGTAATGACAAATTTATTATTGAAAAGTGGTAATTGTTGTTATTGAAAAAAATATGAAAAGTGGTAAATTTAATTTATTATGGTTTATTATTGAAAAGTGGTAAATTTATTATTGAAAAACGGTGGTTTTTGTTATTGAAAAGTGGTAAATTTAAATATTATTGAAAAGTGATAATTGTTGTTATTGGAAAAAAAATAAAAAGTTGTAAATTTATTATGGTTTATTATTGAAAAGTGTTAAATTTATTATTGAAAATTAAGTGGTGATTTTTGTTATTGAAAAGTGGTAAATTTATTATTGAAAAGTGGTAATTGTTGTTATTGAAAAAAATGAAAAAGTGCTAAATTTATTATGATTTATTATTGAAAAGTGGTAAATTTATTATTAAAAAGTGGTGATTTTTGTTATTGAAAAGTGGTAATTGTTGTTATTTGAAAAAAAATGAAAAGTGGTAAATTTATTATTGAAAGTGGTGATTTTTGTTATTGAAAAGTGGTATTTGTTGTTATTGGAAAAAATGAAAATGTGCTAAATTTATTATGATTTATTATTGAAAAGTGATGATTTTTGTTATTAAAAAGTGGTAAATTTATTATTGAAAAGTGATAATTGTTGTTATTGGAAAAAATGAAAAGTGGTAAATAAAAAATTTTAATGTTAAAAAGATGGTCACATGTTTCGTGACCTTATAGGTAGGGGTGAAAACGGATCGGATATTTCCCGACCGATCCGGAACCGTATCCGGTCGGATACGAATTCGGTATAAAAATTTAGTATCCGGGCGGATACGGATAGTTGACTTCGGATTCGGATTCGAATTCGGAATACATAATATCCGACCGTATTCGAGTTTTCCCATATTTTATCGGATATTATCCGGATAATAAATCCGGATACCCGGATTTTTTAATATATTTTATATTAATTTTATTAAAGCTCTATTATAACTTATAACATTATTGGGCCTTATTAAAAATTAAAAAGCCAAATAAAAATGTAAAGTTACTACTTGGGATCGAACCGGGGACCTGTAGCGTGTAAAGCTGACATGATAACCACTACACCACAGAAACCTGGTTGTAAATTTAACAAACCATAATTTACTAATATAACTTATGTCCACACATAGTCAATTATTCAATTATCATTCCATATAATAAAATCAAAATGGTTCATCTAAGTTTGCACCATACAATAAATTAGAAAAATTAAATATTCATGGACTGTGACATATCAATTTGTAATCTACGAGAAGAATTAGAGTGTACATTTCCTTACCAAAAACCAATTGTAGAACATAAAAATGGATTGAAATCAATTATTCCACTTTTGATAGTTTCACATTTTGTTTCAATTGTTCTTTCAATCGACTCTCTCAGAACCCCCTTTTATCTCTCTCTCTCTCTTTCGACAATCTATGGAGGCGACCCACAGAAACAGATGCGGCTATGTTCCCATTTTTTGTAGCGACAATGGCCGAGGAGGTGGTGCGATTTTGTGTTGTTCTTTTCTTTAGATTTTGAAAAACATTGATAATTACTTTGAACTGTAATTCTTTGGCTTAGGAGTAGTTTGTTGATTGCTTTATTCATGCTTGGGTATAATATTATATATGTCTTCTTAGGCGTTATGTTGTGCTGGAGTGGTGATGTTTACGAAGGATATATTTTGATGGTTTCATGTTTGTTGATTTTTTATGTGTTTCAATCACATTTTGATGATTTTCATTTGAAATATATTATCCGATTATAGTTATTCGAATCCGGCCCGAATTCGTCCGATATCCGTTCCGTATCCGTATACCGAATATTCCGAATTCGTATCCGAATCCGGCTTTTCCGTATCCGACTCCGAATTCGAGAAAAAAATATGGTTTAGGATACGGTATAAGCACTATCCGTCCGTATCCGATCCGTTTTCACCCCTACTTATAGGTATGTCACGCACAAAATAACCGTTGGGGCATCAATTACCTTATTGAAAAATTCGTTTGAAATATTATATATTGACTGACCTGTGTATTACTATGCATAGGAGACCAACTCATTTTAGTGATATAGTAATATTTAACTTCCGTTGAAGTAGAGAGAGGTAGGAAAAAAAGAAAAGTAGAGAGAGTGAAAAAAAAAAGTAGATAAAGATAGTAGATATTGCAAAAAACAAAAAAGAAAATAAGCTTCTTTCGTTAAAATTCAAAATGATAGAATTGATAACTTTCAAAAGGAGGAATGGAGTATTACGTGAATTAGTTAAAAATTATTTACGAAAAAAAAAACTATATTAAGGTTACCTATTCAATCTGATTTGATGTTTCATTTCGTGTTTATTTATATTTAAAATATGATATGTATAATTAATGATGTTGTGTGATGCCATTTAAAAAAAAAAAAATTATCTAAACTTACGAACTTTTAGAAAAATATGAAATTAATTCATTAAAATATTTTCTAACAAATAAATATAAAAAACAATTTCACACATTTCTATGAGTTCAAATTTTTAAATGAGATAAAACTTTTTTAAGTATCAAAGCCTTTGCGGTCATGTCCATGTTATATGTTCAAATTAATTTTAATGAAAGCAACTCCATCCAATATTATTCATATTAAAATGTCAACTTTATGGGTTTTCTCTCCGGTAGCGTTGAATATGTAAGGGCATGTTTGTTTTGGAACTCACCCGTCCGGACGTGGGACGTAACGTCCCACGTCCTTGTTCTACTTCGTGATTTCACATTCGAATTTTTCCATCCAACTACACTAATCCCTAAAAATACCTATACATCCTACTATAACATCCTACTATTACATCCCATCCAACCACTCTTACACAATTTGATTTGACATAAAGTTACATCTCATCCTACTTAAAATCCCAAAACAAACACACACAATTACTATTTATCAGGATTTCCCCATCCAGAATTTCCCCCATCCAAGATTTTCCCATACAGTAAATATAAACAAATTGACTTCACAAGTGAGGATGAAGTAGCTAATAGAAAATAAATATAAAAGAATTGATTCCACACTTTTTTAAAATTTAAACTTTTAGATAAAATTGAGTGGTGGAAAATAAATGTAAAAGAATTGATTCTTACACTTTTCTAAAATTTAAACTTTTAGATAAAATGTAATTATTTCACATTTAGTACACGTGTAAACACGAGATGAAACATTAAAATAGATATGAGATTCGACTGCTATAAAATGTAACAATTTATACTTTCATACTTCATTCTTCATTTCTCATCACGCCAAATTAAATCGGTTTTTATTTCGTTAGAATGGTGAAGTTGTCACTACTCATGCTTGTGGTCTGCGCACTTTTATCAGGTATAATATATTTTTTTTCTAAATACATACTTGCATACGTATTAAATTAATAATTCATTTTGATTAATATCTTTGCATACTGCATAGTAATTGGAGTGCTCACAGTCGATGTACTTGATCTAATTATAAGAGATTTTGAATATTTCGACCTATCATTAAAGCCTGTAATTTGTGTCTGACCCGATGGGGCAGTCCGACCAACTCGAAGCTCAATATGGATTGAACAGACTCATATAGAGATGAGGAGAAAAAAATTATTTACATCCAGTAACTTTTACCTTTTTTGAAAAAGGTCCCAAAATAGTTAAAATTTTAATTTACGTCCCATAACTTTTTCAATTGCTTAATTTACGTCCAATTTTCCCTAAAAATCCCCAAATTTATGTAAATGAGACGTAAATTGAGCAATTAAAGAAGTTATGGGACGTAAATTAAATTTTTAATTAAAATGGGACGTTATGCGAAAAAGATAAAAATATTCAACTATACAATTCACTATAAAATTAATGTAGTTTATGTTATACAATCAAATAAAAAAATAATTCATAAATTAATTAATTATTATAAAAATCAATTAACTTACCTAATTCATTATTAGAAAAATTATTAACTTACCAAAAAAAAATTATAATTACAATATAAGTATTATAAAATAAATTATGAATATTAATTAAAATACTAAATAAGTAAATAATTACTAGAAAAATTAATTATTTAAAAACTCAATTAACCTAATTTAGAATAATATTTAAATAAGTAAATAATTTTTCATAATATCAAAAAAAATATAATATGAAAAAAAAAACCAAGATTTATTCCTACGTCAATTAATTACTAGAAAAATCAATTAACTTACCTGATTAATTATTTAAAAACTCAATTAACCTAATTAAAAAAATAATTTAAAAAATCAATTAACATACTCAAATAAATATAAATTTTATCTTTAAAATAATAAAAATTCCAAATATTTTTTTTATTAAAATTGTCAAGAACTCTTATTAAAACTTAACAATTATTTTAATATTTTAAATAAATAAAAAAAAATTCACAAATATTTAAAATCTCCAAATAAATCAAAAAAATACTCAAATATATCCAAAAAATTTCATCTCTTACCCACAGTAATTGAAAGATGATGATGAACGTTATATTTTTTAACAATTTGTTAATTTTATTGTTTTTCATTTTTATTATATAATTTTTAATTTGAAATTAGTTTGTACAAAAATATGTGGATCCACTTTGTGTAATACTTAGATAAATTTTTATATTTATTTGATTACTTTAAAATAAATAAATAATTTTATAATACTTATATTGTAATTATAATTTTTTTCTATTAGTTCAGTTAATGATTTTTCTAATAATGAATTAGGTAAGTTAATTAATTTTTATAATAATTAATTAATTTATGAATGAATTATTTTTTTATATTAAAATAAGTTAATTTATGAATAAATGAATTATTTAATTTTTATTTGATTGTATAACATAAACTACATTAATTTTATAGTGAATTGTACACAATTGTTGAATATTTTTATCTTTTTTGCATAACGTCCCATTTTAAATAAAAATTTAATTTACGTCTCATAACTTCTTTAATTGCTCAATTTACGTCCCATTTACATAAATTTAGGGATTTTTAGGGAAAATTGGACGTAAATTAAGCAATTGAAAAAATTATGGGACGTAAATTAAAATTTTAACTATTTTGAGACGTTTTTCAAAAAAGGTAAAAGTTAGCGGACGTAAATAATTTTTATCTCTAGAGATGAGCCTATTTGGCCCAACCTGATTGACTTAATGCTCTAGTTCGAGCAATTTTTTTAACAAATAAAATTAATTTACTTACTTTTACTGTGTACATAAATTGAAATTCATTCGCAATTGTTTCATGAATTTGTTTCTTTTTGCCATATTTTTATTAATTTTTGGTGTATTTGTCCAATATTTATGAATTATCTAGAACTAGAAACAAGGGTAGTATATAGTCATTTTTTTAACTGTCCATTTAATGGCTTATTGTCCATTTATATAAATTTAACTGTCCATTTAATGTACTCAAATAAATATTATATGTATGTGAGTACATGACGAAATTTATATATACAATTTTTATTAGAAAATATAAAGAAAGGTAATGGACTGGGTTGCCCCGCTAGCCTAGACAGTTCTAGCTAAACTCCCATTTTATAGGTCGGTTTCGACTCAATCCATAAACATTAGATGAAGTTAATTTTTCTTTAATCTTAATCTTAGCTATTAAATAAAAATCTCGATTGATATTGATTTCAGGATTGGTGGTGGAGAGTTTGCGAATAGGTGAAGAAAAACAGTGTACAGAGATGCATGAAGAAATACCATGCGATGTTTATCCTCATCGCAAAAAGGAGAGATGCCTGGATTATTGCACAATTAAATTTGGACCTATGACCAGGGTCGATTGTCTTAAACGCAACGAAAACGATAAAAATCCCTTTTGTGTATGCAATTATTGCAGGAATTAATGTTAATTAGTATGCTTTGTATTGGGATTCATCTTTAAATAAAATCTTAGGAGGGTGTATTCAATTGAGATTCTGTTGGATTTTTTTGGACTTTTAAAATCTGGGGGTATTCAATCCGGATTTTTAAAAGTCTCTCAAAATTTTGAGGTATTCAATACGGATTTTAAAAAGTCTTTAGAAATCTTTAGGTATTCAACAATCTATGGATTTTAATACTCCATGGATTTCGTTGGATTCTCTTTAAAAAATATAAATAAATTTCACTAATCAAAATCTCTTCTAAAAAGTAGAGATTTCAACGGATTCTCTTAGAAAAGACTCTGAAAGAGAAGAAAAAAAAAATGTGTTAACTATGTTCTTTGATAAGCATCACACATTCTTCACCGTCATTATTATCGTGAAAAAAATTACATTTCTGTATTTTAAAATTATGTTCTTTCTTTAAAAATGATAGTATATCGGACACCGTCAATAATATCTAATCGACATCAATTCCCCATTACGTGGTGTTCGATATCATCTAAAAGATTTTGGTGGTTAGGGTCGTCACCCCAGAAATGCAAGTATTCAATCGAATTTTTGGTATTTTCAAATTGCATTTGTTGGATTACATAACTTCCTTCGGAAAGAAGGTCGCTCTCATGAATTTCCAGTCGAATATAAAAAAGATCAAGATTCACCACATCTCGACATGAAAGAGGAAAATTTGGAATTGCTTTCTCCCAAGTTCGCTGGATTACATAACTTTTTTCGGAAAGAAGGTCTCTGATGAATTTCCAGTCGAATATAAAGAAGATCAAAATTCACCACATCTCGACATGAGGAAAATTTGGAATTGCTTTCTCTCTCAAAGACAACTAGTATTGCTAACTATGTGAAAATGAGGCCGAGGTATAACTGTGATGAAAATGAAAATGAGAATAATAATGATAAATAATAATTTTTTTGAACTAGGTTTTAGGGGCGTAGTTTATGGAAATTCATATAAATCAATAAAAAAATGTGTATTTCAGAATCCTGTCAAATCTATAAAAATTCATATAAATCAATAAAAAAGTCAGGCAAACTCTGCATAGAGTCTATGGATTTTCTAAATCTACTGACTTTTTAAAGTCCAAAAAAATCCAACAGAATCTCAATTGAATACACCCCCTAGTATAATTTTCTTTACCAATAAAAATGAAATTTAAAATTAATGACGTGTTGAGAACGTATCAATTAAATTTGAACAACATTTGTGTGAATATTGTATATATGATCAAATATGTTTAATTATTATAAATTTTAAAAAAAAATGTGGATCATAAGTAGGTAGACTACACTACATGACTAAAATATTGTTATTACAAAGTTAAAATATTATGACTATAAAGTTAAAAGTGTATTACTACATGTCAAAAAAATATTTTAACAAATCCGTCCAAAAAAATAATTAAGGCGGTGTACGTTTGATTAGAAATTATGGTGGATTAGATTGAGATTGAAAAAAGAAGACTGGGTAATTCATGAATAGTAATTTTGTTTAAATTGTGTTTGGATTAAAATTGAGAAGTATGGATGAACGTAGCTTTATATATATCAAATCAAAATTGATGTTGTAATATTTTATTAGTGGGCACTGGGTAGAAAGAAAAGTAGAAGAGAGAATGAGACTGTGAAAAAATATAGACGAGAGAATGAGTAATTAAAAAGAGAAAAAGTGATCAGGTGATTGTAGAAAAATAAGTATGTAGATGTATTATAGGGGTGAATTAGTATTTGAATTTGTATTTAGATTGAGGGGAATTGAGAGAGATTGGATTGAAAATGACCAATCCAAATTTGGATTGGCCAATTCCATACCAAACACGACCTAGTGTCCAGAATATTTCTGTAGTATTTTTTTTTTTTTTTTGATCAGCAAACATTCCACATATATATATTTCAGAGCATTTAGAATATTACATAGGCATGAGTATTGCCTCATCAGTATGTTTTACATGGGTAAAAAGTGTTGTGTTAAAACTAGACTTTTGTTACGCCCCTACTAAAATTCCATATTCTCCTCAGCAACCGAGTACCATTCTTGGGTTTGTTGTCCAATCCTTAACTGTGAAGTTACTACACCCTTCCATCTTGACATACAACCAACTCCATAGTCTGGCCTTAATCTCCGTTATGATCTTCTCCGACGTTATCTCCTCGTTTTTTAATATTTTTGCGTTTCTCCATTTCCACAAGGTCCACACAATTCCATTCCATATTCCAACTGCAGCCTCTCTCCCTTTCTTGCCCCCAAGTAGACGGCTGTGACTAAGCAAGTTGGCTAGCGGGTTCGAGTGAAGTACCGTATGCATACCCAGCCATTTGTAGCACGCCATCCAAATGTTATACGAGAAAGTGCATGTGAAAAAGCAGTGCTCTGCTGTTTCCTCAACATTTCCGCAAAAAGTGCAATGAAAATCAGAATTTGGTGGTAGTACCTTGCGTTTCTTCAAGTTGTCCTTGGTTGGAAGTCTATCCCAAATCAGCCTCCACACTTGTGTATTGACTTTTATTGGTGCTATCTTGTTCCATAGTATCTTAAATCCTTTCTTCATTTCTCTCGTTGCTTGCGATGATATTCGTCTGCTTGCCACCAGCTCGTATGCCCCTTTGGTATTGATATTTCTGTAGTAATACACTTTTTGATCTTGTCGTGATATATAATAATTTTATCTTGTAATAGCAAAATATTCAAATTTGAAAGAGTGATCGCGGAAGTGAATTCAAAAATAATTTTTGAAGGCATTCAACAAGAACAAGGCACATCTAACTCAATATTTGGAAATTTCATCTTCAGCTACAATAAACTCATCTAAAAGTCTGAATAATTATCATTCCCTATCATTTCTAGACTAGTATTAAAATTATGAATTGCAGAATTACACATTTGCTAAAAAAAAAAATAAAGAAGAAAAATTACTTAATATATATTTAATTTTTATTAATTTCAAGTGATGGCAAATATTATTTGTTAAGTTTTAGCAGGGCCATTTACACCAGCAAATTTGGCCTGGCAAAACAGGAGCAGTGGAACGGCATAAAGCCCTAGCATTTGGGCCATGCCTTTCGTTGCAAGCCCTCCAACACGGCACCTCTGCTATCTCTCCTCTGCAATACACAGACACCCATGGAAGCCCTTCCTCGCAGTCTTTTGCATCAACAACTGTTCAAAATTCATGTAATTTAATTAGTAAAATATAAAAGATCGACCTCGTCTTGGGTGACACCGTCTCACAAATCTCATTCCGTGAGACGGGTCTTCCCTTGACCCGATGTAAAGAGTGATAGTCACTTTTTGTTAAAAACATTATCACTTTTTAAGTACGGTGACTGCATTTTGATGCACACATAAAATCTGGAGAAAAAAATTGTAGAAGTCAGAAATCGGTAGTCGGGCGTATTTGCATCGCCTAGCGCCTAAGCCGTCTAGGCGCAAACAGTTTTCACCCCTTAATCGATAGAATTTGACATAAAAAAAAAAACATCGTACATCATGGCAAAGCCATGAGTATTACTTGGATCTTCTTTTTCTTTTGAAAAAGTCTGTACGATTGTCCAAATTGAACTCCTAAACTAAAAAAAATATTAAAAAAAATTAAAATTGGCCGTCTAGGCCAATTTTTCACTAAAAGCACCTAGAGAGGCAAAACTGAGTCGGCAAGGGACCGCCTGACCGATTTTTACAAAAGTGTTTAAAAGGTATCCCTCTCATAGAAAAGATCCGTAAAACCATCTTACACAAGTTTTTGTCATATATATGCACCTGATAACAAAACAATGGTGCAACAGAGAATGCTGAGAATGGCTGCAGAAAACTTTGAGTTTGCCATGATTTAATTGTTATGTGTTTGTTTGTTGTGTAGTCCTTGCACAAGGGTTCCTGCTTTAATAGGAATTAAGAGTTGCAAATTTGCAAATTCATTTATGTGGATTTGCTTAATTTTATTGGACCATTATTAAAATTTCCTTAATTAATAACTAGGGAAAATTATTTTTGATTTTTTTCTCAAAGTTACATTTATTTTGATTTCAGCGGTGTGCGCAGACCCGGTCCTAATGTTAGGCCAACGAGGCGACCGATTCAGGCCCAAAAATATTTCAATTTTTTAGGGGCCCATTTTTTATAATATCTTTTATATATATATATATATATATATAATATTAATATAACTATATATGAAATAATTTCGTCTCATCTAAAAGTTCGATCTTGTAGAGAAATGAAAAATTAATTGTTGTATATTAATTTATAATAATATAAGATGCATAAAGAGAAGTTAAAAGCTAAAAAAGTAAAAATAATTAATGAAGGAGAAGGGAAGAAAAAACTAGGAGAAAAAAGTCACAACAAAGGCTTGAGATTACCCCTTTATGTTTATCATCAAATATGTATATTTTAGTTTATTTCTTATTTAAATTGATTAACACTTTTGCTACTAAAACAGTTAGACGAGTCATATTTATGTAATTGTTTAAAATACAATTGTCGTATTATTTTAAGTATTAAGAAAAAATACATATTGTTAGTCCTTTAAAAGTTGTTTTACATTATGTTTAATGAATTCGTATATAATAAAAAATATGTTAGGATGGGGCCTTTTTTTTAAAGCTCGATTCAGGCCCAAATATTTATAGGACCGGCTCTGGGTGTGCGTGCACTTTCAAGAATTGTTATAAAAGGTGAAATATCCAATTAATGAATCAGAGTACTCCATATGGACGAATCAAAATTTGTCACGTCATCTGATCTAAAATGTTAAAAATTGAAAGTTATACTACTATTTTTAATTTGTGAGAGTGACCGACTAAAATTAAATTAGTGTAATTTATAAGATTTAAAAAAATATTTTCCATAATAATTATTCGGGAACGCAGAATTAATTTTTTGCATTAACAATATCATATATATTAAGTTGGGATCAGAGTTTTAATTTGTTATAAATGCTCAATATTATGTACACAACACATGTAAGTTTTATTATGATGAGAGATAATGTAATGTTTAAATTATTTCCAATCAACAGGTTCACAGCACAAGAAAAGAAAAAGGAAAAACGAATTAAATTTAAGGGATTAAATTTTTTTAGTCCATTATGTTGTCATATTTTTTTAAATTGGTCCGCACGTTTTTTAATTTTGATCCAATAAATTTACATAAATTTTGATTTTAGTCCTGTGATCTGGAGTAGCAGGTCACTCGGTAGGTCATAGTCCGTATGTATTTTTTTTCCTTTTCTCTTATGTTTTATGTGATTTCAATTATATTTTTTAAATATTGTATTAATAAATAATTAAAATTTTGTAAAATAATTATAAAATCATAATATAAAATCTTGGTATATATATATATATTTTTTTTTTTTTTTTTTTGAAGTAATGGTATATATTTAAGTGACTGCAAAAATGTGGATGTTCTTCACAATGATAAATTTGCGATGAAAATTTATTCCGACGCATGCAATATGCGACAAAATTTCACCACAAATCAAAATGACACCGTGTTTTATATGATTTGCGATGCAATAAGCATGGCAAAATCAAATTTTAAATTAGTGACGACAACGAGTCTGTTGCTAAATGCTTAAGACATCGACCATCGCAAAATTTATTATACCATTGATAATTTGCGATAAAATTAATCGTCATAAATCCTAACAAAAATAAAATAGTATGAGGCCGTTTGTTAAATATTTGCAACGAACGCTATTACTATCGCAAATGTTATCGCAAATTTTTGTACCAAAAAATACCCGAGTATTTTCTCAATTCATAATTATCTATAGGTAGAAAGTATATTATTGCTGTTTGAATTCTAGATTATTACATATCATTATAAAGAGTTGTTTTCACCATTGTTTTAGACTTTTAGGTAGTTGATTTTGCTCAATGAAACAAAAAATGAGAGTATCTACTAAATATATCGTTTATTATTTTCTTTATGAATCTATATATGTATTTCAATTTTTATTGTTTTTTTAATTTTGTAGTACCCAACATATATCTTATATCTTTTGAGTTTTTCTTTGATTTGTTTACTTGAAATAAACAACATCTTTAATTATCACTACAAGTGATGCACAAAAATAAATAAATTATCATTACAAGAAAAATTGACATATATTGACTTATAATTATTATAGCTTCCTCTAACTAAATGTCATTCATGACCGAAAACATGTCCTGTCATTATTTTAATTCATATTAAATAATAAGATTTTCCTCTCATTAATTAAAATTAATTTGAAATATTGTTGTATCCTCTCATTAAGTTATAATATCATGACAAAGTGGGATAGCTTAAGTGGTTAGAGCACCACTACCTATCATTAATCATTAATGATATGAAATATTCTCAATAGATATTTATAATTATTTGCCTGTCATTTGGTTTCCAAGATCAATTATTCATATTTTTATTTTTGCCGTTTTAATTAGTCAAGTAACTAGCTTGGGTGAAACTTCGGTTGACGCTGACGTGTCAAAATCCGAGTTGATTGGACAATAGGTCATTTCACATCTATCATATTGAAATAAACTATTAAAAGTGAAAAGTTATATATATGACTATTAGTCTATTACCAATTTTCAAAATTCGACAAAAGAAATAGGGGTAACTTGAAGTTACAAAACTAATTTTCCCTTAAATTTATTGTTTTAATTTGCAGCTTATTAATAAAATCAAGACCTTCAAAATTACATATTTGCTAGCAATATATATGCATCACATAAAAACGGAATAAAAGTCAATTTAGTCTCATAACACGTTCAACCTTTTTTAAATGATTAAAAAAAAATAAAAAATTAAATGTACCAATTTAGTCCCATCTTTTTGTAATTTGTTCTTTTTTTTTTTATCCCAAAAAGTTAAAAATGTATCAATTTAGTCCAATTTTTTTAACATTTGTTATATTTTGGTCCAAAAAAAGTTAAATGTACCAATTTAGCCCCATTTTTTTGTAATTATACATTTAACTTTTTTGGGAACAAAACAAAACAAATTGCAAAAATATGGGGCTAAATTGGTACATTTAACGTTTTTGGAACGTACTATTTCAAAAAAGGCAGAAAGTTATGAGACTAAATTGACTTATATCTCCATAAAAAGAAGGGAATTTATTTAGGGCCGCACTTATGTGCAATATTTCACGTGAAATATTAGTATATTTAAGGTAGAGATGTTTATCCGGGTTGGGCTAACCGGACCGGCCCGTTTAACCCTGAAAAATGTAGGGTTAGGGTTCATGAATCATAGGCCCGTTTAAATCCGGGCTTTTTTGACCCGGACCGGTTAGCCCGCGGGCTAAACCGGGCTAGCCCGCAGGTCTACAGGGTCAGCCCGCTAGCCCGAATTGTTACCATATATATATATTTTTTAATATATAACATGCAAATAAATTTTGGGTTATTTGGACCATAGTCATAACTATAATCATTAAGCAATCAATTACCATTCATTAGTCATTATTACTATTTTTTTATTAGATTATAATATTTTTTATCTTTATTTAACTATATTAAGGATCAATGAGTTCTAGAATTGTGTTTAAATTATACTTTTTTTCATTTAACGATCATCAACTAATTATATATTTTTCTATTTTATTTTCTTGTTGGACGTGTCAATTGAGACCTTTAATTTTAAAAGTAAAAAAATTATTGTAGCCCGTTAGTGGCCCGTTTAGCCCGTTGCCCGCTAGGGTTAGGGTTAGGGTTAGGTCCCAACAATTGTAGGACCGTTAAGTATTAACCGGATAAGGCCCTAACCCGTTTAGCCCGTAGCCCTGTAGGGCTGGCCCTAGAGGGCTAGGGCCAGCCCGATAGACATCTCTAATTTAAGGAAGGGTTAAAATTCGCGGATTTGTAGTGGGTTTGACCGGTCAAACGAATATTTTCTTAAAAATCGCGCAAAAGTCGCGCGTAGGAGACTAACAGGATAACGGGTTTCAGGTCTGTGTTACTATAAAAGTAATTATATGTTACTGCAAGACCAAATATGTGTTACTGTAAGTACAAATAACACATAAATGGACTTTTCACAGTAAATATTAATACAAATTAATTTAAGGAAGGATAAAATAGAAAATTTTTGCTCTTAATCCGTGTTACTATAAATACAATTATATGTTACTGTATGAACAAATACGTGTTACTGTTAGGGGTGTGCATGGTTCGGTTTGGTTAACCAAACCGCCCGTAAATCGTAAACCAAACTATAAATCGTTCTTTTTTTTCAAAACCGTAAACCAAACCGTATTTATAAAAACCGTTCGGTTTGAAACCATAATATTTCGGGTGGTTCGGTCGGTTTTGACCGAACCATAGTTTACTCATTTTTTCCCTACACACAATAATTAATAAAAATGTAAAACACATTCTCAATAGAATAGACAAAATGAAATCTCAATAATCCAAAATATAATTCGAATACACGAAATACTATTACAACGTTCGCAACCCAGTTGTTAAAAAATAACTAAATAACCACGTTAAAAGAAACAACAAACTTCTATCTTCTTCAAAATTTCAGATTGAGTGAGATTGTGAGAGCGTGAGAACGTCATACACATAGAGGCGCTAAATACTAGTAATAAATAGAAGAGAATTAGTAGAATTTCTAACTACGGGCAATTGAGCTTGGCGAAATAACCACGTTAAAAGAAACAACAAACTTCTATCTTCTTCAAAATTTCAGATTGAGTGAGAGCGTGAGAACGCCATGCACATAGAGGCGCTAAATACTAGTAATAAATAGAAGAGAATTGGTAGAATTTCTAACTACGGGCAATTGAGCTTGACTGCTTGAAAAATGTCTTGGATTTACTAGTTTAGGCATTATATAATATAGAGGATATAAATCTATAATATATATAATATTTATTTAGATAATATTATATAATATATATATTTTTTTATATAATATTATATATAATATATATTTTTTTTATATATAAAATAAGTTCGGTTTGGTTCGGTTTTTTACGGTTTTTCATTAGTGAAAACCGTAAATCAAACCATACTAAAAAAAATTAATTCTAAAAAACCGTAAACCGAACCGTAAACAAAAAATCGAACCATATTAAATGGTTTGGTTTGGTTCGGTCGGTTTGAACCATACTTTGCACACCCCTAGTTACTGTAAGGACAAGTAACAAACAATTGACTTTAGAGTAACAGATATTTGACCTTAAAGTAACACAAAAAAATGTGTTACTATATAAAAACAAGTGTATTACTGTATTAAGAACTCATGTGTTACTTATAAATAAAACCATTATTGAGAATGAATGAGATACCCACATTAAAAAAGACGTGAAAACACGAAAAACACAACCATGTTGAATAATTTATCGATCCTTACAAATAAAAAGACATAATTGTCAACAATTAATTGGAATAAATTTGTGTGTGGTATTATTGTTGATTTTTTCTCATTCAGAAATTTATTCAAAAAATAAATAATGATTTTTCTCTTTCGTGATTAGCAGATCAGATTAGATTTTTTTTTAATGAAAGTTGTGCAGAAGAAAAGAAAAGAAAGCGCAGAAGAGAAGGGCGCATAAGAGAAGAAGGAAAAAATCGCAGAAGAGAAAGGAGGAAGAAGAAGCTACCGGGGAAGACAACGCAGAAGAGAAGGGAGGAAGAAGAAGCTACCGGAAAAAGAGGAAGAAGAGCACTGATTACCGGATAAAAACATAAGAATTAGTGAAATTGCACCATAAGACTATGGTGAAATATTGTATATAAGTTTTTGTCATTTATTTAATTATTATATATTTTGTTTTCAGACTTGTAAACATAATTTGAATCCAAGCGTGTGACTAAAATAAAATAAATATTTTTTCTTATATATTATAAAATAAAATACAATAAAATTAGCAATCCCATTTGCACCAGCAAACTTGGCCTGGCAAAACAGGAGCAGTGGAGCGACAAAAAGCAAAAGCATCCATTCCATGGCGCTCCTTACAAGCAGTTTCACATTTGATGCTTGCTCTCTCCCCATAACAATCTGTGTCCACCCATGGAAGCCCTTCATTGCAACTTCCTGCATCAACCACTGCACTTGCAAATTCATAATTAGTTACTAAATTAAATCATATATATATATATATATATAATACTCCCTCCGTCGAGGACGGATCCAGGATCAAAATTTAGGACGAGCTGAACGCTCAAATAGACCTAATAAAAATGATATTATGAAAGTATTAAGTTCGACATTAAAAGTGTACAAATGAATATAGACCTAATAAGAGAAGACTGGTGTAGCAGAGAATGGCCAGAATGGCTGTGGAGAACTTTGAGATGGCCATGATTAATTTTCAATGTGTTTGATTGTATTTGTGGTGTATCATTGCATGAGGGTTCTACATTTATATAGGAGTTAAGGTTGCAAATTAAAATTCATTTATTTTGATTTGCTCCGATTTTTCGTCACGTAACTTTACCACATTTGATTTTAGTCATGTTAGACTTTTAAAAATTTTAATGTAGCTTTCATGATTTGTGTGGATTTTTTTGGGATGCATTATATATTAGGATTTTTTTAGTATTGATTATTATGGATCTGTAATAAATTATTTATACATCCGGCATCCCCCAAGTTAACTGACCTATGATGACAAGAAATTTGTGCATGATGGAAATTTTCATTCATTAATCTGTCTCTAGGTAAATATATATACCTTTTATGATGATGGAAATTTGATCTTTTTATTTATCATTGTTTTATATTTTATGATATTATTTTACTCTCATTAAAAATTATTTATTTAAAATAATTGTTAGATCTTGTCATTAAATCATAATTTACCTGTCATTATTAGATAAGTTAATGATGAGATATACTCTCGTCAAATTATAATTTAGTATGCCCCTCGCTCGTTAGAAAACATTTAAGCATAAAATTTGCTCCTTATTAAATCAGTAGTTAAATTTATTAAATATCACTTAATTTTATAGGAAGACATTATAGCTAGTCGTCATTAGAAATAAAATACTCCTATGAATTTGATTAAAAAAACACCACATATCTTTACTTACCTATAAATGACCGTCTAAAACAGCAAATGTCTGCTTTCTATATTTTAAAATTATTGTTTTTGGATAGCTATTGACAGTTTCTTATATTATTATTAAGGAAAAAATTATATTTTAAAATTATGTTCTCTCATTAAAAGTTAGTACAATTTTTTTTGTTTTTGGATAGCTATTGACAGTTTCTTATATTATTATTAAGGAAAAAATTATTTACATAGTAACTTTTACCTTTTATAAAACCCGTCCAGAAAAGGGTAAAATTTTAATTTACGTCATATAATTTCGTAAATCGATTAATTTACATACTAAAAAAAAAATTTAATTTACATTCCATAATTCATAAATTGGTGAATTAACGTCATTTTTCTTCATTCTACAATTATAAATATTGACTTGTAATTTTTCCACGCTATACAAGTTGAGCTTGGTCATGTTATAACTTCCATCGATTTTCCATAATTTTTATGTGCATGTGATAAAAACGTGAGTGAAACGACACCGTTTTGTTGTCTTTGACAAAAATTGAGTGTTAATTAACCAATTTACGAAATTATGAGATGTAAATTAAATTTTTATCTTTTTATTTTTATGAACGTTTTTCAAATGACATTATAAGCAAATGGCGGAATAAATCAAGTGTATTATCAACTAATAGATTAGTACACTTATAAATGTCCACAGGAATGATGTTTTTCTTGTACTGTATGCTTATTCTATTTAAATAGTTATCTTTTGATTAATATATTTTCTATTTTATTAACAAAATTGAATATTTACGAACAATATTCTTTACTCGATACACCACATATCTTTCTTATAATTAAAATTTCATGTATAAATAAATAAAAAAAGTGAATTTCACTTTTCGCAATAGTACATGAAATTATTAGAATAATTAATTGTCGCAGGGATATTTGCACCAGCAAGATAAGACTTTGGTCTTGGGATCAGCAAGGCAATAAGGTTGAGGAGAGCGATGAATTATGGTACAAGCCCTCCGACACTGTGACCCAGCTGTCTCTCCTTGACAATCCTCTGACCCCACAAATGGTAGCTTTTCATTGCAATCTTTTGCAACAACTATATATATATGTAAATAATTTCATTAGATAAAATGTTCAAAATGAGTAGCTTAACAAAAGACTAGAGAGTAATAAAGATAAAACATTTAGTTAATATAATAAATATAAATATATATACACACCTGATAACATAAGAATGGTGCAGCAGAGAATGGCTAAACACAACTTTGAGTTTGCCATCTTTTACTAATTGTTTGTGGTGTAGTCCTTGCACAAGTCTCCTGCTTTATATAGGTGTTAAAGAATATCACAAATTTATTTAATTATTTGAATTTACCGAATTTGGAGAGAGAATAAATGTTTGTTTTGGATATGATTGGCCCGATCCGAATTTGGATGACCATCTCTCACCATCTAAATACTTATCCAAATACTCATTCATCCCTATAACATATTTACTTACCTATTTTTATATAATCACATCACATCACTCCTTTTCTTTTCTTTTAATTACTCATTATTTCTCCTATTTTTTTTTACATTAATTACCCTCATCCATGAATAGTAATTGAATAATAATTGTATTTGGATAGATATTGAAAAACAGGTGTGAATGAAAAACTTTATGTTAAATCAATAGTGAAATTGTATTATTTTATTATTGTTAGTTAATGAAGGAATTAGTGTAAAGTAGAAAAGAAAGAGATATCATAAATGTGTAGAAGAAAAGTAAGAGAGAGAATGAGTAATTAAAAAAAAAAAAGTGATGTGATTATATAAAAATAGGTAAGTATGTACTCCCTCCGTCCCATAAGTGTTTGCACCACAAAGTGGACACATTTTTTAAGAAAAAAGTGTAATGAGTGGAGTGTTGAGGGGTAATTTTGTAAAGTTATATGAATAAAGTAAAAATGTGATTGGAAAGAGAGTAAAAGTAATGGCATTTTGTGTAAATATGTGAATATTGTGAGGGTGGGGTTTATGAAGAAGTTTTCTTTTATGGATGTGCAAATAATTGTGGGATGGACAAATAAGGCAAGTGTGCAAACAGTTGTGGGATGGAGGGAGTATATTATAGGGGTGAATGAGTATTTGGATTGAGATAGATGAGATGGGGATGACTCATCCAAATCCGGATGAGTCAATCCCAAACCAAACATTTATTCTATTTTCTATTTTTCTTTCTAACACAAATTACTCCACTAACTAACAATAATAAAATAATATAACATCACTATTGATTTGACATAAATTTCTCCATCCACACCTATTTTTCAATCTCTATTCAAACACAATTATTATTCAATATTTTAATAAGTATGTTAGTAGTGTAAATGGTATTTAAGAATTCGGGTTGCACTCTTGTGTACCAGTTACACATATGTAACTTGTTCCTATTTAATATTTAAACTAAAACTATACAATATGTGAGCTAATACTATATTGTATTTGAACTAATACTATACTCTATTTGAACTATTATTATATTTTATTTTCCACAACTCATGAGTAACATTCACTCATTTAAAAAATTGGATCAAGTGGTACAAGTTACATACATGTAACTGGTACACACAAGTATTTGCCTTAAGAATTTTTAAGATTGAGGTTACATAGTTCAAATCTTCTTTCTATCCATTTTTGAAGGCAAAGTCTCATGTGCACTCAAGTACACCATGTACTTGAGTTGACCTTAATCGGTCAACGGTCAAAGTTTGAACTTCTTTTTCGAATTTTTTTTAAAAAAAAAATTTCTGTAAAAATGTATGTTAGTATATTGACCTTTTTAATGAAAAATGCAGCGTTGTTTTTCTGGAAAATGTATGTTATTATAATTGAAGAATGTATGTTATTATAATCGAAAAATGTTAGTTGTATATTAATGAAAAGTATATGTTTTTATAACTGAAAAGTGTATGATATTATAACTGAAAAATAAGTTAATCAATATTGTAGAAATCGAAAATCGCTATTCAGGTGAATTGCACCCGTCTAGCGCCTAGGCATTAGTGTTTTTTTTTTTAATTTTTATATATATAGTTTACAAAGATGTGGACCTATGACCCAGAATTAATATAAACCACTATGAAGGCTTAAAGTGTGTGGGACTGTGTGGCCCAAAGAAATTAGGTTTTTGAATCATTTCGTAGTTACTCTAGCACTCAAATTTTGGCATAAGCTAACGCAGCTGGAGAAACAGAAGAACACTCTGGAAGCTTCAATAAATTATTCCAAAAAATATTTAGAAACTAGTGCATGATCCGTGTACTATAGGTAAATTGAATATATAAAGATTTTTTTCGTTCAAAGTTAATACTCCCTCCATCCCGTGATTACTTGCACACTTTCCTTATTGGGACGTTCTAAAATTACTTGCACACTCTTAATATGGAAATACCCCACAAAATTAATAATCTCACAACATCATTTTATTTTCAAATTTGCCACTCCTCTTTTCCATACATTTCACTTTACACATCATCAAATTACCTAAAATACCCCTCTTTTATCTTACATCATCAACCACTAAATTCACTTTTCTTAAAACAACGTGCCGATCAAACTATGCAAGTTATTTCGGGACGGGGGGAGTAAGAAGTATGATTTTATTTCCATATATAAAAATGTGTGTATTAAATTTGGAAAAAAAGAAGTTATTAAATTTGCATCTTTTTACTCCCTCCGTCCCAGAGGAATTTGCACCTCTGGGATGACACACATTTTAATAAATGTGTAAGAAAAAGTGTAATGAGTGATATTTTGAGGGGTAGTTTTGTAAACTTTTATGAATAAAGTAAAGTAAAAGGTAGGTTGAGTGTGAAAAAGTAATGGCATATGGGTAAATATGTGTATATTTTAAGGGTGAGGGTTATTACAATATTTCCTTTTATGGAGTGTGCAAATTGGTATGAAACATCCATATGTGGAAAGTGTGCAAATTCCTATGGGACAGAGGGAGTATATCTTTTACTTTTACTGTGTTTTACTAAGGGCATGTTTGTTTTGGGATGGAAAATCCGGATTTGGGATTTCGAAACTCCACCTCCGTTACAGTTTGAGATTTTGATTCAGGATTTCAAAATCCCACCCTATAACCCTATAAAAGTCAACTCTACAAATACCTACAAACCCTATATAAATACCTATAAAACCTATAATCCTATACTATAAAGTTAAATCCTATCCTACATAAATCCCAAAACAAACACAAAACATAAAAAATTTTAGGATTTTGAAATCCACTAAATTTTAAAATCCGAATTTTAAAATTCTCAAAATCCCAAAACAAACATGCCCTAATTGTTTGTGGTGTAGTCCTTACACAAGTCTCCTGATTTATATAGGTGTTAAAGAATATCGCAAATGTATTTATGTGAATTTACTGAACTTGGAGAGAGAATAAATGTTTGGTTTGGGATTGGCTCTATCCGAATTTGGATGATCATCTTTCATCCCATCTCTCTCCATCTAAATACTTATCCAAATACTCATTCATCTTTATAATATATCTACTTATCTATTTTTATACAATCACGTCACTCTTTTTTTTATCTTTTAATTACTCATTCTCTTTTCTATTTTTCATCCTTACATTAATTTCCGTCATCCATGAATAATAATTGTGTTTGGATAGATATTGAAAAACAGGTGTGGATGAAGAACTTTATGTAAAATCAATAGTGGTGTTATATTATTTTATTATTGTTAGTTAGTGAAGTAATTAGTGTAATGAAGAAAAGTAGGAGAGAGAATAAATGCATAGAAGAAAAGTAGGAGAGAGAATGAGTAATTAAAAGAAAAAAAAATGATGTGATTGCATAAAAATTGGTAAGTATGTGTATTATAAAGGTGAATGCGTATTTGAATGAGTAGTTGGATGGAGAGAGATGAGAGGGGGATGACCCATCCAAATTCGGATGAGTCAATCCCAAACCAAACATTTATTCACTCTCCTACTTTTATTTCTTACACAAATTACTCTACTAACTAACAATAATAAAATAATATAACATCACTATTGATTTGATATAAATTTCTCCATTCACACCTATTTTTTTATCTCTATCCAAACACAATTATTATTCAATTACTATTCATGGATTACCCACGTACTTCCATATTTTTCAATCTACATCCACCACAATTTCTAATCAAGCAGGCCATAACTAAACCGGTCCTAAAAAATTAAACTTAAATGAAGAATGTGTATATTTTTAAGTACGATTTAAATGGTACAAACCTTATTTCCTCCACACATTTTTTATTTTATTTCATTATAATATACATATAATTTTTTTTTTAAATATTTTAATAGGTATGTTAGTAATCTAAATGACATTTAATAATTTTTATGACTAAGGTTACATAGTTCAAACCTTTATACTTATCTTTTAAAAGTAGGGTGAAAATGGATCAAGCTATTTGATATGGATCTATAGCTCGCTCTATTAAAATTCGGTTCATTTAATAAATAAGTCTTGTACTTAAACTTTTTTCATAAGTCATTTAAACATAACATTCTGATCTATTTAATTTAATTTTATTTATATAAATATAAATATATAATTAATATACAAATATCATATAAATAAGGTAAGGAAGTAACTATTCCGTAGTTATATTTTATTATGTATATATCATTGAATATAAACATTTAATTTTTTTAGTATTTGATAAATTTATTATTACTTTTATTTATTATCATTGAGATTTAAAGAATTGATTTTATGATTTGATAATCATAAAGTGTTAGTATGATTTTCATTTTTTTAAAAGTTGTATAATTTTTTTTTTTAAAATAAGCTATTGTGATAAAAAGACCTTTAAAAGGTTTTCACCTGGTCTAAAAGGTCCGATCAAGCTTTTAAAAAAAATTATGACAGATCATACATTAGACTTGGGCTTAAAAATTACAGGAAAAATTACGCTAATGTCCATTTCACTTATAGTCTTTACAAATAAAGTTAAATCTTTTTTTTAGTTTATTTACCTTCAATTCTTAGAGCACATAACAATTAGAGACAAAATATTTTTTTGAGCATTACAATAAAGGGCAAAATGAGTGTTAAAATACCTATAATACCCTATATAAAAACACCACCCCACACCATTTCAACCCTAACCTCCTTTCTCTCTTCCATTGAATTTATGTATCACTGTGACAATCTTGTTTCTCCTCATTTTTCTTCCACCGCCTTCGCAGTACGTCAAGCTTTGCACGAAACCACATCGACCGACTCACGACGAGCGTAATTACTCTAGGCATAATGAGTAAAAGGTATTAATTTTTAAAGTGGGTAATTGAAATTGTCTTCTGATGTGTAGTACTCCATCCCTCCTATTATAATATTTTTCACATCTCCATTTTTGGTCCTTTAGAAACTCCACATATATAATATTTATAATATTACATTTAATGTCATTCTTTTTAGGCCTTTGATATTGTTGCTTTGAAATGTTTATAATGTCCTCTTGTCATCAAAAATTACATATTCTCACTATCCATATCTGCCTCTTGAATATTAATGTAAAATCAAAATTTCCCGTCAATGTTGTATTTGTATCTTATAATAGGCTTATAACACAATTTTTTCATTGCACATGCATTGCCTTGTAAGTATATTTGCATATATATGTTGTATATATAGTACTGAACATTTATTTAATTAACGTTTCATATCATTAATTTTTCATAACATTTATTCGCAATGTAGTACATGAAATTATTAGATGATATTCTAATATTTAATTAGCTAGAGTGACAAAAATAAAATAATAAAAAAATTAATTGCCGCAGGGATATTTGCACCAGCAAGACAAGACTTTGGTCTTGGGATCAGCACGACAATAAGCCTGAGGATCTTGATGAGTAATGGTACAAGCCCTCCGACACTCTGGCCCAGCTTTCAGTCCTTCACAATCCTCTGACCTCACAAATGGAAGCTTTTCATTGCAATCTTTTGCAACAACTATATATACACATATATAATTTCATTAGTAAAATGGATATAAACATGGTTAAAATTATACTAACTCCGTTCCCTGTTAAGTTTCTCGTTTATTGTTTGTACATGATTTATGAAATATTATACTTCCTTCGTACCTTCAAAAGTTGTCCATTTGCACATTGATTAAAAAATATAGTATTACACAGTGTGGTGGATTGTTAAAGTAGAGAAAGAAATGGATTATGCTGCCTATCACCTAGACTCCTAGTCGGAGCCTTGGAGCCGCCTAGAATATTATTTTATTTGTATAATTCTCAAGTAATATATATGAAACCCTAATTTAACAGAAGTAGAAAATTGCAACAAAGTCCCTGCATAAATTTTTTAACTTGTAAAAAAATGCCGGAAAAATAAAAAAAAAATCAATTTTCATCCCGTTTTCACCCCTTAAAAGATATAATTTTTTTTTTTTTTTAATTATACATAATGGTAAAGCTAAGTGTCTTGCTCGCAACTTAGATAAATACTTGGTAAAGTGTGCTCAATCGCTAGATAAGTGATAGATCGGCGACTGGCACCTAGGAGCCGACTTTTTCAAAACAAGTCAAAATAGATAACATTCAAAGGGGTGGGGGGAGTAGTATTTAATGTGTAGTGAAGTATTGAAATACAAAGATATAAGAAAGAAAATGTAGAAAGATGAAATGGTAAAAAATAGAAAAGGTAGAGCGATAGTGGAACGTGTTGACACAAATGTAAGTAGAGATAAAATGTTCAAAATGAAAAAATAAGTAGCTTAACGAGAGAGACGGGAGAGAGTAATAAGATACTAATATAATAAATATATATACACACCTGATAACATAAGAATGGCGCAGCAGAGAATGGCTAGACACAACTTTGAGTTTGCCATCTTTATATCTTTTACTTTTACTGTGTTTTACTAATTGTTTGTGGTGTGAACCTAACCACCCTAGGATAGATGATTACCGGGCTCCTATTCGAGATCCCAAGTTGAGTGGCGGTATTTTATCGAAGAACAGAGGCAGTGCTCCGGCGTGGGTTAAGAGGATTGAGTCCTCCACCTTCACCTTCTTTTTCAGAAATTTCCCCTCATCAGTCACCATTCCATCACTATTAGAGAAATTCAGCCACGTTGGGCTTGTGAAGGACATTTTCATTTCAAAGAAACAGAATCAAAGGGGGGAGTCTTTCGGTTTCGTCAGATTCTCCAAAAATGGGGAATGCCGCAAGATCGAAGAAGGTTTGAATGCAATCTGGTTTGGCTCCTTCAAACTCCGGGCAAACTTGTCAAAATTTTCAAGAAACAGAAGCGAAAGGCCGTGTAACCCGCCACAAAGGTTCGCGATCTCCTCTCCAAATAGAACGCAATTGGGGGTGTCGTACCTGGACAGGGTTAAAAGTGGGATCCCACTGGCCAGCATGCTCCCACTTCCCTCGCGTGCTTCACGACCTCCACACTCCCTCCCCCCCCCCCGATACCTTTCCACACGGCGGAGGGAGGCCCCCAATGCGTTTTGTGTTTCACTCCACCTTGGACGAGCGGGCCTGGACAGAGGGTTGCCACACAGGTCAACTGAAGCCTAGATTCGACTGGGAATCACACATGGAGGAGATTTCTGGCGAATGTGGACAAAATATCAGGCTCATCCACATGGGCGGTAGGCTGGTCCTCCTTAAGCCTACCACTACTGCCCCCCTCGATACGACGTTGGTCGGGCTCGAAGAATGGTCGAATCATTGGTTCGACTCCATTACCCCTTGGGAAGATACCGACGTTAGCACTCAAAGATCGGTTTGGATCAGGTTGTATGGCGTTCCACTACATGCCTGGAACAGAAGATTTTTCAAACGCCTGGCCCTACTCTTTGGAAGTCTAGCGGAGATCGATCAGAACACGGCTTCGATGGCTAGCTACGGTTTCGCGAGAATTCGTATCCTCGCGGCGGGCCCAATTCTCACCAATGTCCGCATCTCCCCCCTCATTGATGATAAGGTGTTCCACATACGTATTTTTGAAGAACCAGAAATACTAATCCCCCTCAATATGGAGACATCCTCTGACTCGGAGTATTCGGAAACAGATTCAGACGAATTATGGGAAAGAGTCGAGACCGACCCGGCTTTCTCGGATGTAAGAGTGCTCTATGCACAAGAACCGCCCGCCGGCGACGCCCCCATCGGCGAATTGGAGGAAGGGGAGATTAATTCCTCGTGTGGGGCCCAACTATCCAACGCTTTTACTGCTCTATCGTCCTTTGTGCCCGAGTCATTAAATGCAGAAACATCCCCCTTGGAAAACGGTGTCACGCGTGGTTCGGAAGAGGGGTTTAATTCCTCGGGTGAGGCCCACACATCCAAAGTAATTGCTGCGCCATCGCCTACTGTGCCTGAACCATTGGAAGAAGAAACATTCCCCTGTAAACATGATGACTCGGGTGTATTGAATGCCAACATTCAATTGGAAGAGGCGGTTGAAGATTCAAGAGACTTAAACTTAATTGTGAATTTAAACTGCGGCGCACACCCTCCCACTTCTCAAGGTGCAGTTAATGCGTCTTTTCCCCCTGAACCAGAAGGCCCTAATAACCCCTCCCAGATTTATCCACCCCCCTCCCATACACCTCCTTCGTTCCATCCTCCCTCCTCTTTACACCCTGCCCCCTCCGACTCCTCGCCTTCTTTGATCCGACCTCCTCTCCTAGGCTCTCTTCCCCCTCCCTGCCCGCGCCTCCTGCCCTCCTCCTCTCTCCCCCCTCCGATTCAGGTACCTTTCCACCCTCCCAATCTGTCTCCCTCCTCTTCCATCGCACCCCCTCCCACCCTCGCCCCTCCCAGACCCTTTCGCCCTCCCAAGAAACCAAAGATCCCCCCTAGTAAGAAGAAGAAACTGGTTAAAGCGGAATGGGAGGCTTTCTCCAAAGACATGGCTGACCTCGATGAAGGTCAATCCCTTCAACGCATCCGTAATTTCGGACAAAGGCTGGGTCTCAAGAACAGAACGTCCGAGTCAGAGGGCAGTAGCACAATACGTTGAGCCTAGAGAGCGGCCTCGGTCCCAGGTGCATACAACTTGTTTTTATGCGATTACTCAGTTACAATACACGGGGTCTTGGTAGTGGAGTAAAACGAAATAATGTTAGAGAGCTGATCACAAGAAACAGAATCGAAGTTTGCTTTCTACAAGAAACAAAATTGGAGGCCATTGATGATTCTTTGAGCGGAGGTTTATGGGGTACCAAGAAGTGTGGTTTTGTATCTCGCCCCTCCAATGGACGCTCAGGTGGTATAGCCACGCTGTGGGACGACGAATATCTCCAGTGCGTTAGTGCCTGGCACACAAACGGTCTTCTAGCCGTTAACGCCATCCGAAAGAAGGACTCAGCGGACATCTGCTTAATAAACATCTATGCTCCATGTCATACTCGAGAAAAGAGAGTCCTTTGGGACACACTTAGCCTTGTAATCCAACAAAACAGGGGTAAGCAAATCTGTTTGGCAGGGGACTTCAATGCGGTTAGACAATCGAACGAGAGAGTAGGGCGAACAGGTTGCATTAACAGAAGGGAGATGGAAGATTTCGAACAATTTATCACAGCCAACAATCTCTTCGAAATCCCTCTTTTTGGTCGTAGCTTCACATGGTACCGTGTCGACGGAACATGTAAGAGTAAACTTGACAGAGTTTTGCTTAATGAAGATTGGATCCTCGCTGACCCTCCAACACGCCTCAAAGGACTGCCGAGATCCATCTCAGATCACTGCCCCCTAGTATTGGAAGATCATCCCTTAAATTGGGGCCCGAAACCCTTTCGCTTCTTCAATGCTTGGCTAAATCACCCCTCCTTTAAAGAAGATATGAAAGAATTATGGGGTAATTTACAGATTGAAGGTAGATACAGTTTCATTATCAAGGAAAAATTTAAAGCGGCCAAAGCTTTCTTCCGGGACTGGAACAAAAGGAAATATGGAGACCTGGAACACCAGATTGAAGAAAATCAGCATAAACTTCTGGAACTTGACCTCACAGACGATGCGATGGGTTTGGATGAACAAGAAATTGAGCAAAGGAGAAAGGTCTTGAACGACATATACTCAGGATGTGAGATGAGGCATAAGATGTTAAGTCAAAAGGCAAAAAATCAATGGATCAAGGAGGGCGACGCAAATACAAAATTTTTCCACAAATGCATTAATGCTCGGCGCAAAGCCAACGACCTCTCAAACCTGTGTTTCGACGGAGCATGGCTATCTACTCCACCGGAAATAAAATCGGCCATCGAAGTGCACTTCAAGCAACACTTCAAAGCCTCATCATCACCACGGCCTATCATCCCACATGACTTTGCTCTTCACACCATCAACGCAGTAGATAATCTCTTCCTCACAGGACCTTTCACAGACACAGAAATCAAGGAGGCAATCTGGAGTTGTGAGTCTTCGAAATCACCAGGACCCGATGGATTCTCCTTAGCCTTCATCAAGGCTAACTGGGTGATACTAAAAGACGACTTTCATAATCTCTTCAATGAATTTCACTCAAATGGGAAATTCGTCAAAGGATTTAATCCATCCTTTATCGCATTGGTCCCGAAGAAGCAGAGCCCAGCAACCATTGGCGACTTTAGGCCGATTTCTATGATCAACAGTTACTACAAAGTCATTGCTAAAGTCTTGGCCAGAAGATTATCCAAAGTTATCGGGTCAGTGATCTCAGAATCTCAAACAGGTTTCATTCAGGGGAGACAGATATTAGATGGAGTGCTTGCCCTCAATGAAATTATAGACGAGGCAAAAAAGAAGAAGGAGGAGAGGCTGCTATTTAACATCGACTTCGCCAAGGCCTTTGATTCGGTCGACTGGAATTTCTTAGACGATATGATGCGAAGTATGGGTTTTGCACCACTGTGGTGCAAATGGATTCGGGAGTGTGTCACTTCGGCTTCTGCTTCCGTACTCGTAAACGGCAGCCCTTCTAAGGAATTCAAATTGGAACGGGGCTTAAGGCAAGGGGATCCCCTCTCACCACTACTGTTTATTATCGCTGCCGAGGGTCTTAGCGTGTTAATTAACAGAGCCATTTCTGCTGGCCTATATGATACGACAGTAGTTGGAAGAAAGCGTATTCCCATCTCACATCTTCAATACGCGGACGATACGATTTTGGTGGGTGAAGCAACCACGAAAAACATTTGGGCACTCAAATGCTTATTAGTGAACTTCGAACAACTCTCCGGTTTGAAAATTAATTTTTCCAAATGTAGTCTACTTGGAATTAATGTGGACTCAGAAGTAGTGCAAGAGGCAGCAACCTTTCTCGGATGTCGGGTCGGAGAACTTCCAATGAACTTCCTCGGTATTCAGGTGGGAATCAACCACAGCAGGACAGAAGCCTGGAACGTGGTGGTACAGAAGATTAAAAACAGAATTAACTCTTGGGAGGATAGGCAGATTTCCTTCGGCGGTAGAATTACCCTTCTCAATGCGGTTCTCGTCTCGTTGCCCATTTATTATCTATCCTTTTATCGAATTCCAAAGAAAACCTTGAGTGAGATAGTCAAATTGCAACGAAATTTTTTGTGGGGAGGGGGTGTGAGCTCTACAAAAATTCCATGGGTCTCATGGAATGATGTTTGTAGACCTAAGTCAGTCGGGGGACTTGGCGCTCGTAACCTTGATTTATTTAACAAATCTCTTCTTGGCAGGTGGGCATGGAGAATACGGACGGAACCAAACGCACTATGGGTAAAAATCTTGGACTCTAAATATGATCTTTGCTCAACAGGGACAATTTCAGGGTCGGCGAACAGGAATCACGCCTCGAGATGGTGGAACTCGATTCGGGACTTGTTCTTCGCTGATACGTCCAGCCCCTGGTTTACTCAGAACACTCAAAAAATTCTAGGTGATGGCAGCAGTACGCTCCTATGGCACGAGCGCTGGTCGGACGAACCCACTTTGAAAGAACGGTTCCCTAGGCTCTTCACAGTGTGCTCAAACACTGAAGCAAGGGTCAGCGACTCAGGTGAATGGGTGGACAACACTTGGACCTGGAATATACCATGGAGACGGAGCCTTTTCACACGAGACAATCCATTGCTGCCGAACTTCTTAAATCACTCGAAGCCATTCAACTGCAGCCCCTTACACCTGATATTTGGAGGTGGAAACTCACGGGAGATGGCATTTACAGCGCGAAATCAGCTTACGGAGGCCAAGAGCTGCCGGCTCGAACCCAACCCTTAGCGGAAGAAGCACTATCGGTCTGCAGACTGATATGGAATAAAGCGACACCCATCAAGTATTCAGGTTTGGCCTGGAAGGTGACTAGGGGACGGATCGCCACCCGACTGGAACTGCAAAAGAGGAGAATTCTAAGAGACAATGATGAATTATCTTGCCCTCTATGTGGCGCAGTAGAGGAATCCCACCAGCATTTATTCTTCGACTGCCCTTTCTCGTACACCATATGGAGGTTGCTCAAAAAATGGCTTAACAGCAGCTCGCCTCTCCAACCATTGCCTGCAGCTCACTTCCTCCAATTCTGCGGCATCCTCGGAGATAAGCGCAAAAGGTACGTCTTGGAATGCATTTGGAGTATGACTGTGTGGTTCATTTGGGGTGCTCGAAACAGGAAGATATTCGCAAATGAAGACCCGAAACCGGAGAGAATTTTCGATGAAATCAGAGCCAAAGCTTGGAATATTTTCTACCTACAGAATGGCTGCTCGACAACAGCAAGTTTTAACGACTGGTGCGCAAATCCAAGAGCCATTTGCATCTAGTAAAATGTAATGCCTTCTGTTAATCTTGACAGGTGTTCTCTGTTCCTCACTTTTTTGAAGTGATTCTAAGATGTAACTCAACAAACATCATTTTGAGTACTACTGGTACTCTACTACATCAATAATAATCTTTTTCTTTTCAAAAAAAAAATTGTTTGTGGTGAAGTCCTTGCACAAGTCTCCGGCTTTATATAGGAGTTAAGAATATCACAAATTTATTTATGTGAATTTACTCAACTTTATGGAACCGTTATATAATTTGAATATCTGTAGAAATTAACGTTATTGAAAGCGAAAAATTAGGTTGTGATTAAATATTTTGATTTAGGGCATGATTGGTACGTAATAATAGGCCTAAAATGGAAGGATCATTAATGAGTCTATTCCTAATTTCACAATTGATATGTTTTTTTAATTTGGAATGTCAATTCCTTAAGAAATGGTGATTGCCAAAAATAAAAAATTGTCTCCATTCCCCTATGTTTGCCCATTCCATTCGATCCGTATGAAATCAATTTATTTTTTTATTATTTTTTTAAAATTCACATTCATATTTTATTTTTACGAAATTATCCTACTCAACAATTAAATAGGAACCCTAATTTACGAGATTAAATAGATTTTTCATTAGTCTAATCTTCAACCTTAATTTATATTTCACGGAGATCGAGAAGAACTAGAAATCGTTGTTATTCAAATGAGCATCTTCCGCAGGGATCCATTCATGGCTACAAATATGAAATAACAATTTGAAAATATCAACAGGGATTACTCAAAAATCACACCAAATTTTATTTAAAAAGCAGATATGATTAGCAGATCTTAAGAACGCAAAACAGAGACATAACAACTCATGACATTAATGGAATTCCGCTCTACGCCATGGAAATTGGACTTTCTTAGTTTCACAATTTTTTTAATTTTTAAAGATTTTGGGTTGGTCTGCTATGGACTCGAGTGCATGTTGTGCACCCTAGTCCATGTTGCACTTTTCAGTTACTGACTTACACTTTTTGGTAAATGGTGTTGCACTTTTCAATTATTAAACTGTATAAGTAATAATTGAAAAATGCAACACCATTTACCAAAAAGTGTTAGTCAGTAAACTGAAAAGTGCACATGGACTAGGGTGCACAGCATGCACTCGAGTGCATAGCATGCACTCGAGTGCATACTAGACTTTACCATTTTTAAATGAACGATTAATTTTGTAAAGATTTATTATTAAAATAATATCAGACTAATTTAATACGGAATATATTGTTATTAAATATATATTGAAGGGTATTTTAGTAATTTAAGATAAAATCTTTACATTATTTTTCATTTCATTTTATTATACGAATAATGAGAATGGAATCAATCAAGAAATGCTTTTTCCATTCCTAGTTCATACCAATCACGAGAATAAGGGGAAATTAGTATATAGGACATTTCACCTGTAAAAACTCGAAATAAAGACAAATTTTTTAAAAGTTAGGAAGAAGGACAATTTGATTTATAAAAGTACAATTTTAACCTCCGTTTATAAATAAAATCGAAATTTGCATATTCAATTAAGATAAAATAGAAAATTCAAAACAGGAGCTGATGAAATATTAAATTCCCGGAAATCTCGGTCATAATTGCGTTCGAAATTTCAAACTTTCCTAAATATTCATCGGTCATAATCTCGGTCATAATTGCGTTCGAAATTTCAAACTTTCCTAAATATCCATCGGTCATAATCTCGGTCATAATTGCGTTCATAATTGCGTTCAAAATATTAAATTCCCGAATAGACAATCTTAAACAATCTGGATGGAAAACCGTAGCAACAAAAAAAATAAAAAAAAGAAATACATATGATGTAATTAATTCAGTAACGTGGAACGTTTTCTATGGAATATATGCGCACGTATATGCCAAACAAATATGCACATTGAGATATGTGCAGTATGGAATGCAGAATACACCATTTTTTTCTATATTTATGATTACTACGATAATCATAGTATTATTACGTGAATCATTTGGTTATAGATGTTAAATATAAAAAGTATTATTATAATATTGACGTGTACATATTATGCAAACGTGGATATCAAAATAAACTATTCATTTTAGAAATTTTAATTATAATACTATTTATAGAAAAAAATTACCATTGAATATCAGTATGTTTGAAAATGTCAAAAATATATTATTGGTTTGGATTACGTGAGATAATTGTGTGGAGTAGTGGATATATTTAAATTTAATAATATTAATTATGATTGATAAATTATAATCTTTTAACATTACTTTTATAATTGTATGGATTATTTTAATATGAGATTAATTATTATGATATTCCATGATTTTATTCGATGCCATAGAAAACATTATATTATAGGTTGAGTTAACTATATCTGGCCCTAACATAAGTAATTAATGAATACATATCTAGTTACTACATATATTGAAATATATGCTAAACATTTAATGCACATGTGTAAATATAAGTTGAATATAAGCTAAACCTGTAAATCATATTCCAAAAAACAAAATATACTCTAAGAAAAAAAAAACAATATGGAAGAAGACAATATGGGTCACATACCGATTACTTCGTTAACAATGTCTTCGAACTTTGAAGATGGTTGAACACGGATCAACTTGGTTTTCTCCTCGAATTCGAACTTTAAAATCACAGCATATTCCATTTTTGATTCAGTAAATTAATTTCTCCAATTAACACGTTCAATAGAACCCTAAATCGCATAATATAAAACAGGGGTGAATTAGAAAAGATCGAAGATCGTGTTGGACAGGGTATATATTGGAAGAACAATGAACCAATCGAATTATTGATTATTGAATTAAAACAACACGGAATAAAATTGCATATATACCTTGATAATGAAATGGTTCTCGGATGAGATTTAGAAACTCAAAATTAACTCTATTTTGGGTAGTTCGGTGATGATCGCATATCGCAGATGGGATTTGCAGATCGAATTATTGATTATCGCAGATGGAATTTGCAGATGGAATTATTGCATCAACACCGAATTCATACCTTCACAATGGAATGATTCTGGTATCGAAGATAGCGCAAATGGGATTTGCAGATCGAATTATTAATTATCGCAGATGGGATTTGCAGATGGGATTTGCAGCAACACCGAATTCGTAACTTCAAAACGGAATGTTTCTGGTATAGAAGATAGCATTGTTGACCATGAAATGATTTAAATTTAAAATATAATTTTAATTTACAATTTGATTTAAAATTAAAAATCTTAATTTTAATTTAAATTATTGTTTTAATTTAAATTATTGGTGTGATAAAAGAATAAGGGTATAATTGGTTATTTGGTTATGAATTTGATCTTAATCCTAATACTATAATTTTTTGTCTCTTTTCCTAGTTGTGTCTATAGGATTGTTACTGCCACATGTGCAGCCTGGCACCCCCCACAAAATGGCATCCAAAAACTAAACGTAGACGCTGGATTCTTTCGCGAAACAACCCAAACAGGCATTGGCATGGTCTTAAGGGACCACATGGGGAATTTTAAGGGGGACGCACACTAGTCAAAACAGGGTGCATGGACGTGGAAGTTGGCGAAGCAATGAGTTTCTTTGAAGCTTTGTCATGGACTAAAGAAGAAGGGCTAGATAACATCATTATTGAAGGCGACGCGAAAGTAATGGTTGACGCGATCAATTCAACTGAGGCCCTAAACTCCACCTTTGGAGACTTTATAAATGCTTGTAGAGCTTTGAAGGCTACCTTTTCAAACATTGTTATCTATTTTGTCAAAAGAAGTGCCAATTATATGGCACATGAATTTGCACGGGCTTCTCGTGATTTTGAGAACCCGGCCTCTTGGATAGACCCTCCGAACTTTGTGGATGGGCTATTCGCACCCACCTGCATTTGCAATAATCGAAGCTAAGTCTACCCGGTTTCGAAAAAAAATGTCATTCCATTCACGAGTTCATTCCATTCAACCATAATTTCATTCAGTTATACCAATCATGCCCTGTTTTAATTAAATTAAGAGGAAATATATCATTTAAAAAAAATAGGGATAGGAACGAATCAGGCTATCTGATAGGGGTCTACATCTCGACATATTAAACCCGGCCCAACTCATTTATTACAAACTAGACTTAAACTTTTTTAGAAACTAATTTATTTAAATGGGCCAGACTCTAAACTTTTTTATAGGTCTTTTAAGTCCAACATGTTTATCTATTTAACTTCATTTATATATATGTAAATATATATATAATATATGTGATACTTAGATAAATAAATAAGGTAAGGAAGTTTAGTAATACTGTACTAACATGTAGTTATAATTTTCTTTGTATAGTTTGAAAAAATATTTGATTTTTTTTTTTTTTTGAACATTTATTAAGTTTATTATTGCTTTTATTTATGATAAAATGGAATAAGTAAAGCATCGTGATAACGTATATTGCTGAAAGAAATTAATTAAGGAGTACAACCAAGTACCATATATATACACGCGAATATGCGCATAAAACCATATCTATCAAAATATATGAAAACCATATCTATCAAAATATATGACACTATCTAACAGAAAGTCAGTATAACCGCATGGGCTCTCAACAAACATAATGGCCCAACAAACTAATATTTTCCAATACTTTGGCGTGTGCAAATCTCGAACACCCAACTTGCCACGAAAAAATCTAAATCGTTCAGCTCCAAGTGGCTTTGTAAACATGTCGACAACTTGGTCGACTGTGGAAATCATGCAAGGCTTGATATCTCCATTGGCTACTCGCTCACGGACAAAGTAACAATCAATTTCTACATGTTTCGTGCGTACATGAAAAACAGGATTCATGGCAATATGACGAGCCGCTTAATTATCACAATACAACATAGTAGGACTACACTCATATATACCAAAATCACGCAATAGCCAACGCAACCATTTTATCTCACAAACCGTCGTGGCCATGGCTCGATACTCTGCTTCCGCCGACGATCTAGAGACGACTGGCTGTTTATTAGTTCTCCACGAGATCGGGGAACCGCCAAGTGAAATAACATATCCGGTTGATGAGTGACGGGTGAAGGGGCAGCCCGCCCAATCCGCATCACAGTGGCCTTGCAACTCATATCCTCTAGATGCCGAGAGGAAAATGCCTTGGCCAGGAGATTGTTTCAAATACCGTAGCACCCTGTGAGCGGCGTCAAGATGTGTGTGTCGTGGTCTGCTGAGAAATTGACTAAGTTGGCTAACTGCGAACACGATATCGGGTTGAGTAACAGTGAGGTAGAGCAACGTACCTACTAATCGCCGAAACTGGGAAGCATCAACAAGGGGGTTGTCATCATATGGACACAACTTTATGTTTTGATCCATGGGAAACAAGCTAGGTCTACTGCTCATTTGTCCACTCTCCTCCAAGATATCCAATGTATATTTTCGTTGACTCAACACAAATCCATCAGGTGAACGAGCCACTTCAATCCCCAAAAAATACTTCAGGGTACCCAAGTCCTTTATGCTAAATTTCTTGTCCAAGTAGCGTTTGACAAAAGATATATGATCTGAATTGTTCCCGGCCAACAAAACATTATAAACATAAATGAGTGCAGAAACATGGATGGTCCCCCTTTTATAAAGGAAAAGGGAGTGGTCCGCTTGGGACTGGCGAAAACCTATGGCGATGAGAGCTTGAGTGAATTTTTCATACCAATTTCTCGATGCCTGGCGTAGGCCGTATAGAGATTTTTCGAGCCGACAAACTCGAGTGTCACCTTCTTTTGTAAATTTGTACGGTATGTGCATCTATACTTCCTCGATTAGATCACCATGAAGAAAAGCGTTGTTAACATCCAACTAATGCACTTCCCAACCTCGTTTTGCCGCAATCGTCAAAAGACACCGAACCGTGACAAGTTTGGCCACTGGTGCGGAAGTTTCATGGAAATCAATGCCTTCCACCTGAGTGAATCCCTTGGCAACTAAGCGAGCTTTATATCTCTCTATTTCTCCATTTGGCTTATATTTAATTTTGTAGACCCATTTCAACCCAATAACTTTCTTTCCCGGAGGGAGCGGTGCCAATTTCCACGTGTCGTTCTTTTCTAAGGCGTTGATTTCTTTCTGCATTACTTCTCTCCAAAGTGGATCCCTAACTGCTTGTGAAAAATATTTTGGCTCATCACGAGAGGTGATGACCGCTAGGAAGGTCTTGTGGGCAATAGAAAATTTATCATATGTAATGAATCGAGATATATGGTGTATTGTTGAAGCTACCGAATTTACAGTAGGGCAGGAGTGATCTATGGAAGGAGGCAAGTTAGTGACGTAATCATTGAGATGTGTGGGGTGCCTCTTGACCCTGCGAGATGTGCGCCTCTCATCTGTAGTAAATGATACCTCAACCTCTCAATCGAGCTGTGCAGATCCGAGCACGGGAGGTGGAATTATGTCGTCGTGTGTAGATGGACTCGCCAAATTATTAGGTATGGGTGAGTTGGGACTGTCCGTATGCACATGGGCTGGTATCAGATTGCGTCTTATGTGCGGTCGCGAAGAAGGCAAGGTGGGCTGATGGGGAATGTTATCAACATTCTCAAGGAGGCGGCGACGAGCCTCACTAATTGTGCTCAAAAAACTAGTTTGATCAATCCCTTTAAATGGAAATATGTGTTCATGGAAAGTGACGTCCCGAAAACTGTAGAACTTGTGATTTTGTAAGTCAAACATTCGGTATGCTTTCGGACCATTAGGATACCCAACGAATACACACACGCGCCCTCTTTCACAAAACTTATCCTTGTGACGATTGTCATGAGCATATCCCAAACATCCAAAAACCCGGAGATGATCGTACTGAGGTTGCTTGGCAAATAATATCTCATATGGGGTTTTATTATTAACTAACGACGAGGGCAACCGATTAATAATGTAGACGGTCGTCAGAATGTACGCACCCCAAAATTCGATTGGCAGGCCTAATTCAAAACGAAGTGATCTTGCCACTTCCAAAATATGTATATGCTTGAGCTCTTCCACTCCATTCTGTTGAGGGGTATCTGTGCATGAACTCTCAAATAGGATACCATTAGACGCATAATAATCAAGTAGAACGGATGACTAGAATTCAATACCATTATCTGATCATGTGCGTTTAATAATTTGGTCAAATTGTGTACGTGCCAAGTTGCAAAAACGAATAAGTTCCATTGCTACATCAGACTTCCTTTTGATGAGAAATACCCAAACTCCTCTACTGTAATCATCAACAATCAATAAAAAATAGTGAGCACCATTAAAAGAATCACACTTATATGGGTCCCATATGTCGCAATGGATTAATTTGAAATAATGGTTGGTCTTACTTGTGCTAACAGGGAAAGGAATACGCGTCTGTTTGGCCCTAACACACGAATCACAAAAAGTGGTAGGTTCCTTATTTCGTTTTAATGAGCTAATACAGTGTAATTTCCCATCTGATGCATGTCCTAAACGTTTATGCCACAAACTCGAGCTCCCTACAATGTTGCAAATTGTTCCTTCGGCCTTGAATGTTTCCAAAAAATAAAGATCACCACGTTGTTTACCCACGCCAATCAGCTTCCTCGTGAGTAAATCCTGTATTACACAGAAATCTGAAAAGAAGGTGAATGCACAATTTAAATCACTAGTTAGGCGACTAAACGAATAATAGA